>CM055117.1:987359722-988559722 GCA_029206835.1 Rana muscosa | reverse complement strand
GATACCACATGTGTGGGACTTTTTAGGAGCCTGGCCACGTACGGGACCCCGGAAACCAAGCACCGCCTTCAGGATTTCTAAGGGCGCAAATTTTTGATTTCATTCCTCACTACCTATCACAGTTTCGAAGGCCATAAAATGCCAAAATAGCACAAAACCCCCCCAAATGACCCCATTTTAGAAAGTAGACACCCCAAGGAAATTGCTGAGAGGCCTGTTGAGCCCGTTGAATATTTTTTTTTTTGTCCCAAGTGATTGAATAATGACAAAAAATAAAAATAAAAAATAAATTACAAAAAGTTGTCACTAAATGATATATTGCTCACACATGCCATGGTTATATGTGGAATTGCACCCCAAAATACATTTTGCTGCTTCTCCTGAGTACAGGGATACCACATGTGTGGGACTTTTTAGGAGCCTAGCCGCGTACGGGACCCCGAAAACCAAGCACCGCCTTCAGGATTTCTAGGCACAAATTTTTGATTTCACTCCTCACTACCTATCACAGTTTCTAAGGCCATAAAATGCCAAAATAGCACAAAACCCCCCCAAATGACCCCATTTTGGAAAGTAGACACCCCAAGCTATTTGCTGAGGAGGCATGGTGAGTATTTTACAGCTCTCATTTGTTTTTGAAAATGAAGAAAGAAAATTTTTTTTTTTATTTTTTTTTTTTTCAATTTTCAAAACTTTGTGACAAAAAGCGAGATCTGCAAAATACTCACAATACCTCTCAGCAAATAGCTTGGGGTGTCTACTTTCCAAAATGGGGTCATTTGGGGGGGTTTTGTGCCATCTGGGCATTTCATGGCCTCCGAAACTGTGATAGGCAGTGAGAAGTAAAATCAAAAATTTACACCCTTAGAAAGCCTGAAGGCGGTGCTTTGTTTTTGGGGTCCCGTACGCGGCTAGGCTCCCAAAAAGTCTCACACATGTGGTATCCCTGTACTCAGGAGAAGCAACAGAATTTATTTTGGGGTGTAATTCCACATATGCCCATGGCATGTTTGAGCAATATATCATTTAGTGACAACTTTGTGCAAAAAAAAAATTAAAAAAAAAAAATTGTCTTTTTTCCGCAACTTGTGTCAACATATAAAATATTCCATGGACTCGACATGCCTCTCAGTATATAGCTTGGGGTGTCTACTTTCCAAAATGGGGTCATTTGGGGGGGTTTTGAACTGTTCTGGCATTTTATACACAACATTAGGAAGCTTACATCCACTCTTCTAACCACTTGCAGACAAAGCCCTTTTTGACACTTTTTGTTTACATGAAAACATATTTTTTTTTTGCAAGAAAATTATGTTGAACCCCCAAACATTATATATATTTTTAAAGCAAAGGCCCTACAGATTAAAATGGTGGGTGTTGCATTTTTTTTTTCTACACAGTATTTGCGCAGCGATTTTTCAAACGCATTTTTTGGGGAAAAAATACACTTTTTTTAATTTTAATGCACTAAAACACACTATATTGCCCAAATGTTTGATGAAATAATAAAGATGATCTTAGGCCAAGTACATAGATACCAAACACGACATGCTTTAAAATTTCGCACAAACGCGCATTGGCGACAAACTACATACATTTTTAAAAGCCTTTAAAAGCCTTTACAGATTACCCCGTTAGATTTACAGAGGAGGTCTACTGCTAAAATGACTGCCCTCGATCTGACCTTCGCGGTGATACCTCACATGCATGGTGCAATTGCTGTTTACATATGACGCCAGACCGACGCTTGCGTTCGCCATTGGGCAAGAGCAGGGCAGGACAGGGGTGCTTTTTTTTTTTTTTTTTTTTTTATTATTAATTTTGCTTTTTTATTTTATTTTTAAATTGTTCCTTACATATATTTTTTTTTATAATTTTTATTGTTATCTCAGGGAATGTAAATATCCCCTATGATAGCAATAGGTAGTGACAGGTACTCTTTTTTTGAAAAAACTGGGGTCTTCTAGACCCTAGATCTTTCCTCTGCCCTCAAAGCATCTGACCACACCAAGATCGGTGTGATAAAATGCTTTCCCAATTTCCCAATGGCGCTTTTTATATCCGGGGGGGGGGACATTCCCTCCCACTGCTTGTAAAAGCAGTCCAGAGGCTAATTAGCCGCTGTGATTGCTTTTACATGAAAGCCGGCCGCTGGCTGAAAAGAATGATACCAAGATGATGCCTAAACCCGCAGGCATCAATCTGGTATAACCATTCAAAGTCCAGCAACATACCAGTACGTTGCTGGTCCTTGTTGGACATGTATTGTAATCTTTTTTTTTCATGCAGCCTGTTGGCTGAACGAAAAAAGAGATTGATTGGTGGGTATGCCCACCATTAGAATACCGCCCTTCATCCACCCACTTCTAATGATGGGCATACATGCACCATTTATATATGCCGAAGCATGGGGGCATCCTCCCGCAAAAAAGTTATGCCGCACACACATGGTCAAACGTTTCCACGGGCAAGCCTCCGTCGGAATTTCGACCGTATGTATGCGGCATTAGGAGCAAAATTGCTCCTCCGCCCTGCTGCCCCTGCTGCCCCCATGCTTCGGCATATATGCTTTTTTTTTTTTAACTGTGGTGGTGAAATCACCTCCTACAGCACTGGAGTCGCAGGGATCAGGCCTGTCTCTGCGAACGCTGCAGTTATGTGTGTTGTGTTTTGTAAGTGACAGTGATCGATCGATACTGCACTTGGGTGGCCTGGGCTGGACGGAGGGGCAAAACGCAGGTGCTAGCAGGTATCTGGGCTGATCCCGCTAACACTGCGTTTTTGGGAACCCTAAACCGCTGGTATAGATCTGATCAGATCAGATATTGATCTGTTCAGATACTATACCACTAAGGGGGGTGTATGCTTTACGCGTGGGTGTTAGCGTTACTGGCACTAACCTGACGCTGCCTGGGGTGTGACGCAGACCCTCTCTGACGCTAAAACCTAATTGATATCACCCACCGGGCGATCAGGGGGTTAAACCTTTATTGGGTTATATACGGCGGGTGCCCTGACACTATAAAAAGCAAACTAACTAACCAGCGTCACCCGTAACACTTATATGGTGATCACTGGTGAAAGGGTTAACTAGGGGCAATTAGGGGGTTAAAACCTTTATTAGATCATATTTGGGGGTACCTGACGCTATAAAAACCTGCGGCGAACCTAAAAAAAATAACTGGCTACCGATTGGCATCACCGACACGAAGACAGCGATCAGAAAAACGATCGCTTAGTGACAGTGGTGATAGGGGGTGAAAGGGTTACCTGGGGGGCGATCAAGGGGGTTAAACCTTTATTAGATAATATATTGGGGTACCCGACGCTATAAAAACCTGCGGCGAACCTAAAAAAAATTACTGGCTACCGATCGCCATCACTGATGCTAAGACAGCCATCAGAAAAATGATCGCATAGCGACAGCGGTGATAGGGGGTGAAAGGGTTACCTGGGGGGCGATCAAGGGGGTTTAACCTTTATTAGATAATATATTGGGGTACCTGACGCTATAAAAACCTGCGGCGAACCTAAAAAAAATTACTGGCTACCGATCGCCATCACTGATGCTAAGACAGCATCAGAAAAACGATCGATTAGCGACAGCGGTGATAGGGGGTGAAAGGGTTACCTGGGGGGCGATCAAGGGGGTTAAACCTTTATTAGATAATATATTGGGGTACCCGACGCTATAAAAACCTGCGGCGAACCTAAAAAAAATTACTGGCTACCGATCGCCATCACTGATGCTAAGACAGCCATCAGAAAAATGATCGCATAGCGACAGCGGTGATAGGGGGTGAAAGGGTTACCTGGGGGGCGATCAAGGGGGTTTAACCTTTATTAGATAATATATTGGGGTACCTGACGCTATAAAAACCTGCGGCGAACCTAAAAAAAATTACTGGCTACCGATCGCCATCACTGATGCTAAGACAGCATCAGAAAAACGATCGATTAGCGACAGCGGTGATAGGGGGTGAAAGGGTTACCTGGGGGGCGATCAAGGGGGTTGAACCTTTATTAGATAATATATTGGGGTACCCGACGCTATAAAAACCTGCGGCGAACCTAAAAAAAATTACTGGCTACCGATCGCCATCACTGATGCTAAGACAGCCATCAGAAAAATGATCGCATAGCGACAGCGGTGATAGGGGGTGAAAGGGTTATCTGGGGGGTGATCAGGGGGTTAAACCTTTATTAGGGGGGGTTAGGGGGCTACACTGGACCTAAAACTAAACTTTAGTGACACTTTCACAGTCACAAATGTCACTGATTGCAGTGATCACTAAATAAATGGTCACTGCAATCAGTGACACTGTGACTGGGGGCTGGGGGGTGATCTGGGGGGTGATCTGGGGGGGTCTGGGGGTCCTGGGGGGGGCGATTAGTGTTCCTATGTGTCCTGGTGTCAGTGTAGTGTTGTGCTCACTGACCTGATGTCTTCTCTTGTACGGCGCTCGGTATATGTGAGCGCCGCACAGGAGATTACATCACTTCCTCCTGCCTCCTCTGTCTGAAACAGACAGAGGAGGCATTTCCATTCGCCGGGAGCGATCGCGAGGGGGGGGCCGGAATCGAAAGGCCGCCCCCTCATCTGGGATCGCTCCCGGTGAAGTAACGACCGCTCACGGCACAGAAGGGGGGTCCGGATGGACCCCCCAACTGTACAAAGGCAGTCACGTAGATCTACGTGATTCTGCCTGTCCGTGCCATTCTGCCGACGTAAATCGGCGGTGGGCGGTCGTTAAGTGGTTAAGCCCCGGACCATTTGGTAGCTAAAGGACCAGAGGTGAATTCAGAATTTTGCACTGCGCTGCTTTAACTGTAAATTGTGCGGACATGCAATGTTGTACCCAAACGAAATTTGGGTCCTTTTCTTCCCACAAATAGAGCTTTCTTTTAATGGTATTTGATTGCCTCTGCGATTTTTATTTTTTGCGATATAAATGGAAAAAGACCGAAAATTTTGAAAAAAAATGATATTTTCTACTTTTTGTTATAAGAAAAATCGAATAAACTCAATTTTAGTCATACATTTAGGCCAAAATGTATTCAGCCACATGTCTTTAGTAAAAAAAATGTCAATAAGCGTATATTTATTGGTTTGTGCAAAAGTTATAGAGTTTACAAACTAGGGTACATTTTCTGAAATTTACACAGCTTTAAATTTATGACTGCCTATCTCATTTCTTGAGGTGCTAAAATGACAGGGCAGTACAAAACCCCCCCAAATGACCCCATTTTGGAAAGTAGACACCCCAAGGAAATTGCTGAGAGGCATGTTGAGCCCATTGAATTTTTTATTTTTTTGTCTTAAGTGATTGAATAATGACAAAAAAAAAAAAAAAAAATTACAAAAAGTTGTCACTAAATGATATATTGCTCACACATGCCATGGTTATATGTGGAATTGCACCCCAAAATACATTTTGCTGCTTCTCCTGAGTATGGGAATACCACATGTGTGGGACTTTTTGGGAGCCTAGCCGCGTACGGGACCCCGGAAACCAAGCACCGCCTTCAGGATTTCTAAGGGCGCAAATTTTTGATTTCACTCCTCACTACCTATCACAGTTTCGAAGGCCATAAAATGCCAAAATAGCACAAAACCCCCCCAAATGACCCCATTTTAGAAAGTAGACACCCCAAGGAAATTGCTGAGAGGCCTGTTGAGCCCATTGAATATATTTTTTTTTTTGTCCCAAGTGATTGAATAATGACAAAAAAAAAAAAAAAAAATTACAAAAAGTTGTCACTAAATGATATATTGCTCACACATGCCATGGTTATATGTGGAATTACACCCCAAAATAAATTTTTCTGCTTCTCCTGAGTACGGGGATACCACATGTGTGGGACTTTTTAGGAGCCTAGCCGTGTACGGGACCCTGAAAACCAAGCACCGCCTTCAGGATTTCTAGGCACAAATTTTTGATTTCACTCCTCACTACCTATCACAGTTTCGAAGGCCATAAAATGCCAAAATAGCACAAAACCCCCCCAAATGACCCCATTTTGGAATATAGACACCCCAAGCTATTTGCTGAGAGGCATGGCGAGTATTTTACAGCTCTCATTTGTTTTTGAAAATGAAGAAAGAAAATATATATATATATTTATTTATTTTTTCAATTTTCAAAACTTTGTGACAAAAAGCGAGATCTGCAAAATACTCACAATACCTCTCAGCAAATAGCTTGGGGTGTCTACTTTCCAAAATGGGGTCATTTGGGGGGGTTTTGTGCCATCTGGGCATTCCATGGCCTCCGAAACTGTGATAGGCAGTGAGAAGTGAAATCAAAAATTTACACCCTTAGAAAGCCTGAAGGCGGTGCTTGGTTTTTGGGGTCCCGTACGCGGCTAGGCTCCCAAAAAGTCTCACACATGTGGTATCCCCGTACTCAGGAGAAGCAACAGAATGTATTTTGGGGTGTAATTCACCATATGCCCATGGCATGTTTGAGCAATATATCATTTAGTGACAACTTTGTGCAAAAAAAAATAAAAAATTGTCGTTTTTCTTCAACTTGTGTCAACATATAAAATATTCCATGGACTCGACATGCCTCTCAGTATATAGCTTGGGGTGTCTACTTTCCAAAATGGGGTCATTTGGGGGGGTTTTGAACTGTTCTGGCATTTTATACACAACATTAGGGATGAGCTTCGTGTTCGAGTCGAACATACGTTCGACTCGAACATCGGCTGTTCGATCGTTCGACGAAGATCGAACGATTTGGGCCGTTCGCGCCAAATTCGAGTGACGCGAACGGCCCACAATGCACTACGCCATCGCAGTGTCATCCAGGCGCTGTGATTGGCCAAGCATGCACTGTGACCCCGCATGCTTGGCCAATCACAGCGCCGGCAGCGAGGAGAGCAATGATTGGCCACAGGCAGGATGCCTGTGGCCAATTATTGCTGAGGGTGTTTAGTACACGCCCCACACTATAAAAGGCCGCCAGCACGGCGGCCTAGTGTAGTGTGTTCCGGAGCAGGGATAGAGCAGCATAGGCAGGGACAGTGACTTTTATTTCTTTCTTGCTTAACCTGGATTCCTTTAGTTTAGGGAAAGAGAAGGATAGGTAGGGAGAGTGTCAGTGTGTTTTGTGCTTGTGCTATAGTGTGCTTAAAAAAAACATTTTTTCTAGGGACAGAAAACTGTAGGTAGGGAGAGTGTCAGTTTCTTTCACTGTGCAAGTCCTTGTTTCTAGGGACTGGGAAGGACAGTGAGTGAATTCTCCTTGTGCTATAGTGTGCTTAAAAAAACATTTTTTCTAGGGACAGAAAACTGTAGGTAGGGAGAGTGTCAGTTTCTTTCACTGTGCAAGTCCTTGTTTCTAGGGACTGGGAAGGACAGTGAGTGAATTCTCCTTGTGCTATAGTGTGCTTAAAAAAAACATTTTTTCTAGGGACAGAAAACTGTAGGTAGGGAGAGTGTCAGTTTCTTTCACTGTGAAAGTCCTTGTTTCCAGGGACCTGGAAGGACAGTGAGTGAATTCTCCTTGTGCTATAGTGTGCTTAAAAAAAACATTTTTTCTAGGGACAGAAAACTGTAGGTAGGGAGAGTGTCAGTTTCTTTCACTGTGCAAGTCCTTGTTTCCAGGGACCTGGAAGGACAGTGAGTGAATTCTCCTTGTGCTATAGTGTGCTTAAAAAAAACATTTTTTCTAGGGACAGAAAACTGTAGGTAGGGAGAGTGTCAGTTTCTTTCACTGTGCAAGTCCTTGTTTCCAGGGACCTGGAAGGACAGTGAGTGAATTCTCCTTGTGCTATAGTGTGCTTAAAAAAACATTTTTTCTAGGGACAGAAAACTCTAGGTAGGGAGAGTGTCAGTTTCTTTCACTGTGCAAGTCCTTGTTTCCAGGGACCTGGAAGGACATTGAGTGAATTCTCCTTGTGCTATAGTGTGCTTAAAAAAAACATTTTTTCTAGGGACAGAAAACTGTAGGTAGGGAGAGTGTCAGTTTCTTTCACTGTGCAAGTCCTTGTTTCTAGGGACTGGGAAGGACAGTGAGTGAATTCTCCTTGTGCTATAGTGTGCTTAAAAAATACATTTTTTCTGGTGACAGAAAACTGTAGGTAGGGAGAGTGTCAGTTTCTTTCACTGTGCAAGTCCTTGTTTCCAGGGACCTGGAAGGACAGTGAGTGAATTCTCCTTGTGCTATAGTGTGCTTAAAAAAAAAAAATTTCTAGGGACAGAAAACTGTAGGTAGGGAGAGTGTCAGTTTCTTTCACTGTGCAAGTCCTTGTTTCCAGGGACCTGGAAGGACAGTGAGTGAATTCTCCTTGTGCTATAGTGTGCTTTAAAAAAACATTTTTTCTAGGGACAGAAAACTGTAGGTAGGGAGAGTGTCAGTTTCTTTCACTGTGCAAGTCCTTGTTTCCAGGGACCTGGAAGGACAGTGAGTGAATTCTCCTTGTGCTATAGTGTGCTTAAAAAAAACATTTTTTCTAGGGACAGAAAACTGTAGGTAGGGAGAGTGTCAGTTTCTTTCACTGTGCAAGTCCTTGTTTCTAGGGACTGGGAAGGACAGTGAGTGAATTCTCCTTGTGCTATAGTGTGCTTGAAAAATACATTTTTTCTGGTGACAGAAAACTGTAGGTAGGGAGAGTGTCAGTTTCTTTCACTGTGCAAGTCCTTGTTTCCAGGGACCTGGAAGGACAGTGAGTGAATTCTCCTTGTGCTATAGTGTGCTTAAAAAAAACATTTTTTCTAGGGACAGAAAACTGTAGGTAGGGAGAGTGTCAGTTTCTTTCACTGTGCAAGTCCTTGTTTCCAGGGACCTGGAAGGACAGTGAGTGAATTCTCCTTGTGCTATAGTGTGCTTAAAAAAAACATTTTTTCTAGGGACAGAAAACTCTAGGTAGGGAGAGTGTCAGTTTCTTTCACTGTGCAAGTCCTTGTTTCCAGGGACCTGGAAGGACATTGAGTGAATTCTCCTTGTGCTATAGTGTGCTTAAAAAAAACATTTTTTCTAGGGACAGAAAACTGTAGGTAGGGAGAGTGTCAGTTTCTTTCACTGTGCAAGTCCTTGTTTCTAGGGACTGGGAAGGACAGTGAGTGAATTCTCCTTGTGCTATAGTGTGCTTAAAAAAATGTTTTTTTAAGCACACTATAGCACAAGGAGAATTCACTCACTGTCCTTCCCAGTCCCTAGAAACAAGGACTTGCACAGTGAAAGAAACTGACACTCTCCCTACCTACAGTTTTCTGTCCCTAGAAAAAATGTTTTTTTTAAGCACACTATAGCACAAGGAGAATTCACTCACTGTCCTTCCAGGTCCCTGGAAACAAGGACTTGCACAGTGAAAGAAACTGACACTCTCCCTACCTAGAGTTTTCTGTCCCTAGAAAAAATGTTTTTTTTAAGCACACTATAGCACAAGGAGAATTCACTCACTGTCCTTCCAGGTCCCTGGAAACAAGGACTTGCACAGTGAAAGAAACTGACACTCTCCCTACCTACAGTTTTCTGTCCCTAGAAAAAATGTTTTTTTTAAGCACACTATAGCACAAGGAGAATTCACTCACTGTCCTTCCAGGTCCCTGGAAACAAGGACTTGCACAGTGAAAGAAACTGACACTCTCCCTACCTACAGTTTTCTGTCCCTAGAAAAAATGTTTTTTTAAAGCACACTATAGCACAAGGAGAATTCACTCACTGTCCTTCCAGGTCCCTGGAAACAAGGACTTGCACAGTGAAAGAAACTGACACTCTCCCTACCTACAGTTTTCTGTCCCTAGAAAAAATGTTTTTTTTAAGCACACTATAGCACAAGGAGAATTCACTCACTGTCCTTCCCAGTCCCTAGAAACAAGGACTTGCACAGTGAAAGAAACTGACACTCTCCCTACCTACAGTTTTCTGTCCCTAGAAAAAATGTTTTTTTTAAGCACACTATAGCACAAGGAGAATTCACTCACTGTCCTTCCCAGTCCCTAGAAACAAGGACTTGCACAGTGAAAGAAACTGACACTCTCCCTACCTACAGTTTTCTGTCCCTAGAAAAAATGTTTTTTTTAAGCACACTATAGCACAAGGAGAATTCACTCACTGTCCTTCCAGGTCCCTGGAAACAAGGACTTGCACAGTGAAAGAAACTGACACTCTCCCTACCTACAGTTTTCTGTCCCTAGAAAAAATGTTTTTTTTAAGCACACTATAGCACAAGGAGAATTCACTCACTGTCCTTCCAGGTCCCTGGAAACAAGGACTTGCACAGTGAAAGAAACTGACACTCTCCCTACCTACAGTTTTCTGTCCCTAGAAAAAATGTTTTTTTTAAGCACACTATAGCACAAGGAGAATTCACTCACTGTCCTTCCCAGTCCCTAGAAACAAGGACTTGCACAGTGAAAGAAACTGACACTCTCCCTACCTACAGTTTTCTGTCCCTAGAAAAAATGTTTTTTTAAGCACACTATAGCACAAGGAGAATTCACTCACTGTCCTTCCAGGTCCCTGGAAACAAGGACTTGCACAGTGAAAGAAACTGACACTCTCCCTACCTACAGTTTTCTGTCCCTAGAAAAAATGTTTTTTTTAAGCACACTATAGCACAAGGAGAATTCACTCACTGTCCTTCCAGGTCCCTGGAAACAAGGACTTGCACAGTGAAAGAAACTGACACTCTCCCTACCTACAGTTTTCTGTCCCTAGAAAAAATGTTTTTTTAAAGCACACTATAGCACAAGGAGAATTCACTCACTGTCCTTCCAGGTCCCTGGAAACAAGGACTTGCACAGTGAAAGAAACTGACACTCTCCCTACCTACAGTTTTCTGTCCCTAGAAAAAATGTTTTTTTAAAGCACACTATAGCACAAGGAGAATTCACTCACTGTCCTTCCCAGTCCCTAGAAACAAGGACTTGCACAGTGAAAGAAACTGACACTCTCCCTACCTACAGTTTTCTGTCCCTAGAAAAAATGTTTTTTTTAAGCACACTATAGCACAAGGAGAATTCACTCACTGTCCTTCCCAGTCCCTAGAAACAAGGACTTGCACAGTGAAAGAAACTGACACTCTCCCTACCTACAGTTTTCTGTCCCTAGAAAAAATGTTTTTTTTAAGCACACTATAGCACAAGGAGAATTCACTCACTGTCCTTCCAGGTCCCTGGAAACAAGGACTTGCACAGTGAAAGAAACTGACACTCTCCCTACCTACAGTTTTCTGTCACCAGAAAAAATGTATTTTTCTAGGGACAGAAAACTGTAGGTAGGGAGAGTGTCAGTTTCTTTCACTGTGCAAGTCCTTGTTTCCAGGGACCTGGAAGGACAGTGAGTGAATTCTCCTTGTGCTATAGTGTGCTTAAAAAAAACATTTTTTCTAGGGACAGAAAACTGTAGGTAGGGAGAGTGTCAGTTTCTTTCACTGTGCAAGTCCTTGTTTCCAGGGACCTGGAAGGACAGTGAGTGAATTCTCCTTGTGCTATAGTGTGCTTAAAAAAAACATTTTTTCTAGGGACAGAAAACTGTAGGTAGGGAGAGTGTCAGTTTCTTTCACTGTGCAAGTCCTTGTTTCTAGGGACTGGGAAGGACAGTGAGTGAATTCTCCTTGTGCTATAGTGTGCTTAAAAAAAACATTTTTTCTAGGGACAGAAAACTGTAGGTAGGGAGAGTGTCAGTTTCTTTCACTGTGCAAGTCCTTGTTTCAAGGGACAGAGAAGGACACCTGAAGGTAGCCCTTATTGCTTTTTTACCATCTCCCTGCAGGCCATCTATTAGAATGTCTGGAAGGCAAACAAGGAGAGGCAGACAGTCAGGAGGCAATAAAAGAGGGCAAGCAGGCTCTGTGTCTGGGGGCAACAGTGCTGGTCGTGGACGCGGTGCATTGTCATCAGCACATGGCCATGGGACACGCTTGTCCTTCTTTTCGGCAGCTGGACATGTTGAGCCACATCATGCCGAAGACTTGGTAGAGTGGATGACCAAGCCCTCCTCCTCCTCCTCATCCTCTCTCACCCAGGCTCAGGGTACTGGCAAAGCAGCTGCCAAAGCGTCCTCTTCCCTGGTATCAATGTCAGACTCATCATCAGTCACTCCTTCCCTAGACCCACCATGTCCTCCTCCTGAGGAGTCCCCCGAACTGTTTGAGCACAGTGTTGGGTACATGCTCCAGGAGGATGCCCAGCGTTTCGAAGGGTCTGATGATGAAACCCAGCTACAGGAAGGCAGTAGGGTGAGAGCAGACAGAGGGGATGCTCAAGAAGGACACCAATCTGGCAGTCATGTTCCAGCAGCTGCAGCATACTGCCAGATTGGCTCCAGTGATGAGGAGGGAGGGGATGATGAGGTCACTGACTCCACGTGGGTGCCTAATAGGAGAGAGGAGGAGGAGGATGAGGAGGAGGCACATCTCCAACGAGACAGGATGCCCTTTGGTGGCCAGCGTAAGGGCAGTACACCGACGGAATCACACCGCAGAGCTCCGCCTGTGCAGGGCGCTGCCTCTGCCCGTCATTCAAAAAGTTCCTTGGTGTGGGCCTTTTTTGAGGCTAGTGCATCAGATCGCACAGCTGCTGTTTGCAACATATGTCTCAAGCGTATATCGCGTGGCCAAAACATCAGCCGCTTGGGTACCACATGCCTGACCAGACATATGTTGACCTGCCATGCAGCTCGTTGGCAAGCCTACCTCAAAGACCCACACCAAAGAACAAAGCGGACCTCTCCTTGCACCGCATCAGCTGGGATCTCCAACCCCACTATAACTTCAGTCCTCTCTGAAACATGCACTGAGAGGAATGAAGGTGTAGAATTAGGTGTGTCACAGCCAAGTACTTGCGGCCACTCTGCTAGCAGTACACCGACGTCCGATTCTAGCAGGCAAATTTCCCTGCCCCAGCTGCTGGACCGTCGAAAGAAGTTCACTCCCAGCCATCCACATGCCCAGCGGTTGAATGCTAGCTTGGCTAAATTGCTAGCGCTTCAACTGCTGCCTTTTCAGTTGGTAGACTCGGCCCCCTTCCGTGAGTTTGTGCAATGTGCGGTTCCTCAGTGGCAGGTTCCCAAACGCCACTTTTTCTCACGGAAGGCTATTCCGGCTCTCTACCGGCATGTGGAAGGCAATGTCTTGGCCTCGCTGGACAGGGCGGTCAGCGGTAAGGTGCATATTACCGCTGACTCATGGTCCAGCAGGCATGGACAGGGACGTTACCTTTCTTTCACGGCCCATTGGGTCACTCTTTTGGCAGCTGGGAAGGATGCAGGACAAGGTGCAGTAGTGTTGGAGGTTGTCCCACCGCCACGCCTCCAAAATGCTACTACTGGTTGTGACACACCTCTCTCCTCCACCCCCTCCTCTTCTTCTTCCTCCATGGCCTCTTCCTGTGGTTTGTCCTATGAACCAGCGGTGCTCCGTAGCCGTTCACGTGGCTACGCAAGTACGCAGGCAAAAAGATGCCATGCCGTGCTTGCGCTGGTGTGTTTGGGGGACAGAAGCCACACTGGGGCAGAGGTCCTGTCTGCTCTGCAGGGCCAGGCCGAGAGGTGGTTGACGCCACGCCAGCTTAAGCCAGGAATGGTGGTTTGCGACAATGGCACCAACCTCCTCTCCGCCCTCCGACAGGGACAACTGACCCATGTGCCCTGTGTTGCTCACGTCCTTAACCTGGTGGTGCAGCGGTTCTTGGGCAGGTACCCGGGCTTACAGGATGTCCTGAGGCAGGCCAGGAAAGTCTGTGTGCATTTCCGCAGATCTTATAATGCCAGTGCTCGCCTGGCTGAGCTGCAAAAGGAGTTGAACCTGCCCAAGAACCGCCTTATATGTGACATGCCCACCAGGTGGAACTCAACGTTGGCCATGCTGCAGCGGCTGCACACGCAGCAGAGGGCCATCAATGAGTACCTGTGCGACTACGGCACCAGGACAGGGTCAGGGGAGCTTGGTTTTTTTTCTCCACGCCAGTGGGGCATGATCAGGGATGCATGCACTGTCCTGGCACCATTTGAGGAGGCCACGAGGATGGTGAGCAGTGACAGTGCATGCATCAGTGACACTGTACCTCTTGTCCACCTGTTGGAGCACACGCTGCGTGGAATAATGGACAGGGCACTTGAGGCAGAACAGAGGCAGGAAGAGGAGGACTTCCTTGCCTCTCAAGGCCCCCTTTACCCAGACAGTGTTCCTTCTGTCCCACCCATCGCACAGGAAGAGGAAGAGGAGGAGGAGGAGGAGGATTGTGTCAGCATGGAGGTGGAGGCTGGCACTCAGCATCATCAGCAGCAGTCTTTTAGGGATGATTTACAGTCCCAAGAAACCAGTGGACTTGTACGTGGCTGGGAAGAGGTGACTGCGGATCATGTCGTCCTTAGTGACCCAGAGGACTCCGGAGCGAATGCCTCAGCAAACCTACGCTGCATGGCCTCCCTGATCCTGCAAAGTCTGCGGAAGGATCCTCGTCTTCTTCGGATCAAGGAGAGGGACCATTACTGGCTGGCCACTCTCCTTGATCCACGGTACAAGGGTAAGGTTGCGGACCTTATGTTACCGTCGCAGAGGGAGCAGAGGATGAGACAACTCCGGGAGGCCTTGCAGAAAGGTCTGTGCAACGCGTTCCCAGAGACTGGGAGGTTACAAACTCCTGGTCCAGGACAACGAGTTGCTGAGGCTTCGGCCAGTCAAAGAAGGAGCGGTGGGGAAGGTGGCCGTCTGACCGATGCGTTCAGACAATTCTTTAGTCCGCAGCCCCAAAGTATGATTGGTTCCAGCAACCATCGCCAGCGTCTGATAAACATGGTGCAGGAATATCTAGGGGCAAGGTCAGACTTGGACACCTTCCCCACCGAAAATCCTCTGGCTTACTGGGTCTTGAGGATGGATCACTGGCCAGAGCTTGCACAGTATGCAATTGAGCTACTGGCCTGTCCTGCATCCAGCGTTCTTTCGGAACGCACATTCAGTGCTGCTGGAGGATTTGTCACGGATCACAGGGTGCGCCTGTCCACCGACTCGGTTGATCGACTGACTTTCATCAAGATGAACCAGTCTTGGATCACCACCAGCTACCACACACCTGATGCTGATATAACAGACTAATTGATTTTAACATGTCACGTCCCTTCAAGACTGATGCTGATGCTGAGTGCCTGTGCTGTTATGTTGACTGGCTATCCTCCTCCTCCGAGTCCTCAATGATACGATTGATGATGATAGCTTGGAAGATCATTTTTGTTTATGGGTGCCGCCACCAGTGGCTAAGGCCCAATTTTTCAGCCCCTGTTTTACAGGGGCGTGTACTTACAATTTTTTTAGCAATAATTTGCCATAGGGCTCATTGCTGTGCTCCAAGTACAGTATCTGTGAGGGGTTGTAGTGTTGTGCCACCAGTGCCTAAGGCCCAATTTTTCAGCCCCTGTTTAACAGGGGCGTGTCATTACAATTTTTGAAGCAATACTTTGCAACAGGGCTCATTGCTGTGCTCCAAGTACAGTATCTGTGAGGGGTTGTAGTGTTGTGCCACCAGTGCCTAAGGCCCAATTTTTCAGCCCCTGTTTAACAGGGGCGTGTCATTACAATTTTTGAAGCAATACTTTGCAACAGGGCTCATTGCTGTGCTCCAAGTACAGTATCTGTGAGGGGTTGTAGTGTTGTGCCACCAGTGCCTAAGGCCCAATTTTTCAGCCCCTGTTCAACAGGGGCATGCAATTACAATTCTTGATGTAATAATTCACAGCAGGGCCCATTCCTGCACCCACCAAGAGTAAGTCTGAGGGCTTACAGTGTTGTGGCAACGCCACAACCACCACGAAAGGCCCAATTTTTCAGCCCCTGTTCAAAAGGGGCATGTAATTACAATTCTTGATCTAATAACTCACAGCAGGGCCCATTGCTGCACCCACCAAGAGTAACTGTCAGGGCTTACAGTGTTGTGGCACCAGCACCACCATCAAAGCCCCAATTTTTACTACCACTGTTCAACAATTATATGTAATTAAAATTCCTGATATAATAGTTGACAGCAGGGCGTTCCAGCACCAACCAAGAGTAACTGTGAGTGCTTACAGTGTTGTGCCAACACCAACAACTAAGGGGCCTATTTCTGCAGAGTATATACGGCAGGTCCCTACTTTCAAACATCCAACTTACAAACGACTCCTACTTGCAAACGAAAGAAGACAACAGGAAGTGAGAGGAAATCTACCCCTAGGAAGGAAAATTCTCTCCTGTAAGAATAAATATGGGAGAAAGGTGTCTCCTCTGTACTGATGCTTTATCAGCAATCCTTGTTTCAAGAAAAACACCACATTTCAAAAACAGTTGTCATTGGGACGGAAAGTGAGGTGAAATGTTCTGAACAGGGGCACAGACAGCAAAACAAATGTTACAGGGGTGATAACCCTTACCTATGTTTTCCAAAAAGTTTAAAAATAGATTTTTGGGCTGGAGCTACACTTCAACAATGTACCTGTTCAAAATTACAAACACATTCTACATAAGAACAAACCTACAGTCCCTGTCTTGTATGCACCGCCTGTATACGGCTGTTCAGAGTATATAGGGCCTTTTTTATTTTATGTGCGGGGTTCCCCTTAATATCCATACAAGACCCAAAGGGGCTGGTAATGGGCTGGGGTAGGGGGGGGGGTCATGGGGTAGCTATGCCATTTTTCTTAAAGATTTTCATCCATATTACCGGGACCAGACATTACATTAAAGCCGCAAGAAGTTTTAAATGGCTTTTTTTTCCTTTAGAAGTGTCATTTTGTGCAGGGACAGTTCTAAACACGGGAAACACGTGGCACTTCACAGGCATACTTTAGACACCCCCCAGGTACGATATTTAAAGGAATATTTGACTTTTTTTTTTCACTTTATGCATCATTAAAATGACTGCTCCCGAAAAACGACCGTTTTTAAAACTTCTTTTTGCATTGATACATGTCCCCTGGTGCAGAACCCGGGTTCCCAAACCCTTTTTAGGACAATAACATGCATAATAGTTGTTATAATTAGCACTTTAGAATTCGAACGTTCGCATCCATTGTATTTAATAGGGTTCTAATGTTCGTACGAACTTTCGGTCCGTTCGCGGGTTCTGGTGCGAACCGAACCCGGGGGTGTTCGGCTCATCACTACACAACATTAAGAAGCTTACATCCACTCTTCTAACCACTTGAAGACAAAGCCCTTTTTGACACTTTTTGTTTACATGAAAACATTTTTTTTTTGCAAGAAAATTATGTTGAACCCCCAAACATTATATATATTTTTAAAGCAAAGGCCCTACAGATTAAAATGGTGGGTGTTGCATTTTTTTTTCTACACAGTATTTGCGCAGCGATTTTTCAAACGCATTTTTTGGGTTAAAAAATACACTTTTTTAATTTTAATGCACTAAAACACACTATATTGCCCAAATGTTTGATGAAATAAAAAAGATGATCTTAGGCCAAGTACATAGATACCAAACACGACATGCTTTAAAATTTCGCACAAACGCGCATTGGCGACAAACTACATACATTTTACAGGTTACCCCAGTAGATTTACAGAGGAGGTCTACTGCTAAAATGACTGCCCTCGATCTGACCTTCGCGGTGATACCTCACATGCATGGTGCAATTGCTGTTTACATATGATGCCAGACCGACGCTTGCGTTCGCCATTGGGCAAGAGCAGGGCAGGACAGGGGCGCTTTTTTTTTTTTTTTTTTTTTATTATTAATTTTGCTTTTTTATTTTATTTTTAAATTGTTCCTTCCAAGTATTTTTTTTTTTTTTAATTTTATTGTTATCTCAGGGAATGTAAATATCCCCTATGATAGCAATAGGTAGTGACAGGTACTCTTTTTTTGAAAAAACTGGGGTCTTCTAGACCCTAGATTTTTCCTCTGCCCTCAAAGCATCTGACCACACCAAGATCGGTGTGATAAAATGCTTTCCCAATTTCCCAATGGCGCTTTTTATATCCGGGGGGGGGGATCATTCCCTCCCACTGCTTGTAAAAGCAGTCCAGAGGCTAATTAGCCGCTAGAATTGCTTTTACATGAAAGCCGGCCGCAGGCTGAAAAGAATGATACCAAGATGATACCTAAACCCGCAGGCATCATTCTGGTATAAACATTCAAAGTCCAGCAACATACCAGTACGTTGCTGGTCCTTGTTGGACATGTATTGTAATCTTTTTTTTTCATGCAGCCAGTTGGCTGAACGAAAAAAGAGATTGATCGGTGGGTATGCCCACCATTAGAATACCGCCCTTCATCCACCCACTTCCAATTATGGGCATACACGCACCATTTATATATGCCGAAGCATGGGGGCATCCTCCCGCAAAAAAGTTATGCCGCACACACATGGTCGGACTTTTCCACGGGCAAGCCTCCGTCGGAATTTCGACCGTATGTACGCGGCATTAGGAGCAAAATCGCTCCTCCGCTCCTGCTGCCCCAATGCTTCTGCATATATGCTTTTTTTATTTAACTGTGGTGGTGAAATCACCTCCTACAGCACTGGAGTCGCAGGGATCAGGCCTGTCTCTGCGAACGCTGCAGTTATGTGTGTTTTTGTTTTGTAAGTGACAGTGATCGATCGATACTGCACTTGGGTGGCCTGGGCTGGACGGAGGGGCAAAACGCAGGTGCCAGCAGGTATCTGGGCTGATCCCGCTAACACTGCGTTTTTGGGAACCCTAAACTGCTGGGGACGCTAGTATAGATCTGATCAGATCAGATATTGATCTGTTCAGATACTATACCACTAAGGGGGGGTGTATGCTTCACGCGTGGGTGTTAGCGTTACTGGCACTAACCTGACGCTGCCTGGGGTGTGACGCAGACCCTCTCTGACGCTAAAACCTAATTGATATCACCCGCCGGGCGATCAGAGGGTTAAACCTTTATTGGGTTATATACGGCGGGTGCCCTGACACTATAAAAAGCAAACTAACTAACCAGCGTCACCCGTAACACTTATATGGTGATCACTGGTGAAAGGGTTAACTAGGGACAATCAGGGGGTTAAAACCTTTATTAGATAATATATTGGGGTACCTGACGCTATAAAAACCTGCGGCGAACCTAAAAAAAATTACTGGCTACCGATCTGCATCACCGACACTAAGACAGCGATCAGAAAAACGATCGCTTAGCGACAGTGGTGATAGGGGGTGAAAGGGTTACCTGGGGGCGATCAAGGGGGTTAAACCTTTACTAGATAATATATTGGGGTACCTGACGCTATAAAACCCTGCGGCGAACCTAAAAAAAATTACTGGCTACCGATCTGCATCACCGACACTAAGACAGCGTTTAGAAAAACGATCGCTTAGCGACAGTGGTGATAGGGGGTGAAAGGGTTACCTGGGGGGCGATCAAGGGGGTTAAACCTTTATTAGATAATATATTGGGGTACCTGACGCTATAAAAACCTGCGGCGAACCTAAAAAAAATTACCAGCTACCGATCTGCATCACCGACACTAAGACAGCGTTTAGAAAAACGATCGCTTAGCGACAGTGGTGATAGGGGGTGAAAGGGTTACCTGGGGGGCGATCAAGGGGGTTAAACCTTTATTAGATAATATATTGGGGTACCTGACGCTATAAAAACCTGCGGCGAACCTAAAAAAAATTACCAGCTACCGATCTGCATCACCGACACTAAGACAGCGATCAGAAAAACGATCGCTTAGCGACAGTGGTGATAGGGGGTGAAAGGGTTACCTGGGGGCGATCAAGGGGGTTAAACCTTTACTAGATAATATATTGGGGTACCTGACGCTATAAAACCCTGCGGCGAACCTAAAAAAAATTACTGGCTACCGATCTGCATCACGACACTAAGACAGCGTTTAGAAAAACGATCGCTTAGCGACAGTGGTGATAGGGGGTGAAAGGGTTACCTGGGGGGCGATCAAGGGGGTTAAACCTTTATTAGATAATATATTGGGGTACCTGACGCTATAAAAACCTGCGGCGAACCTAAAAAAAATTACCAGCTACCGATCTGCATCACCGACACTAAGACAGCGTTTAGAAAAACGATCGCTTAGCGACAGTGGTGATAGGGGGTGAAAGGGTTACCTGGGGGGCGATCAAGGGGGTTAAACCTTTATTAGATAATATATTGGGGTACCTGACGCTATAAAAACATGCGGCGAACCTAAAAAAAATTACTGGCTACCGATCTGCATCACCGACACTAAGACAGCGTTTAGAAAAACGATCGCTTAGCGACAGTGGTGATAGGGGGTGAAAGGGTTACCTGGGGGGCGATCAAGGGGGTTAAACCTTTATTAGATAATATATTGGGGTACCTGACGCTATAAAAACCTACGGCGAACCTAAAAAAAATTACCGGCTACCGATCTGCATCACCGACACTAAGACAGCGTTTAGAAAAACGATCGCTTAGCGACAGTGGTGATAGGGGGTGAAAGGGTTACCTGGGGGGCGATCAAGGGGGTTAAACCTTTATTAGATAATATATTGGGGTACCTGACGCTATAAAAACATGCGGCAAACCTAAAAAAAATTACTGGCTGCCGATCGGCATCACTGACGCTAAGACAGCGATCAGAAAAATGATCGCTTAGCGACAGTGGTGATAGGGGGTGAAAGGGTTATCTGGGGGGTGATCAGGGGGTTAAACCTTTATTAGGGGGGGTTAGGGGGCTACACTGGACCTAAAACTGAATGTACTGACACTTTTACATTCACAAATGTCACTGATTGCAGTGATCAGTAAATAAATGGTCACTGCAATCAGTGACACTGTGACTGGGGGCTAGGGGGGTGATCTGGGGGGTGATCTGGGGGGGCCTGGGGGGCGATTTATGTCCCTATGTGTCCTGGTGTCAGTGTAGTGTTGTGTGCACTGACCTGATGTCTTCTCTTGTACGGCGCTCGGTATATGTGAGCGCCGCACCAGAGATGACATCACTTCCTCCTGCTTCCTCTGCCTGACACAGACAGAGGGGGCATTTCCATTCGCCAGGAGCGATCGTGAGGGGGTGGCCGGAAACGAATGGCTGCCCCCTCATCCCGGAACGCTCCCGGACACTTAGCCACCGCTCACTGTATAGGAGGGGGGTCTGATTGGACCCCCCAACTATCCAAAGGCAATCACGTATGCTCTACGTGATTGTGCCTGTCGGTGCCATTCTGCCGACGTATATATACAGTGAGCGGTCGTTAAGTGGTTAAGGGAGTCTAACTGATTATGCTGTTCATTCCAGAAGAATAAAGGAGTGTTGGACTTTAATGGTGTGGGGCTCTTTTCTGGTGGACATTGTTCAAGGTAACTCCAGGTGCACAACACTGACCCGAAGGTAGAGAAAGAACTTTGCTCACACCGCACAGACACCTGTGGTGAAGGCTTGGCGTGGTGACCCCACTCCCTCCCCTCTGAGGTACCCCTAGACAAGAGAAAGACGAGCTGATGCAATGAGGGGAGTGAGGAGGCCGCTACAGGTGGAACTCTGCTCTAAGGGATAATCTCTGGATTAAAGGTAGCTATTGCAGAAAAATGATGAGAAGTCTATTGACCTCATCTTGAATATGCAGTTCAGTTTTGGCCATCAGTTCTCAAAAAGGATATTGGGGAACTGGAGAAAGTGCAGAGAAGGGCAACCAAACTGATAAGAGGCATGGAGGAGCTCAGCTATGAGGAAAGTTTAGAGGAACTGAATTTATTCTCTCTTGAGAAGAGGAGATTAAGGGGGAATATGATCAACATGTACAAATACATAAGTGGTCCATATAGTGAACTTGATGTTCAGTTATTCACTTCACGGTCAACACAAAGGACAAGGGGGCACTCTTTACATCTAGAGGAAAAAAGATTTTATCTCCAAATACAGAAAGGTTTCTTCACAGTAAGAGCTGTGAAAATGTGGAGTAGACTCCCTGCAGAGGTGGTTCTGGCCAGCTCAGTAGATTGCTTTAAAAAAGGCCTGGATTCTTTCCTAAATGTACATAATATAACTGGGTAATAACATTTATAGGTAAAGTTGATCCGGGGGAAAATCCGATTGCCTCTCGGGGATCAGGAAGGATTTTTTTCCCCTGCTGTAGCAAATTTTATCATGCTCTGCTGGGGTTTTTCGCCTTCCTCTGGATCAACTGTGGGTATAGGATTGTGTATATGGGATAGTATTTCTAATTTTTTTTTTTTTTTTGGTTAAACTAGATGGACTTTTTTCAACCTGACTAACTACTATGTGAGAAGTCAGTAGAATCAGGTATCTTGCTGTTAGTGGGGCACCAGCTGAGCTAATAACACCTCCATGCAGTGCAGGGGTCTCCAAAGTTTTCTATACGAGGGCCACATTGTATATTTTATAAATATGTGTGGGACAAAAAAAAACATTTTATAAATCAATAAATAAAATATTTGGATCTTTTTGGTATCTGCATGATATGATTTGAAAAAAAAAAGAAAGAACTTCAATAAAACAAAGCAAAGTCCCCCCCCCCCCCCTTACATCAGAGACCCTTTTACATCAGGATCCCCATCACAGCCCCACTTACTCAATATTAGGAGTCCCCCTTTACATCAGGGTCTCCTTTACATCAGAGTCCCCTCTTACATAAGGGTCCCCATCAGAGTTGCTCTTCATTAGGGTCCCTCCTTATATCAGAGTCCCCCCTACAGTATACTCCCCATCAGTGGTTTGTCCATACTGTGCTTAGAGTGGCTGTAGTCAGTATAACAGAAGGGCAAGAGCCGGAGCAGGTATGGATGAAGGAAGTTACATCCTCCTGTTGGGGCAAGCACATCATCTGGTGGTTCTAGCGACATCTGACTAGGAGAAAGACAGCACAGTGGGTGGAACCTGACCAAAAGCTGCAGGCAAGGTGCAATAATATGGTGGACTGGATTTTGCCTGTGGGCCGTAGTTTGGAGACCACAGATGTAGCCCAAGTATTTGTGAGCATGATTTATAGACATTCATATATCTGCTATTACATATGTGACATAAACATGTAAATACATCAACTAGAAACAAATCATCTGTGTAGTACAGCAAATAAAAATAACCTGACACTTACATATAATTGTTCTGATTTGCTCTATTTATTTAATTTTCATTTTATTTTAATTATTTCAGCTTTTCTCCCCAAGAGTGACTTCAGCATCCCAGCAAGACCCGCAAGACAGTGAATTCAATATTGCTTCTGTGATATCAGAAATAAAAAGAGGAGGAAAACTGGTAGGAGATATATAAACGTGTGTGTATGTGTATAGATACTGTGTGTGTGTGTGTGTATAATTATATATGTGTGTGTGTGTGTATTAAATAAATATTACATCCTAGGAGTTGATTGACTATTTGCATAGATAAGTGAGGCAGCACAGTGGGTTAGTGGTTTGCATGTTCTCCCTGTGCTTAAGTGGGTTTCCACACTCTAAAGACATGCTGGTAGGTTAACAACTTCAATACCGGCCACTTTTACCCAGTGGCGTAATTAGAGACTTCAGGGCCCCGGTGCAAGAAATCATGAAGGGCCCAGCCCCTCCCCCACCGAAAAGCCTGATTTTGATACTTAATGTTTTTACACTGTACAGCAAAGGGGGACTTTGTTGTACAAAGAGGGACTGGCCATATCACCAGGGATTTCACATAAATGAAGCAATACATCAGTTGCTGATCCTATGAAGCAATCATAGGATCAATTCGATCTGACCTGGGGAATGGGATCAGTAACAGTGCTGGTGGGGAGGAGGGATGGCATTAGGGTTGCCACCTTTTCTTCAAGCCAAACCCGAAAACTTTCGCGGTGCACGGCAATTTTTTTGTACTACGCGCTATAGGATTGTAAAATACCTGGGGCACCTTTTGGGTTACCCAAAGAGAGTAGTAATGAGGTGTGCTACAATGAACAGTGGCTGTGGCCGAATTGCATAAACAGTGGGGGGGGACATAAAAGGGCATGGTTAAATAAAAAAAAAGCATTAGTGTACCCATAAAATATGATTCAATTAATAAAAGAAATGTCAGTTAAAATATGAAACTAGCCTACCTTAAAAGTGGACACTGTCAGTCAGTAGGGCAGAGGACGGTGTCTGTAGGGCAGAGGACGGTGTCGGTGGGGCAGAGGGCAGTGTCGGTAGGGCAGAGGACGGTGTCGGTAGGGCAGAGGACGGTGTCGGTAGGGCAGAGGACCGTGTCGGTAGGGCAGAGGACCGTGTCGGTAGGGCAGAGGACCGTGTCGGTAGGGCAGAGGACCGTGTCGGTAGGGCAGAGGACTGTGTCGGTAGGGCAGAGGACCGTGTCAGTAGGGCAGTGGACAGTGTCACCCAGTGGGAACTGTATATATGGATGGTGTATGGGGGGGTGGAGAACGATATATATGGATGGTATATGGGGGGGTGGAGAACTGTATTTATGAATGGTGTATGGGGGGGAGAACTGTATATATGGGGGGGGGGGCTGTATATATGGATGGTGTATGGGGGGGAGAACTGTATATATGGATGGTGTATGGGGGGACTGTATATATGGATGGTGTATGGGGGGGTGGAGAATTGTATATATGGGGAGGACTGTATATATGGATGGTGTATGGGGGGAGAGATTTGTATATATGGGAGGACTGTATATATGTATGGTGTATGGGGGGAGAACTGTATATGTGGATGGGGGGGGGGGAGAACTGTATATATGGGGGGCACTGTATATATGGATGGTGTATGGGGGGGAGAATTGTATATACGAGGGGGACTGTATCTATGGATGGTGTATGGGGGGGAGAATTGTATATGGGGGGGACTGTATATATGGATGGTGTATAGGGGGGGAACTGTATATATAGGGGGACTGTATATATGGATGGTGTATGGGGGGGAGAACTATATATATATATGGGGGACTGTATCTATGGATGGTGTATGGGGGGGAGAGAACTGTATATATGGGGGGACTGTATATAAGGATGGTGTATGGGGGGAGAGAACTGTATATATGGGGGGACTGTATATAAGGATGGTGTATGAGGGGGAGAGAACTGTATATATGGGGGGACTGTATATAAGGATGGTGTATGGGGGGGAGAGAACTGTATATATGGGGGGACTGTATATATGGATGGTGTATGGGGGGAGAACTATATATATGGGGGGAGAACTATATATATGGGGGGACTGTATATAATAGGGGTGCAACGGATCGGTGGTGATCCGTGATCCGAATGGGCCACCCTGTTCGGATCGGATGACCACGCAATCCGCGGAGCGCTCCGGAGCCTCGGCCGTAGGAAAGGCCACGGCTTCGGCCTAGCTCCGGAGCGGAGGCCATCTTGGTACACCCGGCGGCGGCTGCTCTAATGACGTTTCGCCGCCATCTTGCTCCACCCCACACAGTAATGAGAGAAGGGGACAAGCGGACATCTTGTTACACCCAAAGCTTCCACACAAAACGGAGCTTATCAGCTTTAATACAGTATTTGGAAATCCATCAGACTGTTTACATTTTACATTTTAAAAGCAGCAGCAAACCTTACATGGTTGCTAATGTGACGGAACACCTCTGATTTTCACATTTAACATTTAGTTAAATGTGAAAATCAGAGGTGTTCTGTCACATTAGCAACCATTCAAGGTCAGCAGGTTTGCTGCTGCTTTGAAAATGTAACATGTAAAGAGTCCGTTGGATTTACAAATACTGTATTTAAGCTTATACGCTCCGTTTTGTGTTGAAAATAACTGTGAAATTGAAAATTTAACATTATTATTATTATTATTATTTTTTTGCCGATCCGAAAATGATCCGATCCGTGACCCCTGATCCGAGGATCGATCCGATCCATGAGTTTTTTGATCCGTTGCACCCCTAGTATATAAGGATGATGTATGGAGGGGATGATAAATGTGTGTATGAAGAGGAGAGGGAAAACTGGATGGATGAATGGTGTATGGGAGGGGGGTGGCAGAACTGTATGGTAGTGTATGGGGGTGGGGGGCAAAAACTTACCTTACAAGCTGAGCTCCAATCCCAGCGCGATCTCTGCACACTTTCCAACAGAGCAGCAGGGAATGGGGAGGCTCCGCCTTCAACCCCACCTCCTTGTCCCTTCTGCACTGCTGCAGCCAACCAGAGGAGTGTCTCCGGCAACATGGAGGCTCAGTCTCTGCCTCTGTGTCCCGTCTGCGCACACAGAGCGGACGGAGGTGAACCGACAGTGCTGGGGGGTAGATAGGAAGGCAGCAGTTGCAGAATAAAGCAGACCGAACTCGAGACGCACACAGCGGTGGCGGCACAGCTTCGGCACAGGCACAGGGAGCCACTGGCGGGTCTGAATAATGTGCCCGGGTCTCAGGCGGGCAGAGACCCGGGCACATGTTTCAAAACCGGTACTGTCCGGGTGAATCCCAGACAGGTGGCAACCCTAGATGGGATCAGTGAAGTGCTGGTGTTGAGGGGGGTGGCAGCGGTTGTACTTAGGGGGGTGGCTACGGTGGCAGTGGTGGTGCCATCCTCTCCCACCACCACCTGTGCCTCTTACTGATCCCATCCCTATCCCCCCCATCACCTGTTGTAGAAGTAATGGGGGGGATAGGGATGAGATCAGTGGTGGGGGGATGGGATCAGTAAGGAGGCACAGGTGGTAGTGGTGGGAGAGGATGGCACCACCACTGCCACCTCCCACAAGTACCACTGCAGCCACCCCCCAAGTACCACCGCAGCCACCCCCTCTCAAGTACCAGCGGTGGTACTTGAGGGGTGTGGCAGCGGTGGTACTTGAGGGGGTGGCTGCGGTGGTACTTGAGGGAGTGGCTGCGGTGGCACTTGAGGGGGGGTGGCTGAGGTGGTACTTGGGGGGGTGGCTGCGGTGGTACTTGAGGGGGGGTGGCTGTGGTGGTACTTGAGGGGGGGTGGCTGCGGTGGTACTTGAGAGGGGGTGGCTGCGGTGGTACTTGAGGGGGAGTGGCTGCGGTGGTACTTGAGGGGGAGTGGCTGCGGTGGTACTTGAGGGGGAGTGGCTGCGGTGGTACTTGAGGGGGGGTGGCTGTGGTGGTACTTTAGGGGGGGGTGGCTGCGGTGGCAGTGGTGGTGTCATCCTCTCCCACCACCACCTGTGCCTCTTACTGATCCCATCCCCCCACCACTGATCTCATCCCTATCCCCCCCATCACCTCTGTTGTAGAAGTAATAGGGGGGATAGGGATGATGAGATCAGTGGTGGGGGGATGGGATCAGTAAGACAAGGCACAGGTGGTGGAGGTTGGCATCGATTGCTGAGCTGAGCTCTGTCACTTGATTGACTTACCGTCAATCAATCGATTCCCCGGGAATTCCGTTCTTTGGGTAACTGTGTGCTTCTCCCGCCAGGATAAAAATTCTGCCACTCTGCCTTGCCTCATGCCTGGGTAGACACCGGGAAGGTACTCCATGCTGCCATAGAGGAGAAAGCTTCTCACCCACCTTCTCTTATTTTTCAGAGTCCGCCCCGCCTCCCTACACCTCTGTGTCTCTGGATAGGCGGAGACGGGGGCAGGGGCGGAGGCGGTCCACAATCTCAGTCCGTGAGAGTGAGTGCTGCCTCAGCTGCCCTGCTCTCTGCATTGTCTGTCTTGCATTGTCCGCAGCCGAACGAACAGCACGCAGTGCGCGCCGCACACATTTTCAGTGAGTGACAGTCAGGTGGGTAGGCCATTCACATGGAGTACACGGACGGGTTGCGGGGCCCCCCGGACTTGGCGGAATTACAGGGCCCAGTCGCTGTTGCGACCCTGAAAATTCCGCCACTGCTTTTACCCCCTTTTTGCCCAGGCCAATTTTCAGCTTTCAGCACTGTCAAGCCTCGTACACACTCGTTCGTGTGTATGGTTTCTCGTCAAGAAAAGCGACAAGAATCTCGACGAGAAAATAGAGAACCTGCTCTCTATTTTCTCGTCGAGATTCTCGTCAGCCTGTTTCTCGACGAGAAAATTGTGTGTGTGTACACTTACCTTTTCGCCGGGAAGCCCGCGCATGCTCGAAATGACTTTGACGCATGCGCGGTAGCTTCCTAGGCATAGATAGGGTATACCAAGATGGCGGCGACGGCATCGAATGTGACGAGCGCATGCTCATCGTAGTCGATGCCGTCACCGCGTACGCTCCATTCAAAGAACCGCGGGTTCTTTGAATCGAGCGTGTGTACACTCGGCCGGGACAATTTTCTTGTCCAAGAATCTCGTCGAAAAAAACGACATGTTTTTTTCGACGAGAATCTCGGCCGTGTGTACGAGGCCTCCCACTTTGAATGACCATTGTGCAACATAAGAAATGTTGCAACATGAGAAAAATCACAGTCCTTTAAGTGTTGGCCAAACAGAGCACTCCTTCACTTAATCCCACTCCTCCACTCAATCACAAATCAGCGCAGCTGTCAGTATGAGGATCTTGAGCAGTCTTGAATGTACCTCATAAACATGGACCATGGAAGACAAAAGGAAAAAACAAACCTCATTGCGCAGTGCTCACATACAAGGATGTAATGTTAAGCACACAGCGTTATCACTCACGTGACCAAAAGGGTTGTATCGCATAAACAGCCACCGTTCAGCTCAGTATAGGCTTCTCCTTCACAGCTCCAGCTGGGAACACATCCGAGTGCCGCTGGCAGCGTGATTAGGCTCCTCCCCTACGCGTTACGTCACTCGTCACGTGACTTAGTCATGGGTAAGTCACGTGACGAGTGATAGCGCTGTGTGATTGAGTGGAGGAGTGGGATTAAGTGAAAGAGTGCTCTGTTTGGCCAACACTTAAAGGACTGTGATTTTTCTCCGTTGTAATTACTCTGAGTGTTTGGCGTGCAGTAGCCTGCCAGCAGCAGGTTTTTTTAAGTGTATTTGTTTGTCTGCTTATTGTTATGAGTGATCCTCATTAGGGTCTCTGCATAATACTTATTCAGCACACTATTTAGCACTGAGTGCATATTCATTTTAGCACTGTTTTGCACATTTGGTTATTTGTGTATTTTGTATCTTGGTCACATTATTAATTTAATGTATATGGTATGATTGGTTCACTTAGGGTTGATTTACAGCGCATCAATATCACATTGCAATTTCACTTATATGTTATCAGACACATTGATTGATTGCAGCTGAATCATTTAGTTATCCTTGGTTTATTTCACATATTTGATTGCTTTTGCACCATTTTAGCGCTTTAGTATATTTTTCATAGTACGTAGATATACGTTTTTAGTGGGGTCAGGGTGTCACAGTATTTTCTCCAGTTGCGGCACAACGGTGGGATCAGCTAGGGAGCCAAACTGGGCTCGAATGGCGTGTCTGAGTGGGTAGTAAAAGAATATGTATGAGCGTGGGAGGTCAAAGTCCAGTCGCAGTTGTTGAAAGAACTTAAACCCCTGCGCATCATATAGATGACACAGGTATTTAATCCCCCTGGAGTACCATCGCTGCGGATCCGGTATGGATTTCAGTTCATGAAGGGTAGGATTAAACCACAGTGGTTTGTTAGGGGATACTGACCATGATTCTTTGGTAATTTTGGAGACAATCGTTTTAAACAGGGAGAGTGAAGTGTTTAGTACAGATGTGCCTGGGCGGGTCGGAGTCCAACCCCGGTACACAATGTTGTGGAGGGTCTCCATAGAGGAGGCTATGGCACCCTCTGTGGTCATGCAAGCGTTTTCTGCAGCTGGGTGAAGCCAGTCATAAATATGGACTAGTTGAGAGGCCAAATAGTACAGGTAGAAGTTGGGAAATGCAAAGCCCGCCAGGTACGCTGGCAACGGCAGAGTCTCCGGCGCCACCCTGGGGGACCCGCCACTCCATAGAAAAGCTGTGCATATTGTATCTATCTTTTTGAAGATGGATTTAGGGACTCTACATGGTGCATCTGATAGGACATATAGCAGTTTAGGCAAATAAATCATTTTAAGGGTGTTAACCCGTCCCATGAGATCTAAGGGTAGGTCCATCCACCGCTTAGTCTGTTCTAGCAGCTGGGCCAATAGAGGAGTCATGTTATTATCAATATAGGAGGATAAGGGGAGCTGCACTATGACTCCTAAATACCTGAAAGAGGACAGCACCTAAAGCTTGAACTGGTGATGAATCTGCGAGGCTGCAATAGTATCTAGAGGAAACAAGTTAGATTTGTCCCAGTTTACTCTGAACCCAGAATAGTCACCGAAGACCTCCACTTCTGCTAGCAGTGTCTTCAATGAGTCCTGAGTATCAGCCAAGTACACCAATGTTTCGTCTGCATATAGAGAAATTCTCTCTTCTATAGTGTCTATAGGAAGTCCTCTAATGTGGGGAGAGCAGCGAAAACGTACAGCCAGCGGTTCCATTGCCAGGGCAAATAGGAGTGGTGACAACGGACACCCCTGCCTAGTGCCTCTGGTGATGGAAAAGGTATCCATAATGTGTGAATTAACCCGTATACGTGCTTGTGGTGAGGTGTAGAGAAGCCTGATCCAGGCAATGAAGCGAGGGCCAAACCCATATCGCTGCAGAACCTGGAACAGATACGGACACGCCACACTATCGAAGGCCTTACAAGTGTCTAGGGACACAATGGCCCGGGTAGGGGTGCAGTCATGTGGGTATTGAAGATTGTGGAACAATCTACGGATGTTCATTCTCGTAGATCTGGAATAAAACCTCCTTGATCACTCCTGACTAGCTGCGCCATCACGACATTCAGACGATTGGCTAGGACTTTTGCAAGAATTTTGACATCCACATTTATAACAGAGATAGGACGATAGGAGTCACATTTAAGTGGATCTTTCCATGGTTTCAATAGCAGAATTATTAGGGCCTCCCGCATCGTGGGAGGGAGAATCCCAGCTTTTAGAGCGGAATTATAAGTCCGCAAAAGGAATGGGCAAAGTAAATGTTTAAACTGGGAAGTCTTGTGTGCCGGTAGTTGCGAAATGGCTTCTGCGATCTCCTCAACAGAGAGGGGTGCCTCCAGGTCTCTTCCACTCTCAGCCGAGAGGGAAGGCAGGGATATTTGAGTCAGGTAGTCAGTCAACTAAGAATCTGTATAGTCTGCCTTAGACGAGTATAAATCTTTGTAGAAGTCTAGGAATGTCATCATAATGTCTTCCGGGGTATCACTAGTTTGTCCTTGTGTAGTCATAATACGTGGGATAGATATAGGGGCGTATTCTGGTCTCGTCAAATAAGAAAACAAATGGCCTGCTTTGTTACCATGCTCAAAGGACTTCTGCGTTGCATGCAACATACGTTTCTGCGTGAGGTCCAGTAAACAGAGCTCATAATTTCTGCGTCCTTGTAACCAAGCATCTCTGTTGGTTGGACTAGGGTCAGAGGTATAAACACGCTCTGCAGTCCTCATGGCTGTTTCCAATTCCAGCGTAAGTTGCTGGTTGTTTTTACGTCAAACCCCCGTTATGGACACAAAAGTACTCTGCAACGTGGTCTTAAAGGCCTCCCATTCAGTTAGTGGGTCTACTGTGCCCGAGTTCTCTTTCCAATAACTGGCTATATCTCTTCCACACTCTCCCTGTACCATCTCATCCTCCAACCAGTAGGAGCTCAATCGCCACACTCTTATGGAAAGAGTCCAAATGACAAGAATAATGGCGTTCATCCAGGTGTTTCCATCTCCATATCTCAGTGAGGCCATGGACCTGTGTCCAGTCAGGTATAGGACCTGCCACCTCCTCCCATGCGATCCATAGCCGGATCCATAACAGCGTTAAAGTCACCTACATAGAGTAACGGGACTGGAGGCCTAGACAATAGCATGAGAGACAGTTTCAACAACACATCAGCAGAGAACGGGGGGGGGGGGGGGTACATATACATTCACCAAGGTAAGTGTCACAGAGGCAATCTGTAGAATAAGAACAATATACCTTCCCTCCGGGTCTGTCTTGACTTGAACAACCTCTGCATGGAGAGATTTAGCAAGTAAGATGGACACCCCCCTGGAGTAGGCCATATTAGTGGCATGGTGTGGCTTGGCCAACCATGGCCTCTTAAGTGACCTTGTTTTGGAGTCAACCATGTGAGTTTCTTGGAGGCAAATTATATGGGGTCAGTGTTTTTTTAAGACTGAGAAGACCAGGGAGCGTTTCTGAGGAGAGTTCAGCCCCCTTGTATTCCAGGAATTTATTTTCATTGGGTTAGCCATTACACTGGGAACAGTATATAGTGGACATCCTGCGGGCTAGTGGCAGCAGCATAGTGCTGCCTAGCATTCCTCCCAGGATGTGCACAAGCAAAATATATAACAACATCAGGCAGCGTGCATTATTCAGAACTAGGAAAACATAGATACATATGAACAACCAAAGTACAAAAAAAACAACAATAATTTTCTCAAAAACTGGAGGAAAAAAATTAAAAATAAGAGTTCCCCAAATAAAAGGAAAAAATATTGAAAGTCTAGAAAAAAAAACATGCCCCCTTTCCCGCTCAACCAACCCCAACATAGCGAGCCTTGGATCCCTGAACTGAAAAACAAAACCCCCTTCTTTAAACTGAGGGAGAGCTGTTCCGTGGCCTCGCCACCAACTGATACGGGGGTGTAGTGGAATCCTGAGTGACTCCCGAACAGCATTGCAGGGTTGAAAAGCAGCACAGTCCAACAGCAGATACAGTAAATTGCAGAATAAACAACCAGCAAAAGTTATAGGGAATAGAGGCCTGATAATAGGGAGGAAGTTCAATCAGCAAGGATTAAAGATGGCAGGGTAATAGTTCTCAGGTCTACTGCAGGGAGGCGTAACATACCTTCATGAAGAGCCGGATCAGTCAGTAGAGTCAAAGTTAAAGAATTCGCCAGTATGGAAGGATGGGTATACCTACAATCGATTTAAGGCAAACATTGAAGAGAATGCAGGGATCTAGAGCCTCAGACATTAGACAGCTCTGTGCCTAGGATCATTGAGCCAGGCCATAGCCTCCTTGAGGTTGGTGTAGAAATGCGCTTTACCATCATGAATGATGCGCAGCTTGGCGGGAAAAAGCATGGTGTAAGAGAGACCCTCTGTACGCAGGCGGGCCTTCACTGCTGCAAAGGAGGTGCGTTGTTCCTGGACATCTGCTGAAAAATAAGGGTGCACTGAGATGGTATTGCCATTGTATTTAAGTGGACCTTTCTCCAGGGCAAGACGCAGAATAGCAACTTTGTCTTGGAAGTTGAGGATCTGTGCAATAATGGATCGTGGGGATGCTCCAGAAGGTGGGGGACGCGGAGGAGTGCAGTGAGCACGCTCAATTACATGGGAGAAGGATGGTGCGTCAGTCACAAAAATGTCTCTCAGCCAATTATAGAGGAATTTTTCTGTGTGGGAGCCCTCCGCCCGTTCAGGGAATCCAACAAAGCGGAGGTTGTTCCTACGTGAACGATTTTCCAAATCGTCAAATATTGCCGCGGAGGGCCGCCATTTCCCCTGTATGATCCCTCACTGTGATAGATAAGTGGTGAACATCCTCAAGGGAGCTGATACGTTCTTCAGCGGCCCCATTTCTGTCTCTTAGGTTTTGCACATCTTGTTTCAGGAGTGAAAAGTCCATGCGGACTGATGCAATCTGTGCCGTGAGGGAGGCCTTTCAGTCCTGTATGGCATGTATGATGGTGGCCAGGGTAGGCTCAGTAGAAGGGGAGTCTGGGCCTGTGCTATCCTCACTGTCTAGGGGGGAGTCCTGAGACTGTAGGGGGTCTGGCTGTGCATCGTGGAGGGCAGTGGCAGAATCACTTACCAGAGCCGTTGTTTGCCTCTGAGGAGCTGAGACTTGTGGCTGCAGCAGCACGCCATGCTGTTCTGCCTGTGTCCTGGTGCCATCTTGCCATTGGAATCTGGCTTGCTGTCCCACCGTGAATGCTGGCACGGGGGGCCCCTATTTTACCATGGATGCCAGCCTGGATCGTTACCACGACCGTGGGGAGCAGTTAGAAGTCGGTCCTGAGCAAATCGGTCTTAGGATGCCTGTAGGATGCCGCTCGGGAGTCAGAGCTGAAGCCTCACAGGTCTGCTCCCTCTGCCATCCGGACACGCCCCCGAGCCCGTTTATATATATTTTTCACACAAACAGCGATTTCTTTTGATGGTATCTAATCACGACTGGGTTTAGGTTTTTTTTGCTAAATAAATGGAAAAAAAATATGTAAATTTTTTTTTTTCGTTCCTGGTGTCTGTTCTAAAATTTTGCAAATAAATAATATTTTTTTCATACATTTAGGTCAACGTGTATACTGCTTCAATTCTTTGGTGAAAATAACCCAATTCCGTGTTTATTATTGGGTGTCATGCCTCAAGCCAGAAGAAAGGGTATCAGAGGAATATTTTGCCGGAGGTTGGACACTAAGATATATTGCCCTAGGGAAATCATGGGTCTCCCTACAAGTATGGCAGGACTGTTATCACCGTTATTGTTGATTTTGTAAGTCTCAAGAGAATTTTTAAAGGTAGGAGGCCGGAGGAGGCCTAAATTAGATTGCATGCCCAAGGACTTGATGGCATCTACTCCTTCTGCCCAAGGGTGAGGTAGATGTGAAACAGACCTCCACAGCTTGGTATTGCTTGCTGTAGCAAAAGGATGTAGTTAAGGAAAGGTTCACTGGTCCACAATCCAACTGAATAACTTCAGTTGTAGGGACCATTTGTTGGGATCCAGGAATCCTTGGCATATTTGACTGGTGTTTGTGTTTAAGTGGGCTGGAAGATGGACTACTCTTAGGTCCTTCAGATTCCCCTATGCCCAAATGAAGATGGGTTCCACTTCCCTGAGTAAGAAACTGTTGTGGGTTCTGCCTTGGTAATGTATGTATGATTTTGCAGCTCTATTGTCTATCTGAATCAGAACTGATTAGTCCTTGATCTAAAAGAGCAAATGCTGTCGATGCGAGATAAGCCACCTGGAATTCCAGGATTTTTGCGATGATATCTGCCACATTGAACGCCCATCTCTCTTAAACCAACACCTGATTGCAATGTGCCTCCTAGCCTATTGCATTGGCATCTGTGATAATTGTGGTCCAGAAGACATGCCTTAATGGACGTGGCTTTACAAGCACCTCCCTCTTTGTCCACTAGTGCAGACCCCTGTGCATCAAACTTTTTTATTATATATGGACTGGGATAGACGGTTTGCTCCATTGCTTCAGAAATTCTAAATAAAAGTTGCCCGAGGTATCCATGTGTCCATGGGACCATCTGGATACAAATAGACAATAATCCCTATTAAGTTGAGTTAGCTCGAGGCTGTTATGTTGGACCATGTCCTCACTCTCCTTACTTTCTTTTTTTTTTTTTTTTTTTTTTTTTTTTATTTATAACAAGGAAAGGGACCCTGTCGGGTCGATACATTACAAAGTAGTACGGGTATCAAGACAAACAACTTATTCAAAAACAGTCAGAATACATTACATCACATAGTCTTGATGTAGGAAGGAAAAGAAAAGCAGGGTTCAAACATATGAGTGTGAACAAATTGGTGGAGATTACGCTCCCTGGTGTATTGTCACTTAGTATGTCTGAGCTATTGTTAGCTTTATTCGTGACCTCTGATGTCTTTAATTTTGTTTCAGCGACTTGTTCCTTCCTAGGTGTCTAGTTCTGCCTGTTGGTTCCCTTTGCTCCGTTAGGGTATTTGTGCTTGAGGTTGTCGTGTTGTGTAGTACTGGGGACATGGGCCCAGTTCCTTGGTTTTTCCTGTTTATATTAGAGAAAAGGTGGAAAATAGAGTGTAAAGCAAATCCCCCCAGTTTAGGATGGGATTGGTTAAAGGTAGAATATTAGAATAGAGAAAGATATGAAAAAGAGAAAAAGAAGAGGGGATGGGGAGTTGTTGTGGGAAGATGGGTTGGGTGGTGGATAGGGGGGGGGGTATGGGGGTACTGGGGCCCACGAACATGGGACATCAGTAATTCAGTCCTGTGTATCGGATGGGATTGGCGGTGGCGGGGTGCAACTCTGTGTGTCTGTTGAGGTTCCCTTCAGCGCCTGGCCCTCTGCCGAGTAGATGAAGATAATCCACAACTGCCAGGTGTTGGAGAATGTCTCTTGTCTATGCTGGGCTGTGAGGACGAGGTCCTCCATATATCTTATTTCCTCCACTCTCGCTATCCATGATGCTATGGTAGGTGGGCTTGTGGATTTCCACATTATCGGTATGCAGGCCTTGGCTGCATCTAGCAAGTGTCTGATTACCGATTTTTTGTATGTTTTTTCCGGAGTGTCTGATGCGTGGAGTAGGAAGAAAGCGGGGTCTACTGGTATGGGGCTGTCTGTAAATTTTTGTATAACTTCTCGAACCACTTTCCAAAAGTGATGTAGTAAAGGACAGGACCAGAATATGTGCAGCAGTGTTCCCTTTTCTGCTCGACACCGCCAGCAAAGGTCCGGCGTTGTCGGGAAGAATCTGTGGAGCAGGTCTGGAGTTCTGTACCATCTTGACAGTAGCTTATAGTTAGTCTCCTGGATTTTGGCGCATATCGAGGATTTGTGGGTGTATTTAATTATTCGTTGTTTCTTAGTTGTGCTGAAGTTGCAATTCAGTTCCGTTTCCCATTTGGTCAGCCCTGGTGGGGTAAAGTCTGTTTGTGGTACGTTTAGCAGGCTGTAGGTTTGTGAGAGCGTGTGCGTTATGGTACCCGATGTGTTGCAGAGTTCTTCTAATGTTGTGAGGGGACGGGATGTTGTCGGGTGGGTTGTCAGTGAGTGTAAGAAGTGGCTTAGTTGGCTGGCTCTCAAAAAGTCCAGCCGAAATGGGCCTGTGGCGTCTGAAAGTTCTGTTAACGTGGGCCAACGACCATTGGTACTAAAGTGGGAGGCCTGGTGAGTGCCCTCGTCTCTCAGTCTTTTAAATTCCGCGTCCTGTATTCCTGGTGCAAATTCGGGGTTTCCCAAGATGGGGAAGAGGGGTGAATTGGGGGATGATATGGGGGTCGTCAAGAAGAGACGTGCGCAGACCTGTGTTGTGGTTCCTATTAGCGGGTGTCGCTTGATTTCCGCTGGCAGGGACGGGCAGCACCAGGGAGCCCTTCCAAGTGGAGTCTCGCTTTGATGTTGCTCCAGTTGTGTCCAGAGCTTAGTCTCCTGGTGCCTGCACCAGTCTATAAGCCTGCCCAGGTGTACTGCCTGGTAGTATGTACGAATGTTCGGCAACGCGAGTCCCCCGTGTTGTTTAGGTAGAACCAAGAGTTTATAAGAGAGTCGTGGCCTTTTCTTAGCCCATACAAAGTCTGTAAACATGGTTTGTATTTGTTTGAAGTAGAGTGTGGGAATGTGAATAGGTATCGCCTGCATAAGATAGAGGAATTTTGGGAGTATCATCATTTTGAGGATGTTGCAGCGACCTATCCATGAATGTAGACCGGTGTGCCATTTTTTAAGTAATATTTTGATTGTTTTCAAAAGTGGTGGGAAGTTCAGCTCATATAACCGTGGGAGCGTGCGAGGGATGTAAGTACCTAAATATTTTAGGGCTGTCTGCGTCCATTTCAACTGGAAACCTGATTGTAAATGTGCAAGTTGTGCTGGTTGTATTCCTACTCCCATCGCCTCGGATTTAGTAAAATTAATTTTTAGGTTGGAGAGGGCTCCATATATCTTAAATTCTTGTAAGAGGTTGGGGAGGGAGATTGAGGGGGTAGTAAGTGTAAACATGAGGTCGTCGGCGTACGCCGATACCTTATGTTGTGCTTGTTGTACTTTCACTCCTGAGATGTTGGGGTTTTGTCTTACGTGGCATAGGAATGGTTCCAGAGTGAGGGCAAATAGAAGGGGGGACAACGGGCACCCCTGCCTTGTCCCGTTTGTAATCAGGAAAGGGTCTGAGAGCACTCCATTAGCCCTCACTCTGGCAGATGGTTTTTCATAGGTTGCGGCTATCCATTTTAGCATGTTGTCTCCCAGTCCCACATGCCGCAACGTGGCAAACATAAAGGCCCAACTAACCCGATCAAACGCTTTCTCAGCGTCCGTGCTCATAAAAACACTGGGCGTTTGGGTGCGGGTGACCGTATGTAGTAGATTCAAGACCTTAGTAGTATTGTCCCTTGCCTCTCTTGTGGGGACAAATCCCACCTGGTCTAAGTGTATTAGGTGGGGCAGGTGAGTCTGTATTCTGGTCGCTATTATTTTGGTGAATAGTTTGAGGTCCGAATTAAGTAGGGAGATAGGCCTATAGCTTCCACAGTTGGTCAGGTCTTTGCCTTCTTTCGGGATGACGGATATTTGTGCTTGTAATGTGGTGGCGTGTAGTTTCCCTCCTTTAGTAAGGCCGTTAAGCACATTAACTAGGCGTCCTCCTAATACTGGTAGTAGTGTCTTGTAGTAGTGTGGCGTGAGTCCGTCCGGCCCTGGGGCTTTTCCGATTTTAGTGCTTTTCAGCGCAAGTTGGACCTCCGATAATGTGATAGGGGCTTCTAACAGATCTCGGGTGTCAGCGGAGAGGGTGGGCATACGGGAGGTAGTAATATAATCTGTTAGGTGTTCTACCGATGGTGGCGTGTTGGATATGTTGTAGAGCGATTCATAGTAGGATTTAAATTCCTGTGTTATATGTTGTGGTAAGGTTCTTTTCTGTCCCGATGGCGAGCGTATGGAGGGTATGTATGACGCTGTTCTCTGGTCCCGTAATGACTGTGCTAGTAGTCTGCCGCATTTGTTGCCTGACTCGTAAATCCTTTTCCGTGATATTTGTAGTGCCGTCTTTGCTTTAAAATTTAACAGGTCAGTGACTTGCGTGCGTAATGCGTCCAGTTCGTTCCCTATCTGGTCAGTCGGGGTTTGCTTGTGTCTGATTTCTAGGGCGTGAAGTCTGCTGAGGAGAGAAGTCAATTGGGCTGTCCTTTGTTTTTTTAGTCTTGCGCCGTGTTTTATAAGTATTCCGCGAATCACCGCTTTGTGTGCTTCCCATACTAGGCCTTCGTCACTTTCTGAGTCGCTATTGGTTTGAAAATAGTTGGTTATTTCCCTTGTCACCTCTGCCAGTGTGTCTGGGTCTTTCAGAAGGCTTTCATTAAGCCTCCACGGATTCCTTTGATTTTTTTGGAAGTCTGTTAGGGCATAACTCAGGATAGCTGGGGCGTGATCGGACCAAGTGATTGATCCTAGTGAGGTGTTTCTAACGGCGTGAAGTTGGTTGTGTGGTATCAACAGGTAATCAATTCGCGAATATGTGTTGTGGGGACGTGAGTAGTACGTATAGTCTCGTTCGCCAGGGTGAAAGAGGCGCCACGTGTCTATTAACTGTGATCTCTGAAGTGCTATATGGATGGTCTTGCGTGTGTTTCTCGGGGTTGATGAACTCCCTGTTGAGGTATCCTCCTCGGGTATTAGGGGGATATTCAGGTCTCCTCCCACTATTAGTTGTCCTTCAGTAAAGTTTTGTAGTTTGATCAAGTGTCTTGTTAGAAACGTATCTTGTTGGGTGTTTGGGGCGTAAAGGTTTGCGAGTGTTATTTTGATGCCCCCAATTTGGCCCTTGAGGAATAGAAATCTTCCCATCGGATCTGTCAGTATGTCTGTCAGGGACCATGGGATTTTGGCTGAAATTAATATTGAAACTCCTCGCGATTTGGATTCCTTGTAGGTCGAGTGATACACCGTCGGAAAGTATCTATTCCTGAGGATCGGGAGTGTGTTTTCTCGGAAGTGTGTCTCTTGCAAGAGAACAATGTCTGCCTTTAGGCGTCGCATATCATTAAGTAACATTCTCCTTTTCTCTGGGATGTTGAGTCCCTTCGCATTTAAAGTGACAATAGTAATGTCATCCATGTTCGTGGGGGGGGGGGGTGTAGGGAGGGGGGTAGGGAAGTACAGTAAAGAGTTAGAGAGAGGTATAGAATAGAGATAAGAATGTAGCAGAGAAAGATAGGTATATACAACCAGTACTAAAAGGGTATGAAATGCGCCCGCCAGAAGCCTAGTGCCTCTAGCGGTTGCCTACCAATTTAGCTGGTGCTCTAATGTGCGTGCAAAATTTTTGCAAAGACGCTCTCCAGGTGTCCTGGGTATCGTGCGTCGTCCTATGTGGGGGTGAGGTCAGCAGGGGTCCCTGCGAGTCTCCCGGTCCCTCCCCGACCACCCGGCCTCTGCTTGTATAAGAGTGTGTGGGCATACGTGCTCAATGGTGTATCGTATAGTGGTTTGTACGTTTCAGGCTATAATATATAAAAACAACACAAGGACATGGAAATTCAATACTTACTCATTTTCTAGTTATCAAAAAGAAAAAACTTTAACCAGAAAGACGGTATCAACGAAACAACATTAACTTAAATGCATAGGTTACATCTGTCAACGAATTATTCCCCCACATAATCCAACCCCCCCCCAACCCGCGCCAGAGAAATTCCCCACAATAATTTATGGTCCTGAGCAGTTTGGTGCGGTTTCATTGTCCCCCCCCCCATTTATGACTCCCCTTTCCGTCTGGCACCGCACCCCCCCCACCCCCGAACACCCTCCAAGGCTGCATCTTGTCCCCTGATGGGGTCCAAACCACCATTCCTCCCAAGCAACCACCCAGTATATGTTCTGCCTCCCCGTGGTCCCCCACGGGCCACATCTGTGGGCGTGGGTCTTGTTACCTAGAAAGTATCTTGACACCTGTCATCTGTTAGCTCCTTTCTGGGTAGGTGGTTATGACCCAGTTGACATGACGGGGGAGCCAGGTAAGTACATGTGTAGTTCTCCGCTTGTGGAGCAAAGGATGACGCCTGTAGGGGTGGTGCTCCAGTTTGGTGGTCAGGTAAATTGGGGTTCGGTAGTCCACCCGGGACAGTGCTGCAAGAGTATGTTCTCCTGCATGTGTCCCCGGGGGGGGGGGCGCGGGGGACGCACTGTCCTTCTCTCCCTTTGTGACCCCAGTCCTCCAGACAACAAAAAGGCAAAAAGGGCAAGGACTCCGGGGGGAGTAACCCTTGTGTTCAGCTCTGTGGGGGGTCTGCCGTGTGGAGGGCCTCTCTCTTAGTGGGAGTCTCGATTTGTAGTATGCAAAGTGTTGGGGAAAAAGGGGGGTAGGTGTGTATCTCTGCACCATGGCGGACCATTCTCCCCCTTCAAACTCTGAGGCGTGGGGGTGGCCTGGGCATAGAACTGGACCCTCGGCGGGTCTTCCGCAGCAAGCGAGGGGGGGGGGAGGGGGCAGAAAACGGGGGGCAGCATCAAGGTAAGTTCAGTGGCCTATGCATTACAAACAATGGGTACAGGTATAGGCAGCTCTGCAGTAATCAGGACTCACGTGTACCATCGACTGCGGCGGCGGCGGTGCTGGAGCGGGATCGGCCTCGGTTCCTCTGCGAGCGCGGTGGTTGGTTGTATCTGCCCGTTGCTGGACCCGAGCGACCTGGTGCCTTCGGTAGCCTCATTAGCCAATTGGGCACCTGGACTGGTTCTGTGCCTATGAAGGAGAAGAATCCCGGCAGGTCCGCGGGCGTTCTCAGGGTGAAGGAGGTCTGCTCCGTTCGGAAGATTTCCGCCAGGGGGTATCCCCAGCGGTAGGTGCATCCTCTACTTCTCGCCTTTTCCAATACTGGCTTTAACATGGCCCGGCGCTGCAGGGTTGCCCTGGATAAGTCCGGTAAGATCTGGATATTGGCCCCATCAAAGTCGACAGCGCCTGCCTCCCAAGCCTTTCGTAGTATGTTTTCTTTAATTGTAAAGCGGTGGAGGCGGCACAGTACATCGCGTGGCCTGGCTGGGTCGGTGGATCTGGGACCCAGTGTGCGGTGCACCCTGTCGATTTCAAGCGTCGGCGGGGGGGTCTCCAGCAGTCTGTGGAATATTGCGGTCACTGTCTCCGCCAGGTCTTCCGGGCCCGTGGCTTCAGGTATCCCCCGCAGCCGCAGGTTGTTGCGGCGGCTGCGGTCTTCCATTTCCTCTAGGTGTAATTGCATGTCTTGGGAGTTCATCGTGTGTGATACCTGCGCCTGCTCCAGGGCCTGCATGCGTGTCCCCAGTGCCGACACCCGTGACTCTCCAGATGTCACACGGTCCGACACTGTAAGCAGCTCTGCTTTCACCTCCTGGATGTCCCTGCTGTGCGCCTCCTCTATCCTTAGGATCAGCGTTTCTATGTCGGCCCTTGTCGGTAAGGCCTCAATGTCGGCTCTGGTGGGGAGGGCCCGCAGCATGGCGCGGAGGTCGTCGTCTATTCGGCCTTGCGATGTGTCCGACATCTCTGTACGGAATGCTGCCGGTGTCTCTGCAAGGTAGTACGGGTCCTCCGGTGGTGTTGGCGGATTGCTTTGGGGCAGGCCCGGGTTCCGTTCCGTGTGCGGCCCCCGTGGAGCGGCTACTATGGCGCCTGTTGCTTGCCTCGGTGTACCTTCGAAAAAATTATGAATACTGGTCTGCGAGTTCTGGGATCTGGTCCCTCTTGAGGTCGAGCGTGTCCTGTATTGATTTGGGGTGCTCATGCCGTGCCCACATGAGTTAAATGGCAGGTACTGGCCATGGTGTATCGGGTTAGGCCGGGGACTCTGTCGGTGCCCGTCTCTACTCGGCCATTGCTAAGCCGCGCCTCCCGGATTGTGATTTTATCATCAGTCAGGGAGTAAAGTCAAGCTATCCATCCCTGGGGGTCACAACCCGGCCGGCCAGAGTGCTCCAGCTTCCAGGGGCGGTTCACCAGTCTCAGGGGGGCAGAATGGTGGGCAAGGTGGCCGCCGGGTGAAGCAAGATGGCCGCCGTTCACAGGGCCGGAGCCGCTCTTCCTCCTGTCGGCCGCTGTGGGGGGGGGGGGGGTAGATGATAGCCCCTGATGGAGGGTGGGCTCCGGTTGCTGTGTGGGTGAAAAGCCGAGCCACGGGGGGTCTGGTATGCCAGTACTAAGCGCTGGAGCCACGGCCGGGTATAGCAAGATGGCCGCCGATCACAGGGCCAGAGCCGTTTTTTTGTCTGCAGGCCCCCGTGCAGGTGCGTAGATGGGAGTCCCTGATGGAGGGTGGGCTCCGGGTGCCGTGTGGGGGAAAAGCTGAGCCACAGGGGGTCCGGGAAGCCAGGATTGAGGGCTGGAGCCGCGGCCGGGTGTAGCAAGATGGCCGCCGCTCCGGGAGTTAGGCCGAAGCCGCGGACTTTCCTCCAGACGGCCCCAGACACTGGAAATTTTACCTTCAGGCGGCAGTCTGGTGGTCTGGTTCGCGTTGGGTGCCTTGTGGGGAGCAGGATGAACTCGCTGAAGGGTGGATGCTTGTGATTCCGCACAAGGATGGCAGGAGCTCTGTCACAGAACGTCCTGTTCAGACCCCGGTCAGGCCACGCCCCCACTCTCCTTACTTTCTAAATGATCGCCCACACTTTCTGAGATGGCAGGGACACCGTTCCTTTTGCTGTGTTGAATAAAGGGATTTTTATAACAGCTTACCTGTAAAATCCTTTTCTTGGAGTACATCACGGGACACAGAGCGACTTAGTCATTACTAATGGGTTATATAGATACCTTCAGGTGCTGGCACTGGCAACTTCCAAAACCGTAAGTACCCTCCCCTATATAAGCCCCTCCCATCCGGGAGCACCTCAGTTTTGTAGCAAAGCAATAAGTGTCCCAAAAAGAGGGGTGGGAGCTCTGTGTCCCGTGATGTACTCCAAGAAAAGGATTTTACAGGTAAGCTGTTATAAAAATCCCTTTTTCTTTTTCGTACATCACGGGACACAGAGCAACTTAGTCATTACTAATGGGTTGTCCCAAAGCAATGCCAAATAAGGGGAGGGATACACTATACATAAGCTGGGCGCCATCAGGCATGAGGATCTTTTGCGGCCTGCAACACACTGCACCCAAAGGCGACATCCTCCTGACTTCTAACGTCTACCTGGTAGAATCTAGTAAACGTGTGTACTGAAGACCATGTTGCGGCCTTACAGACTTGAGCCAGGGAGGCCTGGTGATGCACTGCCCATGAAGTTCCAACTGCTCTTGTGGAGTGCGCCCTAACTTTGAACGGAGGCGGTCTCCTTCTCAAGTCATAGGCTTGTATTATGACCTGTCGAATCCACTTGGCTAAAGTAGATTTTGATGCTGCCTGACCCTTTCTGGGGCCTTCCGGCAGAACAAACAAAGTATCCGTTCTACGAATCTGAGCAGTGGCTTTTAGATAAGCTTTAACTGCTCTTACTACATCCAAAGAATGCAATAACTTTTCCTCTACCGAGCTAGGTTTGGGGAAAAAAGAAGGAAGAACCACATCTTGGTTCAAATGAAACCTCGATACCACCTTAGGAAGAAAGGCTGGATGAGGACGTAATACTACTCTGTCCTTATGGACAACCAGATATGGCTCCTTACAGGACAAGGCGGCTAATTCCGATACTCTTTTAGCCGAACAAATGGCTACTAAGAAAATCAATTTCCTGGTGAGAAGAACCAAGGAAATGTGTTGCAATGGTTCAAACGGTTGTTTCTGTAGAACCGACAGAACCAGGTTTAAGTCCCATGGACATATGGGAATACTAACCGGAGGGCTAATACGCATCACTCCTTGTATGAAAGCTTTGACTAATGAATGCAAAGCCAAGGGCCTTTGAAAAAATATTGACAAGGCCGAAATCTGACCCTTGATAGTACTCAAGGCAAGCTTCCTATCTACAGCCCACTGTAGGAAGTCCAGAATCCTACCTATTACGTACTTATGTGGATGCCATTTCTTGGCCTCACACCACGCGATGTACGCCTTCCAGATTCTATAGTAGATCTGCCTGGATACCGGCTTCCTGGCATTGATCATGGTAGATACCACAGGATTAGAGAGCCCTCTCTTTTTTAGAATGTGGGCTTCAATAGCCAGGCCGTCAAACCTAGGGCTGGTAAGGAAGGGTGGTATATCGGTCCTTGCGAAAGCAGGTCCGGACGATGTGGGAGGGTCCAAGGACTCCCCACTGACATTTTTACAATCTCCGCGTACCATGCCCTTCGGGGCCACGCTGGAGCCACCAGAATCACTGGTTTCTTTTCTACCCTGATTCTGCGGATTAATCGCGGGTAACAATTGTGGCGGTGGGAATGCATATATCAGCTTGAACTGATCCCAAGGGAACACTAGGGCATCCGAGCCGCAAGCTAGGGGATCCCTTGTGCGAGACACAAATCTGTCCACCTTTGCGTTGAATCTGGATGCTAGCAGATCTACATCCGGTGTTCCCCACCGCTGGCATATTGCCTGGAAAACCTCGGGGTGAAGAGACCATTCCCCCGGGCATAATTGCTGGCGACTTAAAAAGTCCGCTCTCCAATTTTCCACTCCTGGGATGAAAACCGCGGATATGGCTGGGACATATCTTTCTGCCCATTCCAGGATGCAATTCGCTTCCCTCTGGGCTGCACGACTCCTGGTGCCACCCTGGTGATTGATATATGCCACTGCTGTGGCATTGTCTGATTGAATTCTGACAGGGGACCCTTGGAGTTTGGATGTCCATGCTACTAGGGCATACCGGGCTGCTCGTATCTCTAAGAGATTGATGGGCAGGGCCTTCTCTGCTTCTGACCACTTGCCCTGGAGAGACCATTGCTCCAGTACTGCCCCCCAGCCTATGAGGCTGGCATCTGTAGTGACCACCTTCCAAGAAACCGGACTGAAGGGTTTCCCTTTTTCCAGATTCTGGGGCACCAACCACCAATGGAGGCTCTTGCGAACGGAAGGGGACAGGGACATTGGTAAGTCTAAAGCCTGAACTTTTTTGTTCCAGGCTGACAGTATGGCCCTCTGCAAGTTCCTTGAATGGAATTGACCGTAGGGTACTGCTTCGAATGAAGCCACCATTTTTCCCAGCAGCCTCATGCACAGGCGTATGGATGGTTTTCTTTTTGTACCCACTAAGTGTGTCAAATCCTTTAAAGACGACACCTTCTCTGGAGGTAAGAAAATCTTTCTCTGATTTGAATCCAGCCTTAGCCCTAAGTATTCCAGACTTTTGACTGGTCTTAGAGCTGACTTGTCCCGGTTGATAATCCAACCGTGATATTCCAGATACTTGATTGTCTTGTGAATAGCTACTTCCAGCTTTTCCACTGAGTGGTCTATTAGTAGCAGGTCGTCTAGATATGCCATTATCGTTACACCTTGTGTTCTTAGATTGGCCAATAGTGGGGCCAGAATTTTTGTGAACACTCGTGGTGCTGTGGCCAGACCGAAAGGTAAGGCTCTGAACTGAAAATGGCGCCCTTCTACTGCAAAGCGTAGAAATTTCTGGTGGGCCGGAAAGATGGGAATATGCAGATAAGCATCCCTTATGTCGATCGCGGCTAACCATTCCTGCCCTTGTAGGGCGGTGGCCACCGATCGGATCGACTCCATCCGAAAAGTCCTGATATGTAGGAACTTGTTTAGCCCTTTTAGATTTAATATGGGCCTCACGTCCCCATTTGGTTTGGGGACTGTGAAAAGGTTCGAGTAAAACCCGAACCCGCTTTCTTCCAAGGGAACCTTCATGATTACACCTTGGAGCAATAGTTGTTCTAGTGCCAGAAGGAGGGATCCTCTCTTCTGGGGATCGCTTGGCACGTTTGACCTCATAAAATGGGCAGGAGGAGTGTCTTTTAACTCCAGCTTGTATCCCAGACTTACTGCAGAGATCACCCATCTGTCTCTGATGGTGTCCCGCCAGGTCTCTGTGAACAACTGAAGTCTTCCCCCCACCCGATTGAGTGGGGGCAACCCTTCATGACTTGGGGGGAGGTTTTGTACCTCTCTTGACCCAGGGTTTCTTGTTACCCTGTGATTGTCCCTGATTTCTGCCCCCTGAATTTGACCGCGGAGGCCGTCGGAACTGTTTCACAGCCGATGTGCCAGGGACTGGAGAAGTAGGCCTCTTAAAAGAAGGACTTCTACTCTTGTTCTTAACCGGCAAGAGTGAACTTTTACCGGCAGAAATTTTCTGGATATACTTGTCCAGATCTTCTCCAAATAAGCGTTCTCCATGAAATGGGAAGCTAATCAGCAATTTCTTACAGGGAGCTTCAGCAGACCAGTTTTTGAGCCATAGAAGCCTACGCATATGTACTACAGACAGCGTAAAGCGGGAGGCCTGTTGGATTGTATCCTTTATGGCGTCCACCGCAAAACACAAGGCTCTAGGTAGGTCAGCTAGGGCAAGAGCCTGCTGATCTGGTAAGTCCCTTAAGACTTGTTTCAACTGATCTTTCACCGCTTGGCAGACTCCAATCGCTGCTACTGCAGGTTGTGTCACCATGCTTGCTGTAGAGAAAGCAGATTTTAGTAAAGACTCCAATTTTTTATCTATTGGGTCTTTGAACATTGGAACATTATCTACTGGACATGTCAGTGATTTATTCACACAAGAGATGGCTGCGTCCACTGTAGGGACCCTCCATTTTTTTATGAACTTATCCTCCATGGGATAGATCACTGGAAATCTCTTGGGGGGAGTAAATAGTTTATCAGGATGCTCCCAATCCTGGTAAATAAGCCCTTCCAATAAAGGGTGGATTGGGAAGGAACAGACAGCCTGGGGAGCTTTCAGCGACCCCAGCGAGGAAACCGTAGTGGTTGATGGTTCCGCCAGAGGCATTTTAAATGCTGATCGGACCATGTTAGTCAGAGACTGAACCCATAATCTTTCAGCCTGAGATGCTGAGAAAGGTTCTTCCACTGTTGATTCCTCTATAACTGAATCAACCTCATCCTGATCCCCTTCAGGTAGGTCGATCTCTGTGTGGGGCTGTTCCTCCACTAACAGGCACTCTGAAGGAGGAGACGGAGATCGGACGCGCTTTCCCTGTGACAGGGAAGCAGCGATCAATGCTGTTAATCTCTCTTCCAATCCTCCCAGAGTTGAGGATAAAACCTCCTCTGTTATATATACAGGAGCAGGTGGACTGGGGACAGCCGCAGCACCAGGCACTCCTGCGGGGTTCCTACGGCTACTGACCTCTGAATTTTCAGGGGAGATTGGTGCAGTACAAGCATGCCCAATATCCTCAGAGCCCGATGGAGACCCCTTTGGCTTCCTGGAAGACTTATTTCCGGAGCGTCTGGACGACATATCCTTTAAGCACAAAGCTGAGGTATTCCCGTCGTCATACACCAATTTTGCTGGTAATAGTCTAACACAGTTGCTGCTATATACCAGCTGGTGTCCACTAAAGTGCCTTTCTATGGGGATGCCTGCATCAACCGCCTCTGTGTGCCACCGTTTTGTTGCTAGCTCTGTTTGCATCCAGCTGACACTTGTACTGTGTCTTTTATACATGCTGGGACGCCTGCACATGCGCAGAAGCGCCGCGGCGCGCATCGAGCGTCATCCACCCGTCCCGCCCCTTTTCTTTCATAGGAGGCGCGTGCGCGCGCCCGTGCGCCATTGGCGCCTTTTTTGAAACCAAGCAGGGACTAGGAGCCAGGGCCCTTTTTGCCGGAGGGCCTGTGCGGTGGATGAGCGCAGCAACAGGGCAGAGGAAGTGGATTCCCACAGAGAAACCTACCAACTGCCTGGATCTTTTGACTTAAGAAAACCAAAGATCCACATGACAAGAAAAATGGACCACAGTGGCCTCTAGTGGTTTAACACAGGTACCGCGGCCCTCTTTTTTTTTTTTTCTTGACTACTATTAAAATTTTACATTTTCCAGTAGTTACAGGCATACACAGATATTAGCGGGAATACCGTTAGGTAACAGACAGAAAGACAAATTAGGCTTGGGGCTCCCCCAATAGAACCAAGTTCCTAGGGGCCCCCACTTACCTGTTCCCCGCCGCAGGACTTTGTTTGGTCCACAGAAGCCCAAACTTCACCTATCACGGCAGGCATTGTAATTAAACCTTCAGGGACCGGGTTCCCAAGGATTCCACTCCCCTGGACCTGTATAGCACCCTGCACAGACAACATCTTGGTCGTGGGTATGACCAGAGCTCTGGATCCCAGGGTCCATCCCTCCTAAGAGAGGCATTACAGGCAAAACCTTGCTCTTCTCTTGCAAGGCCCGGGTACCGACCGTTTAGCTATGAAGCTTTTTTGGTCGGATCCGGAACAGCTTACTAAGGCCCGTAAAAGAACCTGTACGCAAGCCCAGTGAAAACACATGTTACTCTTTGGCCAACACCTTAGACACTGGCAAAAAACTGAGGTGCTCCCGGATGGGAGGGGCTTATATAGGGGAGGGTACTTCCGGTTTTGGAAGTTGCCAGTGCCAGCACCTGAAGGTATCTATATAACCCATTAGTAATGACTAAGTCGCTCTGTGTCCCGTGATGTACGAAAAAGAAAAGGTGCCTAAACTGGCGAAAAGATAACTTGTTTGATGATTTACCATCCAACCGTATCTTGATAGTGTAGGCCACAGTATCCTCCTGTGTTCCACTAGCTGGGCTGGATCTTTTGATAAAAGGAGGATATTGTCTTGTTAGTGATAAGAACTAAGACCCAGTTCTCGTGAAGAAGCTTGGATAGTGATCCGAGCCCTCGTTAGGGCTCTGAGGGAAGTGAAGGGTCCAAAGGGGAGATTCTGGAATTGTAGATGAACCTGGTCAACCGAAAATCTCAGATACTTCTGTAACACTTGTAGTATGGGTGCATGCAAGTAAGCATCCCTGAATCCCCAGGTATGTCTAATTCTGCTGTTCTGGGGAATCAAGTCTGACTTTCCCCCTGTGACGTGGGGAATGGCTTTCTGTAACCTTTCTTCAAAGAGTGATTTTCTATCAAAAAAAATGTATTTATACTAATTTTGTTTTGACACAGTGTCAGCTGCCCGTAGTTCTGACCACAATACCCATATGGCGATCACAAGTAGTGACATTGATCTTGCAAAGTATGGAATTGTATCCATTGCCATCTTACCGGTGAAGTCTGCTGAGAGCCATAATTTGTCCAAGGCCTTGACTACATTTTCCCTAGGGACATTTTGATGAATCACTGTTTCCATGTTTTCGGTCCATGCCCGCAGGGCTTTGGATAAAGATGATAAGGCAATTGCTGACTTCCAGGCATTTACCCACCATTTGGTAAGCTCCTTTAAGTTTGGGACTATTCGTCTGTTTAAAGGATCCTCAATTGAGGCTGAATCATCGATTGGTGAGATTAAATTCTTTGTTATAAGAACCACTGCCTTGTCTACCTCCAGTGGACCGTCTGGCATTACAGAATCTTGTTCCGACAGTGGATAACGTTTTCCTAGGCAATTGAGAGGAAAAAATATATATATATATTTTTTTTCTCTTCAATAATGTCTCTGACATTATCCATCAAAGTAAGCCTATGTTTCCACTATTGCGTCCTGAAAGTCGTGCGCTTTTACCACGATTTTGATCAATGCCTGTGTATTCTTGAGGTCTATGGACCTCAAGTCGCATCAAAGTGGGACCAAAGTAGTGCAGGGACTACTTTGATGTCGCTGCGACGAGAGTCGCACAGATATGAACGGTACTCATTTGAAATCATGGGGTATGACCTTTCATGCGACTTTACAGTCCCAAGTCGCACTAGTGGAAACCGAGCCGAAAGAAGGAAACTTGCTTCTTGTAGCGTCGGCTTTCCCCCTAGCCAATAGCTGGCTTTACAGCCTGGACATAGGGCTGAACTAGGAAAAGGTTGAAGTCCGGGGGCCGAGCTCTTCTGAGGTTTCCTTAGACGGCCCACTATCATCCAATTGTCTAGGAGGGATGCTTGCTGTGTGTTGAGAGGATTATCTCAAGGATGGGCCAGGAAGAGTTAACTTCTCTGGAGGAGGTTGAGCTAATTGCTGCAATGGAACTGCTGTTGCTCGTTCCGCTATGTATCCCCTGGCCATCTTTTGAGTAGGACAGCTTACCTGTTAACCCTCTGACTCTCTGTCTGCTGTATAGACTCTAAAACAGCTTTTGCAGACCAATTGGTTGGTAATGGGATGACCCCGCATGCTCGGCATTTAGGGATTTGAGAGTTGGTGAATGTGAAGAACTATGTCTTTTCACGGATGAACCCTTGCAGCTTGCATGGTATCCTGATCTGGATGGTGTGCCCTGGTTGGGGCCTTCATAGGTTTGTTTATGTCGCCTTGATATCCACTTGGACTTCTTCTGACGTACAAGGCTGAAATACATAAACGTACCAGCAGAAGCGCTCTCTTTTTTTTTTGTTTGTTTACTTACCTGGACGACGGTCCCTCCCTTAAATGTTGGAGAGGGTCTTGTTCGGGTGGTGTACTACTTATTTTAGACAGCAGACAGAAAAAGCAGCTAGAGAAAGATAAAGGACTTAGCGATTGGTATTTCAACTGGAACAAGGAATTTGGAACGGTATTCCTGAATAAAAAACACAGGAAAGAAATTATATTTAATGTTGGCAAAAAGCAGGGTCCCCTCCAGGAGCTCGCCGCATAGGCAAGCTCCTCAGATGACAACAGGATGCCATGCTGAAAGCCCCCAGTAATAAACAATGGAGAGGGGAGGGACATCTGTGGAAGATACAACCCTCTAAAAAAGGTTTTTAACAAACAAGGGCAGAAAATGAAAAATTTGCCCCTATTCAAGATGGCCGCCACAACCTCAGGCCAGACCACGCAAGCGTGGCCGGTGGCACTAGGACCTATGCGGCCTGCCCGACTCAGCCCAGCCCACCGAGCCGGCTCCTAACGTCTGCGCATTTGCAGAGGGGGCAGGAAGACACTGAGGAACTCAGAAAGCTGGCGCAAGGTGCGCACCACCTACTATAGCAACCAGGAATGAAGGTAAAATATCACAAGAAGGGGAAGGTGGTGGAGGAGGAAGAAAGCGAAAAAGAGAGAGAGGAACGCAAGGAAAGGAAAGTGAGAGAGAATAGATGACAGGAGGGAGAAATAGAAGGAAAAGGATAAGTGAAAAATAGATATAGCTGCTTTCTCTGCTGCAGGCTTGAGCAAATGCCAGTATATAAATGCAGATAGGAGCTCTTAGTTAAGAGACAACTGCTGTCCCAAAAGGCCCACAGAAGGGACATTTAGCTGCCCAAGAATAGGGATTGCACCTGGGAGAGGCTTAAACCCAGCTGGAAGCTGCAGACTGCAGAGGTAAGGGACGTTCGGCCACCATTTACTGACCATGAGGAATGAGGAAAAAAAGGAGAATGCTGGGAGTGCACTAATCCTTTTCTTTTATAAAATTTACTAGTCCTGAGGGAGGAGCCAAGGCGGAGCTTGTCACAGGTATGCTGCCATGGAGGACAGAAATTTGCGTGATTCCCCCATCAACACAGTTAGTGCTGACAGGAGAATCAGCAATTGTCTTCTTCCAGTGGGGCAGGTGGGAGAAGACAATGATTATTGTTAGTGGCCATAGCAGCCACTTGCGATAATCGGTAGCGAATCTGGCAGGCTGGTGGTACCCAAGTTGGTCGATCCTGCCCATTAATGGTTCGAAATTCAGCAGGAACCAGCCGAGAATTGAACTATGTATGGACGGCCTTAGTTAAAGTGGTTGTAAAGGTTTATTTTTATTTTTTTTAAATAACAAACATGTCATACTTACCTCCACTGTGTAGTTCGTTTTTGCACAGAGTGGCCCTGATCCAGCTGTTCTGGGGTCCCTCGGCAGCTGTCTCGGCTCCTCCCCGCAATAGCTAACCCCCTCTGGGAAGCTCTCTCGCGAGGGGGTTAGCTTGCGGGCGTGCTCCCATGTGATAGTCGGCCTCCATAGACGCTGAGTGTATGACTCGGTCCCGCCCCCCTGGCGGCCGCGTCATTGGATATGATTGACAGCAGCGGGAGCCAATGGCTGCGCTACTATCAATCTATCCAATCAACGCTGAGACTCCGTGGAGAAGAGGACGCCGGGGGACGCGCAGAGCAGGTGAACGGGCTCAGGTAGGTAAAACGGGGGGGCCCGTGACAGTGAGGTCTTTTTTCACCTTAATGCATAGGATGCATTAAGGTGAAAAAACATGAACCTTTACAACCCCTTTAAAGTGGAACTTTTTGTCAGAAAATTAGGTCCTACTAGATGACTTCAGGCTGGCCCCTTTTGCAGGTAAAGCTATGTAAAACATTAAAAATAAGTGTCTATACTGTTTAAAATCCAGTAATACACTCTCTCACCCTGCTCTGCACATGCTCAGTTGCTCTCCATTTTTAGGCACTGCTGAATTTGTAGAGGCTGATCTGCTGACAGCCTTAAAGTGGAATTAAACCCTGCTATCCTTAAGTCCCCTTTAACACTAAGCCGCGCATAGCATCGGCGGTAAAACGCCGCTAATTTTACCGCCGATGCTATGGGTGGATTTGCGGCGCATTTTTGCCGCTAGCGGGCGCATTTAACCCCCGCTAGCAGCTGAGGAAAGGTTAAAACGCCTATGCGCTGCTGAAGCGTATGTCCCATTGAAGGTATAGTCGCGCTGTCCCATTGATTTCAATGGGCAGGAGCGGTGGAGGAGCGGTATACACAACGCTCCTTCACCGCTCCAAAGATGCAGCTAGCAGGACTTTTTTTACCATCCTGCTAGCGCAACGCTCCAGTGTGAAAGCCCTCGGGCTTTCACACTGGAGATAATAGAGCAGCACTTTTAGGGCGAATTGCAGGCGCTATTTTTAACGCTATAGCGCCTGCAATACGCCCTCAGTGTGAAAGGGGTCTTACAGCCAAGGAAGCTGTTTATGTTTGATCTGCAACAGTCATGGGGCTGCACGTGTAATCAGTTATTACACCATTTGATGGTTGGACAGTTTGGTTGAGGACACAAGCAAATGTGACAGTCGGCAATCTAGACATTCCATAAATGTAACTGTTTTTTGAAACCATTAAATCAATGGGTTTAGTTTTGCTTTATGTTTTACTGCTGTTCAGGGGCTCTGAGCTTCAGCAAAATGGCAGCCTTTAGCAAAAAGGAACCGGAGCAATGCTGGAGGCAATTTACAGCACACACTAATTTTGGTAGCATAATTATTAATGTAGAATGTATGTTCCTTGTTAAAGAACATTATTTTATCAAGTTGTTATGGGTATAACAGTTTCACTTTAAGTCCCTTGTGCTTATTTTTCTGTTTTTACATTTGGCTGCACTTAGGCTTTACTAAAAATGCAAGCATTGCTCCTTTAAACTAACTGACCAGATTTTTAAAATGAAATCCGGGGACATATTTTTTTTTTACTAGTAATTGCGGAAATCAGCGACTCTCTGCCCGTTGCTGCCACCCCCCGCCTCACAGCCTGTCAAGTCTAAGGCCTCGTACACACGACCGATTTTCTCGTCGTAAACAGTCAAGAAAAGTGCCGCGAGAGTTTTTTTGTCTAAAAAAACGTTCGTGTGTATGGTTTTACGACGAGAAACTTGACGAGAATCTCGACGAGAAAATAGAGAACCTGCTCTCTATTTTCTCGTCAGGAGTCCAGATTTCCTCGTCGTGTTTCTCGTCGGCCTGTTTTGTGACGAGAAAATGGTTCGTGTGTATGCTTTTACGACTCTTCCAAAAGTGCGCATGCTCACAAGCAACTATGAGACGGGAGCGCATCTTCTGGTAAAACAAGCCTTCATAATGGAGAGAGCACATTCGTCACGCTCATAAATATTTCATCGTTTAAATGTTCTGCATTGAATTCTTCGTTAGAATGTTACATTAATCAAAACGAGAGACCTTCTTTTGCTGCTGATATTCACACAGAGTTATGCCTTATTTTTAACCTTTTTCATGCTGCTCTTTATAAGATTTATGTGTATTATATCGTGCAAGTTTTTAGGAATAATTTAAATGGTTAGATTTTTCAAAATGATGTTAATTATAATTTCTCAATGTTTTGATAGCGATCTCCCATTTAATTTTCTAATCTATATTTTTAAAATTTCACACCATGTTTTTGAGCTAATCAGATTTAGTTATTCTTTTGGGGGGGTGATATCTGTGCCTTTTATTGTCAGTCAAATGTATCTGCTTACTCCAAAGCTTGTTTTTTTTTATTTAAAAATACACATAGTCAAGTATGAACTTAAACAAAAAACACATTTATTCATGTTTATAAATTAAATAAAGAGAAGGCAGCGCTGGAGAAGCTGCTGCCATTTGTGCATCCCAGGGACCCCAGAGCACACAGCAACCCTGTGTGGACACTAAAATTGGGAGCTTGAGAAGGCCCACATTTCAGAACACAATCTGATGCTGGCCTCCCAGAGGTCAGGAACAGCAGCAGGTGAGATATATGTCCCAAGTGTGTGGTACTACAACAGGCTGCCTTCTGTCCGACCAGTGCGACCACAATGAAGCAAGGCCATCACTTCCTCTTCTTCCTGGCAACCTTCCCTGCAGCCTTTACTGAAGCCTTCCTTCTTCGTTTAGCTGGAGGCTGGCCCACTGGAGGGGTACTCCTGTCAGGAGGAGGAGGTGGAGGTGTAGCAGAAGGGGGTGGGGCAGAAGAAGAAGGTGGAGGTGTAGCAGAAGGGGGTGGGGCAGAAGGTGGAGGTGTAGCAGAAGGGGGTGGGGCAGAAGGTGGAGGTGTAGCAGAAGGGGGTGGGGCAGAAGAAGAAGGTGGAGGTGTAGCAGAAGGGAGTGGGGCAGAAGGTGGAGGGGTAGCAGAAGGGGGTGGGGCAGAAGAGGAAGGTGGAGGTGGAGGTTGAGGTTGGGTCAGTTGGGCCACCTCACATATGGCGGTATTGGGGGTAATTTGCTCCATCACCCCCTTGTTGAGCAAGGTGATGAGCAGGGGTTCGCATAGGAGGCGTTGCTCCATGCTCATCACCTTGAACTTAGCCTCCACTAGGCCGGCAATGGCCTCTTCAGGGGATGTGGGCTCCTTGAGGGTGGCATGGGCCTCTTTAATAAGGGCCATTGCTGCCTCACTGGTGGTCCTGTCCCTCCTGCCTCTTTTGTGAAGCCTGATGGGAGGCACCTGGGATCTGGTGCTTCTCCTTTGCCCTGCCACCTCCTGTCTGCCACTGGGCCCTGCCACCTCCTGTCTGCCACTGGGCCCTGCCACCTCCTGTCTGCCACTGGGCCCTGCCACCTCCTGGCTGCCACTGGGCCCTGCCACCTCCTGGCTGCCACTGGGCCCTGCCACCTCCTGGCTGCCACTGGGCCCTTCCTCCTCCTGCCTGACAGTTTCCAGACCCTCCTCCTGGCTGATTTCATCCTGTGTATGAAAAAGAAACATAGTTTAATATGTTGGTTTAATCTTTGCATCAAACTTTGTAATCCTGATGGAAGCAATTAGAATGTAAATGCATAAATCCTTGCTTTAAATTTACCACTGCATCAGCTTGACTATTTACCACACAATTAAGTGCAGAATAATGTCTACAGATCATGATTTCACTTGTTGAATACAAAATAATGTATGTTTCTCATCCTGACATATTTGGGAAACATTAATTTTATCCCACTACATTTTCAGTTAATACTATACCTGGCTCCAGATGGCCAAATCAGGATCATCCAGGATGGCTGCCTCCTCTTGCTCCAGAGAAGGCTCAGGTTGGCTGCAGGGAAGTCTGGGGGGAAGAGTGGAGAGTGATGGCCTTGGCTCAATGTGGTCATCCAGGAAGGACATCCTGCTGTAGTACCACAAAACCGGGACATAAACATCATCTGCTGCTGCTCCTGACCTCTGAGAAGCCAGCACCTTAGAGCGTTCAGTCCTGTAGGTACCTCTCAAGCTCCCAATTTTAGTGTCCACTTGTTTTGCTGTGGCTGTGGGCACCTTGGTATGCACAAATGGGAGCAGCTTCTCCAGCGCTGCTTTTCTCACCCCTTTTTTTTATGGATGGGGTTTTTGGTCTCCCACAGAGCCGGCAGCTCCCTTACCCGGTCAATAAATTCCGCCAGGAACTCTTTGTCGCTAATAAATACATTCATATTGTATCTGCAAGTAAAATAAATTATATTTAAATAATGTGAGGCAAACAGTCTAACCTCCTTCACATCCTAGTCACCATATATATCCTCCAACAATCTCAAGACAGTATAGGCCAACAATTTTAACAAGTCTCACAAAATCACATACCTTCGTTCGCACGTCTGTCACTTGAACTCCTCTCTCCGCACACCGAACGTACTATAGTCACATGTGTGTTTGCTATATACACACCACGCATGCGTCCAAATTCGAACACGTCGCTCCGCACACGTCGCCCGCCCATGACGTTCTAACTAACATCTTTTCCCCGCCCCTTCTCTTTCGGCGCGCAGACAGATATGGCGGAGTTACAGCAGGTGTCTGATAATTCCGCAACTAGCGAGGAGACAAGCCCGGAGACCGAGGACACGTCACGATCAAGGAGGAGATTCAAGGCATCGAATATGTCTTTGGCGGAGATGGCGGAGATGGTGGACATCTTGGTCAAGGCTGATTATGATGCCAAGCATGGGCCGTATAGCAAACCAAATAGAAGGAAGGCCAAAATCCTCACTAAAGTTGTGAAGAGTCTGAGGGCGAAGTTCGGGGTGAAACGCTCAAATGAGCAGCTCAGAAAGAGGTGGTCAGACCTCAAACTGAGGGAGCCAGACCAGTTGAGGAGCATAAAGAGGATGCTCGCTAAAAGTAAGTAAAATGACGACCTTTCTGCTATTAATCTTTTTAGAAACTGACTTTTTTTTTTTTTAAAGCATATTGGACTCCCTTCCAAAATGTATTATTTTGAACTAGGTTGGGCACAGTAATCGTTTGTTACGTTACCGACACTTCGTTCGGCCACTATCCGTGGTTTTGGCTTATTTAAGACCCCCAAAAGTAATTAGACATCTGCCATTTTTGATCAAGTATTGTGGATAATTTTTAAGTCTAGATGATGTGTTTGTAAGGAGAATGAAATGCAAACTTTAATCAGTGTAAAGGAGAGGACACTCAGCAGCTGCTTCCACATCTGTACTTTGTAGCACTATAGTGTGGGCCACCAGACCCGCCTTTTTTGGGTGTCCCACACAGGTGCATCAGAGTTTATTTGTGGTGCCTCCATGTCCAAAAAATTACATCCAAATGTGAATAATAAACATATTTGGGGTCATAAAGAATGCATTTTTCTTTAAATTCCGCACAAACACACACTTGTACCCCACTTCCAAACAATTTAGCCTGTTTTAAGTTTAAAAATGAGATTTTTACAGTGTGATAAATAGACCTTTGGTTTTATTCTCATAGGGGAGAGAAGACTGGGAGGAGGACACTCCAGGGAGCATATGCACCCCACAACTTCCAAGCAACCCCAAACTCCCAAAGATCCACAACCGAAAGATGTGCAGGAAGTTGAGGTGGAGGAAGGAGAAGTGCAGGAAGGAGAGGTGGATGACGTTGTGGATCTGGTCACCACAACAGGTCAGTATCTGACACCACAGCTTAAGGTAAGCGAGGTAGGCCTGCAGAGTTTTATTAATTTTTTTTTATGGTTTTTAGGGGATGGAAATGTTGTGAAGGATAGCACACCGTTCTCTGCTGACAGTGCCCTCCGCCTCATCCAGCAAGTGATGGAATGTAGCACGGAACTGGACCTAATTAAACAAAGAATCCATGTGATGGAACAAACATTTAAAGACATTCTCGATGTTTTGGGGAGAATTCAATAAGCCATCCAAACACATTTGTTTTTACATGTTTGTTTTTATATTTTTACTAATTTTTTGAGTAACAAAGCAGCCAAAAATTGAATATGCACACAGTGTGTGAACATGTGCTATCTGCCATCAGGGGATATCCATGTACGTCTTTTGTGGGTGCAACCCCTTCCTCGTATCAAAAGTCGGTGAACTGAGGAAGGGGATGCACCCCCAAAACACATCCATTGATCACCCCTGATGGCAGATAGCACATGTTGACAATAGGGATCAGGATTGTAAACTTCCTATTTGCAAAAAAGTAAAAATGTGTGCATATTGAATTTTTGGCTGGGCAAGGGGTGGCAGGACCCCATATTAGGACGGGCACATAGAGACATAGTTTGTGTAACTGAATGTCTCAGATTGCTCAGAGGTATCCAATGTTGTCATTTTAGAAATGCAAGTGGTATTTTTGTATTTTCATAAGCCAAAATTTGACGGGTTGTGGTCAGGCCAACCCCAAAGTAAAACAAAAAAAAATGTGCAGAGAGTAAAATATTTGACCACAAACAACGTGTAGCTTCTTTTTATAATACACTCTAAGCTTATTTGGTTCTTTTGTAAGGTAACATAGTGAAATTGGTTGTTATTTACTAAAGTAAAATACACTTGCCACTACAAATGCACAAAGACAAACTAGGAGACAGGAAAGAACAAATAATTAAAGGTTTAAACAAGATTTTTATTGGGATACTTAGACATAGGCTGGCATAGGAATTGCCCCCCTACCCGTGAAATACTCCATGTATTTGTCCCGAACCACACGGGCATTTTGGGGGGGCAAGCCAAGACGGGCAGATTCCAGGCCCGGAAGGGGATTTGCAGGGGAAAGTCCAGCCTCTGGCAAAACTGAGGCCATATATGAATTCGCTTTGCGGCAAAGAAAATTGTGTAGCACACAGCAGCATAACACTACATAGTTTATTTTGTAGTCCGCCAAGTGGATGGAAGTCATAAAAAGGCGGAACCGGCTGGCCATTATGCCGAAGGCATTTTCAACGACTCTTCGGGCCCTGGCCAGCCGGTAATTGAACACACTCTTCTCTGGGGTCAGGGTCCTCTGTGGAAATGGCCTCATAAGATGCCGTCCGAGTCCGAAGGCTTCATCAGCCAAGAAAACAAAGGGGAGTCCTTCAATATTCCCTGCATCCGGTGGCAATGCAAGGTCGTCACTCTGGAGACGGAGGGCAAACTCCGTCTGGATGAAGGATCCCCCATCGGACATCCGGCCATTCTTCCCTACATCAACATAGAGGAATTCATACCGTGCTGACACCACCGCCATCAGCACAATGCTATGAAACCCCTTGTAGTTGTAGTAGTAGGATCCAGAACGGGGTGGCGGCACGATGCGGACGTGCTTCCCGTCTATGGCACCACTGCAGTTGGGGAAGTCCCACCGCGTGGCAAACTCCGATGCCACAGTCTGCCATTCCTGTGGCGTTGAAGGAAGCTGTGGAGTGAAACAAGATGAAATAATATTAGAAAAACAAAGGCATACATTACAAGCAAATTCAAGACCAAAAAATTAGAGACCAACATCAATCTAATTATACGTTTATTAAGGTGTGTAAAAAAAGTATAATGGAAGGCTCATTTATCATATTCATCACCCCCTCTGATGGGCCATTACTAAATTATTTTGGGGGGGGGAGATGTGTTTGGCCACAGGATAGCATTGCAGTGGCGGTGCGTCCAGAGTGGGCGCTGGAGCACTGTCCCCTCTCTCCTGTGCCCATCACTCAGAACAATACATAGGTTCATGCGTTGCATGAACCTATGTATTGTCTATGCCGCACACTATTCAGGTGGATGGCCTCTTGTAAAGCGACCGACATATGATTAATTGCGTCATTTAGGGGGTTAAAATTGCAGAGCAGAAACAGGTATTAAAAAAGTCTTGCAAATTACAACCTGAGGGATGTAATTGGCTTCCTCAAAGAAAAATCGGGGACGCAAGGAGGGGGCATTCCTTGTGTAAACACTGACAGGCAGCTCTGGCAATCATGTTCACCAAGTCTGTTTAATGGTAACATGATTGGCTGATGCAACATGAAGGGAAGGAGAAGACATCAAGGACAGAAGAAGGATGGCGCTGACCACAAGAAGGTAAGTGCAGGGCTGGGGGGAAACTGGCTGCAATAGAGGGGACTAAATGGCTGCATTGGAGGGGACAACTGGGGGCGTTTATTAGGCAACAGAGCAAAAAAGGAGGAAGTTTATTTCCGAAATTGGGGTTGTAACCCCCCAACATTTGGAGCAACAGGCGCCCCTGCTGGAAAAGTTAGTGAGGGGAAATATTTAGGGAGGATAAAAAAGGGGCATTTAAAAACTTCCAGCATGCATGGGGACAAAGGGGACATTCTCAGCATATTACAATCATGGTAATTAGGAAAGGATGAAAGAAATACAATACATTAGCATACATGTAATACATAAAATGTGATGTGAAGGGAGAAAACTTACCCTAATATAGTCCTCCTGCAGGACTTGTATAATAGCAGAACAGGTGTCTGGGATTATGAGGCCCAGAGCCTGGGGGGAGATGCCTGTGGTGAACTTCAAGTCCTGAAGACTTCTCCCTGTCGCCAGGTAACGCAACGTGGCGATGAGCCTCTGCTCAGCACTGATGGCTTCCCGCATAACGGTGTCCTTCCTGGTAATATAGGGGGACACCAAAGCCAACAGTTCCTGAAAAACGGGGTCAGACATCCTCAGAAAATTCCTGTAGTCCTCAGGATTATTCTCGACGATCTCCCGCAGCAGAGGCATGTGGCAGAATTGGTCCCGCTGGAGCAACCAATTCTTGGTCCATGAACTCCTCCTCACACCATTCATGGACTGGTCTTGGTCCAAAACAAGCAGACCAACACCAAGCGCACGCACAGCACGAACTCGACGACGAGAACGTCCAGGCGACATGGCTAGGAAACGGTCGTCTAATCAGAACGTACAGAACAGAACGCACTTTAGAACAGCAAGGCCTATGAATAACGAACTGAAATTCAGAAACGAACAGGCAAGAACGCACTGTAAAACAGATACGACCTGCCTAGACGCCCTGAAAGTCAAGATACGAACCCACAAGCACAAACTGAACGGCAGAAAACGATCTGAAAAGTACGAAGACTGAAAAGCGCGAATCGTCTCTTCCCAAACTTTTACTTCACACGCGGTAACACGAGATCAGCAAAAGCAGCCCAAGGGGTGGCGCCAAGAAAAAAGATCTTCCCCTTTATAGTGCCGTCGTACGTGCTGGACGTGAGCGCAGAGAACCACGAGGAAATTGGGAAATGACAGTGTGTACGCATAGAAAGCTTGACGAGAAAATCGACAAGCTTAACAAGAATCTCGTCGAAAAAAACGACGTGTTTTTTACGACGAGAAAATCGGTCGTGTGTACGAGGCCTTACTCTCCGGGCCCTGGCTACTACTGGGTGGGGAGTGGAGGAAGATCACTGCGCCAGGGAAGGCAAAGAAATAGGCAGGTGGCTGGCCGGAACTTGAGCCAGGGTAGAAGTACATGCGAGCAGGGGAGGAACGGGCATGCACCCGAAACTGTAGAAATATTCCCTCCGCTCTGACCAGCACATGATCATCAGAAAGGGGCACAGATAATGAAAAAAATACTCCCCCCCTAAGCTAGTAGGAGTGGCAGAGTGGGGGGGGGAGTATTTTTATTCTGCACTGACTGTCTTCAAAATTGTTCCAGCCCCTGTTCAAATCCAATCTGGGGACAAAACCGGGGACAGACTTGGTCCGGGGACAGTGTCCTCAATCCGGGGACTGTCCCCTGAAACCGGGGATGTCTGGTCACCCTACTTTAAACTTATATCCTAATTTTAATTTGATGTTTTTTTTGGGGGGGGGGGTTTCATCGTGCATATTTCTGAGCAACAAATAATTAAAATATTTATATATCTGTTCAATTTGCAGAGGTGTGGGAAGTGTAAGAAAAGTGGAGCTACTGTTGGCTGTGATCACAATGAATGCAATAGAACATACCATTATCCATGTGTGACTGAAACCAAAGGTAGAATTATAGAAGATGAGGAAAAAGGACAGTATATGTAAGTCCCATTTATATTCAACTTTTTTTAAGCCACGTATAATATGGGTGTCTTTCTATGGATCCATAGCATAGGGTTATCAAGGAGTAAAATCTTGCCACTGAGGGAATCTTTTTGCTATTATATTAAACTTTTAAATGTCACATACAAGGTGTCTGCTTTTACCTTAACCACTTGCTTACTGGGCACATATACCCCCTTCCTGCCCAGGCGAAATTTTAGCTTTCGGCACTGTCGCACTTTGAATGACAATTGCGCGGTCGTACGAGGTGGCTCCCAAACAAAATTTACGTCCTTTTTTTCCCACAAATAGAGCTTTCTTTTGGTGGTATTTGATCACCTCTGCGGTTTTTATTTTTTGCGCTATAAACAAAAATAGAGCGTCAATTTTGAAAAAAAAACAATATTTTTAGATTTTTGCTATAATAAATATCCTTCAGTTTAGGCCGATACGTATTCTTCTACATATTTTTGGTAAAAAAAAATCGCAATCGGCGTTTATTGATTGGTTTGCGCAAAAGTTATAGCGTTTACAAAATAGCGGGTAGTTTTATCGCATTTTTATAATTTTTTTTTTTATTACTAGTAATGGCGGCGATCAGTGATTTTTTTTGTGACTGCGACATTATGGTGGACACATTGGACACTTTTGACACTATTTTGGGACCATTCACATTTATACAGCGAACAGTGCTATAAATATGCACTGATTACTGTATAAATGTGACTGGCAGGGAAGGGGTTAACACTAGGGGGTGAGGAAGGGGTTAAATGTGTGCCCTGGGAGTGATTACTACTACTATGGGGGGAGGGGACTGAATGGGGGAGGTGACCGATCTGTGTCCCTATGTACAAGGGACACAGCATCGGTCTCCTCTCCCTGACAGGGCGTGGATCTCTGTGTTTACACACAGAGATCCACATCCTTGTCTGTGTACCGGCCGATCGCGGGTACCTGGCAGACGTCGCGGCCACCAGGCACGCGGATCGACATCACAGTGACGCGCCGGGCACCAGTGGCCGGAGGAGCGGAGGCCATAAAAAGATAGCCTCACGGCATTGTAGAGCCACCTTGCGGCCGTACATAGTCGTACGGCAGGCGCGAGGTGGTTAAGGCCCGGTTCACACTGATGCGAGTTCATACCGAATGTGATGTATCAAAACATTCTAAATTCGCATGTCATCTATGAAGTCATTGTTTTCAATGACAGTCGTTCACATACATGTGTTGCGATTCTTCTACGAATGCGATGCAATAAAAAAAAGGGTCTTGTGCGAGTTTACTGCGTTGCGATGCAAATTTAGTCTCCATAGACATCAATGTAAATCGTTCTGGAATCGCATTGATGGTTCACATATGTGCAAATTCCACCACACTATTCTCCACAAAAACCAGGAAGTACACAGGAAGTTAACACCTTTTTTTTTTTTTATATTATGATTCCATTTTACTAGAAACATCAATCGCAGCTATGTCCCACTCCTGAAACTCACGTTAAAATTGCGGTAAATTTGTGTTAAATTTGCACCTCAGAATGGACAAAAAACGGACCAAATTCACAACGCATCAGTGTGAACCGGGCCTTAGCCAGTGATGGTCCTATTTAGCTTTACAGGGACTTTTTTTTATTTTGGATATAATAAGGGAGGATTATAACCCTTGTCATTTTTTTGCCATCTGTCCCATTGAAGAGATTCCCCATTACTTCCAGTCTTGTATCCAAAACAGGAAGTGATGGTAAATCCCTCCAAAGTGAGTGAATCCCTGGTTGTCACCAAAACTAGTGTACCCATTGGAAGATTTCCTTTCCATTACCATAATGTATATTCCTGTATAAAAATGCATTATTTATCTACCAAACAGTGTTTTATAGTACTAGACCTTTCATCCAATGTATACGTTGTTGGAATTGTGTATTTCAAAAACCAGTTTAAAGAAGTAGTGTTAAAAAGTACTTGTGGGTTTAACCAATTATTTTTTTCTGCATTCCCAGTAATGGGGGAGTGCCCTTTGCCTATGTAGCGGGGTGCTATATTTAGGGGGAGTATCTGAGTGGTAATTAGGCTCAGATACACTAATTGTTAGGTTTCTTGGACCATTTCTCTCCCTGGGAGATAGTATCGGTGTGCTGTTCCCTGTGGCCTACAGGTGGCGCTGTTGCCGTAGGCCAGGGTTGAACCACTGATACAGGGCTGTGCTTTTTTCTTGTCCCCTCTCGGCAGTAGTGACGGCGGGGTGGGGAACCTGCTGTGCCTGTCGGGAGAGGGTATAAAAAGGGGCGGCCATCTTCCAGAGGGGTCGCGCCCAGGCACCTTCAGCCTGGGTGGTGCGTGTGTCGTCTCCGGGTGCCCTAGGCCCGGAGGCCGAGTTCCTGTTCCATCCCAGACACCTTCAGTCTGGGGTGAGGTACTATTTTGGAGGCCCGGAGCCCAGCGCCTTCGGCTGCGTTCCGCCGGGGATTGAGGGCTCCCAGGGTGCCGCCTTGCGAGGGGACCCGTATCCAGGGTCGAGGAGGCCAGGGAGGTGACCCCTTCTGAAGACCCAGCGCAGAGTCGTGGTGACAGTGGGGGCCTCTGGTAACTCTCCGGAGGGAGGTTCTTCTCCTTGACATGGGCCAAGTTTCTTCAAGAAGGTAGTGCATGCTCTGTAGGTCATAGTGGCAGTGACTCTACGCACACCAGGTCAGTGGCAGTGACCAAATAGGGCAAGGCCCTATTCCCCAGGTCAGTGGCAGTGACCAACTTCACCAAGTCAGTGGCAGTGACTTTTCATATTCACCCGGTCTGTGGCAGAGACCGTGCGCCCAAACCTGTTTGTGAAATCAGAACAGTAAGAGAACCTAAATTGAGTTTGTGCCTGGACCTCCTCCCACCTTATCTGACCTGTGTCTCGTATCAACCTGTCTGCTCTCATAGAGACTATTTGTTATCCGTGGTGAAATAAATACAAAGGTTGGACTTTCAGTTGGTGTGGAAAGTTACTTTACTGGGGAGAATTAGGGACTTGTTTCTGGCTAAATGCAGAGACGAGATCAGCTCGAGAGGATTCTAACACCAGCCGCAGGCAGGCCGAAAGCTAACACCGCTCAACCTCCCCAACCAGGAGGGTACGGGCTGATAGTGCGATGTGCCTCAGTCTTTCCTACGGAGGAGCCAAGTAAAGAAAAGCAGGTAAAGTCTGGGGTGGGCGCGCTAGACCTACGCACCGTTTTGCAAATAGGAGCCCTCTGTTTCTCAAGAAAGCTTGGAGGTAAGCGTTACTGTTCTGGTGACAACCCAAATTTTATTTTCACGTTTGGTGAATTAATAAACATGACAAATCGAGAGAGTGAATCTTTCTCACGGGGACACAGACAATTAAAAAAAAAAACAAAAAAAAAAACTGACAGGTGTTCTAATCCCTCTCCCCGCTATCCAAAACAAAAAGTAAATAAAAAATTGCCTTTAATTATACTTTAAAGAGGAAGTAAACCGCTGTCTTTTTTTTTTCTGACCTGCAAAGTAAAGGCATAATGTACTAGTATGCATGTGCATACTAGCACATTATGTGAAACTTACCTGCAAACAAAGCCTTCCACAGATGTGTTGTCACCGCTGGAGGCTGCGTCCATCTTCACCTGTTTTCCTTCTGGGTCCGTGAACTTATTATATGCTTGCCTATAGGTACAAGACCTTGCTTGTTGTGATCAAACAGAAAGCTTTTCATAGCTGGATTATGTCTAGGCTCATCATCAATTATTCTCACAGTTGTTCTGCTTCACGTTTCCACCTTTATTTTGAAGTGGGATTTACTGTATATAAATTATTTTTTATTCAAATGCTTGTTTTCTCTTTACAGTGTCTATTGTCGTGAACATGCCAACTGTAAGTTAAAATGTTTGTTACCTTAAAAAAAATTATGTTATGAATCTATTTCTTCAAATACGAAAACGTTTTATTTTTTCATGCTATTATTTTAGATTATTTAGAATTCTGCATATAATACCTGGTTGATACTGTGCCAATTCCACTTCTTCCTGGTTGTAAATTGACCATGCAAGAATGGAAGCCGATCCATGCTAGTGTGGTCAGTTTACTTACCTTGTACCGCCAATCGAAGGTATAGGCACACTGTGCAAGCGCACAGCAACCCTGTATTTTCCAAAATCTGTTTAGAGCCACGCTTCCTGCCCACTCCTCCTCTCTCGATTGGCCGCCCTTTCAGGCCACGAGATTATTGCTGTGCTAAAAATGAGATATGTGGTGCAGCGCTCCCCACTAATACTGCATAGTAAAACACACTGATAATGTTTAACCGCTTGCCGACCGCCGTCAGTAGATATACCTCGGCAGAATGGCACGGCTGTGCAAAGCAACGTCCCTGCCGCGAGCTCCGTGACCGTGCCCATGGGACCCGCGGACTCGATGTCCGGCGGTGTCTTGCGATCGTGTCACGGAGCTGCAAAACAGGGAGATGCCTATGTAAACAAGGCATTTCCCTGTTCTGCCTTGTGACAGGACACTGATCTACTGCTCCCTGTGATTGGAATGAATGATAAATGTCATGTCACTGGTAGCCCAGCCCCCCCACTGTTAGAATAACTCAATAGGACACACTTAACCCCTTTCTCGCCCTCTAGTGGTTAACCCCTAACCTGCCAGTGTCATTTACACAGTAATCAGTTCATTTTTATAGCACTGATCGCTGTATAAATGACAATGGTCCCAAAATAGCGTCAAAAGTGTCCGATCTGTCTGCCATAATGTCGCAGTCACGATAAAAATCGCAGATCGCCACCATTACTAATAAAAAAAAAATGAATAATAAAAATGCCATAAAACGATCCCCTATTTTGTAGACGCTATAACTATAACCAATCAATACCAAAAATATATAGAAGAATACATATCGGCCTAAACTGAGAAAAAAAATTATATCTTTTTTGGGGATATTTATTATAGCAAAAAGGAAAAAATATTGCTTTTTTTTTCAAAATTGTCGCTCTTTTTTTGTTTATAGCGCAAAAAATAAAAACTGCAGAGGTGATCAAATACCATCAAAAGAAAGCTCTATTTGTGGAAAAAAAAGGACATCAATTTTGTTTGGGAGCCACGTCGCACGACCGCGCAATTGTCAGTTAAAGTGAAGCAGTGCCGAATCGCAAAAAGTGCTCTGGTCAGGAAGGGGGTAAATCCTTCCGCGACTGGAGTGGATAATATGACACACTAAAAGCACACTACATGTCAGGTCCTATACATCAATAGAACCAAATACACTGTGTGGAATATAGAAATAAACAACAAAAAACACTTTAAATAAAACATCACTGTGATGCCTAAACCACAGATAGTCAGTGATAGGCGTTTTTTTAGTGATATAAAGTAAGCTTGAAACAAAAAAAAAGTCCAATATAGTGAAGAGGCTAGTCCATGGGTCCCATAAAAGGCTCACAGCAAATGCCAGAGCCCGCCACCTTCCAAACTATGCACTCACCTCCATTACTGAACTTCCAGAGGTCAATATGCGCTTTCCCCTTAAGAGCCCTTTCACACTATGCCGCCCCGGGCGTCAGCGGTAAAACGCCGCTATTTTTAGCGGCGCTTTACAGTCGGATTTGTGGCGCTTTTCGGGCGCTGTTAAGCCCCGCCAGCGGCCGAAAAAGGGTTAAAACCGCCCGCAAGGCACCGATACAGCGTCGTTTTGCCGGTGGTGCGGCGGCGCTGCCCATTGATTTCAATGGGCAGGAGCGCATTAGGAGCGGTGAGTTCACCGCTCCTAATGCGCTGCAAAGAAGCTGCTGGCAGGACTTTTTCTGCCGCCCTGCCAGCGCACCGCTCCAGTGTGAAAACCCTCGGGCTTTCACACTGGAGTGAATAGAGTAGCTGTTTTAGGGCGGTTTGCAGGCGCTATTTTTAACGCTATAGCGCCTGCAAAACGCCCTCAGTGTGAAAGGGGTCTTAAGGGGCTAAAGAAACCTCTGGTAGGTGGTTGGATCTTTAGTGGTAATTAAATCCTCAATCTTCTGCGACAATCCTTATTGGTAGTACTCATAAAGAAATCAGAAAACTAAACCGTTTAAAACCACTTTAATAAAAACCATAAGAAATGACAACATTTTTCACTGCACTAGCTCTGGGAGGATGGGAAAGCAGGTGAAAAGATGCAGAGGGAAGGCTGAGGAGAATCCAGAAGTGAGTACAACTGACAGGCCTGAGGTAAATGCTGACTCCGCCCAGTGACAGGAGAGGATAGAAGTAAAAGGTTACACTCATTGGCTAGATGTTTCCCGCCAAAGGATTTATCACCAATCCAGGGCTCAGCAGCTGAGGTAAATATTCCTAGAAACAGCACACAGCCTGTCACCTGACACACAAAACAGAAAGAAGCAGTAAAGCAGCCAAATTAAGTCATGGACTTAACAATCACTATAGCCCTCTATTACAGGGTCGGCAACCCCCGGCACGGGTGCCAGACATGGCACGTGGGTGCATACAGGGTGCTGCTCTCTGTCCAGCAGGGGATCCTGGAATCGATCCCCTCCTGATTCCTAGCTGAATGTCACTGATGTCAGTTTTGTGACATCCATGCCCACTCAGTTTGTGTCCGCATTTTGACAACGGGCTATCATCGATCCATCGCAGTTAGACCTGGAAAAAGTTTTTTTCCTGGATCTGGATAGGCTCCAAGGTTGGCGGATGTAAACAAGACACCAAGTCTGATAGAGCTGCACAGAGCTTCTGATCAGGTCCACCAGAAAAACTGACCGGGGGGGAAACTGACCAGAAAGCCTGTGTGAAAGGGGCCATAAAGTGGTTCTAAAGGCAGATGTTTTTTTACCTTCATGCATTCTATGCATGAAGGTAAAAAAACCTTCTGTGTGCAGCCCCCCCCCCCAATCCTAACCTGAGCCCCCTCTGATTCAGTGGTGTTCAGGATAGCCTCGGCTGTATGGGGACTCTCCCTCCTCATAGGCTGATACAGCAGCGGGAGCCCATTGGCTCCCACTGCTGTCAATCACAGCCAGTGAGCCAATGAGGAGAGAGCTGGGGGTGGACCAAGCCGCTGCTCTATGTGTCATAAATACATAGAGCAGCGGCTCGGGAGCGAGCATGCAGTGGTGCCCTCAGGGCAAGCTGCTTCCTTTGGGGGCACATTTTACTATCAGAAAGTATGCATCCCAATGGATCACATTTAACTAACAGTTCTATGTTTAATCACAATAGCATTGTACTTCTTAACATTATATAAGTCTTATATAAAATGGAAAAAATATATATGTTTGTGTGTACAGGTATATGTCTCTTTGCGGGGGTTGTGTCCCCAGGACACTTCTGCCTGTTGAGTGCTTTCACACTGCAGTGAGGGTGCAATGTAGTGTACCCATCGTTTTTGTGCAGGTTACCCACACTTTCCCATAGAGTTTTATTAGATCAGGCATTTTTGGTGCAATTTCGGTAAGCGCTCCAAAGATGCAGCATGTAGGATCATTGTGATCAATGTTTGGTTAGGTAACCACAGAGACTGGTAATGATCTACAATGTGCTGCTTGTTAAGATCAATATACTATAAATTTATTTAATAAACTTTTTCATCATGTCATATAGGCAGACTGCATTTTGAACATCAAAACTGTTTGTGTATTTTTACTTTCAGCCACTCAGCCACTTTCAGCCACTCAGTTGAGTGAGGGCACTGAAACTATTGGAACGTTCAAAACATCAGCCTCTTCAAAGAAACCACGTAAAAACAAAAGACAGGTAAAGGAAATGAAAAGTTGGTTACGTGTTTAACACTGTATTATGCTCGGAGAAACCTTTTTAAACAATAAGGCTTCATTTACATGTGGGGCAAGGGCAGGGGCGTATCTAGTGAAAAATAGGATTTTTATAACAGCTTACCTGTAAAATCCTTTTCTTGGAGTACATCACGGGACACAGAGCGACATAGTCATTACTAATGGGTTATATAGATACCGTCAGGTGCTGGCACTGGCAACTTCCAAAACCGGAAGTACCCTCCCCTATATAAGCCCCTCCCATCCGGGAGCACCTCAGTTTTGTAGCAAAGCAATAAGTGTCCCCAAAGAGGGGCGGGAGCTCTGTGTCCCGTGATGTACTCCAAGAAAAGGATTTTACAGGTAAGCTGTTATAAAAATCCTATTTTCTTTCTCGTACATCACGGGACACAGAGCGACATAGTCATTACTAATGGGATGTCCTAAAGCAATGCCAAATGAGGGGGGGGATACACCATATATAAGCTGAGCGCTATCAGACATGAGGATCTTTTGCGGCCTGCAACACACTGCGCCCAAAGGCGACATCCTCCTGACTTCTAACGTCCACCTGGTAGAACCTAGTAAACGTGTGAACTGAAGACCATGTTGTGGCCTTACAGATTTGAGCCAGGGAGGCCTGGTGATGCACTGCCCATGAAGTTCCAACTGCTCTCGTGGAGTGCGCTCTAACTTTGAACGGAGGCGGTCTCCTTCTCAAGCCATAAGCTTGCATAATGACCTGTCGAATCCACTTGGCTAAAGTAGATTTTGACGCTGCCTGACCCTTTCTGGGGCCTTCCGGCAGAATAAACAAAGTATCCGTTCTGCGAATCTGAGCAGTGGCTTTTAGATAAGCTTTAACTGCTCTTACTACATCCAAAGAATGCAATAACTTTTCCTCTACCGAAGTAGGTTTGGGGAAAAAAGAAGGAAGAACCACATCTTGGTTCAAATGAAACCTCGATACCACCCTAGGAAGAAAGGCTGGATGAGGACGTAACACTACTCTGTCCTTATGGATAACCAGATATGGCTCCTTACAGGACATAGCTGCTAATTCCGATACTCTTTTAGCCGAACAAATGGCTACTAGAAAAATCAATTTCCTGGTGAGAAGCACCAAGGAAATATGCTGTAATGGTTCAAATGGTTGTTTCTGTAGAACCGACAGAACCAAGTTTAGATCCCATGGACATATGGGAATATTAACCGGAGGACTAATACGCATCACTCCTTGTATAAAGGCTTTGACTAGTGAATGCGAAGCCAAGGGCCTTTGAAAAAATATTGACAAGGCCGAAATCTGACCCTTGATAGTACTCAAGGCAAGCTTCCTATCTACAGCCCACTGTAGGAAGTCCAGAATCCTACCTATTACGTACTTATGTGGATGCCATTTCTTGGCCTCACACCACGCGATGTACGCCTTCCAGATTCTATAGTAGATCTGCCTGGATACCGGCTTCCTGGCATTGATCATGGTAGATACCACAGCATTAGAGAGCCCTCTCTTTTTTAGAATGTGGGCTTCAATAGCCAGGCCGTCAAACCTAGGGCTGGTAAGGAAGGGTGGTATATCGGTCCTTGCGAAAGCAGGTCCGGACGACGTGGGAGAGTCCAAGGACTCCCCACTGAAATTTTACAATCTCCGCGTACCACGCTCTTCGGGGCCACGCTGGAGCCACCGGAATCACTGGTTTCTTTTCTACCCTGATTCTGCGGAGTAATCGAGGTAACCATTGTGGCGGTGTGAATGCATATATCAGCTTGAACTGATCCCAAGGGAACACTAGGGCATCCGAGCCGCAAGCTAGGGGATCCCTTGTCCGAGAGACAAACCTGTCCCCCTTTGCGTTGAATCTGGATGCTAGAAGATCTACATCCGATGTTCCCCACCGCTGACATATTGTCCAGAAAACCTCGGGGTGAAGGGACCCTTCCTCTGGGCCTAATTGCTGGCGACTTAGAAAGTCCGCCTTCCAATTCTCCACTCCTGGAATGAATACCGCAGATATGGCTGGGACATATTTTTCTGCCCATTTCAGGATGTAATTTACTTCCCTCTGGGCTGCACGACTCCTGGTGCCCCCCTGATGATTGATATATGCCACTGCTGTGGCATTGTCTGATTGAATTCTGACAGGGGACCCTTGGAGTTTGGATGTCCATGCTACTAGGGCATACCGGGCTGCTCGTATCTCAAAGAGATTGATGGGCAGGGCCTTTTCTGCATCCGACCATCTGCCCTGGAGAGACTACTGCTCCAGTACTGCTCCCCAGCCTATAAGGCTGGCATCTGTAGTGACCACCTTCCAAGAAATCGGACTGAAGGATTTCCTTTTTTCCAGATTCTGGGGAACCAACCACCAACGGAGGCTCTTGCGAACGGAAGGGGACAAGGACATTGTAAGTCTAGGGCCTGAACTTTTTTGTTCCAGGCTGACAGTATGGCCCCTTGCAAATTCCTTGAATGGAATTGACCGTAGGGTACTGCTTCGAATGATGCCACCATTTTTCCCAGCAGCCTCATATACAGGCGTATGGACGGCTGTCTTTTTTGTACCCACTAAGTGGATCAAATCTTTCAAAGACAATACCTTTCCTCGAGGCAAGAATATTTTTCTCTGGCCCGAATCCAACCTTAGCCCCAAGTATTCCAGACTTTTGACTGGTTTTTAGGGCTGACTTGTCTCGGTTGATAATCCAACCGTGAGATTCCAGATACTTGATTGTCTTGTGAACGACCACGTCTAGTTTTTTCACTGAGTGGTCTATCAGCAACAAGTCATCCAGATATGCCATTATCATTACACCTTGTGTTCTTAGATTGGCCAATAAAGGGCCAGAATTTTTGTAAACACTCGTGGTGCTGTGGCCAAACCGAAGGGTAAGGCTCTGAACTGAAAATGGCGCCCTTCTACTGCAAAGCGTAGACATTTTTGGTGGACTGGAAAGATGGGAATGTGCAAATAAGCATCTTTGATGTCGATCGCGGCTAACCAATCCTCCCCTTGTAGGGCAGTGGCCACCGATCGGATCGACTCCATCGGAAAGTCCTGATATACAGGAATTTGTATAGCCCTTTTAGAATTAATATGGGTCTCCCGTCCGCGTTTGCTTCGGGACTGTAAAGAGGTTTGAGTAAAACCCGAACCCTCATTCTTCCAGGGGAACCTCCATAATTACTCCTTGGAGCAATAGTTGTTCTAGTGCCAACAGGAGGGACTCTCTCTTCCGGGGATCCCTTGGCACGTTTGACCTCAAAAATGGGAAGGAGGAGAGTCTTTTAACTCCAAACTGTATCCCAAACCTACTGCGGAGAGCACCTATCTGTCTTGATCGTGTCCCGCCAGGTCTCTTGCGAACAACTGGAGTCCTCCCCCCACCCGACTGAGTGGGGGCTTCAATGAATTTAACTTTGGGGGAGGTTTTGTACCTCCCCTGACCCAGGGTTTCTCATTACCCTGCTACTGTCCCTGTTTTTTACCCCCGGGATTTGACCGAGGAGGCCGTCGGAACTGTTACACAGCCGATGCCCCAGGGACTGGAGAAGCGAGCCTCTTAAAGAGGGACCTCTAACTCTGTTTTTAACCGGCAAGAGCGTATTTTTACCGCTGGAAATTTTCTGGATATATTTGTCCAGGTTTTCCCTGAATAAGCGTTCACCATGAAATGGGACGCTAACCAGCCATTCTTTACAGGGAGCTTCAGCAGACCAGTTTTTGAGCCATAGGAGCCTACGCATATGTACTATAGACAGCGTAAGGCGGGAGGCCTGATGGACTGAATCCTCTATGGCGTCAACCGCAAAGCCTAAGGCTCTAGGTAGATCAGCTAGGGCAAAGCCTGCTGATCTGTCAAGTCCCTCAAGACCTGTTTCAACTGATCCTTCACTGCTTAGCAGACCCCAATAGCTGCTACTGCTGGTTGTATCACCAAGCAGATTTTCATAAGGACTCCAGTCTTTTATCTATTGGGTTCTTGAACATTTGGACATTATCCACTGGACATGTCAGTGATTTATACATACAAGAGATGGCTGCGTCCACTGTAGGGACCTTCCATTTTTTTTTTTTTTTTTGATGAACTTATCCTCCATGAGATAGACCACCGGAAATCTCTTGGGGGAATAAATATTTTCTCAGGACGTTCCCAATCCTGGTAAATGAGCCCTTTCAGTAAAGGGTGAAGTGGAAAAGAACAAACAGTCTGGGGGCTTCTAGCGACCCCAACGAGGATACAGTAGTGGTTGATGGTTCCGCAAGGTGCATTTTTAAATGCTGATCGGACCATGTTAGTCAGAGACTGAACCCATAATCTTTCAGCTTGAGATGCTGAGAAAAGGTTCCCCCACTGTTGATTCCTCTATAACAGAATCAACCTCATCCTGATCCCCTTCAGGCAGGTCGATCCTGTATGGGACTGTTGCTCTGCTAACAGGCACTCTGAAGGAGGAGACGGAGATCGGGCGTGCTTTCCCTGACAGGGAGGCAGCGATAAATGTTGACAATCTCTCTCTAATCCTCCCAGAGCTGAGGAAAAAACCTCCTCTGTTACATACACAGGAGCAGGTGAACTGAGGACAGCCACAGTACCAAGTACCCCTGCGGGGTCTCTACGGTCACTTACCTCTGAACTTCAGGGGAGACTGGTGCAGCAGAAGTATGCCCAAGATCCTCCGAGCCCGATGAGACCCCCTTCGCTTCCTGGAAGATTCAGTTCCGGAGCTTCTGGACGGCATATTCCTAAGCCTAAAGCTGAGGTATTCCAGCCGTAATACACCACTTTTACTGAGAATAGTCTAGCACAATTGCTGCTATATCACAGTTGGTGTCTACTAATGTGCCTTTCTAGGGGATGCCTGTATCAACCGCTTGCTGTATGCCCTTTTTTTAAATGTTGCCAGCTCTGTCTCTGTACTTCATAGCCAGCTCACCACACAAAACTGTGGTTTCTACATGCTGGGACGCCCGCACATGCGCAGAAGCGCTGCGGCGCACACAGAGCGTCATCCCCCAGGCTCCGCCCCCTTTCCTGGCTCACCTCTATATATAGAGGCGCGTGCACGCGCACGCGCGCGGCCACGTGCGCCTTCGGCGCTAATTTTGAAAAATGGAGACTAGGGACAAGAGCCAGGGCCCCTCTTTGCCGCAGGCCGGGGGATGGACGAGCATTGCAACATGGCAGAGGAAGCAGTTTCCCATAAGAGAACTCACCATCTGCCTGGACTTGCTCTGCTGAGAAGAAACTAGTCCACATGACAAGAAAACATTCCACAGCGGCCTCTAGTGGACAAACACAGGTACCGCAGTCTAATATCTTAAATATATATAAAAAAATATTATTATTTTTTTTTTTTTCTTGACCACCATTAAAAATTATTACATTTTTTTTAGTAGTTACAGGCATGCACAGAATTTTGCGGGAATACCATTAGGTAACAGACAGAAAGACAAATTAGGCTTGGGGGTCCCCCAATAGAACCAAGTTCCTGGGGGCCCCCACTTACCTGTTCCCCGCCGCAGGACTTTGTTTGGTCCACAAAAGCCCAAACTTCACCTATCACGGCAGGCATTGTAATCAAACCTTCAGGGACCGGGTTCCCAAGGATTCCACTCCCCTGGACCTGTATAGCACCCTGCACAGAAAACATCTTGGTCGTGGGTATGACCAGAGCTCTGGATCCCAGGGTCCAGCTCTCCTAAGAGAAGCATTACAGGCAAAACCTTGCTCTTCTCTGCAAGGCCCGGGTACCGACCGTTTAGCTATGAAGCTTTTTTGGTCGGATCCGGAATAGCTTACTGAGGCCCAAAAGAACCTGTACGCAAGCTCAGTGAAAAACACATGTTTCTTCTTGGCCAACACCTTAGACACTGGCAAAAAACTGAGGTGCTCCCGGATGGGAGGGGCTTATATAGGGGAGGGTACTCCCGGTTTTGGAAGTTGCCAGTGCCAGCACCTGACGGTATCTATATAACCCATTAGTAATGACTATGTCGCTCTGTGTCCCGTGATGTACGAGAAAGAAATGGCGCCTATGGCAAGCACTGAAACTGCGCCCTTGTCAAAACATAAATGCGTCCTTACCAGCACCCATAAATGCAGTAACATCAGCACCCATAATTGCAGTAATATCAGCACCCATAGAAGCGGTAATAGCACACATAAATGCAATAATATCAGCACCCATAAATGCAGTAATATCAGCACCCATAAAAGCGGCCTTACCAGCACCAATAAATGCAGTAATATCAGCACCCATAAATGCAGTAATATCAGCACCCATAAAAGCGGCCTTACCAGCACCCATAAATGCAGTAATATCAGCACCCATAAATGTAGTAACATCAGCACCCATAAATGCGGCCTTAGCAGCACCCATAATTGCAGTAATATAAGCAACCATAAATGCAATAACATCAGCACCCATAAATGCAGTAACACCAGCACCCATAAATGCAGCCTTACCAGCATCCATAAATGCAGCAGCCTTACCAGCACCCATAAATGCAGCCTTACCAGCACCCATAAATGCAGTAACATCAGCACCCATAAATGTAGTAACATCAGCACCCATAAATGCGGCCTTAGCAGCACCCATAATTGCAGTAATATAAGCACCCATAAATGCAATAACATCAGCACCCATAAATGCAGTAACACCAGCACCCATAAATGCAGCCTTACCAGCATCCATAAATGCAGCAGCCTTACCAGCACCCATAAATGCAGCCTTACCAGCACCCACTGCTGCGCCAGCGCTTCTGACACTGTACAGAGGGAGAGGGCGTAGGATCGCCAGCGGCTCTGTCTGCTTAGCACACACGCACAATCGCACATGATGTTGACTTTAAGGCCTCTTTTACACTGGGGCGATGGGGACGCGTCGTTTACCGTTGTTTTCGCGGCGCTATTCAGCCGCTAGCAGGGCTCTTTTAACCCCTGCTAGCGGCTGAGAAAAGGTTAAAAAAAAACGCCCGCAAAGCGCCGCTTTGATTTCAATGGGCAGGGGCGCTTTAGGAGCCACTCCTACAGCGCCTCAAAGATGCTGCTTGCAGGACATTTTTTAATGCCCTGCTAGCGCACCGCTCCAGTGTGAATGGAGCCGCTCTTTCAAGGCGCTTTGCAGGCGCTATTTTTAGCGTTATAGCGACTGCAAAGCCCCTCAGTGAGAAAGGGGTCTTAGGCTGCTTTCACACTGAGGTGCTTTGCAGGTGCTACAGCGCTACAAAATTGCGCCTGCAAAGCGCCCTGAAAGAGCCTCTTTTCTCACTCCAATGTGAAAGCCCGAGGGTTTTTACACTGGAGCGGTGCTGTGGCAGGACGCTCAAAAAAGTCCTGGCAGCCGCATCTTTAAGGCGTCCCGCTAGCGACAGTGCTTTACCGCCGACGGCGCAACGCCCCAGTGTGAAAATAGCCTAAGTCATCATGTGCCAGGCACAGGCCCAAACAGAAGCAAGCAGCCAATCAAACATAGTGCTTGCTCAATATGGATTAAATAAATTGTAATTATGCATAGCCATAGTTATCATAAATATAGTGATTTGTGCAACAGCAGGTACTACTTGCACAAATCACTTTATTTATGATAACTATGGCTATGCATAATTACAATTTATTTAATCCATATTGAGCAAGCAGGCACTACAGTATACTTGATTGGCTGCTTGGCAGTTGGGCTGGCCTGGCACACATCATTAACACTGACTTGCAGTTTACTTTTAGTAAAGGGTTAAGCTACCCATATGAAGGAGACATTACTCATCTTATTTATGTCAGAGACAGAGATTCATACATGGGGTCATTATATACACAGTGAAAACTTTCTCTAATAAAAAAAATGCTTTACTCATAATGTACACTGACTTGTTGTGACTAGTACCTGCTTAAAGTTGCTGCCTGGCTTGGGGGTTCGGGTTCCTGAGTCCAGTTGTCCAAAAACAACTTGTCAGTTCAGTTGAAGTTCTCCTCCTCAGCGACGGCGACCTCTCCTCACGTGACGTCACCGAGGAGAAGATGGAATCAGCGCAGAGGAGGAAAGCTCCGCCTCCGCCAGTTAGCCGAATGACTGGAGACGCAGCAGTGGACGGTCCCACTCATCCACAAGCATGGGGGCGCCTGCGCCTCTCACTCACCTACACACTGTTATCCAGCCAAGTAAGTGTACTTACAAGTGAACTGCCATGCCGCCGCCGGGGGCTATAGTGCGGGAGGCGGCCCGCAGGAGGACAGGTGCGGGTGGGAATTTTTTTTTTTTTTTTAGTTTATTTTGCCGCCCCCCCCCAGGGCGCCCATGGCACTTGCCATGGAGTGCCATACCCTGGATACGCCACTGGGCAAGGGGGTGGTAGAAGCCAACGGTTTAGCTGTGGTTTTATTGACTGCCCACCTAAAAGATAACATGCAGCCAAAGAGGCTCATACACATGCTGCAGTTGTAATGCCTGCTTTGTAGAAAATTTAAGCTGTTAAGCTTGACAGGTGACACTGCCTGTCAAACTTGCAAAATGAAGTCAATGGGATCACTTTATAGCTGTAAGCCAAGCGCCTGGCTCTCAGTTCCGGCATGGTATTGCAGTACAAAATACAGGTTTGGCTATATATATATATATATATGTGTGTGTGTGTGTGTGTGTGTGTGTATATATATTGTGAGGGGGTTAGCTCAGCAGCGGGTGTGTGTGACCCCCTGGATGGGTTCACCACACAAAAACAGGCACAGCAGACAGTGGTAGGAGAAAGCAAAAGGGTGTGGTTTTATTTGAATTATATACAGACAAAAAAATACAGCAAAAACAAAAGAAACATGAAAATTAGTGATGAGCCGAACACCCCCGGGTTCGGTTCGCACCAGAACCCGCGAACGGACCGAAAGTTCGCGCGAACATTAGAACCCTATTAAATACAATGGATGCGAACGTTCGGATTCTAAAGTGCTAATTATAACGACTATTATCCATGTTATTGTCCGAAACAGAGTTTGGGAACCCGGGTTCTGCACCAGGGGACATGTATCAATGCAAAAAGAAGTTTTAAAAACGGACGTTTTCCGGGAGCAGTCATTTTAATGATGCATAAGGTGAAAAAAAAAAAGTCAAATATTCCTTTAAATATTGTACCTGGGGGGTGTCTAAAGTATGCCTGTGAAGTGCCACGTGTTTCCCGTGTTTAGAACTGTCCCTGCACAAAATAACATTTCTAAAGGAAAAAAAGCCATTTAAAACTGCTTGCGGCTTTAATGCAATGTCTGGTCCCGGTAATATGGATGAAAATCTTTAGGAAAAATGGCATAGCTACCCCATCAACCCCCCCCCCCCTACCCCAGCCCATTACCAGCCCCTTTGGGTCTTGTATGGATATTAAGGGGAACCCCGCACACAAAATAAAAAAGCCCCTATATACTCTGAACAGCCGTATACAGGCGGTGCATACAAGACAGGGACTGTAGGTTTGTTCTTATGTAGAATCTGTTTGTAATTTTGAACAGCTGCATTGTTTAAGTGTAGCTCCATGCCAAATTCCTTTTTTTTAGCTTTTTGGAAAACATAGGGAACGGTTATCACCCTGTCACATTTTTTTTGCTGTCTGTGCCCCTGTTCAGAACATTTCACCTCACTTTGCGTCCCAATGACAACTGTTTTTGAAATGTGGTGTTTGTATTGAAACAAGGATTGGTGATAAAGCATCAGTAGAGAGGAGACACCTTTCTCCCATATTAATTCTTACAGGAGAGAATTTTCCTTCCAAGGGGTAGATTTCCTCTCACTTCCTGTTGTCTTCTTCCGTTTGCAAGTAGTAGTAGTTTGTAAGTTGGATGTTTGAAAGTAGGGACCTTCCGTATATACTCTGCAGAAATTGGCCCCTTAGGTGTTGGCACAACACTGAAAGCACTCACAGTTATTCTTGGTGGGTGCTGGAACGCCCTGCTGTCAAGTATAATATCAGGAATTGTAATAACATATAATTGTTGCTCAGTGGTAGTAAAAATTGGGCCTTAGATGGTGGTGCTGGTGCCACAACACTGTAAGGCCTGACAGTTACTCTTGGTGGGCGCAGCAATGGTCCCTGCTGTGAATTATTAGATCAATAATTATAATTGCATGCCCCTGTTGAACAGGGGCTGAAAAACTGGGCCTTTGGTGGTGGTGGTGGTGGTGATGGTGTTGCTGGTGCCACAACACTGTAAGGCCTGACAGTTACTCTTGGTGGGCACAGCAATGGGCCCTGCTGTGAATTATTAGATCAATAATTATAATTGCATGCCCCTGTTGAACAGGGGCTGAAAAATTGGGCCTTAGGCACTGGTGGCACAACACTGCAACCCCTCACAGATACTGTACTTGGAGCACAGCAATGAGGCCTGTTGCAAAGTATTGCATGAAAAATTTTAATTACACGCCCCTGTTAAACAGGGGCTGAAAAATTGGGCCTTAGCCACTGGTGGCGTCACCCATAAACCAAAATGATCTTCCAAGCTATCATCGTTAATCGTATCATTGAGGAGGAGGAGAAGGATAGCCAGACAACATAACAGCACAGGCACTCAGCATCAGCACATTTTAAAATCAATTAGTCTGTTATATCAGCATCTGGTGTGTGGTAGCTGGTGGTGATCCAAGACTGGTTCATCTTGATGAAAGTCAGTCGATCAACCGAGTCGGTGGACAGGCGCACCCTGTGATCCGTGACAAATCCTCCAGCAGCACTGAATGTGCGTTCTGAAAGAACGCTGGATGCAGGACAGGCCAGTAGCTCAATTGCATACTGTGCAAGCTCTGGCCAGTGATCCATCCTCAAGACCCAGTAAGCCAGAGGATTTGCGGTGGGGAAGGTGTCCAAGTCTGACCTTGCCCCTAGGTATTCCTGCACCATGTATATCAGACGCTGGCGATGGTTGCTGGAACCGATCATACTTTGGGGCTGCGGACTAAAGAATTGTCTGAACGCATCGGTCAGACGGCCACCTTCCCCACCGCTCCTTCTTTGACTGCCCGAAGCCTCAGCAACTCGTTGTCCAGGACCAGGAGTTTGTAACCTCCCAGTCTCTGGGAACGCGTTGCACAGACCTTTCTGCAAGGCCTCCCGGAGTTGTCTCATCCTCTGCTCCCTCTGCGACGGTACGATAAGGTCCGCAACCTTGCCCTTGTACCGTGGATCAAGGAGAGTGGCCAGCCAGTAATGGTCCCTCTCCTTGATCCAAAGAATACGAGGATCCTTCCGCAGACTTTGCAGGATCAGGGAGGCCATGCAGCGTAGGTTAGCTGAGGCATTCAGTCCGGAGTCCTCTGGGTCACTAAGGACGACATGATCCGCAGCCACCTCCTCCCAGCCACGTACAAGTCCACTGGTTTCTTGGGACTGTAAATCATCCCTAAAAGACTGCTGCTGATGATGCTGAGTGCCAGCCTCCACCTCCATGCTGACACAATCCTCCTCCTCCTCCTCCTCCTCTTCCTGTGCGATGGGTGGGACAGAAGGAACACTGTCTGGGTAAAGGGGGCCTTGAGAGGCAAGGAAGTCCTCCTCTTCCTGCCTCTGTTCTGCCTCAAGTGCCCTGTCCATTATTCCACACAGAGTGTGCTCCAACAGGTGGACAAGAGGTACAGTGTCACTGATGCATGCACTGTCACTGCTCACCATCCTCGTGGCCTCCTCAAATGGTGCCAGGACAGTGCATGCATCCCTGATCATGCCCCACTGGCGTGGTGAAAAAAACCCGAGCTCCCCTGACCCTGTCCTGGTGCCGTAGTCGCACAGGTACTCATTGATGGCCCTCTGCTGCGTGTGCAGCCGCTGCAGCATGGCCAACGTTGAGTTCCACCTGGTGGGCATGTCACATATAAGGCGGTTCTTGGGCAGGTTCAACTCCTTTTGAAGCTCAGCCAGGCGAGCACTGGCATTATAAGATCTGCGGAAATGCACACAGACTTTCCTGGCCTGCCTCAGGACATCCTGTAAGCCCGGGTACCTGCCCAAGAACCGCTGCACCACCAGGTTAAGGACGTGAGCCATACAGGGCACATGGGTCAGTTGTCCCTGTCGGAGGGCGGAGAGGAGGTTGGTGCCATTGTCGCAAACCACCATTCCTGGCTTAAGCTGGCGTGGCGTCAACCACCTCTCGGCCTGCCCCTGCAGAGCAGACAGGACCTCTGCCCCAGTGTGGCTCCTGTCCCCCAAACACACCAGCGCAAGCACGGCATGGCATCTTTTTGCCTGCGTACTTGCGTAGCCCCTTGAACGCCTACGGAGCACCGCTGGTTCCGAGGACAAACCACAGGAAGAGGCCATGGAGGAAGAAGAAGAGGAGGGGGTGGAGGAGAGAGGTGTGTCACAACCAGTAGTAGCATTTTGGAGGCGTGGGGGTGGAACAACCTCCAACACTACTGCACCTTGTCCTGCATCCTTCCCAGCTGCCAAAAGAGTGACCCAATGGGCCGTGAAAGAAAGGTAACGTCCCTGTCCATGCCTGCTGGACCATGAGTCAGCGGTAATATGCACCTTACCGCTGACCGCCCTGTCCAGCGAGGCCAAGACATTGCCTTCCACATGCCTGTAGAGAGCCGGAATAGCCTTCCGTGCGAAAAAGTGTCGTTTGGGAACCTGCCACTGAGGAACCGCCTATTGCACAAACTCACGGAAGGGGGCCGAGTCTACCAACTGAAAAGGCAGCAGTTGAAGCGCTAGCAATTTAGCCAAGCTAGCATTCAACCGCTGGGCATGTGGATGGCTGGGAGTGAACTTCTTTCGACGGTCCAGCAGCTGGGGCAGGGAAATTTGCCTGCTAGAATCGGACGTTAGTGTACTGCTAGCAGAGTGCCCGCAAGTACTTGCCTGTGACACACCTAATTCTACACCTTCATTCCTCTCAGAGCAGGTTTCAGAGAGGAGTGAAGGTATAGTGGGGTTGGAGATCCCAGCTGATGCGGTGCAAGAAGAGGTCAGCTTTGTTCTTTGGTGTGGGTCTTTAAGGTAGGCTTGCCAACGAGCTGCATGGCAGGTCAACATATGTCTGATCAAGCATGTGGTGCCCAAGCGGCTGATGTTTTGGCCACGCGATATATGCTTGAGACATATGTTGCAAACAGCAGCTGTGCGATCTGATGCACTCGCCTCAAAAAAGGCCCACACCAAAGAACTTTTTGAATGACGGGCAGAGGCAGCGCCCTGCACAGGCGGAGCTCTGCGGTGTGATTCCGTCAGTGTGCTGCCCATACGCTGGCCACTCAAGGGCATCCTGCCTCGTTGGAGATGTGCCTCCTCCTCATCCTCCTCCTCCTCCTCTCTCCTATTAGGCACCCACGTGGAGTCAGTGACCTCATCATCCCCTCCCTCCTCATCACTAGAGCCAATCTGGCAGTATGCTGCAGCTGCTGGAACATGACTGCCAGATTGGTGTCCTTCTTGAGCATCCCCTCTCTCTGCTCTCACGCTGCTGCCTTCCTCTAGCTGGGTATCATCATCAGATCCTTCCAAACGCTGGGCATCCTCCTGGAGCATGTACCCAACACTGTGCTCAAACAGTTCGGGGGACTCCTCAGGAGGAGGGCATGGTGGGTCTAGGGAAGGATTGACTAATGAAGATAATGATACCAGAGAAGAGGACGCTTTGGCAGCTGCTTTGCCACTACCCTGAGCCTGGGTGAGAGAGGATGAGGAGGATGAGGTGGGCTTGGTCATCCACTCTACCAAGTCTTCGGCATGATGTGGCTCAACATGTCCAGCTGCCGAAAACAAGGACAAGCGTGTCCCATGGCCATGTGCTGATGACAATGCACCGCGTACACGACCAGCACTGTTGCCCCCAGACACAGAGCCTGCTTGCCCTCTTTTTTTGCCTCCTGACTGTCTGCCTCTCCTTGGTTGCCTTCCAGACATTTTAATGGATGGCCTGCAGGGAGATGGGAAAAACAGCAATAAGGGCTACCTTCAGGTGTATATTGTGCAGGAGGCTTAGCAACAATGACACTGACACTGTCCCCTGCCTATCCTTCTCTGTCCCTAAACACAAGGATTGAAAATATGGTTCAGCAAAAAAGTTTTAGAACAGAATAGCACACTGACACTTTCCCTCACTGTCCTACTCTGTCCCTCCCTACAAACAAGATTTAGCACAGAATAGCACACTGATAATTTCTACGAGTGTCCTTCTCTGTCCCTCAACTCAGGGATTGAAAATATGGAACAGCAAAATAGTTTTAGAACAGAATAGCACACTGTCAGTTTCCCTCACTGTAGCTCTCTGTCCCTCAACTCAAGGATTGAAAATATGGAACAGCAAAATTGATTTAGAACAGAATAGCACACTGTCAGTTTCCCTCACTGTAGCTCTCTGTCCCTCAACTCAAGGATTGAAAATATGGAACAGCAAAATTGATTTAGAACAGAATAGCACACTGTCAGTTTCACTCACTGTACCTCTCTGTCCCTCAACTCAAGGATTGAAAATATGGTTCAGCAAAATAGTTTTAGAACACAATAGCACACTGACACTTTCCCTCACTGTAGCTCTCTGTCCCTCAACTCAAGGATTGAAAATATGGTTCAGCAAAATAGTTTTAGAACAGAATAGCACACTGTCAGTTTCACTCACTGTACCTCTCTGTCCCTCAACTCAAGGATTGAAAATATGGTTCAGCAAAATAGTTTTAGAACACAATAGCACACTGACACTTTCCCTCACTGTAGCTCTCTGTCCCTCAACTCAAGGATTGAAAATATGGAACAGCAAAATTGATTTAGAACAGAATAGCACACTGTCAGTTTCCCTCACTGTACCTCTCTGTCCCTCAACTCAAGGATTGAAAATATGGAACAGCAAAATTGATTTAGAACAGAATAGCACACTGTCAGTTTCACTCAGTGTACCTCTCTGTCCCTCAACTCAAGGATTGAAAATATGGTTCAGCAAAATAGTTTTAGAACACAATAGCACACTGACACTTTCCCTCACTGTCCTACTCTGTCCCTCCCTACAAACAAGATTTAGCACAGAATAGCACACTGATAATTTCTACGAGTGTCCTTCTCTGTCCCTCAACTCAGGGATTGAAAATATGGAACAGCAAAATAGTTTTAGAACATAATAGCACACTGTCAGTTTCCCTCACTGTACCTCTCTGTCCCTCAACGCAAGGATTGAAAATATGGAACAGCAAAATTGATTTAGAACAGAATAGCACACTGTCAGTTTCACTCACTGTAGCTCTCTGTCCCTCAACTCAAGGATTGAAAATATGGTTCAGCAAAATAGTTTTAGAACAGAATAGCACACTGTCAGTTTCCCTCACTGTAGCTCTCTGTCCCTCAACTCAAGGATTGAAAATATGGAACAGCAAAATTGATTTAGAACAGAATAGCACACTGTCAGTTTCACTCACTGTACCTCTCTGTCCCTCAACTCAAGGATTGAAAATATGGTTCAGCAAAATAGTTTTAGAACACAATAGCACACTGACACTTTCCCTCACTGTAGCTCTCTGTCCCTCAACTCAAGGATTGAAAATATGGTTCAGCAAAATAGTTTTAGAACAGAATAGCACACTGTCAGTTTCCCTCACTGTAGCTCTCTGTCCCTCAACTCAAGGATTGAAAATATGGAACAGCAAAATTGATTTAGAACAGAATAGCACACTGTCAGTTTCCCTCACTGCACCTCTCTGTCCCTCAACTCAAGGATTGAAAATATGGAACAGCAAAATTGATTTAGAACAGAATAGCACACTGTCAGTTTCACTCACTGTCCTACTCTGTCCCTCAACTCAAGGATTGAAAATATGGCTCAGCAAAATAGTTTTAGAACAGAATAGCACACTGACACTTTCCCTCACTGTACCTCTCTGTCCCTCAACTCAAGGATTGAAAATATGGAACAGCAAAATTGATTTAGAACAGAATAGCACACTGTCAGTTTCACTCACTGTACCTCTCTGTCCCTCAACTCAAGGATTGAAAATATGGAACAGCAAAATAGTTTTAGAACAGAATAGCACACTGTCAGTTTCACTCACTGTACCTCTCTATCCCTCAACTCAAGGATTGAAAATATGGTTCAGCAAATTAGTTTTAGAACACAATAGCACACTGACACTTTCCCTCACTGTAGCTCTCTGTCCCTCAACTCAAGGATTGAAAATATGGTTCAGCAAAATAGTTTTAGAACACAATAGCACACTGACACTTTCCCTCACTGTAGCTCTCTGTCCCTCAACTCAAGGATTGAAAATATGGAACAGCAAAATAGTTTTAGAACAGAATAGCACACTGTCAGTTTCCCTCACTGTACCTCTCTGTCCCTCAACTCAAGGATTGAAAATATGGAACAGCAAAATTGATTTAGAACAGAATAGCACACTGTCAGTTTCCCTCACTGTACCTCTCTGTCCCTCAACTCAAGGATTGAAAATATGGAACAGCAAAATTGATTTAGAACAGAATAGCACACTGTCAGTTTCACTCACTGTACCTCTCTGTCCCTCAACTCAAGGATTGAAAATATGGTTCAGCAAAATAGTTTTAGAACACAATAGCACACTGACACTTTCCCTCACTGTAGCTCTCTGTCCCTCAACTCAAGGATTGAAAATATGGTTCAGCAAAATAGTTTTAGAACAGAATAGCACACTGTCAGTTTCCCTCACTGTAGCTCTCTGTCCCTCAACTCAAGGATTGAAAATATGGAACAGCAAAATTGATTTAGAACAGAATAGCACACTGTCAGTTTCACTCACTGTACCTCTCTGTCCCTCAACTCAAGGATTGAAAATATGGTTCAGCAAAATAGTTTTAGAACACAATAGCACACTGACACTTTCCCTCACTGTAGCTCTCTGTCCCTCAACTCAAGGATTGAAAATATGGTTCAGCAAAATAGTTTTAGAACAGAATAGCACACTGTCAGTTTCCCTCACTGTACCTCTCTGTCCCTACAAACAAGGATTAGCACAGAATAGCACACTGTCACTGACACTCTCCCTACCTATCCTTATTTGTCCCTAAACACAAGGAATCCAGGATTAGTAAAGGAAAAAAAATGACACTGTCCCTGCCTATGCTTCTCTTTCCCTGCTCCGGAACACACTACACAAGGCCGCCGCGCTGGCGGCCTTTTATAGTGTGGGGCGTGTACTAAACCCCATCAGCAATAATTGGCCACAGGCATCCTGCCTGTGGCCAATCATTGCTCTCCTCGCTGCCGGCGCTGTGATTGGCCAAGCATGCGGGGTCACAGTGCATGCTTGGCCAATCACAGCGCCTGGATGACACTGCGATGGCGTAGTGCATTGTGGGCCGTTCGCGTCACTCGAATTTGGCGCGAACGGCCCAAATCGTTCGATCTTCGTCGAACGATCGACAGCCGATGTTCGAGTCGAACGTATGTTCGACTCGAACACGAAGCTCATCCCTAATGAAAATAAATCCTGGTCAACTTGACCGCTCACTACACACGTTCGTGTCCCTAACTAACAACTGGGTACAGCCTTGTGCTGTCCCAGTCCCTAGCTCCTTGCTTTTTTGAAGTTCTTAGCAATAACCACACAGGCTTTGGCTCACCGCACAGAGATCACACTCCCCAGACTATCCACACAGATCTGGTTCCAGGTTGGAGCATCTCCCTTAGCATGCTGGGAGTTCTTGTAGAGGCCCTAACGAGCCCACTTACTTCAGCTGGGCTCATTAACTCTTCCCCTGCAAGACTCCCCGCACTCCCCCTAGTGGTATAAATCGGCATAAGGCCTGAATCTAGGACATATATACCTTCCATCCTGGATGCAACCTGGTGATTTTACCTGCATGCTGTCACATACCCCCCCCCTCTTGTTTTAACCTTGGGGCTGGAACACAAGCAATCAGGCATGCATGTACTCGAGACAAAGCATCCACATTCCCCATTTGAACGCCATGGCGATGCTTTACCGTAAAGTTGAATTCCTGTAGGGCCAGGAACCACCTATTTACTCTTCTATTTGTCTTTGTTTTGAGCCATCCACTTTAAAGGAGCGTGATCAGTAATCATGTCAAAGTGCCTACCTAGCAGATAGTACCGAAGGGAATCTAGAGCCCACTTCACCGCTAAACACTCCTTCTCAATCGTGGCGTAATTTACCTCATGGGACTTCAATTTCCTGCTGAGGTAAATGACTGGGTGCTCTTCCCCGTTCCAGACCTGGGACAATACTGCTCCTAACCCAACGTCGGATGCATCACTTTGTACGACAAAGTCCCTAGAGAAGTCTGGTGAGTACAACACTGGCTGGCTTTTTTTAAGAATTGAAATGCTGCCTCAAAATCTGGGGTCCATTTAACCATGACAGACTCCTTCCCTTTTGTCAGGTTGGTTAGGGGCACAGCCTGAGAAGCAAAGTGGGGAATGAATCGCCGATAATAACCAGCGATTCCCAGAAAGGCTCGTACCTGCTTCTTGGTGTTGGGACGCGGCCAATTCTGTATGGCCTCGACTTTATTGACTTGGGGTTTTATTACTCCCCTCCCAATGGTGTACCCAAGATACTTGGCCTCCTCCTGTCCAATGGTACACTTCTTGGGGTTGGCCGTAAACCCAGCTTCCCGGATAGAGTCTAGGACTGCTTGCACTTTTGGCAGATGTGAGGCCCAATCTGTGCTATAGATAATTACATCATCTAGGTAAGCCGCAGCATACTTCTGATGGGGCCTCAGTATCTGGTCCATTTTCTGCTGGAATGTTGCCGGCGCATTCTGTAAACCAAACGGCATTCTTTTATATTGGAACGCCCCGTCTGGGGTTACAAATGCGGTTTTCTCCTTGGCCGACTTGGCCAGGGGAATTTGCCAATACCCTTTGGTGAGATCAAGAGTTGTCATGTATCGGGCTGTTCCCAACCGGTCGACCAACTCATCTATACGTGGCATGGGGTAGGTGTCAAATTTTGTAACTTTGTTCAGTTGTCGAAAATCATTACAAAATCGCCAGCCGGTTTAGGCACTAACACTATGGGACTTGACCAATCACTTTGGGATTCCTCTATCACCCCTAACTTAAGCATTTTCTGTACTTCCTCACGTATTGCCTCCCGTCGGGCCTCTGGGATCCGATAGGGTTTTAGCTTCACCCTTTCACCGGGCGGGGTAATAATATCATGCTCTACCCCATACGTTTGTCCCGGCAGCTCAGAGAAAACCTCCTTGTTGCGAAGCACAAACTCCTTAACCTCCTGTTGTTGGGGGTTTGACAAGGTGACTGCTATTCCAACCTCAGGAATCACGCAATCAGACTGAGCTGGTGACAAAGTTTCTGCAACTAGGGATTCCCTATCCCTCCAGGCTTTCAACAAATTAATGTGATAGATCTGTTCGGGCTTTTGCCTTCCTGGTTGTCTGACCTTGTAATTCACTTCGCTCACTTTTTCCATTATCTCGTAGGGGCCTTGCCATTTGGCGAGGAACTTGCTTTCAACCGTAGGGACAAGTACCAATATCTTATCCCCCGGGGAAAAGGTCCGGGTCTTGGCTCCACGGTTGTACACTCTCTGCTGTGCCAACTGCGTTTGGGCCAAATGTTCCTTTACGATTGGCATTACCTGTGCAATTCTATCTTGCATCAGGGTGACATGCTCAATCACACTCCTGTGGGGAGAACTCTCACTTTCCCAAGTTTCCTTGGCGATATCCAACAGCCCTCTTGGGTGTCTCCCATAGAGTAACTCAAAGGGTGAGAAACCCGTAGAGGATTGGGGTACCTCCCTAATAGCAAACATTAAATAGGGAATTAGACAGTCCCAATCCTTTCCATCTTTATCCACCACCTTCTTTAACATTTGTTTTAGAGTTTTGTTGAATCTTTCAACCAACCCATCTGTTTGGGGGTGATACACAGATGTACGCAATTGTGTCACTTTGAACAACTTGCACAGCTCTTTCATAACCCGGGACATAAAGGGTGTACCTTGGTCCGTAAGCAGTTCCTTACAAATACCCACACGGCTAAAAACAAGAGATAGCTCTTTGGCTATGGTTTTGGCCGAGGTATTTCGGAGAGGAATCGCTTCCGGATAACGGGTGGCATAGTCCATTATAAGTAAGATGTACTGGTGCCCCCTAGCGGACTTCATTATCGGACCTACCAAATCCATTGCGATCCTCTCAAAGGGGACCTCAATGATGGGAAGAGGTACCAGCGGGTTACGTAAATGTGGCATCGGTGCCGACCTCTGACACACAGGGCAGGAGGAACAATAATTTTCTGTTTCCTTCATGACCCCAGGCCAATAGAATCTCTGCAATACTCTCTCTCTGGTTTTCTCTGTCCCCAGATGACCTCCAAGAATGTGCCCATGGGCCAACTCTAACACCAACTTCCTGTAAGTTTTGGGCACCACAAGCTGCTCAATGGTTTCTTCTGCCCTTTTAGCCACCCGATACAGTAGGTCCTTTTCCACGATGAAGTATGGGTAAGTGCCGGTCTCATCTGGGTTCACTAACTCGCCATCTATTTCCACTACGTTTTCCCGTGCCTTTATTAGGGTAGGGTCTTTTAACTGTTCTGTGGCAAAATTTTCCTTGTGAACCTCGAGATCAGAAAACTCCACAGACGGCATGTTTTTGTCTGAGGATGTTGGCTCCTCCCCAGTTTCTCGAGTCTCCCCTGCCAATACCGACAAGGGAAATTCTGGAGAGTCCTCACCACTCTCCGAGGAATTCTGGCTATCATATTCCTGGTATATAGGGGCACCAGTGGGGGGCTCAGGACAATCCCATAGTTCCCAGAACTTTGGAAAATCCCTTCACACAATGGCATCATGAGGCAAGTGAGACACTAATCCCACCCAATGAGAGAGGGTACCTTTGGGGGTCTCAAAACACACTGTAGTCACCGGATACTCTCGGGTGTCCCCATGCACACAAATAACAGCTACCTTGTTATTCCCAGAGACCTCTGTAGTAACTAATTCAGCCTTTATCAGTGTCACTAGGCTACCTGAATCCAGCAATACAACAACATTTCCACCATTAACACACATTTTGCATAAATGTTTCTCAGTTCCCCGCATGGCAGTGCATGCGACTGTCGCAAACAGCGACTGACGTCTGTCCGTTAGAAAGTCACATTGCATGGGTTCATCCACAACCGGGCAATTTGCTGCAATATGTCCCTCTTGTCGGCAGCGGTAACAAACAATCCTTCTTGCTGCCTTTTGAACCCCTGACTTCCCAGGCTGTTCTCGCCAAACCTTGGGTAGAACTCCCACCCTCTCACTCTCTCCACCCTCACCCCTTGGAATCATCTTACCCGCCACTGGGGATGGTCTGGTCTTAGGGTGGAAAGTCCGTGAGTCTCTGGAAGAGGCAGTCAGGTTCTCTGTAGCCAAGTACTTCTCTACACGATCCACAAGATTATTGGCCGTTTCTGGGTCTCCATGGCTTACCCACTTTTGGATGGCAGTAGGAAGAGCTCTCAAGAAACGATCCATCACAACACGTTCCACAATCTTTGGTGCGGACAAAGTCTCTGGCTGTAGCCACTTCCTGCTCAGGTGAATGAGATCATACATTTGAGACCTGGGGGGTTTTCCAAGCCGGAAAGTCCAGTTATGCACACGCTGAGCCCGGACAGCCAGGGTGACACCCAGCCGTGCCAATATTTCAGTTTTTAGCATCACATAGTCTTTTGCTTGGTCAGGCTCTAGGTCAAAGTAAGCTTTCTGCGATTCACCAGTTAACAGAGGAGCCACCAGTCCAGCCCACTGCTCCTTAGGCCACTTTTCTCTTTCAGCAGTCCTTATAAATGTGGTCAAAAACACCTCTGGATCATCCTCTCCAGTCATTTTTGTCAATAAACGACTCACCTTAAAGGACGCAGTATTAGTGGAACTACTTGCCTCACTGGTCTGCGGACGTTGCTGCATTAACGTTTCCATTTGTTGCTGTAGTCTCTGTTCTTGCTTCTGTAACAGGTCTATGACGCGGGCCTCAGATTGCTGCTGGGCTTGTTGCTGAGCTTCCAGACTCTGTTGCAAAGTTGCATTTGTCTGCTGCTGGGCTGTAAGGCTCTGTTGATGAGCTTGCTGCTGGGCTACAAGGCTCTTTTGCAAACCTGCATTTGTCTGCTGCTGATTGGCATTTGCTAGAGCCAGCTGTTTCAGTATCTCCTCCATGCTGGCCTTAAAAAAACTGCCCGCATTCTCCACCAACTGTGAGGGGGTTAGCTCAGCAGCGGGTGTGTGTGACCCCCTGGATGGGTTCACCACACAAAAACAGGCACAGCAGACAGTGGTAGGAGAAAACAAAAGGGTGTGGTTTTATTTGAACTATATACAGACAAAAAAATACAGCAAAAACAAAAGAAACATGAAAAGAAATCCTGGTCAACTTGACCACTCACTACACACGTTGGTGTCCCTAACTAACAACTGGGTACAGCCTTGTGCTGTCCCAGTCCCTAGCTCCCTGCTTTTTTGAAGTTCTTAGCAATAACCACACAGGCTTTGGCTCACCGCACAGAGATCACACTCCCCAGACTATCCACACAGATCTGGTTCCAGGTTTGAGCATCTCCCTTAGCATGCTGGGAGTTCTTGTAGAGGCCCTAACGAGCCCACTTACTTCAGCTGGGCTCATTAACTCTTCCCCTGCAAGACTCCCCGCACTCCCCCTAGTGGTATAAATCGGCATAAAGCCTGAATCTAGGACATATATACCTTCCATCCTGGATGCAACCTGGTGATTTTACCTGCATGCTGTCACAATATATATATATATATATATATATATATATATATATATATATATATACACACACACACACACCCTTGAAAAAGTATTGTATTTTATTGGGATTTTATGTGATAGCCCAACACAAAGTGGCACATAATTGTGAAGTTGAAGGAAAATAAATAGATTTTTTTTTTTTTTACAAATAAATATGTGAAAAGAGTGGCGTGCACTTGTATTCAGCCTCCCTGAGTCAATACTTTGCAGAACCACCTTTCACTGCAATTACAGCTGCAAGTCTTTTTGGGGATGTTTTTAACAGCTTTGCACATCTAGAGAGGGAAATTTTTGCTCATTCTTCTTTGCAAAATAGCTCAAGCTCTGTCAGATTGGATGGAGAGCGTCTGTGAACAGCAATTTTCAAGTCTTGCCACAGATTCTCAATTGGATTTAGGTCTGGACTTTGACTAGACCATTCTAACACATGAATATGCTTTGATCTAACCCATTCAATTGTAGCTCTGGCTGTATGTTTAGGGTCATTGTCCTACTGGAAGGTGAACCTCCGCCCCATTTTCATGTTTTTTGCAGACAGGTTTTCTTCTAAGATTGCCCTGTATTTGGCTCCATCCATCTTCCCATCAACTCTGACCAGCTTCCCTGTCCCTGCTGAAGAAAAGCATCCCCACAACATGATGCTGCCACCACCATGTTTCAAGGTGAGAATGGTGTGTTCATGGTGATGTACAGTGTAAAGCCTCGTACACACAATCGGACTTTCTGTGGACAAAGCCTCTGGCTTTTGTCTGAAGCGCATTGGCCGTGAACTTGTATTGCATACAAACGGCAAAGAATTGTCGTCCAACAAACACAAAACAACGTGGTTTTTTAGCTGTTTGGCGCCACCCTTTGGGAAACTTCTGCTAATGTTGTGTTATGGTGAGCATTGCTTCTGAGTAGGGGTGCAACGGATCAAAAAACTCACGGATCAGATCGATCCTCGGATCAGAGTCACGGATCGGATCCATTTTTGGATCAGCAAAAAAAAAAAAAAGAAAATACAAATCTTGTTACACCCACCGGAGTTTTAGATTTCAGTTATTTTCAACACAAAACTGAGTTTATGTGCTTAAATACAGTATTTGTAAATCTGACGGACTGTTTAGATGTTAAATTTTAAAAGCAGCAGCAAACCTGCTGACCTTACATGGTTGCAAATGTGACAGAACACCTCTGATTTTCACATTTAACTAAATGTTAAATGTGAAAATCAAAGGTGTTCTGTCACATTAGCAAGCATGTAAGGTTTGCTGCTGCTTTTAAAATTTAACATGTAAACAGTCCATTGGATTTCCAAATACTGTATTTAAGCTTATAAGCTCTGTTTTGTGTTGAAAATAACTGAAATCTAAAACTCCGTTGGGTGTAACAAGATGTCCGCTTGGCCCCTTCTCACTATCATTACTGTGCAGGAGTGTGGGGTGGAGCAAGATGGCAGCCACGAAACGGCACTACAGCGGCCGCCGCCGGGTGTATCAAGATGGCCTCCGCTCTGGAGCTAGGCCGAAGCCACGGCCTTTCCTATGGCCGAGGCTCCGGAGTGCTCCGCGGATCGCGTGGTGTGCCGATCCGAACAGGGTGACCCGTTCGGATCACGGATCGGTAACGATCCGTTGCACCACTACTTCTGAGCATGCATGTTTGTACTTTGGACTTTTGTGTGACGGACTTGTGTACACACGATCGAATAATCGGACAACACACATTTGTTGGCGGACAATTTTAAAGCATGCTTTACCACATTTGTTGGCGGAAAATCTGACAATTGTCCGATGGAGCATACAAACGGTCGGATTATCCGACAACATCCTGTCATCACACAATTCCTGTTGGATTATCCGATCGTGTGTACAGGCCTTTAGTTTTCCACCACACATAGTGTTTTGCTTTTAGGCCAAAAAGTTCAATTTTGGTCTCATCCGACCACAACACCTTCTTTCACATGTTTGCTGTGCCCCCCACATGGCTTCTCGCAAACTGTAAACTGGACTTTTTATGGCTTTCTTTCAACAATGGCTTTCTTCTTGCCACTCTTCCATAAAGGCCAGATTTGTGGAGTGCACGACTAATGCCGTGTACACACGGTCTGAATTTCCGCCAGAAAAAGTCCGATGTGAGCTTTTCGCCGGAAATACCGACCGTGTGTATGCTCCATCTGACTTTTGCTGTCGGAATTTCCGCCAGCAAAAGATTGAGAGCAGGTTCTCAATTTTTCCGACGGGAAAAATTCCGATCGTCTGTAGCAATTCCGACACGCAAAATTCAGACGCATGCTCAGAAACAAATCGACGCATTGAACTTAATTTTCTCGGCTCATCGTAGTGTTGTACGTCACCGCGTTCTTGACGGTCGAAAGTTCCCGAGAACTTTTGTGTGACCATGTGTATGCAAGCCAAGCTTGAGCGGAATTCCGTGTGAAAAACCATCCAAGGTTTATCCGACGGAAAATCCGATCGTGTGTACTGGGCATAATAGTTGTCCTATGGACAGATTCTCCCACCAGAGCTGTGGATTTCTGCAGCTCCTCCAGAGTTACCATGGGCCTCTTGGCTGCTTCTCTAATTAAAGGAGAAGTTCAGCCTGAGCTTTTTAGGCTGGGCTTCTCCTCTGGGTCACAGGAGTGCAATTCGTTTTGCACTCCTGTGACCCATTTTCAGCGGAGAGCGGTCTGAAGTCCCCTCTCCACTGACGTCACTGCCATCAGTCGGGGCAGCGCATCATCATGACTTCCAAGTCGGGATCCGCCAGCTGCCCTGATTGATGGCAGTTTCAGCGAGCCGCTGAGGCAGCCTCCCACCGCCCCTCCACTGCTCAGCGCTCTAATGAGCGTGGAGAAGCAGAGAGGAAAGACACTGACTGACAGCCAGCAGCTTTCCTCTCGGGGATCTGTGAGAACCGAGCCAACGGCGATGTTCGGTGGCTCGCTTCTCAGTGCACAGACGCCGGGGGACAGATGGAGCATCGGTATGATGCTCCATCCACGAGGTAAGTATGAATATAAAAAAAAAATGAAAACCCATACTTCTCTTTTAATGCTCTCCTTGCCTGGCCTGTGAGTTTAGGTGGACGGCCATGTCTGGGTAGGTTTGCAGTTGTGCCATACTCTTTCCATTTTTGGATGATGGATTGAACAGTGCTCCGTGAGATGTTCAAAGCTTGGGATATTTTTTTATAACCTGACCCTGCTACTTCTCCACAACTTTATCTTTGACCTGTCTGGTGTGTTTCTTGGCATTCATGATGCTGTTTGTTCACTAAGGTTTTCTTACAAAACTCTGAGGGCTTCACAGAACAGCTGTATTTATGCTGAGATTAAATTACACGCAGATGAACTGTATTTACTAATTAGGTGACTTCTGAAGTCAATTGGTTCCACTGGATTTTAGTTAGCTGTATCAGATTAAAGGGGGCTGAATACAATGCACAATATTACAATATTTGTAAAAAATTTGGAAAACCATTTATTATTTTCCTTCCCTTCCACTTCATAATTAATTATGTGCCACTTTGTGTTGATCTATCACATAAAATAAATTTTCGTTTATGGTTGTAACATAACAAAATGTGGAAAATTTCAAGGGGTAAGAATACTTTTTCAAGGCACTGTTTATTAAAAAAAAAACAGGCATCTGGGAGGCACCAAGATTGCCTCCTGAATGCCTGGAGTCTGCTGATCCACTATGGATCGATTTTCAGAAGAGTGGTAGGGACTGCCTCTGGATAGATTTCAATAAGCATTTGTCAAGCTTTTAGCATGCTTCAAACAGCTTTCTTGAAGCCTTTAAAGCAGAGTAAAGTGATAGTAAAATCTCTTTTTTTTTTCTATAAAAATAATAAACATGGTATACTCACCTGCTCTGTGTAGTGGTTTTGCACAGAGCAGCCCGGATCCTCCTTTTCTCAGTTCCCTCTTCTGTGCTCCTGGCCCCTCCATCCTGTCGAGTGTCCCCACAGCCAGCAGCTTGCTATGGGGGCACCTGAGCCGAGTCACAGCTCCGTGTGTCCATTCAGACAGAGCCCTGGTTCGGCCCACCCCCCTCTCTCTCCTGATTGGCTATTTGACTTTGACAGCAGCGGGATCACATCATCTGCTTATGAGCAGTGCATCATCGCTGACATCAGGACACTGCATGTCAAATTCATTGACTGACGGCCATCTTGCTACACCCCACACTCGGCCGTACTAAGCCTACAGTCAGAAGGCGGCAGAAGACATCTTTTTACACCCACCCAAGTCTTGTATTTTACACGTATTTTTAGCATTAAACTGAGCTTATATAGTGAAACACAGTATTTTCAAATTCGTCACTCTTTTCATGTTGAATTTTAAAAGCAGCAGTGTTCTGTCAGTTTAGCAAACCTGTCAGATCTGCAGCATTTCCGCTGCTTTAAAATTCATCATCAAAACAGTGTCACAGACTTCTAAATACTGTTTTCACTATATAAGCTCAGTTTACTGTTAAAAATAAGTGTGGAATAAGTGTGGAATGCAAGTCTTGAGTGGGTGTAAAAAGATGTCCGCTGCCGCCTTCTGACTGCGGGCTCAGTACAGCCGAGTCCGGGGTGTAGTAAGATGGCCGTTGGTCAACGAATTTGATGTCCTGACATCAGCGATTACGCGTGCACATGTGCAGTGCGTGTGGTTTTCTGCAACAGCTGATTCCACATCACAGGAAGTGACGTGGCTCGTTATTCTGCCGGGTTCGACCTTTTGTCAGAACACTGGAGATGGTAAGAGACAGTGGGCATGCTACAGATGTGAAGGGAGGCTGTGATCTGAAGCGGTCTCCTATTACACTCCCCAAATAACACTGCCCCCTGTCTTTAACAATGATACAGGAACTAGTCAAAGACTTTTGAAATGTTACATGAGACTGCTCAGGATTACAGCTCCATTCTTGATCAATGCTTGCACACCCCATAATGCTCCCTACAACCTCAATAAAATTTGCTGTCCACACAGCAAGTTGTAAAAAAAAAATATATATATATATATGCAGCGGCCTCACCTCTCTCCCTTGCTTTATCGGTTATGTGGCTGTTGTCTAGGGGTACCTGGGAGAGAGAGATGATACACACCACGGCCCGATGAAGGCCAGATGATTGGGCTTTCGTGTAGATGTCCTAGAGTCAAGTCCAGTCCTTCGTCCCTGACTCCTTTGCTTAGTAACCCAAATTCCACACAGTGAAGAGGTACAACTCAGTTTTATTCTTCTTGCCAAGCAATAAAACAATCTTTCTCCTTTTGAATAATGGGGGGGACAGATCGAGGCACAATCCTTTCCCTTCTTGCTGCTGCCCACTGTGCTGTCACCAGTGGTGAATAGTCACTGCCACTGACTAGGTAATGTAGAACGTGGATTACCTTCGCTCACTCTGCCCCTGTCAGAGGAAGAAATCCGTCCAAGGGAGAAGTGGAGGCCTCTCCATCACCAGCGATGCTGCGCCGGACTCTTCGGAAAAGTTACTGCGCACCAATCCTCACAAACTCAGAGACAGGCACCCAAGGCATTAGGGCCCCCTCGGATTCCTCCACCCTCGCGGAACTCAGTCGAAGGTACTGAGCCCCAGGCATCCGCCATAGTACCTCACCCCAAGCTAAAGGTGCCTGAGATGGACTCCATCTCCGCTCCAGCTAGGCCAAGGGCGCCTAGGCCTGGAACACCGGAACACCAGCACCCAAGCTGAAGGTGCCTGGGCGAAGCCACGTCCTCCGACTCTCTTCCCAAAATCAGGGCCTCCGCCCCTTTTATGACCTCTCCCTTTGCATCACAGCGGGTTCCCCGCCCCGCTGTACCAGCTCCAGGGGAGGACAAAAAGGCATGGTTCGCGGTGTGTGTTCAGCTTGGGCCCAAGGCAACAGCGCCACCCCGGGACTCCAAGGAACTTCACACCACCAGAGTCCTTACAAAATTTAAATACCCGCTACACTGTCCCCCTGGTGATTTGACACTGGTCCCCAGTGTCTGGTACAAACTCACACCCCACGAAAGGTGGTGTCATAAGTTCAGCCCAGAAACCAAACTACACATGTTAACCCTGGATTGTGCCACGACCTGAATGGGAAAGGAATACAACTATAAAACTTTTCAATAAAAACACTTTAAATATCTCACACATTTACATTCCTCCCTCTGGCTATCTAAAGACCACCCATTCTCAGTAGTCTTGACAGACGAATCTCCTGCAGAGGGAAAGAAAAGAAACATACATCCTACCAACATGTGTGTTTGCTTGGAATGAATGAGTCTATCCTAGGAGAAACCCATTCACTCCAATAAGTGCTGCATAATGTAAAAAAAAAAAACAATCGTTGCGCAACACTGCCACCTGGTGACAGTGCCGCGGTCAAGACACTCATTACTTCCAGATGAACTTTCCACTTGAACATTTTCTCTGTGACCCTACACTATCTAAAACCCAAAGTCACTGATTTCTTTTGAGTGCCAGGAGAAGGAGGGAGAACAAACAAAAACAGCTCCCATATCTCCAAAGAGTAGAATTGCCCAAATACAAAAAAACTAGGGCACAGTCTCTGTGTTATGGAAAAGGCACTCTGGAAAGTTCAACCAGGAATAGAAAAGAAAGCAACCGAGAGTCTTTTCCTCTCTTCTTCTCTTACAGATAAAACCTTGGATGAGGCAATGATATAGGCTTCAAACGATCATCAAAAGCCTCCACATGGTACTCAACACTCTTTCCTTCTTTGCTGAAAGACCTCCACCTCATAGAGCAGTTCCTGAGGCAGATACGGGTATTCCCACCCATATTCCTGAGCAACCTTCTGGCCAAAGAGACGCTGCAGCCTTGACAAAGGTGGCATAGTAGCTCGGTCTTCTTCTCCGGGTGGAACAATCGCTTCTGGGTGGCGAGGTGCGTTCACCACCTCGGTAGACCTGGGCCTAGGAGCCCGCAGTGATTGACGTTGCACTCCCGCAACAGGAGCAGGTGAAATGGAGGTTGAATCCAGAAGGGGAACTCCAGACAGGGGACTAGCTTCCTCCCTCAGTGCCGAGGCCTCCACCCGAGGTGTACTATCTCCAGTAGACATGGGTAGGTCCCTTGCAACACAGGACGAGGGTAGCTTCATCTTGTCCCATCCCTTCTGTTGGAAGATTTCGTCTATCTCCCCATCATCGCCATTGTCAGACACTGTATCCAGGTCAGAGGTGTCGTAGCACTCAGCAGGCAGATAATTCCCAGTCACGGAACTATCCCCCTTGACGGCCTCTACCGACTGTGGGCTACCGCCACTTTCTACCACGCAGACAGTCCCAACCCCTGGCTCACCTGGGCCTTTGGAAGAATATGGATGTCCAGGACTTTTCCTACTGGAGCCATCCAGGCCAGGCAAGCAGTGGGGCGAAGCTCTTCCAGGACCACACGAGGCCATCACTAGGCCGACTTTTCTCTTCGCCGGCCGGAGCAGGGAGCTGCTGGTGACCGAGGCAGCATCCTCAGATTTTTCTCTTTTCACCTCTGTTTGGGCAGTCACTTCGCCCGGATCAGTGCGCACAGGGAACTCACCAGCATCGATCTCTCCCTCCGGAGTGGCAGTCCCTGTGAGGTAGTTGAGGTGGAAAGCCCGAGGCGTTTCTGTGGATGGTTCCACCTCGAAGAGGAATTCTTTGCAGACCTCACAGCGCCCAAACGGCTTCAGCTGGACCACCAGTCCCGAACAGCCGGGACAGATCACACCAAGGGCCTCCATGTCTCTGCAGGTGTACAGAGCCATTCGCCCCTGGGGCCTTAGCCTTATCCCCGTATCCATAATCGGAGCAGCCAGAGAAGACATATCCGCGAAGGAAGGAACGGAAATCCACGGAGCACTTGAAGCCATCCTCTATCTTTGCTGCTCCATTGCGCACTGACCCACCTGCGCCGGAATCTTCACGTGCGTACGTCCACGTGGCCAGACTCCTCCCACGTTCTGCACTTGTTCGTGGGCTTTTCCCTTGCCCCGCCCACGAACTACACAGTTGTGAGTTGCCTCGTGGCGCGTTGGCCAATATGGCCGACCTACTCGGAACTCCTCTGGGCAGCAAAGTTACATTTCAGACACCATACACATATCCCGGATACGATGCCCCCACGTGTAGCGGCCTCACCTCTCTCCCTTGCTTTATCGGTTATGTGGCTGTTGTCTAGGGGTACCTGGGAGAGAGAGATGATACACACCACGGCCCGTGTCCTCCTCACACTAGGAGATGAAGGTCAGATGATTGGGCTTTCGTGTAGATGTCCTAGAGTCAAGTCCAGTCCTTCGTCCCTGACTCCTTTGCTTAGTAACCCAAATTCCACACAGTGAATAGGTACAACTCAGTTTTATTCTTCTTGCCAAGCAATAAAACAATCTTTCTCCTTTTGAATAATGGGGGGGACAGATCGAGGCACAATCCTTTCCCTTCTTGCTGCTGCCCACTGTGCTGTCACCAGTGGTGAATAGTCACTGCCACTGACTAGGTAATGTAGAATGTGGATTACCTTCGCTCACTCTGCCCCTGTCAGAGGAAGAAATCCGTCCAAGGGAGAAGTGGAGGCCTCTCCGTCACCAGCGATGCTGCGCCGGACTCTTCGGAAAAGTTACTGCGCACCAATCCTCACGAACTCAGAGACGGGCACCCAAGGCATTAGGGCCCCCTCGGATTCCTCCACCCTCGCGGAACACAGCCGAAGGTACTGAGCCCCAGGCATCTGCCATAGTACCTCACCCCAGGCTAAAGGTGCCTGAGATGGACTCCATCTCCGCTCCAGCTAGGCCAAGGGCGCCTAGGCCTGGAACACCGGAACGCCAGCACCCAAGCTGAAGGTGCCTGGGCGCGGCCACGTCCTCCGACTCTCTTCCCAAAATCAGGGCCTCCGCCCCTTTTATGATCTCTCCCTTTGCATCACAGCGGGTTCCCCGCCCCGCTGTACCAGCTCCAGGGGAGGACAAAAAGGCACGGTTCACGGTGTGTGTTCAGCTCGGGCCCAAGGCAACAGCGCCACCCCGGGTCTCCAAGGAACTTCACACCACCAGAGTCCTTACAAAATTCAAATACCCGCTACATATAGAAAAAAGGGAATGGACTGTACAGAAAAAGTAAGGAGTCATAAAGAAATAAGCCAAACCATTTAATTAGCAGAAGATGGCCCAATTTAATATTTTTTCTTCCCTGGGCTGATTTTTGGTTCTGGCGGTGTGGGCACATAATATTTTCTCTGATCACCTCATCAGCCTGCAGTGCAGAATGAGGGATGACTTTCTTTGTGGCACAAGTCATGTGATGCAGAGCCCTAAAGATTAAAGAGTGTCATGTATATATGCTTCTTGTATTATTAGTAGTATATATTATTTTCAGGGCTTTTTTTCTCAAACAATAGGTGCTGGACCTCATCCACGACCCCCCCAAAACCCCTCCACACACACCCTCCAAATCACATCAAATAGTGGGTGTGGTCAGTCAAATTTCACAAACAGTAGGAGAGTCTTAAATACCAGGATTGTATTACATACAGAGTGCAGAGTTCAGGGGGGTTACACACAGAGTGCAGAGCTGTCACTTGTAAACACAGAAACCAGACCTCCCCCTGAAAAAAAGCCCTGATTATTTTAATGTATAAAAATTGAAATTCAAATTATTAAAACATTATGTTTTTAGTAACTATTTTTATAGAAATTGACAATTAAGCCCATGTAGGTGTGTGGCATACAACAGGAATATAACATAGCATCACGAGAAACAAATGAAGTACAAATGAAGTACTGCCAGCCAGGGTCAAGTCTCCATTTGCAATGTTTTAATATTCGTATGGACAATATTGTGTTCCATTGGTAGTTGCGTGTATGGTTTTGGGTAAGTTAGGAGACTGGCCGAGAGTGTGGAGAAAGATGTTTTTGATGTGGGTGGATTGGAGGTGGGGGACAGGGTACAGGAAGTGGTTATTGGGATTTTTTAAGGGTGGCCGGGATAAGGTAAAGTGACAGTAAAGGATATCCTTATTCTGGCCCTGTGATCTATTTTTTTTTTTTTTTTTTTATAAAATCATGTCTTACTGTTTCATATCTACTAGATTGTGTTCTATGCCTATCACACATCCCATATTCCCTAGTCCATATTGGGTGTGAGCAAAAGAGGGTGGCTACATTCCTATATACAGTGGGACCATGGAGAAGAAATGTAGCCATCCTCTAACAGGAAATCAGATCACAGCCCAAAAAAAAAAAAGAATCTGTAGATTTGGAGGAGGCGGAGAGCACTAGAAGGTACTTTTTTCAGTTAAGGCGACTGAGCTGCAGTTTTACTCCCAAGGCCCCCACCCAGCCATCCACCTAAAGACCCCTTTCACACTGAGGCGCCCATAGCGTCAGCGGTAAAACTCTGCTATTTTTACCGCCGACGCTATGGGCGGATTTGCAGCGCATTTCGGCCGCTAGCGGGGCGGTTTTACCCCCCGCTAGCGGCCGCGAAAGGGTTAAAACCGCCCGCAATGCGCTGCTGAAGCAGCACATTGCGGGCGGTATAGCCGCGCTGTCCCATTGATTTCAATGGGCAGTAGCGGAGGAGGAGCGGTAAACACACCGCTCCTTCTCCACTCCAAAGATGCGGCTAGCAGGACTTTTTTTACCGTCCTGCTAGCGCACCGCTCCAGTGTGAAAGCCCCTCGGGGTTTCACACTGGAGTGAATGGGAACAGATTTTTAAGGGCGTATTGCAGGCTCTATTTTTAACGCTATAATACGCTCTAGTGTGAAAGGGGTCAAAGGCTAAATAGCCAGAGCAGGCTTCTCACATGCCGTGGTCATGATGCTTTGCATCGCAGTCGCATTAAATTAGATAACATGCCGAGTTGACAGGCGACACCTGTTGGCGTTTGTCACTCTCGGTCAGCTCACACTTGCAGCGCATTAGCCCCAATATAAACTTTTAAATAAAAGCTTTGGCTAGTGTGAACCTAGTCTTATCCTGTTAATGTATTTCCCAGCTGCATCAGATTTTTTTAATGGATGTTGATAAGGAATATAAATATATTTAACATTTTATTGAAGGAACAGTGATTTATTTATTTTACTTTTCTTTCTCAAGAAAAAAATTAAAAAGAAAATGGAACACAGAACTGCAAGGTAAGGGGTTAAACCTTGAAACACTGGAGAGACAGAGGTACCATCTGCAGTCTGGGGGATATACGGGAGAGGAAACAAAAGGCAGCCAAAAATAGGCATTAATTAAGCAAACCAACCACCTTTCATAATGCAGAAATCAAGATGAACCGCGCACCAGAGCTGACTGCTAGTTGTTAGACTCTGCTGTGCCTGACAACTCCAAGCTGTACTGAGGCCTGGTTCACACTGGGGCGACAAACGCTCCGACATTGGGAGCTCATGTCGCATGACGTGTGAAAATCAATGTTTCCCTATGGGAGCCGTCTTAACTGGTCCGACACATGTCGGTCCGACTTTGAGAATGCTCCCTGTACTACTTTGGTCCGACTTTGATCCGACTTCAGCCCATTGACTATCATTTAAGTCGGATCAAAGTCGGACCGCAGTCTTGCATGATCCGACTTTGGCATGCGACTTGTGCTGTACTGCTCTTGAGGGGGAACTCCAGGCCAAATTTTAAATAAAAAACCGGCATGGGTTCCCCCTCCAGGAGCATACCAGGCCCTTAGGTCTGGTCTGTATTTGAAGGGGCGCCCCTACGCCGAAAAAACGGCGTGGGGGTCCCCTCAAAATCCAAACCAGACCCTTATCCGAGCACGCAACCTGGCAGGCCGCAGGGGAAGAGGGGGGACGAGAGAGCGCCCCCCCCTCCCTCCTGAACCGTACCAGGCCGCATGCCCTCAACATGGGGGGGTTTGGTGCTCTGGGGCAGGGGGGCGACCTGCGGCCCCCCCCCCCCACCCCAGAGCACCCTGCCCCCATGTTGATGAGGACAGGGCCTCTTCCCGACAACCCTGGCCGTTGGTTGTCGGGGTCTGCGGGCGGGGGGCTTATCGGAATCCGGGAGCCCCCTTCAATAAGGGGGCCCCCGGATCCCGGCCCCCCCACCCTATGTGAATGAGTATGGGGTACATCGTACCCCTACCCATTCACCTGGTGGAAAAAAATTGCAATAAAAAAAACACACAGCTTTTTAAAGTATTTTATTGCACAGCTCCGGGGGTCTTCTTCCGACTTCGGGGGTCTCCGGTGTCGTCGCCGCGCTCTCCGGTTCTTTCTTCTGCCGGGCCTCCGCTAACTTCTTTTTAGCTCTTTTGCTAGCGGAGGCCCGGTCTTCTCCATCGCCTTCTTCTTCTCCCGCTCTCCGGTTCTTCTCCCGCTCTCCGGTTCTTTCTTCCGCCGGGCCTCCGCTTACTTCTTTTTAGCTCTTTTGCTAACGGAGGCCCGGTCTTCTCCGTCGTCTCGTCCGGCTCTCCGTTGTCCTTCTGCCGGCCCCTTCACTAACTTCTTTAGCTCTTTTGCTAGTGGAGGAGCCGGTCTTCCCGTCGTCGCCGTCGGCGTCTTCTTCCCTCTTCTCCTCCTCGATGTTGACGCGTCGCTTCCTCCCGCTGTAATACTGGCTGTCCGCTCCGCTCCGCATTAATATAGGCTTCTCATGATGTCACAGTCACATGTTCCCATGACGTCACAGTCACATGCTCCGGGGCCATGTGCCCCGGAACATGTGACTGTGACGTCATGAGAAGCCTATATTAATGCGGAGCGGAGCCGGCAGAAGGACAACGGAGAGCCGGACGAGACGACGGAGAAGACCGGGCCTCCGTTAGCAAAAGAGCTAAAAAGAAGTTAGCGGAGGCCCGGCGGAAGAAAGAACCGGAGAGCGGGAGAAGAACCGGAGAGCGGGAGAAGAAGAAGGCGACGGAGAAGACCGGGCCTCCGCTAGCAAAAGAGCTAAAAAGAAGTTAGCGGAGGCCCGGCGGAAGAAAGAACCGGAGAGCGGGAGAAGAAGAAGGCGACGGAGAAGACCGGGCCTCCACTAGCAAAAGAGCTAAAAAGAAGTTAGCGGAGGCCCGGCAGAAGAAAGAACCGGAGAGCGTGGCGACGACACCGGAGACCCCCGAAGTCGAAAGAAGACCCCCGGAGCTGTGCAATAAAATACTTTAAAAAGCTGTGTGGTTTTTTTATTGCAACTTTTTTCCACCAGGTGAATGGGTAGGGGTACGATGTACCCCATACTCATTCACATAGGGTGGGGGGCGGGATCCGGGGGCCCCTTTATTAAAGGGGGCTCCCGGATTCCAATAAGCCCCCCGCCCGCAGACCCCGACAACCAACGGCCAGTGTTGTCGGGAAGAGGCCCTGTCCTTATCAACATGGGGGCAGGGTGCTCTGGGGTGGGGGGGCCGCAGGTCGCCCCCCTGCCTCAGAGCACCAAACCCCCCATGTTGAGGGCATGCGGCCTGGTACGGTTCAGGAGGGAGGGGGGGCCGCTCTCTCGTCCCCCCTCTTACCCTTCGGCCGGCCAGGTTGTGTGCTCGGATAAGGGTCTGGTTTGGATTTTGGGGGGGACCCCCACGCCGTTTTTTCGGCGTAGGGTTTCCCCTTCAAATCCAGACCAGACCCAAGGGCCTGGTATGCTCCTGGAGGGGGAACCCATGCCAGTTTTTTATTTAAAATTTGGCCTGGAGTTCCCCCTCAAGATTCATACCAAACACAGTGCCTGATATTGGCGGGGATCCAAGTCGGATCCCCGTTCATTGAAAGTCGGACATATGTCGGCTTCATGTCACAGGGCAAAGTCGGATCCAAAGTAGGACAGATTTTGTGTCGCACTAGTGTGAACCCAGCCTCAATCAGTGTTGTTCATCATGTGCCCACTATGACAGCTGTGACATTTTGATCACATGCAGAGGCAACACCAGCAAAAGGTTGCATTCTGCCAGTTCTGCTTTATATTTATAGGACAGAAGGGTTCATTTATTTAGGGGCCCATGTTAATGTTAGTACTAGGACACCAGGACGTGAATCAGCCATAATGGTAATACTCCATATTCCCATCGCATATGTTCCAGGATAAAGCTCTAGTCTAGAAGATTTGGGTGCTGCAGCAACCTCCAGCTGGAAACTGGTTCAGAAAGTCACAATGAGGATATTTGCCAGCACACCATGGATCGACAAGTAGCGTGCAAATTTTTTTTTTTGAAGCATGATCACATCACAGAGCAGGTAGTGCTCTGCCGTAATTGTGTCATTGCAAGATAAAATTACATTATTAAAAATGTGTATAACATTATATATATATATATATATATATATATATATATATATATATATATATATATAGCGGGTGTCAAATTTAGTGGGGTGTATCTGGGCCAGATACATTGATTTTAGGGATTTATGGACACTTTGGAGTGTGGGAGGTATGAATGGTGTCATGTTCCCTGCGGTCCCTGGGTGGCACTGTCACCTGGGACCAGGGTTGAACTACCATTCCAGAGCCGTGCCCTTTTTGTCCTCTCGCGGCAGTAGTACGGCGGGGCGGGGAACCCGCTGTGCCTGCTGGGAGAGGATATAAAGGGGGCGGACATCTTGCGCACGAGGTCCATTCCCCAGGCACCTTCAGCCTGGGGGCTGCAGCGGTTCGTCTGTGCCCAGGCGCCCTTGGCCTGGGCGCGTGGAGTCGAGTTCCATCCCAGGCACCTTCAGCCTGGGGTGAGGTACTATACCCGGAGGCCTGGGGCCCAGTACCTTCGACTGGGTCCCGCGAGGGCAAAGCATGCCTAAGGCACCCCCAGTATTGGGTGCCTGAATCCTGGGCGTAAGGGACAGGAGACGTGACCTCCCTGTAGAGCCAGCGCAGCATTTGCTGGTGCCGGTGGAGGCCTCTGGTGACCGTCCGGATGGATGTCTTCCTCTGACAGGGGCCGTTCGTTCTAAAGAAGGTACTTCATGTTCTCATGGTCTGTGGCAGAGACCCATCTTTCTAAGGTCAGTGGCAGGCCTCATCCAAGGCCTGTGGCAGGGGCCTCAACGTTCACCCAGGTCAGTGGCAGTGACCAAATTCACGGTCGGTGGCAGCGACTGTGCGTCAAGCCTGTTTGCACTGAACGGAACAGGAGAAACTTTATTCATTAGTTGTGCCTGGACCTACTCTTTCCCTACACCTTGTCTGTTCTTTTAAAAGTCAACCCATTTCGAGTCAATAAAACTGTGTTGGACTTTTTATTGGTGTGGAACTTGTGTTACTGGAAGCTAAGTGTCCCTGTCAGAGACAGTGACAATCATCCTCCATAGGAGAAGCTGAGGTTCCGGCCTAAAACGCAGACCCGAGGGTAAATGGTTTAGCGCATATCTCTGCATCCTACATCAGAGAGCCGAGCTGGTGGTGTGCATCTTTCCCCCTTCTCCCAGATACCCCTAGACGAGTAAGACCAGCCATAAAGAGAGGGGAGAAGGTGGGGGAGGACTGCTACATTTATATATCTATATCATATATATATATAATAAAATCCTCCTTATCCCCCCTTACCTAAGACCCCTTTTATACTATAGCGCGGGCCTAGTTAGTGGTAAATAGGGTTGCCACCTCATCCCTTTAAACCCGAACACATATGAATTACACAGGTTCTGAGGCTAATGTAATGCAGATAAGGCACCAAGTGAGTTTAATTACCACCTTAATCAGCCACAGAACCTGTTCAATTATTATGTGTTCGGTTTTAAAGGGATGAGGTGGCAACTCTAGTGGTAAAGCACCGCTAGTTTTAACCCCCGCTAGCGGCTGAGGAAAGGGTTAAATGGGCCAGTGTAGCGCCGCTGCCAAAGCGCTTTGCAGGCACTTCGACAGCGGTGCCCATTTATTTCAATGAGCAAGGGCGGTTTAGTCGCGGTGTATACTAAACGTTAATAACGTCCTGCAAGTTCACCGCTCCAGTGTGAAAGCACTCGGGCTTTCACACTGGGGCTGCAGGGGAGGCGTTTGTCAGGCACTATTTTTAGCCCTTTAGCGCCTGAAAAACACCTCAGTGTGAAAGGGGTCTTAGCCCTGGTTCACACTGGTGCGTTTTGACATGCGATTTGGCATGTCAAATCGCATGTCAAAACGGCGATATTTGCCGCAAATTGGCGGCAATGGCACCGTCCCAATCGGTGCGACGCCGCATTTGCGGCGCTGCACCGATTTCAAAAAGTAGTTTCTGTACTACTTTTTGCGATTTCGGCCGTGATTTACATTGACATCTGTGTCAGATGTCTTTGTAATCGCGGCTAAAATCGGGACTGCCAGCGAGAGTGAAATCGTGCGAGTTCAGCTGAACTCGCACGGCTTCACTCCCGCAGCCCAGTGTGAACCTGGGCTTAAAGTGATGAGGAAGTAGAGTTTTCTGTAGTCCATCAGGGGGACCTTATACAGGGCTGACTACGCTGATTGGAATTTCAGTACAGCAGAGGCAGCCTTGTCAGCTCACTACAGGAAGATAGGATATAAATGCAATTCTGGTAGATTAACAGGAATGTTTCTGCAACTGTGGTGTCTTATACATGATTTTCCTTGATAATGTTCATGTTCTTTATTACAGGAAGAAAGATAGCTTTGGAAGAAAACCTGAATCTGGTGAGAAATTAAATCCAAACAAACTTTTCACAGGCAATTAATCACTTCAGCTCCAGAAGGTTTTACCCCCATCCCGACCAGTCAATTTTTTTGCGATACAGCACTGAGTTGCTTTAATTGACAATTGCGCGGTTATGCGACGTTGTACCCAAATAAAATTGATGTCCTTTTTTTCCCCACAAATAGAGCTTTCTTTTGGTGGTATTTGATCACCTCTGGTTTTTATTTTTTGCGCTATGAACAAAAAAAGGCCAACAATTTTGAAAAGAAAACAATGTGTTTTACTTTCTACTATAAAACATTCCCAATAAAAAAACGTTCTGCTACATATTTTTGGTAAAAAAAATCCCAATAAGTGTATATTGATCGGTTTGCGCAAAAGTTATAGCGTCTACAAACTATGGAATATTTTTTATGGACTTTTTATTTTTATTGTTTTTACTAGTAATGGTGGCGATCAGCGATTTTTAGTGGGACTGCGACATTGCGGCAGACAAATCTGACACTAAGTGACAGTTTTTGGGGACCAGTGACACCAATACTAAAAAAAAATGCAATGTCGCTGTATAAATGACACTGGCAGAAAAGGGGTTAACACCAGGGGCGATCAAGGGGTTCAGTGTGTTCCCTGAGAGTGATTTCTAACTGTGAGGGGAGTGGATGCACTTGAGGAAAAGAGAGACCCATGTTTCAGCTTAGCTGAAACACAAGAGCTCTCTTTTACACTCTTGACAGAACAGAGTGTAAACAGAGTTTAACCACTTCAATACCATGCACTTATACAGCTTCCTGCCCAAGCCAATTTTGAGCTTTCAGCGCTGTCGCAATTTGAATGACAATTGCGCGGTCATGCTACACTGTACCCAAACAAATTTTTTATCATTTTGTTCCCACAAATAGAGCTCTCTTTCGGTGGTATTTGATCGCCTCTGCGATTTTTATTTTTTGCGCAACAAATAAAAAAAGAGCGAAAATTTAAAAAAAAACTATGTTTTTCTTTGTTTCTGTTAATTTTTTTGTAAATAAGTACATTTTCTACTTCAATGACGGGCACTGATAAGGCGGCACTGAAGGGCACTGATAAGGCGACACTGATGGGCACCGATGAGGTGGCACTGATGAGGTGGCACTGATGGGCACTGATAGGCGGCACTGATGGGCACTGATATGTGGCACTGGTATGCGGCACTGATGGGCACACATAGGTGGCACTGATTGGCACTCATAGGCGGCACTGATTGGCACTCATAGGCGGCACTGATGGGCACTCATAGGCGGCACTAATGGGCACTTATAGGCGGCACTGATGGGCACTTATGGGTGGCACTGATAGGTGGCACGGACGGGCACTGATAGGTGGGCACTTATGGGCACAGATGGGCACGGATGGGCACTGATAGGTGGCACTGATGGACACTAGTAGGTGGCACTGCTGACACTGCTGCCCAGCAATGCCAGCCACCACACATTGTGGTCTTGGCATGATAGTGCCAGTCAGTGCCCATTTGTGGGCACTGATTGGCATATTTTTTATGTTTTATTTTTTATATTTTTTTATTTTTTACTACATGTGGATGGCAATGGGGGCCATCCACATGCTTGGGGCTTCCCTGGTGGTCCTTGGGGGATTCCCTGGTGGTCCAGTGTGGGTATCCGAGGGGGGGGCTGCGCTGATAAACAATCAGCGCGAACCCCCCCTGTCAGGAGAGCCGCTGATCGGCTCTCCTCTACTCGCGTCTGTCAGACGCGAGTGAGGAAGAGCCGATCAACGGCTCTTCCTGTTTACTTCCTGATCAGCCGTGATTCGACACGGCTGATCACATGGTAAAAAGCCTCCGCCGGAGGCTTTTTACCGAGATCAGTGTAGCGGTGGGTCAGACTGACCCACCGCTCCACCGATCGCCGCGATGCGCACCCCCCCGGGCGCGCGGCGGCTGTTATCCCGCAGGACGTCATATGACGTCCAGTGTGGATAACAGAACCACTTCCCGGACGTCAATTTGCTATTGACTGGGCGGGAAGTGGTTAAAGAGTTTACATAGGCAGACCGCTATTCTTTCTTCCTTCTGAATAATCTGCGGGTTCTGGCGGTCATCCGGGACCCGCCGATCGCGCGCGCCCCCTGGATCTCGTGCACAAAATCACATACCTGTACGTGATTTTGCACAGCCGGGCCACTCTGCTGCAGTATATATGCGGTGGGTGGTCCGGAACTGGTTAACCACTTCAATACAGGGACTTTTATACCACCTCAATACAGGGCCTATTCTGGCACTTCTCTCCTAGATGTACAAATCATCATTCTTTTGCTAGAAAATTACTCAGAACCCCCAAACATTATATATGTTTTTTTAGCAGACACCCTAGGGAATAAAATGACGGTCATTGCAACTTTTTTTCTTGCACGGTATTTGCGCAATAATTTTTCAAATGCCTTTTTGTTTGGAAAAAAAATGGTTTCATGAATTAAAAAATAACAAAACAGTAAAGTTAGCCCAATTGTTTTGTAAAATACGAAAGATGATGTTACGCCGAGTAAATAGATACCTAACATGTCACGCTTTAAAATTGCGCACTCTCATGGAATGGCGCCAAACTTCGGTACTTAAAAATCTCCATAGGCGACGCTTTGAACATTTTTACAGGATACCAGTTTAGAGTTACAGAGGAAGTCTAGTGCTAGAATTGTTGCATGTGCTCTAACGCACGCGGCGATACCTCACATATGTGGTTTGAACGGCGTTTACATATGTGGGCGGGACTTACGTGTGCGTTCGCTTCTGATTGCGAGCTACCGGGGACAGGGGCGTTTTACTTTTTTATTAATTTTTTTCTTATTTTACTTATTTTTTTTACACTTTTTTTTTTACATTTTTTTTTTTGGATCACTTTTATTCCTATTACAAGGAATGTAAACATCCCTTGTAATAGGAATGTGTGTGACAGGTCCTCTTTATGGAGAGATGCGGGGTCAATAAGACCCCACATCTCTCCTCCAGGCTGGAAAGCATGAGATCGTGAAAAAAAATTCACGATCTCATGCTTACTAGCCGCAATCACGGCTTTGTTTACTTCTGAGAACCCGGGCGTGACGTCATCACATCGCGCCCAGGCCTCCGACGGTCATAGAGATGACTGGTGACCATCTGGTCACCAGTCATCTCTATGCTTCCCATCCGGCGCCAGACGATTCATTCTCCGGGCCCACGATGGCACAGGAAAGCCCGGAGAAGCACGGGACATCCCCCCCTCCCACCGCCTATAAGAACGATCAAGCGGCTGAACTGCCACTATGATCGTTCTTATTGTGCACAGAATCGCCGGCAGAAGAGAAGGATATCTGAATGATGCCTCTAGCTGCAGGCATCATTCAGATATCCCCCCACAAAGCCCAGGACGTCATATGACGTGCACCCAGGATGGGAGATCCCATCTGTGAACGTCATATGACTATGGGCGGTATTGAACAGGTTAAACACTATTTGCTATTGCAATAATCATTATGAAGAAGAAAGAAAAAATATATAATTTTGGCTGTAAAGCCAAATTCCCACCCTGTATAAAAATATACCTCCATGCCAACTACAGAGCCTTGCAAAAGTATTCACCCCCCTTGGCATTTTTTGTGTTTTGTTGCCTCACAACCAGGAATTAACATGGATTGTTTGAGGATTTGCATCATTTAATTTACAGAACATGCCCACAACTTTGAAATTTTTTTTTTCTTTTTTATTGTGAAACAAATAACAAATAGGACAAAATAACAGAAAAAGTCAATGTGCATAACTATTCACCCCCCTAAAGTCAATACTTTGTAGAGCCACCTTTTGCAGCTATCACAGCTCCAAGTCACTTTGGATAAGTCTCTATGAGCTTGCCACATCTTACCACTGGGATTTTTGCCCATGTTTGCGCTTGTGAATAGCAATCTTTAAGTCTGACCACAGATTTTCTATTGGATTGAGGGCTGGGCTTTGACAAGGCCATTCCAACACATTTACATGTTTCCCCTTTAAACCACTCAAGTGTTGCTTTAGCAGTGTGTTTGGGGTCATTGTCCTGCTGGAAGGTGAACTTCCGTCCTAGCCTCAAATCACACAGAGTGGTACAAGTTTTGCTCAAGAATATCCCTGTATTTAGCACCATCCATCTTTTCCTCAACTCTGACCAGTTTCCCAGTCCTGACTGCTGAAAAACGGATGGTGTTCTTTGGGTGATGTGATGAGTTTGCGTCAGACATAGCGTTTTCTTTGATGGCCAAAAAATAAAATTTTAGTCTCATCAGACCAGAGCACCTTCCTCCATACATTTTGGGAGTCTCCCACATTTTGTTTTTTGGTGAAAGTAATGGCTTTCTTCTGGCCACTCTGCCATAAAGCCCAACTCTATGGAACGTACGGCTTATTGTCGTCCTATGTACAGATACTCCAGTCTCTGCTGTGGAACTCTGCAGCTCCTCCAGGGTTACCTTAGGTCTCTGTGCTGCCTCTCTGATTAATGCCCTCCTTGCCCGGTCCGTGAGTTTTGGTGTGCGGCCGTCTCTTGGCAGGTTTGCTGTTGTGCCATGTTCTTTCCATTTGGTTATGATAGATTTGATGGTGCTCCTAGGGATCATTAAAGATTTGGATATTTTTTTATAACCTAACCCTGACTTGTTCTTCTCAACAACATTGTCCCTTACTTGTTTGGAGAGTTCCTTGGTCTTCATGGCAGTGTTTGGTTAGTGGTGTTTCTTGCTTAGGTGTTGCAGCCTCTGGGGCCTTTCAAAAAGGTGTGTATATGTAATGACAGATCATGTGACACTTAGATTGCACACAGGTGGACATAATTTCACTAATTATGTGACTTCAGAAGGTAATTAGTTGCACCAGAGCTTTTTATGGGCTTCATAACAAAGGGGGGTGAATACATACACACATGCCAATTATAATTTTTTTATTTCTAAAAAATTGTTTTATGTATATATTTTTCTAATTTTACTTCACCAACTTAGACTATGGTATCCATCACATATAATTCAGATAAAAAAAAAAAAAACATTGACCTAAAGGCTGTATTGTAACAAAATAGGTAAAAAGCCAAGGGGGGTGAATACTTTTGCAAGGAACTGTATACAACATTGTATTTTATTTTGATATTTTAGAAAAGTTGAGAGAAGATTCCTACATACTTCTGTTCTGTAAATACTGGCTGAGAACTTTCCTGTGAAGCTGATATTTTTCAAAAGAAATGGATACGGTAAAGGAAAGGATTTAGAACCTCTCTCCGATTTTTTATTTTGTCTGTGTCCCCAATGGGGAGATTAACTCTTTCCACGTCCCCAGATGACCAATGTCACCAAGACAGAAAACGAGTGGACATCCAAAAAGGTTACAGTTGTCACCAGATAAAGAAGTGAGGGAAAATCCTCGTATGACATTACCTGACCTGGTGACAAGGTCACAAGTGTGGGTGAGGGGTGGTAAAAACAGTCATGATTTTACTTCCCCCCCTTCTCGACCCCTGAGCTGCACGTTGACATAACCAGTAGCCATTCTAGTTGGTGAAATTCATACAAGCAGTCATGTTTGGCAGGCAGTAACGCCACCAAGCGCGACCAATTCAAGTGAAATGGACCTCATTGCAACCACTTGTAATGCACAGGGTTGTGGTGCAGTGGGCAGTCACTGGTTAACTCGTGCATTCCGAAGGCGACATTTTTCCTCCAAGCTGCCTGGCTCTGAAATGTGCTCCACTGCAGACGCTTTTTAGAGAAGCAGTAAACACTGCCGCAAATGAAATTTCTCTCACTTTGTAGAGTTTCTGTCAATTCATGTTGCGTCCCTTTACAATTCTCTATCCAAAACAACAAAAAAGTGTATACTATACTGCAGGGTTTAACAAATTTGCTTGGAATCTAGGAGCCAGCTAAAAAAGTTAGGAGCCAGAAACGCGCCCCGTCCCGCCGAGCTTGCGCGCAGAAGCGAATGCATATGTGAGTATCGCCCGCATATGAAAGCGGTGTTCAAACCACACATGTGAGGTATCGCCGTGATTGCTAGAGTGGGAGAAATAATTCTAGCCCTAGACCTCCTCTGTAACTCAAAACATGCAACCTGTAGAATTTTTTAAACGTTGCCTATGGAGATTTTAAAAGGGTAAAAGTTTGTCCCCATTCCACGAGCGGACACAATTTTGAAGCGTGACATGTTGGGTCTGAATTTACTCAGCGTAAAATTATCTTTCACAATATAAAAAAAAATTGGGTTAACTTTACTGTTGTCTTATTTTTTTAATTAAAATTATTTTTTTCCCAAAAAAGTGCGCTTGTAAGACCACTGCGCAAATACGGTGTGACAGAACATATTGCAACGGCCGCCATTTTATTCTCTAGGGTGTTAGAATAAAAAATATAATGTTTGGGGGTTCTAATTAGAGGGAAGGAGATGGCAGTGAAAACACAGGGGAAGCTCCATTAGCATTGCTGGTTGTATGTCATACCAACGTCCACCACAAGATGGCGCCAGATCACAGAAGGAAGCATAGGCCTGCAGAAGGCCGCAAAGCCGCGGCCTCAATTACAGGGTTTGACGAAATCCGGGCGCCAGGTCGCAATTGCGACTAGAATTAGCTACCTGGCGCCTGGGGAAGGAAGCAGAGTCCTGCAGAAGGCCGCAAAGCCGCAGCCTTAATTGCTGGCGCGGCCCGACGCGATCGCGCAGCGGGGGCGCATGGAGACACAGGATGGGGTATCCTGTGTCTCCGTGCGCCCCCACCTCCCCGCCGCACGATCTCGTCGGGCCGCACCAGCAATTGAGGCCGCGGCTTTGCGGCCTTCTGCAGGCCTCTGCTTCCTTCCCCAGGCGCCAGGTCGCTAATTCTAGTCGCAATTGCGACCTGGCTCCCGGATTTCGTCGAACTCTGTATCAGAGGGTATACAACCACTTTAAAAGGAATCCATATACAGTATACTATACCGTATATAGATTCCTTTTAAAGTGGTTGTATACCCTCTGATACAACTTGCACCTACCAACTTTTAAAAGTCCCACCACGGGACATTCAGATCTCCCCTCTCCCCTGCAAAGTTGGGGGGGTTTTGCTGCGGGACATTTAAAAAAAACTTTGTCCCTGCCAACAAAAGTTGTTCAGCGGGGGAGGTTGACGCATTTTTCCCCGCTGCCGCCGATCGCGGGGGGGGGGGGCTTTGTGCCGCGGGAGGTTTTTCGCCTATTGCGGGGGGGGGGGGCTTACCTGCTACCACTGGCTCGTTGTTCCTCCACTTCCTGCTGTGCGGGTATAATTCAACTCTCGCGGGAATGCGGGAAGGAGGGGGCTATGCGGGGAAAACACGCAGAATCCGTGCCTGTTGGGAGGTATGGGTAAGCCTACATTAAGGCTTACCTGTAGGTGCTTGCAATATCTCCTTTTTTTTTTTTTTATTGTTTTGGGTATACAACCGCTTTAAGCTGTTAGCACATCAATCAGAGTTTCAGTAAAGTAAACAACAGTAGAAAATAAACAGGCTAAAATTTGAAAATATATTATAGGGGCTTTTTATTTTTTTTTAAATGAAGAAAAGAATGGAAATATGATAACAAGAGTTACCTTTATAACAGATGAATTAGGTGAAATAATTGGGCATCAGCACCAGTAGTGTGAATAGTAATCATGTGTACATCCAATTATAAATATCCATTCAATTACATTTTCAATTAACAAATGTAACACCCTCCTAGGGAGGTCGTAAAAAAGGTTAGGTAAATGTAGTTCTTTTGGGCTCCCCTGTAAACAGAGGAGCAGTTTGTGATTGCTTTGGGCTGTTCAGGGCTTCTCTGGCTGCAGGTTTGATTATTTGCCCCTGCCTTCTGGAGGATTCTACAATGTAGTGGGTTGAAAAGAAGCAAATCAGCAGCCTGAATATTTATGTTGACTCAGGCAATCCCTGGGGGAGGGTGCCCAGTAGGTGGCTGGGGAGTGCATAAATAGTCTGAGGCCTGGGAGAGCCCCGTTCTTGTTCAGGAGACATTCCCAGCCTGCCTTCTAGGCAGCCTAACTGATGTTCCACATGTGCTCATTGAAGTCTCAGATTTGCTAGAGCAGGTGGGCCTGTTTTGCTGAAAATCTCTGGAATTAGGGGATTTCACTGGGGATCTGGAGATCCCATTTTATAGCAGAAATGTCAGCTGATATTGGAAGGAGGGATCCAAGAATCCAGGGACATTGTGAGTACGGAGTGTAGGATCCTAGTGACTGGCTTCTGCTACTATCCCTTGTGCATCACTGCCAGTGCATGCTTGGACTGGGACATAGGACATTTCTTATGGTGTCTCAGTACGGTCCTTTCCGTGACAAAGTGAAGAGTGTCTCCTAGTTACTATTCAGTATTACAGGAGTATCCCATATATCTATGTACCCAATCCAAGTTTATTCAGCAATAAATAAATAAAAAAAGACAACCCCCTAGACCAGGGGTAGGCAACCTTGGCCCTCCAGCTGTTTTGAAACTACAAGTCCCATGAGACATTTACAAGACCCTAACAATCACAGGCATGACTCCTAGAGGCAGAGGCATGAGGGGATTTGTAGTTTCACCATAGCTGTAGAGCCCGAGGTTGCCTACCCCTGCCCTAGACTGTTCATTGAGCCAGAATAAGCAGAATAAGTGATTGTTGCTGTGTGCCTGGCTGCTGCTGTACTAACCTGGGGGAGGAACCTGTGGCAAATCAGCAGGCCCTTTCAGGGGTGAGCACTACACAAGTAATGAAATCTGTCCAAACAGAACAACATGAATGTTGTCTACAATGCCGCAGTCATTCCTTCCGCCCAGAGTCTGATATAGGAAAAATATAAACCACAAATCAATTCCCAATATAAAAATGTAATTGATTTATTCGGCAGTCATTGCTCCTTTTATTCATGTGTATGATGCGAACAGAAAGGAATTAGTCAAAGGTGTAGTTGCATGTATTTTGGTGCATTTCCCATGAATGTATCCATAAATCCATTGTGATGTAAAACCATATATAAAAGCCAATAGTATTCCATCAAAATCATTTTGATAACCAAATACAGCGTATTTTCAACTAGTCATAATTTTTAATAGGCGTCACGGACAGTATAAAATAAAGACTTCATTATCGCCTGCAGAATGACAGTTTTTCCATCAACCACATCTAAGTTCCCACCATTATGCCGCGTACACACGATCGATTTTCTTGCCATTTTTTTTCTTGCCGTTTTTCACGTCGTTTTTTTCATGTTTCCTCTCAAGCCTGTCTTGCGTACACACGATCATTTTAAAAAACGATGAAGCAAAGCGCAGTGACGTACAACACGTACGACGGCACTATAAAGGGGAAGTTCCGTTCTAATGACGCCACCCTTTGGGACGCTTTTGCTAATTCCGTGTTACCGCGTGTTAGTAAAAGTTTGGTGAGAGACGATTCGCGCTTTTCAGTCTTCGTGCTTTGAAGATCGTTTTGTGGAGTTCAGTTTGTGCCTGTGGGTTCGTATCTGTTTGGCAGTGCGTGTAGTCAGTTCGTATCTGTTTATTCAGTGCGGTCTGCTCTGCTCGTTCCTGTTTTTCAGCTTGTTCTTCATTGGCCTTGCTGTTCTTCCGTGCGTTCTTCTAGTTCGTTCTGTTCAGCCGACCGTTATCTAGCCATGTTGCAGCTACGTACTTGTCGTAGAGTTCGTGCTGTAGTTGGTGCAGGGGTTCATGCTGTATCCCGACTCCATGCCATGAGCAGGGTCAGGAGGAGTTCATGGACCAAGAATTGGTTGCTCCAGCGGCACCAATTCTGTCACATGCCTTTGTTGCGGGAGATCAGGGAGAATAATCCTGATGATTTCAGGAATTTTCTCAGGATGTCGGACCCCGTATTTCAGCATCTGTTGGCTTTGGTGTCCCCCTATATTACCAGGCAGGACACCGTTATGCGGGAAGCCATCAGTGCTGAGCAGAGGCTCATCGCCACGTTGCGATACCTGGCGACTGGGAGAAGCCTGCAGGACCTTAAGTTCTCCACAGGCATATCCCCCCAGGCTCTGGGGATCATTATACCAGAGACTTGTTCTGCCATCCTTCAAGTTTTGCAGGAGGACTATATTAAGGTAAGTGTTCTTCTAAAATAACTTCACATTGTATGTATTTTTGTTTTGGATACTTTTTATTTTGCTTTATTAGCAGTCCCTAATTCACATGATTCTTAGCTGCAGGGAATGTCCCCTTTCTCCCCATGTTTCAATATTAAAATTTTTGGGTTTGAGGCCTACCTGTAAATTTGGCTTACCTAACCTCTCCAGCATGCTATCCTGGGGCCATACCTACCTTGCCTAGTCATTTCCATGTATTTTATTCTATGTCCCATCGTAGTGCTTTTCCCAAAACGCACCCTAAAGATTGCCTAGGAATGTTTCATTTTTTTAACTTCATACAGAGTGCTACAGCCTTCATTTGTGATATTCCCAACTCATCTTCAACCCCCCCCCCAATTTTTATTTTATTTTTTAGGTTTGTTGTTGCTTACTAATCTTTTTTTTATTACAGTTTCTACCAATGTTGGCCATGAATGTTGGTATGAAATCAGCTTTCAATGTTTCTGGCTCCAAGTATTAATTTTTTATTTCTTTAATTCCACAGTTCCCTTCTTCGCCACATGAATGGCAGAATGTGGCTTCCGAGTTTGCCCAGCGATGGAACTTTCCGAACTGTGGAGGAGCCATCGATGGCAAACATGTTCGGGTCGTCCCACCACCCCATTCGGGATCCTTTTATTACAACTATAAGGGGTTCCACAGCATCGTGATGATGGCAGTGGTGTCGGCCACCTACGAGTTCCTCTATGTGGACGTTGGCAAGAATGGCAGGATGTCTGATGGAGGAGTATTTGGCCAGACGGAGTTTGGGGAACGGCTCCTTTTGGATCTGCTGGCCTTGCCACCAGCGGAGCAGAATGTGGAGGGACTACCTTTTGTCTTTGTGGCGGATGAGGCGTTTGGCCTGGGACCCCATTTGATGAGGCCATTCCCGCAATGCACCCTCACCCCCTGAGAGGAGGGTGTTCAATTATCGGCTGGCCAGAGCCAGAAGGGTGGTGGAAAATGCCTTTGGCATCATGGCCAGCCGATTTCGCCTCTTCCTGACCTCCATCCACCTTGCCCCATACAAATGGAACCATGTGGTAATGACTTGCTGTGTGCTTCATATTTTCCTACGGGTGCATTCCAACAGTTATATAGCTTTGAGTGGGCCTGAGGCCTCTTTACTCAATACAGAAACTTTAGTGGCCCTGGAACCTGGCCGTCCTGGCTTGGCCCCCCCAACCGGACGTGAGGTCCGTAACCAATATGTTGAATATTTTATGGGTAGGGGGGCCATTGAAATGCCAGAAAATCTTTAAAAATTGTATTAAAAAAAAAAAAATTATTTTATGGAGTAAAGATTGGTTTGGTGTTTTAATTGTATAATGTTTTAGGTTTCATGTAGGTTTACCTAGTGCACTTGTATTGCCATGTGTATTTAACATTCTTAATTAGCCTTCATTGTCAGTGTAAACACAAAACATTAATTAGTTCACTCTGAACCACATTTACATAATGAAGCCACAATTATTTTGAATGTAAAAATACCTTTATTTCTTTTTTAGGTGGGAAACTTCCTTTGAAATGTGGATGTTCCCTTAATTTTTGGGGTATTAAAACGCATGACCAGCCATGCATAAACAAACTATATTCATAAAAATTGTGAAAAAGCTAAACATGTGCTAGTCATTAAAGGGTAAAACAACAAAAAACCTTCCAAAACTCAGCAATTTAAACGTTCTTTGGTGTAAAAACATTAGACACGCCCAAGCACAGCCATGATATTTTGGAGCCTTTCCTCCACCCGCTTGGTATTTGCCCTGATCTCTAGCAAGTCTCCCTTAATTTTTTCGAGGTCACGACAGCAGACCATGAGGTATTGGATCAGGATCTGGGCACTGTGATGTGTCAACTTTTTGGGGTCTTCGGCCAGAACTGCACCTAAATGTAAAAAGAAATATGTAGGATAGAATATGTAGGCCTACATCTATTTAACATGCATGTGTCTGGTTTCTCTCTGACCTGTGGTGGTGCCACTTTCCACTTCCACAACATCACGTTCCTCTCCATCCTGGGGTTCTGGGGGTATTGTTGTAGGTGTTGCAATTATCGGCTCATCTGAGGTAGCTGTTCGAATCCCTAGGGAGATTGAAATAAAAGGAAGAGTTTCATTAGTAGCGACTCAATTTTTCAATTAAACTAAACATGATAAAATACTTTGTAATCATTCTTTTGAAGCCTGCTCCATTTTAAAATGTACCCCCTGTGCCAACCGGGACAAATGATTGGATACATAGCCAAAACAATAGCATATACTTTTAAAACACAAATTTGACACATTGTAACACCCCAAAGTATCTACACAGGATCACCTGTGTGTGACACCCTCAAGCTTTTTGGCTTTAGGCCCACACTTGTACTACTGCGTTCAGATGTTTCATCAGCTGCTGAGCATTCACTCCCTTAACATTACCATGCATATCCTTTTTTCAAACAAACAAATGTCCTTTGGATTAGCACCGAAAAAATAAGTGATGCCAAAATTTACTCCCCCAAATAAAATAAAATACATGGGTGTTCACACTGGATGATCCTAAAACATCGTTTGAGGAACTGTACGGAGAAAGAGGTTTAATACGTCCGTTTACTGTGCGGACGAACCTGAAAGATGGTATCTTTCACTGTACTATATGAAAGTAAAAAATACACGACAGAATACAAGTAAATAATATGTACCATGGAAAATATTCAAAAATAACTTACTTTTTCCTAAAACTTTCTTGATTCTTTTGTATTGGTCGGCCTCCCGCAACTTCAGATCAGACCATCGTTTTCTGAGCTGTTCCTTCGTTCTGCACACCCCAAATTTTTTGTGAAGACTTTTGACCACTTTGCCCATAATTTTTGACTTGACCAGATTAGGCCTTTTATACGGCCCATGCTTGGCATCATAATCCTCCTTCTTTAAAATGGCGACCATCTTCACCATTTCCCCGAATGACATGTTGGATGCCTTATATCTCCTGGATCTGGATTTGGGCTCCTCTGGAATTTCCTCCTCTGTAGAGGTAATCTCAGCCACCTGTGTCTCCGCCATGTTTTGTTAAGCACTACGAGCGAGAAGGGGCGGGGAAAGTACAATATCGAACGTCAGGGGCGGGGAAAGCGTGCGGAGTGTCACGCATGCGCAGTGTATATCAAGTGAAGATCCATGTCTCGAAAATACGTTCATTTGGCGGGAGAGGGAGTTAGCAACGAACGTCTTGACGAAGGTACCTAACAATTTAAGTATTTGAGGTTCATCAGACGAGGAGATTTGTGCGCTAAAAATATGTAGAAAATGCACATTTGAGGAATGTTGCCTGAAATATATATTTTTTTTGTTTCTCGCTTTTACAGATATCATGAATACTTTTAAAAACCCGGAATTCATGGGGGAGTTCATAGACAAATGGCAAGAGCTACCTATACTATGGAAAACCAAAAGTGGCGCAAATAAAAATAAAGACGCCAGGAAAGCAGCACTGGAGAGCCTGCTTGCATTTGTGCAAACCAAGATACCCACAACAACTCTCCAAGATGTGAAAACCAAAATAGCGACCATCAGAGGGACATACAGGACCCAGAGGACTATGGTCCTGAGGTCCCAGAGGTCAGGTGCTCCAGCAGATAAGGTTTATAAACCCAGTCTGTGGTACTACAGTAAGCTTTCTTTTCTGGATGACCAGCTGGAAGTGCGGGAATCTCTCTCCACCCTTCCCCCCAGAGGTCAATCCAGCCTTCCTTGTAGCCAACCCTCCAGCCAGTCCTCCAGCCTTCCTGGTAACCCTGCTCTGGCTTCCTCTGAGGATCAAGATCAGGTCCTTGAGGAGGCAGATTTGGATATATGGAGCCAGGTAAAGTATTGATATCTATATTTATATCTTACAAAATTGTAGAATTTAAATAGATGTTAGTATTGTTAGGTATGTAAACTTCTACCAATAACGTTTTTTAAGAGCAAGATACAGTAGTGGCCTAATTTTATGTGGACAACGCAACAAAACCAGGATGCGGAATCAATGAAAATGACATAACTTTTGGCATTGATTTCAACAATGTCTAGAGGTGAACAATGTCTGTGAATGATGGTGGGCCAAAATAAATGTCCCTTTCTTTTTTTACAGCCAGAGCAGAGCCAGGAAGAGGGTGATGTTGGGGATCAGGAGGAGGCAGGGCCCAGTGGCACCCAGGAGGAGGCTGGGCCCAGTGGCACCCAGGAGGAGGCTGGGCCCAGCACAAGAGCCCAGATGCCTCCCCTGGTAGTTAAACCACGAGGGCCAAGGAGAGGTAGGCAGGTGGAGGAGGAAACCAGGGCCTTCATCAGAGAGGCAACAGCGGCCCTCAGAGAGGCACCCTCTGTTGATGAGGGATTTGCCGCAGTCCTCGCCCACAAACTAGGGCAAATGGACTTGCGGCAAAAGATATATAGTGAGACCCTGCTTTTAAAACTCATCAATAAGGGCGTGCTGGGTGAACTCACCATGTACACTGATATAACGGAGGTTGTCCCTACTCCTCCACCTCCTCCTCCTACTACTCCTCCTGCCACAACCTCTCCTCCTGATCCCCAGCCTCCAAGGAAGAAACCAACCAAGGCTGCAGAGAAGGCTGGAGAGAAGGCTACAAGGAAGAGGAGAAAATAATGCCTGCTGTAGTACCACAGACTGGGGACATATAGGACTTATCTGCTGTGGCTCCTGACCTCTGGGAGCTCAAGACAAGATTGGGCTCCTTTTTTTTGGGGATCTAATCTCTATTTTGGTTTTCACATCTTGGATGGTTGTTGTGGGGTCAAAGGGATGCACAAATGCAAGCAGGCTCTCCAGTGCTGCCTTCCCCTTTTAATTTGTTAATGTTCCGAAATAAAGTTTATTTTTTTGGCCTTAAAAAACTTGACTATGTGATTTGTCTTTCAAAAGAGAGCTTGCTAGGGAGCAGGCAGGGACATCTCAAATTATATTATTGTTATTATCAAGGGACACAAACCTCCCCGAGGCCAAATGAGAAACATTTTGAAGGTTGGTGTGGTAACTTTACACAAGAATAATTTAAGCCAAAAAATAAAAAACAAGGCCCCAAAAATTAAAAAGACAATAGTAAAATAGAATAAAAAAAAAAAAAGGATATTTACATTATTTTATTATTGTTAGTATTATTTAGGAGGGAGGTGCGGCTTAGAAATAATATTTTACAATCATTAGAGCAATTTGGAATTACTTTAGAAACAAGTTTGGCATAACTCTCAATGTCATTATCAAAAGAAGGTAATTTTTAAGCATTATCAAAAGAAGAACGGAATGCGCAGCATTAAAACGATGCTATTAATTCCACCGTGACGAATGTGCCATCTCCATTTCCAGCATTAGCTTTACCAAAACGAGCGCTCCCATCTCATAGTTGCTTCTGAGCATGCGCGTTTTTTTCACGTCGTGAAAGCATACACACTATCTTTTTTCACGTCGGTAAAAAAAACGACATGAAAAACGACGTGAAAAAAGAGAGCATGTCCGAAATTTTTAATGGCCGTTTTCTTTCTCGTACATCACGGGACACAGAGCGACATAGTCATTACTAATGGGTTATATAGATACCGTCAGGTGCTGGCACTGGCAACTTCCAAAACCGGAAGTACCCTCCCCTATATAAGCCCCTCCCATCCGGGAGCACCTCAGTTTTTTGCCAGTGTCTAAGGTGTTGGCCAAGAAGAAACATGTGTTTTTCACTGAGCTTGCGTACAGGTTCTTTTGGGCCTCAGTAAGCTATTCCGGATCCGACCAAAAAAGCTTCATAGCTAAACGGTCGGTACCCGGGCCTTGCAGAGAAGAGCAAGGTTCTGCCTGTAATGCTTCTCTTAGGAGAGCTGGACCCTGGGATCCAGAGCTCTGGTCATACCCACGACCAAGATGTTTTCTGTGCAGGGTGCTATACAGGTCCAGGGGAGTGGAATCCTTGGGAACCCGGTCCCTGAAGGTTTGATTACAATGCCTGCCGTGATAGGTGAAGTTTGGGCTTTTGTGGACCAAACAAAGTCCTGCGGCGAGGAACAGGTAAGTGGGGGCCCCCAGGAACTTGGTTCTATTGGGGGACCCCCAAGCCTAATTTGTCTTTCTGTCTGTTACCTAATGGTATTCCCGCAAAATTCTGTGCATGCCTGTAACTACTAAAAAAATGTAATAATTTTTAATGGTGGTCAAGAAAAAAAAAAAAAAAAAAAAAAAATTTTTTTATATATATTTAATATATTAGACTGCGGTACCTGTGTTTGTCCACTAGAGGCCGCTGTGGAATGTTTTCTTGTCATGTGGACTAGCTTCTTCTCAGCAGAGCAAAGTCCAGGCAGATGGTGAGTTCTCTTATAGGAAACTGCTTCCTCTGCCATGTTGCAGTGCTCGTCCATCCCCCGGCCTGCGGCAAAGAGGGGCCCTGGCTCCTGTCCCTTGTTACCCTATTTGAAATTAGCGCCGAAGGCGCACGTGCCCGCGCGCGTGCGCGTGCCTCTATATATAGAGGTGAGCCGGGAAAGGGGGCGGAGCCTGGGGGATGACGCTCTGTGCGCGCCGCAGCGCTTCTGCGCATGTGCGGGCGTCCCAGCAGTTTAAAAAAACCACAATATTGTAGTGAGCTGGCTATGAAGTACAGAGACAGAGCTGGCAACATTTAAAGGCATACAGCAAGCGGTTGATGCAGGCATCCCCTAGAAAGGCACATTAGTAGACACCAACTGTGATATAGCAGCAATTGTGCTAGACTATTCTCAGTAAAAGTGGTGTATTACGGCTGGAATACCTCAGCTTTAGGCTTAGGAATATGCCGTCCAGAAGCTCCGGAACTGAATCTTCCAGGAAGCGAAGGGGGTCTCATCGGGCTCGGAGGATCTTGGGCATACTCCTGCTGCACCAGTCTCCCCTGAAGTTCAGAGGTAAGTGACCGTAGAGACCCCGCAGGGTACTTGGTACTGTGGCTGTTCTCAGTCACCTGCTCCTGTGTATGTAACAGAGGAGGTTTTTTCCTCAGCTCTGGGAGGATTAGAGAGAGATTGTCAACATTTATCGCTGCCTCCCTGTCAGGGAAAGCACGCCCGATCTCCGTCTCCTCCTTCAGAGTGCCTGTTAGCAGAGCAACAGTCCCATACAGGGATCGACCTGCCTGAAGGGGATCAGGATGAGGTTGATTCTGTTATAGAGGAATCAACAGTGGGGGAACCTTTTCTCAGCATCTCAAGCTGAAAGATTATGGGTTCAGTCTCTGACTAACATGGTCCGATCAGCATTTAAAAATGCACCTTGCGGAACCATCAACCACTACTGTATCCTCGTTGGGGTCGCTAGAAGCCCCCAGACTGTTCTTTTCCACTTCACCCTTTACTGAAAGGGCTCATTTACCAGGATTGGGAACGTCCTGAGAAAATATTTATTCCCCCAAGAGATTTCCGGTGGTCTATCCCATGGAGGATAAGTTCATCAAAAAAAAAAAAAATAAAAAAAAAATGGAAGGTCCCTACAGTGGACGCAGCCATCTCTTGTATGTATAAATCACTGACATGTCCAGTGGATAATGTCCAAATGTTCAAGAACCCAATAGATAAAAGATTGGAGTCCTTATGAAAATCTGCTTGGTGATACAACCAGCAGTAGCAGCTATTGGGGTCTGCTAAGCAGTGAAGGTTCAGTTGAAACAGGTCTTGAGGGACTTGACAGATCAGCAGGCTTTGCCCTAGCTGATCTACCTAGAGCCTTAGGCTTTGCGGTTGACGCCATAGAGGATTCAGTCCATCAGGCCTCCCGCCTTACGCTGTCTATAGTACATATGCGTAGGCTCCTATGGCTCAAAAACTGGTCTGCTGAAGCTCCCTGTAAAGAATGGCTGGTTAGCGTCCCATTTCATGGTGAACGCTTATTCAGGGAAAACCTGGACAAATATATCCAGAAAATTTCCAGCGGTAAAAATACGCTCTTGCCGGTTAAAAGCAGAGTTAGAGGTCCCTCTTTAAGAGGCCTGCTTCTCCAGTCCCTGGGGCATCGGCTGTGTAACAGTTCCGACGGCCTCCTCGGTCAAATCCCGGGGGTAAAAAACAGGGACAGTAGCAGGGTAATGAGAAACCCTGGGTCAGGGGAGGTACAAAACCTCCCCCAAAGTTAAATTCATTGAAGCCCCCACTCAGTCGGGTGGGGGGAGGACTCCAGTTGTTCGCAAGAGACCTGGCGGGACACGATCAAGACAGATAGGTGCTCTCCGCAGTAGGTTTGGGATACAGTTTGGAGTTAAAAGACTCTCCTCCTTCCCATTTTTGAGGTCAAACGTGCCAAGGGATCCCCGGAAGAGAGAGTCCCTCCTGTTGGCACTAGAACAACTATTGCTCCAAGGAGTAATTATGGAGGTTCCCCTGGAAGAATGAGGGTTCGGGTTTTACTCAAACCTCTTTACAGTCCCGAAGCAAACGCGGACGGGAGGCCCATATTAATTCTAAAAGGGCTATACAAATTCCTGTATATCAGGACTTTCCGATGGAGTCGATCCGATCGGTGGCCACTGCCCTACAAGGGGAGGATTGGTTAGCCACGATCGACATCAAAGATGCTTATTTGCACATTCCCATCTTTCCAGTCCACCAAAAATTTCTACGCTTTGCAGTAGAAGGGCGCCATTTTCAGTTCAGAGCCTTACCCTTCGGTTTGGCCACAGCACCACGAGTGTTTACAAAAATTCTGGCCCTTTATTGGCCAATCTAAGAACACAAGGTGTAATGATAATGGCATATCTGGATGACTTGTTGCTGATAGACCACTCAGTGAAAAAACTAGACGTGGTCGTTCACAAGACGATCAAGTATCTGGAATCTCACGGTTGGATTATCAACCGAGACAAGTCAGCCCTAAAAACCAGTCAAAAGTCTGGAATACTTGGGGCTAAGGTTGGATTCAGGCCAGAGAAAAATATTCTTGCCTCGAGGAAAGGTGTTGTCTTTGAAAGATTTGATCCACTTAGTGGGTACAAAAAAGACAGCCGTCCATACGCCTGTATATGAGGCTGCTGGGAAAAATGGTGGCATCATTCGAAGCAGTACCCTACGGTCAATTCCATTCAAGGAATTTGCAAGGGGGCCATACTGTCAGCCTGGAACAAAAAAGTTCAGGCCCTAGACTTACAATGTCCTTGTCCCCTTCCGTTCGCAAGAGCCTCCGTTGGTGGTTGGTTCCCCAGAATCTGGAAAAAAGGAAATCCTTCAGTCCGATTTCTTGGAAGGTGGTCACTACAGATGCCAGCCTTATAGGCTGGGGAGCAGTACTGGAGCAATAGTCTCTCCAGGGCAGATGGTCGGATGCAGAAAAGGCCCTGCCCATCAATCTCTTAGAGATACGAGCAGCCCGGTATGCCCTAGTAGCATGGACATCCAAACTCCAAGGGTCCCCTGTCAGAATTCAATCAGACAATGCCACAGCAGTGGCATATATCAATCATCAGGGGGGCACCAGGAGTCGTGCAGCCCAGAGGGAAGTAAATTACATCCTGAAATGGGCAGAAAAATATGTCCCAGCCATATCTGCGGTATTCATTCCAGGAGTGGAGAATTGGAAGGCGGACTTTCTAAGTCGCCAGCAATTAGGCCCAGAGGAAGGGTCCCTTCACCCCGAGGTTTTCTGGACAATATGTCAGCGGTGGGGAACATCGGATGTAGATCTTCTAGCATCCAGATTCAACGCAAAGGGGGACAGGTTTGTCTCTCGGACAAGGGATCCCCTAGCTTGCGGCTCGGATGCCCTAGTGTTCCCTTGGGATCAGTTCAAGCTGATATATGCATTCACACCGCCAATGGTTACCTCGATTACTCCGCAGAATCAGGGTAGAAAAGAAACCAGTGATTCCGGTGGCTCCAGCGTGGCCCCGAAGAGCGTGGTACGCGGAGATTGTAAAATTTCAGTGGGGAGTCCTTGGACTCTCCCACGTCGTCCGGCTTTCGCAAGGACCGATATACCACCCTTCCTTACCAGCCCTAGGTTTGACGGCCTGGCTATTGAAGCCCACATTCTAAAAAAGAGAGGGCTCTCTAATGCTGTGGTATCTACCATGATCAATGCCAGGAAGCCGGTATCCAGGCAGATCTACTATAGAATCTGGAAGGCGTACATCGCGTGGTGTGAGGCCAAGAAATGGCATCCACATAAGTACGTAATAGGTAGGATTCTGGACTTCCTACAGTGGGCTGTAGATAGGAAGCTTGCCTTGAGTACTATCAAGGGTCAGATTTCGGCCTTGTCAATATTTTTTCAAAGGCCCTTGGCTTCGCATTCACTAGTCAAAGCCTTTATACAAGGAGTGATGCGTATTAGTCCTCCGGTTAATATTCCCATATGTCCATGGGATCTAAACTTGGTTCTGTCGGTTCTACAGAAACAACCATTTGAACCATTACAGCATATTTCCTTGGTGCTTCTCACCAGGAAATTGATTTTTCTAGTAGCCATTTGTTCGGCTAAAAGAGTATCGGAATTAGCAGCTATGTCCTGTAAGGAGCCATATCTGGTTATCCATAAGGACAGAGTAGGGTTACGTCCTCATCCAGCCTTTCTTCCTAAGGTGGTATCGAGGTTTCATTTGAACCAAGATGTGGTTCTTCCTTCTTTTTTCCCCAAACCTACTTCGGTAGAGGAAAAGTTATTGCATTCTTTGGATGTAGTAAGAGCAGTTAAAGCTTATCTAAAAGCCACTGCTCAGATTCGCAGAACGGATACTTTGTTTATTCTGCCGGAAGGCCCCAGAAAGGGTCAGGCAGCGTCAAAGTCTACTTTAGCCAAGTGGATTCGACAGGTCATTATGCAAGCTTATGGCTTGAGAAGGAGACCACCTCCGTTCAAAGTTAGAGCGCACTCCACGAGAGCAGTTGGAACTTCATGGGCAGTGCATCACCAGGCCTCCCTGGCTCAAATCTGTAAGGCCGCAACATGGTCTTCGGTACACACGTTTACTAGGTCCTACCAGGTGGACGTTAGAAGTCAGGAGGATGTCGCCTTTGGGCGCAGTGTGTTGCAGGCCGCAAAAGATCCTCATGTCTGATAGCGCTCAGCTTATATATGGTGTATCCCCCCCCTCATTTGGCATTGCTTTAGGACATCCCATTAGTAATGACTATGTCGCTCTGTGTCCCGTGATGTACGAGAAAGAAAATAGGATTTTTATAACAGCTTACCTGTAAAATCCTTTTCTTGGAGTACATCACGGGACACAGAGCTCCCGCCCCTCTTTAGGGACACTTATTGCTTTGCTACAAAACTGAGGTGCTCCTGGATGGGAGGGGCTTATATAGGGGAGGGTACTTCCGGTTTTGGAAGTTGCCAGTGCCAGCACCTGACGGTATCTATATAACCCATTAGTAATGACTATGTCGCTCTGTGTCCCGTGATGTACTCCAAGAAAAGGATTTTACAGGTAAGCTGTTATAAAAATCCTATTTTTCACGTCGTTAAAAATGCTCTGGAGCATACACACGATCATTTTTCAGGGCCATTTTTAAAAATGGCAGTTTTAACGGCATGAAAAACGATCGTGTGTATGGGGCATAATATTACGTGCAGAATGACAGTTTTTTTAACAGCTACGCTTAATTTCCCACCACATTGAAGTCTGTAAACAGGAGTGCATTCATGTCCACAAAAGTGTACATATATGCCTTTACAGTAAATGTGAAATAGCTACTACTCATCAATAAACAATGCTCTCAATTGGTATTGGGTCCCACATACTCTTGTACAGTGGGGCAAAAAAGTATTTAGTCAGCCACCAATTGTGCAAGCTCTCCCACTTAAAAAGATGAGAGAGGCCTGTAATTGTCATCATAGGTATACCTCAACTATGAGAGACAAAATGTGGAAACAAATCCAGACACATTGTCTGATTTGGAAAGAATTTTTTTTTAAAAGTATGGTGGACAATAAGTATTTGGTGAATATCAAAAGTTAATCTCAATACTTTGTTATATATCCTTTGTTGGCAATGACAGAGGTCAAACGTTTTCTGTAAACCCCTGTACACACTATCGGATATCCTATGGATTCTAACCTGATGTTTTTTTTCATCGGAAATCCGATGAAACTGTCTTACATCAGTCTTGCCCACACACCATCAGTCAAAAAACCGACCGTTTCAAACGCGGTGACGTAAAACACTCCGATGAGCCGAGAGAAATTAAGTTCAATGGTTCTGAGCATGCGTCGACTTGATTCTGAGCATGCGTGGGTTTTTTATCCGATGGAGTTCCCCACAAACGATAGTAATTTGCTATCAGTTTTTTAACCATCGGATAAATTTAAAACATGTTCTATTTTTAAACACCGGTGGAAAAAAGAGATGGGGCCCATACAAGATCGGTTTGTCCGATGAAAACAGTCCATCGGACTGTTTTCATCGGTAAAACCTATCGTGTGTACACGGCTTTAGTCTTCACAAGGTTGTCACACACTGTTGCTGGTATGTTGGCCCATTCCTCCATGCAGATCTCCTCTAGAGCAGTGAGGATTTGGGGCTGTTGCTGGGCAACACGGACTTTCAACTCCCTCCAATGGTTTTCTATGGGGTTGAGATCTGGAGACTGGCTAGGCCACTCCAGGACCTTGAAATGCTTTCCTACGAAGCCACTCTTTTGTTGCCCGGGCGGTGTGTTTGGGATCATTGTCATGCTGAAAGACCCAGACACGTTTCATCTTCAATGCCCTTGCTGATGGGAGGAGGTTTGCACTCAAAATCTCACGATACATGGCCCCATTTTTTCTTTCATGTACACGGATCAGTCATCCTGTTCCCTTTGTAGAGAAACAGCCCCAAAGCATGATTTTGCCACCCCCATGCTTCACAGTAGGTATGTGTTCTTTGGTTGCAACTCAGCATTCTCTCTCTTCCAAACACGACGAGTTGTGTTTCTACCAAACAGTTCTACTTTGGTTTCATCTGACCATATGACATTCTCCCAATCCTCTTCTGGATCATCCAAATGCTCTCTAGCAAACCTCAGATGGGCCCGGACATGTACTGGCTTAAGCAGGGGGACACGTCTGGCACTGCAGGATCTGAGTCCCTGGCGGCGTAGTGTGTTACTGATGGTAGCCTTTGTTATGTTGGTCCCAGCTCTCTGCAGGTCATTCACTAGGTCCCCCTCGTGTGGTTCTGGGATTTTTGGTCACCGCTCTTGTGATCATTTTGACCCCACGGGGTGAGATCTTGCGTGGAGCCCCAGATCGAGGGAGATTATCAGTGGCCTTGTATGTCTTCCATTTTCTAATTATTGCTCCCACAGTTGATTTCTTCACACCAAGCTGCTTGCCTATTGCAGATTCAGTCTTCCCAGCCTGGTGCAGGTCTACAATTTTGTTTCTGGTGTCCTTCGACAGCTCTTTGGTCTTCACCATAGTGGAGTTTGAAGTGTGACTGTTTGAGGTTGTGGACAGGTGTCTTTTATACTGATAACAAGTTCAAACAGGTGCCATTAATACAGGTAATGAGTGGAGGACAGAGGAGACTCTTAAAGAAGAAGATACAGGTCTGTGTGAGCCAGAAATCTTGCTTGTTTGTAGGTGACCAAATACTTATTTTCCACCATAATTTGCAAATAAATTCTTTCCAAATCACACAATGTGATTGTCTGTCTGGATTTGTTTCCACATTTTGTCTCTCATAGTTGAGGTATACCTATGATGACAATTACAGGCCTCTCTCATCTTTTTAAGTGGGAGAACTTGCACAATTGGTGGCTGACTAAATACTTTTTTGCCCCACTGTATAACCGACCAGTGGTCCCTCAATCTGCATCAGGGGAATTTTTATTGGCATTGAGTAGGGAGGGGTTTTCATTGCTGTCTGTTCTTGCTGGGGAAATGCACTTCCCTATTTGTCCAGGTGAGTTGTCACATGAAAAAAAGTTAGGAGAAATGCAGTAACTAGATCCACTATAAAGAGATGTCTTGTCATTTCCAGCCTTAAACTGCACCAAGCAACACATACTACACCCTGGAGTTTCATCCTGGTAGTATATTTTTTTTTTACTGAAGAATGCACAGCGCTTGTTTGCGCGCCTGTGTGCACAGGCTTTATTTTAGCTCAGTAAAAAAATTAAAGTTGTACTGAGCCTTTTCAAGCTGCAGTGTGCAAGAGGCCTAAGACTTTACAGTGCTTTTGTGCAGTTTCCTTAAAGTGGAGTTCCACCCTGAAAAAAAAAAAAATCACCAAAAATGTACTAAAAAATATAAAAAAAAAATAGAACAAAAACATTTTTTTTACTTACCAGAAATAGCGGTTGCTATGCGGAAGTTCCTAATCTGCCTCTTCCTAGTCCTCGGCAGGTCTCCTTCCTCGTCCTACTCGCAGTGTCTTCTGGTCAATGGGGCGCACTGCCTTCTGGGAACTGTGTGTATCCCAGAGAGCAGCCGGCCCATTCACAAAGCGCAGCGCGACTCGCGCATGCGCAGTAGGAAAAGGCAGTGAAGCCGCGAGGCTTCACTGCCTATTTCCCTTAGTGAGGATGGCGGCACGGGGACCTGCCGCGATCGAGGGATTGGCCTCGGGGGGGGGGGGGGGCCAACTTCGCGGGCGCCTAGGACAGGTAAGTGTCCTTATTAAAAGTCAGCAGCTACAGTGTTTGTAGCTGCTGACTTTTAAAAAAAAAAATCACGGGTGGAACCCCGCTTTAAGTTATCCATTGCACACAATGCAATTTGCTTACATTTTATTTTGTTTTCAGGACTTGTGCAAAATTCAGAAATGCATTTTGACTCAGATGATGAGCAAAGTGGATCACAACAATTGCTGGATAACCATACAGATGAAGAAGACATGGTCAGTTCTGTAATAATTTGTAAATATATCAAACATTGCTATATCAGGGCATGCAGTAGCTACTCCAAGAACCAGTATTATTGTTTAGTGTGTGTACCTATTCCAACAAGCGGTTCTGTGAACTACCTTTTCAGATCTCCTTACTGTTTACTGATGTTTTTTTTGTAACTCTTCTTGGTTCTCCCTTAGAATAGAAAGGATCAGTAGAATATATGGGAAGGAGTTGGATTGTTTCCAGAAACAGACAAAAAATCTCCCAATCCCTCAAGAGTATTGGGACTTTACATAGGAGATACTAGGTCTGTTGTTAAGGTGAGCACACAAAACAAATTTCTTTAGAAAAATATAAATGTATTCAATGGTAACATTTAAAAAAGTACAGTCATATTACATAGACCATAAGTTGATGTTTGATGTATGAAACAAGATACTTGATAGTGCAGACAGCCAACATGTTTCACAAAGTGCTTCCTCAGGGCACAGCACACATCTATGGTTTCATCTATTTTAAAAGATTGGAAGACTTACACACAGCTTAGCACAAGTGCCTGCACCGGTAGGACACCACCCGCAACTAAACCCAGTGGAAGCCAGATCCACCAGGATAGCAAATGAGGGTGTTGGATCGTTTCAGCAAGCCGGAAAAACGCACCTCAAGGGTCTTATAACAAAGTAATTTATGTATATCAGATCCCCAGTATAAAAATCCTCCGGCAGTAAAGCATGGTGTGCGTGTGCTGATGACAGACAAAAAGTGTGTGTCGACACATATAGATGTGTGCAGTGCCCTGAGGAAGCACTTTGTGAAACATGTTGGCTGTCTGCACTATCAAGTATCTTGTTTCATACATTTGTTGTTTTGTGTGCTCACCTTAACAGACCTAGTATCTCCTAATAAAGTCCCATTACTCTTGAGAGAGCTCTGTCTTTCTTTTTCCTCTTTTTAGAAAGGATCAGTATTTTAGGCAAGGTTCTCTGGGTTGCACTCAGTATCTTCCACTGTAATTGCAGCAATTAGGACACCTTTCACATGGGCATCTGGTCTGATAAGCAGAAGATCCATGAACAGATGTTAACTGAAAGTAATATTAATGACAGATAAAAAAACAAAAAAACACGTTATACTTACCTGCTGTGTACAATGGTTTTGCAGAGAGCAGACCCAATCCTCCTCTTCTCCGGTCCCCCACCGGTGCTCCCTCCTGCTGAGTGCCCCCATAGCAAGCAGCTTAATATGGGGCACCCAAGCAGGCTTGCTCCAGAGCCGCTGCTCTGTGTGTTCATTCACACATGGAGCGTGACTCAGTCCTGCCCCCGCTCTCTCCTCATTGGCTCACTGGCTGTGATTGGCAGGAGTCAATGGCTCCCACTACTGTCTCGGCCAGTGAGAAGGGAGAGACCCGGGAGAGCCACTATGCACAATGCACACGCTGGATCAAGATGGAGCTCTGGTAAATATTAGGGGGGACTGGGTAGGCTGCTGCACACAAAAGGCTTTTACCTTCATGCATAGAGTGCATGAAGGTAAATAACCTTGAGCCTTTACAACCACTTGAATCACAGCAGAATGGAATACATGTCACTTTTATGACATCCTTGTCTATTGAGTTTTCTGTTCCATTTAGGAACCAGAGCTTTCTGGACTTATGGGTTAGACTTATGGGCAACCGGATGTAAATGGACCTACATCCGTTTACATGAGGCTACATCAAATCCATCACATTTACTGTAGGTCTGAAAATCCTGAAAAGGATGCAGACCTTTTCTATGCTGGACAGACTCAGTGGCTACATCAGATTCATCAGGTTTAGGTCTGAAATTAGGGAAAATTATGCAGACAGACCTTTTCTACCCTTGTTTATATTAGAACAGACTCTGAGGTAATTGGATGTAAATGGACATGTGTCTGTTTACATTCAGCCACCCATAGAAGCCCATGAAGCTTCCGATCAGGTCTACCTAAAAAACTGACAGGCAGACATGGTTGGACCATTTGTGAAAGGGGCCTAATTCTGTGATTGTGTGTGTACATACAAAACTATTACAAATGAGCAACCTGTTTTAATAATTTGTTTAAAAACTATCTAGATAAATGGTCCTGATTAGGTAATTCCATAACTACAGCCTGCAGTAAGCAACACTTTTGCATAAAATAGCCTTTGGTATACTTTTTTTTTCAGTATTAAAATGTTTCTGCACCTTTATCTGAAAGTTGACATTGCACAGTATTTCAATATTGAGTATTTGTTGATGTCATTAATGTCTAGGAAGTCCCAGGACCATCTAGGACACACCTTGAGAATCCGTAAGTGATATTGTTTTAGCTAACAAGAAGTAATACATCATGATTGAATCTGTGTTATTTCTGTGGTCAGTTTTTTCTACTGTGAATAATGTAAATCTAATTTTATGTGATTTTTTTGCGTTATAAAAGCAATATTTCTTACTTTTCGCTATAATAAATATCCCCCCAAAAAATTTAAAAATACGAATTTCTTCCTCAGTTTAGGCCGATATGTATTTTACATATTTTTGGTAAAAAAAAAAATCGCAATAAGCGTATATTGATTGGTTTGCGCAAAAGTTACAGCGTCTACAAAATAGGGGATAGATTTTTGGCATTTTTATTAGAAAAAAATTCTAGTAATGGCGGCGATCTGCGGCGGACAGATCGGACACTTTTCACACTTTTTTGGGACCATTGACATTTATACAGCGATCGGAGCTAAAAATAGCCACTGATTACTGTATAAATGTCATTGGCAGGGACGGGGCTAACACTAGGGGGCGATCAAGGGGTTAACTGTGTGTCCTAGGGAGTGATTCTAACTGTGGGGGGATGGGACTGACTGGAGGAGGAGACCGATTGTTGTTCATACTTAGTATGAACAACAGATCAGTCTCCTCTCCCCTGACAGCACGGAGATCTGTCTGTTTACATTGACAGATCTCCGTTCTGTCTCTCTCAGGAGCGTTCGCCATCACGGCCGCCGGGCACGCGCATCGGCTCCGTCATCGCGCCGTGGGCTCTTAAAGCGCCCAACGTATACCTACGCCGATTTGCCCAGGCGAGACAACTTGCCACAGTATAACTGCGGCGGCTGGTCGTCTAGAGGTTAAAAAACTTTCCTTGGACCCCACCAATCTTAACAACCTACGCCCCATCTCCTTGCTTTTTCTCCAAACTCCTTGAATGCCTGGTCTACAATCAAGACCCATTGCTAGCCAGTTCATCTGCTGCCTCTGCCCCTAGAAGCCCTGACAAACTACCTTCACCTTTAGAACCGATACGATCCTCCAATCTGTTATTGCTAGTTTCATTTAAATCTGAGAAGATGGAACAGAAACATTTGTTTAAGAGCGGTTTCACACTGGGGCGGTGGGTGCGGTGGCGGTATAGCGGCGCTATTTTTCGCGGCGCTATACCGTTGGGATTGCTGAGGTATTCGGCCGCTTGCGGGCGGTATTACCGCGGTGTCCCATTTATTTCAATGGGAAGGAGCGGTGTAGGAGCGGTAAACACACCGCTCCTCTCACCGCTCCAAAGATGCGGCTAGCAGGACTTTTTTTCACGTCCTGTTAGCGCACCGCTCCAGTGTGAAAGCCCTCGGGCTTTCACATTGGAGAGACAGCAGCCGCTGTTTAGGTTCGGTTTGCAGGCGCTATTTTTAGCAAAATAGCGCCTGCAAACCGCCCCAGTGTGAAAGGGGCCTTAATGATTTCATACATCCAGGTCTTCCTCAACATAAGTATTGTACTCCCTGCACAGGGAGAGAGCAGAGGAGCACATTGCCTAAAATATTTAAACAAATGTCTTTCTTGGTGACAGTTCATAGAACAAGTTGGAAATGCAGAATGATAATAATCAAGGTGGATTACACAATCTTTTCCTCTTTTTGCAGTATAATTGTTATTGATACTGAAAGTGAGGATGAATTACCAGTGTTTAATGGCTCTCAGCTTGTTAACATAAGTAAGTATTTACTGTTAGGCCATTGTGGATTGATAATATGTCATTGTTTATGCAGGGTTTGTATATTGTGCATTTCTAAAAAAATTTAACCAGGTGTCATGAACAGTTAAGCCCCATACACACGATCGGTTTGACTGATGAAAACCGTCCGATGGATGGTTTTCATCAGACCAACCGATCGTGTATGGTACCCATCGGTCTTTTTTCCATCGGTTGTAAAAAATAGAACTTGTTTTAAAATTTTCCGATGGATAAAAAAACGATGGGAATTTCCGATCGTCTATGGGCAAGTCCATCGGTTAAAAAACCCACGCATGCTCAGAATCAAGTCGACGCATGCTCAGAAGCATTAAACTTAATTTTTCTCGGCTCATCTGAGTGTTTTACGTCACCCGCGTTTGGAACGGTCGGTTTTTTGACTGATGGTGTGTGGCCAAGACTGATGAAAAACAGTTTCATCGGATTTCCGATGGACAAATCCATCGGACGAAAATCCATAGGTTATCCGATCGTGTGTACGGGGCTTGAGATTGGCTCTACGCAGGAAAATGTTTTTACATTAAGAAGGGCATTAGGAAAAAACTCCCACGGAGATATGAGAGTGCTGTGGTGGCCATTGACCAATCACCTGAAAGTAGCGGCATAAAACCAGTGGTCCATGACTCCCTGTACTGTACAATTAAATTGTTACTAAACCCAGGACCCTGCATTCACTATATTTGGTCTCGTACCATACACAAAACATGGAAATGCATTTATTTTAGTAAATATAAACTGCTAAATACATTTTCTCATCAGCAGTACATAGCAGTCTTTTAACTTCTATCAGTTCCTGGTGAAGCTTGTAGGAGGAGTTTTCAAACTGCACAGACCTATGTCTGGACAGTGCTGATTGGCCCTGTGCTGATCACATGCACCCCTCCCAAGAAGAAAAAAAAAACCCTCTCTAGCAATACACACCAAACTGAGCATGTGCAGCCTGACTCCAAGGGCTCTGTTTTATCCGGACTTGTCCAGGGGGACAGTGCAGGGAGGGGAGGATCTGTCCAAACAGGATCAAGCAGCTTTATTACACAATGCAGACGATTAACCCCTTAGGTTCCACAGTGAGTATAACAAGCATGCTTTACTGCATACAGTATACACACTGATTTTACTGTTGTGGGTTTAGTAACACTTTAAGTTAAATAATTTTTAGTAAGACAGGATTAGATCCCCAATCAATTTTTATTGCTGCCTGTGTCCCCCACTGGTAGATAAACCTTTTGTATTTGTCCTAGTGACACTTATCAATAAGGCTGGCTATGCATTATGCAATTTTCTTTCCTTTGATCACAGGTTGAAAGAAAGGTAATCACTTGATTCCCCCATGGACACAGTCGGTGTTGATGGAGGAATCCTTCTCACTGTGGGAGGTTTCCCCCGCTGTCAGAATACAATGATCACTGCTGCCAGCTATAGCCAGCAACAGTGATCGTATGAAAAAACCTGACAGGCTGGTTGAACGGAAGTCGATCGATGGATCGACTTCTGTACAACCAGCCTGTCCATAGATACTTTAGATCAAAATTCATCTGTTTCCTGCTGAACCGTATGAATTTCCATTAGTCTATGGCCAGCTTAAAGGGAAAGTCCACCCTAACAGTAAAATCTCTAAATCTACTTGCATCCACGATCTAAGACTAATCTATCTAGCCCTGTAAAAGATAAATTGCCATACATACCTTTTTTAAAGCCGCTCTGGTCTGGTCTCCAGCAGCGGAAGCTCTGCAGCCGACAACGGCTGGGAAATTAACGGGAAGTCACCTGATAAACACTAGCGGGTTGAACAAAAAAAAAAAAGACAGCTCCACTGTACTTACAGTCCAATATTAGTAGAGTGATCTCCTCCATTGAGCTGTTGTGTTCTGACAGGGGGAAAGCCCCCCCCCCCCTACGGTCAACACTCTCAGCCATTGGCTGGGAGCGCTGATTGGACTGGCCGAATGTCGACCAGTTTTTATTGAACCAGACGATTTCTCCCGACATTTGGCCCGTGTGTACTAGGCATTAGACAGTAACGGGGGAATGGCACAATTGTCAGCAGAACAAGAGGTGACGGTAAATTTTCTAATGGAAACCTATTCCATGGACCATTGTCTAAGAGGGGAATTTTTCCTTTGTAGCAATTCCCTGCCACTTCCCATTGTATCTCTGAAACAGGAAGTGAAATCCTTACGCCAGGACACCAAAAGCAAAAAAATAAAAACTTGAATGTTTTACTAAACCCACAACAGTAAAATCAGTCTGTATATGCAGACTAGCATGCTTGTTATACTCACTGTGAAACTTAGGGAATTAATCCTCTGCACTGTGTAAAAAGGCTTTTTGATCCTGTATGGACAGATTCTCCCCCTCCCACAGGGTCTCTCTTGGCAAGCCCAGATAAGACACAGCGAGGGTAGTACTGCTGAGCGTGCTCAGTTTGGTCTCTATTGCTAAAGAGAATACTTCCTGTTTGAGCTTTTCAGGTCACATGATATTGACATCACACATGTAGGTGTGTATACAGATCCTAAATGACAGCCCAGTCCCTCCCTCCTCCTCCATGCCCAGTAACTAAAAAAGAACACAAACACAGTGGGTGGGATGTCACATCTTGATTGATGGATGATCCACCTCCCATAACAGCATTAGGAAACAGGCTATAGTGGATATCTCCTCCTACCTGAACACTCAGCACTCATGCAGACCCTGCAGTTTATCAAATGACCATGGTATACAGATCTGCCAAAAAGGTATATAGTGGCAGTATTTTAATGTAAAAAGAAGAATTATAATCTGTGGGCACTGGGGAGGGGGGGCAGATGAACTATTTTCATATTACTGGTGTAGCGCCCTCCCCAAAAGGTTGGGACGCTATCTCAAATTTAGAGGGATGTCTGAGCCAGTAGTTGGGCTCAGACTTTTGAATTATATTGAGATTTGCCTCTGTTCTGGCTGTGGTGCTGCCTGGTTCCCTTGTTGCCTGTGGGTGGCGTTGCCACCTCGGGCTCATGTTGGAACGCAGGCAGACCATGGTGTATTAAGTGACCCCTCTCGGCGGCGGTTCAGTGGGAGTGGTCGGCCCGCTGTGCCTGCTGGGAGGGGATACTTAAGGGCCAGACGCCATTGTTCGGGGTCTTTGCCTCGTGGCTCTCGGGGCGCGAGGTATGTTGTGTGTGGTTCTGGTCTTGGGGACACGTTGGCCCGAGGCTGCATCACTATCTAGTAGGCCCAGCTAGTCTGGCTGGGGCCTACATTCGGAGAGGGGATCCCAAGCTGTCCGTCCAAATGGGAAGGAAGCTTTCTTAGTGAAGGAAACCAGGGGAGGACCTGCCCTGGAGGAGACCGGCAAAGTGCTGATGACTTGGGTGAGGCCCGGTAACTTTGTTGAGGAGGCATCCACTATACCACAAGCCCTGCAGTTTGCCGGATTGGCTTAAAGGCTCTTTTACTGCACGGTTGGAAGTTTGGGACTTTGAAATCCTGTGGCAGAGGATTCCTGGACTATCCATTTGCTCAACTTTAAAAGGTCTGTGGCAGAGACTTTGTTCACTTTAAAAAGGTCTGTGGCAGAGACCCATTTCACCTAGGGCAGTCTGTAGCAGAGACTGCCCTGTTGCTGGTTCGTGTGTCATCCCGGCTGCATTGAGAGTGGTGAGTGACTTTGAACTGATGTTTACTACAGACTTTCCTACCCGGACAATGAAGCTGAAGAGGCAACGTGCAAAACCCAAAACTAGCCAGCAGCTCCTACGGGGGTAGTGCTACACTGGGTTTAGTAACACTTTAATTACTGTATCTGTCTTAAACCTTAAAAGAGAATTCCAGGGAAACCTTTAAAAATATGGGTCTTAACAATGCTCTCTTTCCCATACCTATGCTCACTAACCTGTGTAAGAAAGATGTTTATACTTATTTTCATCCTGCTCAGATCCAGTCACATAATCTCCCCTGTGTTAGCTAGGGGCCACTGCAGGAGAGAGGAGGGAGCAAAAACAATGGATGGGCCATTAGAAGCCTATGGGTAATGCCACCACTCCCAGGCATTGTCAGCCATTGTTGAGTGTTCTCTCTCTCTCTCTCTCTCTCTCTCTCTCTGGAATGCATGAGCCTTTATTGCAACTTTCATAGCTGTTGTCTTTTACAATTATGTCCTGCTTTCACAAGATGCATTAAATGTCTTAATTTCAATATAGAAGGAGAAGAACCTTCTACCAAAGATGATTTGTCTGTTACTGGTACACCAACTAGAGAATTGCAAGTAAGTAAATTATTGATACTGATGATCTTTTATAGTGATCTTTCATGAAACCTATAGGACCAATTCACACCTATGTTTTTTTAATGCAAATGGTTAGGCAGCTTGATCAGTTTTTTTGCTAGCTGTCTGGTAGGTGTTGTGGTAAGTGGCAAAGGTTTTTTTTTGGGACTTTGAATGAGACGCATGATAACATGCATCTCCATTTCTATTCAAGTACATAAAGAAGGGGTCGGGACTTTAAATGAGGTGTATTTATTGTGGCTAATCGAAAGAGTCAATATAATTATAATAATGATAAGTATTTATTTGTTTGCCATGATAGAGTAGGTACTGTACATTAACAAACAGTACATGCATATAATGACACATATTATAATAAATCATGTATCCATATCATTTACATGTTAAAAACCATAGACAGAATGTACAAACGCATTGTCCTGAATAGTAAAAAAATCATTGTATTATAGCAGTTGTAATCAAAGGTATTGCCTGGATCCAAGGATCATGTAGGTATGTATAAGTTGCACCTAGGTTAAGCCCGACGCGTTTCATGGAATCTATCCAATCATCAGGGGCGGATGCATGATACATCTATAAAGAAAGGTAAGTATGTCAAAGTGAACCATTCATAGACCAAAATTGGAAACAAAATGGTGATACATCCAGGGAGGGTGAAGATAACCATCCCTGTGGGACTCACATATCTGCTTAGTGTGAAGCACACACCGCCAGGGTGCTTGGGCCGTGGAGAATGCCTGTGGCAAGTGGTAGACAGATACTGTCCAGAAATAGCTTGATTTGGACAAAAGTCAGATTTTGCTCGGAACACTATGGTATATCTAAACCCCAAACAAAAATGTGACGATACAAGATAAAGTTCACCCCATAGACTTGTTTTTCTATTATTATGATTCCACTTACCGTCTCCATATGACCTTTCCAATAGAAGCCAAGTCACTCATAAGAACAGCCTGACCAAGATATTGCTTTTGGGCCACAGGCTACCAAGTACAGAAGTGTATAGTGGTCCTATTTCTCAAATAGAAAACACAAGAGATATTACAGTACTTTGCTTGAGTGGCTTGGCCACTCACATGCAGGAAGAACTAGTACACTGTATGGGTGTTTTATTACTGTGAGGTTAGGCTTTGTCATGTAAAATAGATCTGCACTGTTTGTATATAAAACAAACCCAGAAGAGAGTCCAGTTAGAATTCCATATACAGTGGAACCTTGGATTACGAGCATAATCCGTTCCAGGAGAATGCTCGTAATCCAAAGTACTCGCGTATCAAATTGAGTTTCCCCATTGAAGTCAATGAAAACGAAAATAATTTGTTCCGCATTGGCTTCAATGGCGTGCAATACTGCATGCGGCCAGAGGCGGGGCGCGCCGGAGAGCCTCGTAAACACTCGGAAAGGGCCGAGGACACCTCGGCTGAACTCGGAAAACCTCGGAAACTGAGTATTTCCATGATTTCCCGAGCTTTTCCGAATGGCGTCGATCAGTTACATTCGGCTCTGCTCGGCTCCGGCGCCCCCACCTCAGGCCAAAGCGGTATTGCACACCACTTTGGCTTGAATCCTGCTCATTTCGCGAGACAACACTCGCAAGCTGAGTCATGTTTTTCTTAAATACAGTGCTCGTATTGCGAAACGCTCGTTAACCACGTTACTCGCAATCCGAAGTTCCACTGTAGCTTTATTGTTTGTTTTTTTAAAGGATTTTAAACATAAAAAATGCATATGTAAAATGTAAGAAAATAAAGGTTGGGAACAAAGCAGTACTGGGTAGTGGACCGCTTTAGTGTACAAATTAATATAATACTTTAGCAAAATTTTTCAACAAAAATGACATTTTACAGTGTGTGGTATATCTGAGTAGAACAAAATATTACAGCGCACACATGCAAACATGATATTTAACTAATACAAGGCTCTTTAAAACACCTGAACATTTTCCAAAAATATGAGGATTTAGTCACACCATATGGCTATATGGTGCTTAGGCCCACTTACTGCGTCAACGTACCCCATTATCAGCGGGTCCTACGCTATCCATAGAATGGAAGATCCTGCTTCTCTGAGCCATGGGATAAATACACTCCTCTACATGGGAGAATTAAAGGACATATAACACAGGTGGACACTAATAAGAGGCAATGATGGGGAGTGGGGTGCTTCAGCCCAAAGGGCTTTAGTTCTCTCATATAGAGGAGTGTATTTCTCCCCTGGTTCAGAGAAGCAGGATCTTCCACTCTATGGATAGCGTAGGACCCACTGATAATGGGGTACTTCGACGCAGTAAGTGGGCTTAAGCACCATATAGCCGTATGGTGTAACTAAATCCACATTTTTTTTAAAATGTTAAGGTGTTTTGAATAGCCTTGCAGGAGTTAAATGTCCTTTTTGCGTGTGTGCACTGTAATATTTTGTTCTCTTTGTATGGTCTTATGGCTGCACCATCTTGAATGCATCTTTTACGGTATGCCCCCCAAATCTTTGTTTGCATATCTGAGTAGGTATCCACTAGAAAATGGGGGGAAAAAAACTGGCACCTGATGCCTCGTACACACGTACGGGATTCCCGGCGGTAAAAAGTCCGCCGGGAATCCCGAGGGGAAAACTGAGAACCTGCTCGGTAACTTTCCCCCTGTACACACGAGAGGTTTTCCCGTCTGGAAAACTGCGGTGAGAGCTTTGGCCGGGAATCCGATGGAGCATACACATGGCCGGGATTCCCGGCCAAAAGCTCTCATGGCAGTTTTCCTGCCCGGAAAACCGGTCGTGTGTACGAGGCATAAGGGTTGCAGTGCTCTGCATTGTACACACTGTGTTGTCAATCAACATTCTCTCTCTTCAACAGAAGAAGGAAAAAAACAAAACCGCCTTAGTAGCAATTAAAAATATACATTACTATTATACTTTTACTATTGCAGAAAACTTTGCCATCACCTGCTCGTGAATGGTAAGATTTGTGATTTTTCTTTTCATATGTCAAAAAATAATACACTTTTTTTTTTTTATATTTTCTTATTCTTTTTTGCCATATACATATGAATCATTAGATTGTAAGCTCCACAAGCAGGGCCCTCCTATCACTTCTGTATTGAACTGTTTTGTAAATGTACTGTCCCCTTTATATTGTAAAACGCTGCACAAGCTGTTGGCGCTATATAAATCTTGTTTAATAATAATATTAATAGTAATGTTTCATATCACTGACTCTACACATGATGCATGCGTGCATGATGGAAATACTCCTCTATAAACTGCACTGTGCATGAGTAGCAAGCAGTGTTGCAGGAAAAAATAAAAAAATTGACAGCAAAAAGGGAAAAAAATTATTCTCTTTAATTTATAAACATTAAAAAAAATGCCGTAGAAAAGTGTTTCATTATGCTTCATGACATTTTTTGCCATACCGCAATGCATTAATTTAAAGCGGAGGTCCACCCTAAAAAAAAAATTTACACTAAAGTTTATGAAAAAAAAAAGAAAAAAATTTATATAAAAAAAAAAAAAATTATACTCACCCGAAATGCCCGTTGCTATGCGTAAGTCCCCTAATCTGCCTCTAATGTGCCTCTTCCTTATCCTCGGATTGAGAACTTCCATTTCCTCTTTTTGTGAATGGGGCGCGCTGCCTTCTGGGAACTGTGTGTATCCCAGGAGGCAAGCCACCCATTCACAAAGGGCCGTGCGAGTGGCGCATGCGCAGTAGGAAACGGGCAGTGAAGCCGTAAGGCTTCACTGTCTGTTTCCCTTAGTCAGGATGGAGGAGCCGGGACCTGCCAGCAGCGATCGATCGCCGTGGCGGGACCGACATCGCGGGCGAGTAGGACAGGTAAGTGTCCTTATTAAAAGTCAGCAGCTACACTGTTAGTAGCTGCTGACTTTTAAAAAAAATAAAAAAAGCTGGGTGGACCTCCGCTTTAACTAAAAAATTGCGTGTTCATGCAACACTGTACATAAATTAAATTTATATCAATCAATATCAATTATTTCCCCACAAATAGAGCTTTCTTTTGGTGGTATTTGATCACCACTGAGTTTTTTTATTTTTTGCGCTATAAACAAAAAAAGACCGACAATGTAAAAACTTTCTGCTATTAAACATATCTAATAAAAAAAAATAAAAAAAAATGAATTCTTCTTAAATTTATGCCAATATGTATTCTGCTACATATTTTTGGTAAAGAAAAAACAACCTAATAAGCGTATAGCGATTGGTTTGCGCAAAGGTTATAGCATCTACAAACTATGGTGTATACAGGTATATAGTGTAACTTTTATAAAAAAAAAAATTATACTAATATTGGCAGCGATCAGCGACTTATAGCAGGACTGCGATATTGCGGCGGCCAATCTGACACTAACTGACACTTTTCGGGAACCAGTGACACTAATACAGTGATCAGTGCTAAAAATATACACTGTCACTGTACTGACACTGGCTGGGAAGGGGTTAAACATCTCGGAGCGATTAAAGAGTTAAATGTGTGCTTAACCAGTGTGTACTGTGAGGTGCTTTCACTAATAAATGTGCTGATTTATATTCCCTGCTTTGCAGAGAAACAAAAACCAGCACATCCCTGCTGACAGGACAGAGCTCTGTATTGTTTACATAGACAGAGCTCTGTCCTGTTTTCTTCTTCACTAATCAGCAGGTGCCTGTGGCCATCCATTGGCCGGCACTCGCTGATTGGCTTGTGCTGTGACTAATCACAGCACAAGTGGTGTGCCCCCAACCTGGATGAGGAGAATCACGTTAACAAGTCCACCACCACTTTGAATATTTGCCTGTGGGCCTACTGCGGAGACGGCTTGGTGGACATGAGCATCCTTATCATTCACATGTACAGAATCCTCTAGGTAAAATGCTGGTTAGTGGAACATCCATGTAAGTAACTCCTTAAGAGCATGCCCTTTGAAAGAAAATGCCTTTGTTTCCTCCTTAGACAAGTACATCAAGAAAATTACTGTGGGTAAGAGTACTGTCCTCCCCTATAAAAGGAAGGCTCATGCTTCTGCAAGTAGACCTGCTCTCATGCCTATCAATAGTTTATTTTGCCCACCTCAGGCCTTGGGCTCCAAACCAAAACCTGGGGCACACTTCTGTTGGAGGCTGTGGAGCTCCAACCCTGACAAGTCTGGGAGCAAGCCACTTTCATAACAAAGGGGTTCTCCACTAAGTGGGGGAATACCTGCTGGCCTTTTTAGCCTTCTGGTCTCAAGAACATCTCAGGTGTTTGGTTCAAGAGTTGTATCCAGGGGCTAGAAATTGAAGTTTCTAACACTTCTTTCTGCTTCAGGCCGGGTTCACACTGGGGCGACAAACGCTCCGACATTGGGAGCTCATGTCGCATGACGTGTGAAAATCAATGTTTCCCTATGGGAGCCGTCTTAACTGGTCCGACACATGTCGGTCCGACTTTGAAAATGCTCCCTGTGCTACTTTGGTCCGACTTCAGCCCATTGACTATCATTGAAGTCGGATCAAAGTCGGACCGCAGTCTTGCATGATCCGACTTTGGCATGCGACTTGTGCTGTGCTGCTCGGAGGGGGAACTCCAGGCCAAATTTTAAATAAAAAACCGGCATGGGTTCCCCCTTCAGGAGCATACCAGGCCCTTGGGTCTGGTCTGGATTTGAAGGGGAACCCCTACGCCGAAAAAACGGCGTGGGGGTCCCCCCCAAAATCCAAACCAGACCCTTATCCGAGCACGCAACCTGGCAGGCCGCAGGGGAAGACGAGAGAGCGGCCTCCCCTCCCTCCTGAACCGTACCAGGCCACATGCCCTCAACATGGGGGGTTTGCTGCTCTGGGGCAGGGGGGCGACCTGCGGCCCCCCCACCCCAAAGCACCCTGCCCCCATGTTGATGAGGACAGGGCCTCTTCCCGAAAACCCTGGCCGTTGGTTGTCGGGGTCTGCGGGCGGGGGCTTATTGGAATCCGGGAGCCCCCCTTTAATAAGGAAGCCCCCAGATCCCAGCCCCCCACCCTATGTGAATGAGTATGGGGTACCCCTACCCATTCACCTGGTGGAAAAAAAAATTCAATAAAAACACACACACAGCTTTTTAAAGTAATTTATTGCACAGCTCCAGGGGTCTCCGGTGTCGTCTCCGCGCTCTCCGGTACTTTCTTCTGCCGGGCCTCCGCTATCTTCTTCCAGCTCTTTTGCTAGCGGGGCCCGGTCTTCTCCGTCGCCTTCTTCTTCTCCCGCTCTCCGGTTCTTCTCTCGCTCTCCGGTTCTTTCTTCCGCCGGGCCTCCGCTATCTTCTTCCAGCTCTTTTGCTAGCGGAGAGGCCCGGTCTTCCCGTCGTCTCGTCCGGCTCTCCGTTGTCCTTCTGCTGGCCCCTCCACTATCTTCTTCCAGCTCTTTTGCTAGTGGAGGGGCCGGTCTTCCCATCGCCGTCTTCTTCTCTCTTCTCCTCCTCGATGTTGACTCGTCGCTTCCTCCTGCTGTAATACTGGCTGTTCGCTCCACTCCAAATTAATATAGGCTTCTCATGACGTCACAGTCACATGCTCCCATGACGTCACATGCTCCGGGGCCACCTGGAGCATGTGACTGTGACGTCATGAGAAGCCTATATTAATTCGGAGCGGAGCGAACAGCCAGTATTACAGCGGGAGGAAGCAACGAGTCAACATCGAGGAGGAGAAGAGAGAAGAAGACGGCGACGGGAAGACCGGCCCCTCCACTAGCAAAAGAGCTGGAAGAAGATAGTGGAGGGGCCGGCAGAAGGACAACGGAGAGCCGGACGAGACGACGGGAAGACTGGGCCTCTCCGCTAGCAAAAGAGCTGGAAGAAGATAGCGGAGGCCCGGCGGAAGAAAGAACCGGAGAGCGAGCGAAGAACCGGAGAGCGGGAGAAGAAGAAGGCGACGGAGAAGACCGGGCCCTGCTAGCAAAAGAGCTGGAAGAAGATAGCGGAGGCCCGGCAGAAGAAAGAACCGGAGAGCGCGGAGACGACACCGGAGACCCCCGGAGCTGTGCAATAAATTACTTTAAAAAGCTGTGTGTGTTTTTTATTGACATTTTTTTCCACCAGGTGAATGGGTAGGGGTACGATGTACCCCATACTCATTCACATAGGGTGGGGGGGCCGGGGATCTGAGGGCCCCCTTATTAAAGGGGGCTCCCGGATTCCGATAAGCCCCCCGCCCGCAGACCCCGACAACCAACGGCGAGGGTTGTCGGGAAGAGGCCCTGTCATCATCAACATGGGGACAGGGTGCTTTGGGGTGGGGGGCCGCAGGTCGCCCCCCTGCCCCAGAGCATCAAACCCCCCATGTTGAGGGCATGCGGCCTGGTACGGCTCAGGAGGGAGGGGGGCGCTCTCTCGTCCCCCCCTCTTCCCCTGCGGCCTGCCAGGTTGCGTGCTCGGATAAGGGTCTGGTTTGGACCTTGGGGGGGCCCCCACGTTGTTTTTTCGGCGTAGGGGTTCCCCTTCAAATCCAGACCAGACCCAAGGGCCTGGTATGCTCCTGAAGGGGGAACCCATGCCGTTTTTTTATTTAAAATTTGGCGTGGCGTTCCCCCTCAAGATTCATACCAAACACAGTGCCTGCCATTGGCGGGGATCCAAGTTGGATCCCCGTTCATTGAAAGTCGGACATATGTCGGCTTCATGTCGCGGGGCAAAGTCGGATCCAAAGTAGGACGGCTGTCGCGTCGCACTAGTGTGAACCCAGCCTCATGCTCTTCAATTTGCCATCCTGTCTGCAAAGACAGGCAGATCTATCTGCTGCTATTTAACAGCTTCCTGCACAGAGGGTAATTGCACTCTTTCTGGATGGGGAGTATTTTCAAGGGTTTTACTCCAAGCTATTCACTGTTCCCAGGCCAGATGGCAGCAAATCCATTCTGGATCTCAAGACCCTCAACCTGTTTCTAAGGCCTCGTACACACGACCGGTTTTCTCGGCAAGAAACGTCAAGAAATCTGCTGGGAGAGCTTTCTTGACGAGAAAACCGTTCGTGTGTATGTTTTCTCGTCGAGAAAACTGCCGGGAATCTCGATGAGAAAAATAGAGAACCAGCTCTCTATTTTCTCGCCGGGATTCTCGTTGGCTTGTTTCCCGACGAGAAAACTGTGTGTGTGTGTGTATGCGGCAACAAACTTACCTGTCCTCCTGTAAGCCTGCGCATGCTCAAAATGACTTTGACACATGGGCGGTAGCTTCCTAGGCATAGGTAGGGTGTAGCAAGATGGCGGCGACGGCATCGAATGTGACGAGCGCATATTCGTCGTAGTTGACGACGTCACCGCGTTCGTTCCATTCAAAAGAACGGCGGTTCTTTGGAATGGAGTGTGTGTACACTCGGCCGGCACAAGATTCTTGTCAAGAATCTCGTCAGGAAAAACAACGGGTTTTTTTCCTGACGAGAATCTCGGCCGTGTGTACGGGGCTTAATAGTCCAGTCGTTTTGCATGGAATCTGCCAGGTTAGTCAACCCTTCCTTCTGCCAGGGGATGAACTGGTCTCTGTGAACATCAGGGATGTTTACCTATACATCCCTATTTTCCCACCTCATCAATGATATCTGCTGTTTACAATAGGCAGGCATCACTACCAGTTTGTTGCCCCTCCCTTTGGCCCATCCACAGTACTCACCAAGGTGTTTGACCTGGTCCATGCCCTGCTTCACATTCAGGGTATGTATACATTGTTAAAGGTCCAGTCTGCCTAGGCCTTGTCGGCCAGTATTCAGCAAGCGGTGCAGACTCTTCAAAGCTTTGAATGGTTTCTCAATTTCCAGAAGTTATTGTTGGAACTTTTTCCTCGCTTGGACCATCTGAATCTTAATCCGGGATCCTAATGCCTTGGGACAAACTTCTGTTCCTCCGGCCTTGTGCTCAGACCCTCCAGTTCTAGATATGATGGTGGCCTCTTTTTGAGATGGTACCATATGCCTAGTTTCACTCCAGAGTGTTGCAACTCAACATTCTTACTGCATGGGACAAACAGACTTAGTCTCTGGACTGCCCCATGTGTCTGACCAGCAAGACCCGACTTTCCCTGGCTTGGTGGATTTGAAATCCAGTGCTGGAGTCGGGAAAGCCTTTTACTCCAAAAATGTGGGTGGTACTCATCGCAGGTGGCAGCCTGTTTAATCTGAGATGCAGTCCTGGATACCCCTTCAGTACAGGGAACTTGGTTGTTGGAGGAAGTTTGACATCCCATCAACGTCTTTGAACTGCGGGCAATTCATTTGTCCATCCAAAGCTGGACTTTTTAGCTGTCAGGTCACCTGACCAGAATCAAGTCAGCTTATGCCAGGGGCGTTGCCTACATCAAATACCAGGGAGGCACCAAATATTAGGCTTCTCAAAGGCAGACGGCCTTCCTTAGTCGTCAGCATCTGTATCCCAGGGAATGATCTCTCCACCCTGAGATGTTTCAAACTCTTTGCCACAGGTGTTGAGACATGGATCTTCTGAGGTCCAAATTCTTCAACAAACTAGAGAGGTTTGTTGGCGGATCCAGGGACCCTTGGGTCTTCATGGTTGATGCTCTGGTTACTCTGTGGGATCGGTTTCATCAGGGTGGTACTTCCAGATGGTGTCACATCCTGGAACAGGAAGTGTGCGGTGGCCATGAGTTTATTACAGGCTGGTGACAGTTTATTTTAATGTAAGTGCAGTACTTGTCGTTTGTTTTTTTAATAAACATACTTTCATGTAGGGCTCCTTTCATTTGTATTATTTATGTGGAGAACAACTGTTTTGAGATGCAATTTATGTGGCGAAGATGTGTACTTACCATAGAGCTGAAGGAAGATTCATGGAGGAACTGATAGACATTTATTCCTGGTCTTATAAACACAAGCCTTTTTGACTCACTGGCTAAAAGCAAGGGGTCAACTCCGTCGGCAGAGTGAGTTGTGAATCCATGTAAGCTGTCTTTCCTTAGAGGAATGTTCCTTTGTGGAAACACTTTTTTCTTTAAAGCCCTATAGTGTCATGTTTGTCACTGGAGTGATCACAATAGGTACTTTTGCACTTATAGTATGTTATATGTGATATATAGGCAGCACTGTTAATTTTTGTTTTATATTGACGATGCCACCTGTTCTTCAATATAGTATGACAGCAGCTACCTAAAAACACAAGGTGTAATTTTAGTTTCACCATAGAGTGAGGGTATTCATAGTTAACTTGTTACAACTCTGTCTTAAACATGCCTTTCCTCCTCTAGACCTTCTTCCTTGTCTTCTCCACAGGATCAAGATGGGGCATTCTGGGGAACCTCATTGCACTAAACTGGTCCAGGAGAACCTAATATTTTCCTCTTGAAGGCTAGGAAGTTGAATTCTCACAAAGTTTAGCATTGCACCTGGAATGTCTACTTTATTTGCTGCGAGGTTAGGAAAGTCCATGCTTTTAATGACTCCATGGGACAAATTCAGTCCTTTCTTCAGTCTGGTCTGGATCAGAATCTAGCCTTAGGTACCATCAAGGGACCTTGCCCTGGCTGATGTTTTTCAGAGACCATTGGCTTCTCATTCATTTGTTAAGGCCTTTGTGCAGGGTCTCATTTATATTGTTCTCAATGTGCAAACCCTGTTAACACAGAGGGACCCCAACCTGGCTTTGCCAGCCCTTCAGAGGCCACCCTTAAAACCAAATAGGGATGTTCCATTATCTGATCTCATTCACAAGGTGGTTCTTCTCATTGCCATGACCTCTTTGACTGAGTTAGTGGCCTTATCCTTTAAGTGTTAAACAAGGATAATTCTGTTCTGTAGCCCAGGGCTTCCTTTCTCCCCAAGGTGATTTTCTCCTTCCACCTTAACCAGGATCCTGGTCTTTTCTGCCTATGTCCTGCTCCAAAACATCCCAAGGATATTTCTCCCCAATGTCTTCATGTAGTACATGCTGTGAGAGTCTACCTTTCTGCTACAGCGGTTTTTGGGCAATTAGATTCCCTCTTGGTCTTTCTTGGGAATTTATGTGGGGGCTTCCCGCCTCTTGCTTTACCATTGCTTAGGGCAGTGTTTCTCAACCTTTTTTCAGTCAAGGCACACTTTAAAAATTATGGACAGTCTCGAGGCACTCCATTCTAAAATGTAAAAACTATTCTAATAGATTTACATAATGCAGCAACATCCAACGTTAGAGGTGATTTATTCTTCCAAAGCAAATACAATGTTCCAATGTTCCTGTTCTCCCTCAGTTTTTCTGCATCACTCAGCTAATGTGACACCAATGCTGATGGAGAGGGGCAGAGGAGGGTCAAACAAGGATGCATATGCATGTGACTGACATCCTCCATACCAACTGATGATGCTGCCATTGGTCGTTAGGATGCCGGCAGCTAGAAGGTTGTAATGGTGCACAATGAAAGCCTGTGGCTTTGTGTAACTAAAAGGCAGGCTTCATCCACATGCCGGCATTTTGCCAAGGCACCCCTTAAAAATTCCTCAGGGCATCCCCAGGGTGCCTGGGCACCCCGGGTGAAAAAACCGGCTTAGGGGGATTAGACAGTGCATCATTCAAGTCTATGGTGTAAAGCATTGGTCTCCAAACTTTCTAGGTGTTTTTAAATGGGCCTGTTGGCATTTTGTTCACCCGTTAGTTAAAATACTTTGGGATGTTCCATGGTTATGATTAGCAATTGTATGTCTTGTACTGTATGATTAAGAAAGTATTTTTTTGACTTACCTGTAAAATCCTCTTGGAGTACAGTACAAGACACAGGTCCCTCCATTCTGTTCCTTCTGATCTGCCTGATGTCCTTGCAGCTTCTTTGCCAGCGTCCAATCACCTAAAGGTAGCTGTCTATAACCCAAGAGTCCTGTATGTCCTGTATAGTACTCCAAGAAAAGGATTTTACAAGTAAGTCAAAAATCCTATTTTACACAGCTCCTGGCAAAATACAAAATTCTTTTAAACAAAGATGATGCTTTCATTATTTATTTCCTAAATATTTTTCCCTCCAATGGTTATAGGAATCTGTCCTGATTCTTTTATTCTGCTAGTTTTCTTGTGTTCAGCCGGCAATTCCATGGTCCCAGTGCTGAAATTGTAGCATTGTCTGCCCTCAGATCTGCGCTTTCTTGTTCAGCAGATCAGTGATATTAACCAGGTCATAGTGCTATCTACACCCACAGACTTGCTGAGCCACCACACCTCTACGCCACTGAGAGGTTACATAGGAGCATCATTAGAGCCTGTCCACTGTCTAGAAGGGAAGAAGAGCTTGGGAGCTATTGTTAATCACTTGACCTACGTTGTACCTGTTTACCTGTGTTTGACTGTTTTATTTCAAGCACTAACACTGCCCTACTCTCATGTATTCATCCTTATTTTTTTCTTAACCACAGCACATCAAGCATTAGCAAAGATTCCAGTGGTTCTCGGACCCCAAAAATATCACGTACTATCTCTCTCAGTAAGTGCAGTATCTTTTGTTTTAATGTGGAAGACAGAGATTTTGTGCTTTGCTAGTTATTATACATTCCCATTATAGTAAATTAGTATTTGTCATGACTCAGAAAATACATCTTAAGTTTATTTGTAGGGGTTATTTTACGTTGGCGTTAGTACGAACATTTGTGATATACTGCTTCTCTATTTTAGGGGATTATATCACGAATTAATCAGTTAGAAACTATGAACACAGCGTTTGACAATCATACCAGCATTACATAGACCATTAGAAATAAGTTGAACAAATTTTTTTCTTTCATTTCCTGTATTTACAGAGTACAGACGTTGTATGCAGGTTGGTATACTTACAACCATTCACATAAATCCTTGTCCTCCTAAAAGTTTCTAATCTGATATATCCAGGGATTTTTTTCTCAGAGAATAGGTGCGGTTACTCCCCCCACCCTCCGGAGTCACCCCTTGCCCTCGCCTTCCACCCACTGCCAAGCACGGTCCCTGGGTTCCACCCTATACCCACCTTCCAGCACTGCCCCTTTTAGAGAATACAGAACCAAGTATCATTTAGTGGTGCTAGGTAATTTAATTTATATAGAAAATGGTAATTATTACAAGAAAAGTAGATCCCCCAGCAATAATAGATCCGCCCACAGCAACAATATACTCCACTCCCCAGCAATAACAGCTCCTCACAACAGCAATAATAGATCTCCCAGCAGCTAGCATGAATAAAACCTCCAAGAGCCATCAAGAGTAAGTCCCTCTCAGCAACAATTGACCCACCAGGATTTTAAGAACCATCCAGCAACAATAGATCTCCCCAGGAACAATAGACCCCATGCATCAATGAACCCTTCCACAGTCAGCATCAATAGACCCTTCAGCACACACCAGCACCCCTTGTCATTACATAAATTTATGTTGGAGGTGCTTCATTTCCCCACATTACCGCTGAAAAAATAACCTTGTGTAGCGATACCTCCAACTAAGGAGGCCGCAGAATTAGATTTTGGGCCCTGAGTGCAGCTCCGCCAACCCCCGGCAATAGGCTCTATCCCCTTCTGGCACAGCTAGTACTAACAATCAATGATATGTCCTATGCAATAGAATAACTAAGCAAGGACACAGTAATGAATTGTAATAGGTAAAGTGTTTTACTCATCAATTCTCAATATGAATAAAAGGGGTAACAATAATCACAGTTCTAAACAATCACTCCTAAGGGCAGCGTCCTGCCACTCTAACACACTATATAGTAACACACGCTACAAGTGCGCCATACGGGCGACCGTTAACTAAGTGCCCTATGGCGCAGCAATCAAACACGCTAGAATCCCCACCAGGCCTGGTTCTAATATTTAGCTTAGTCCTTCTTTCTTCACCGGCAGGTCTGTAATGGTGGTGCACTTAAACAGAGTATAACTTTGTAATCCAAGGGGTATGAAAATAACTTGTAGGCCACGGCAGTCTATAGGCCTATACACAGCAACAGTATCTAAGCTGGGCTTATGCCCTCTCACCCGCCGGACTACGGATCCAGTCCGGGAAAACCTCCACCGGCCGTGTCACACACTCTCGATCTCTCCAACGATCGGGTCCCCGATCCGACAAGGCGGTAGCTCACAAAGTCAGATGCCACCCAGGCTCGCAGAGGGGAGGATGGAAGGCTCTTCGGTGCAGAGCAAGGCCTCAGGCTTCAGGCCTTGCCCCTCCGACACATCCGCACAGGAGGATCCGTCCGTGAAGTCTCGTGTCGCCAAAGAGGCCGAGCCCGGCCCCGCCTCTTCCTTTTATAATCCCTCCCATGAGTCTCTGCGGTGGAACGTCACAACAAGAATGGGGTTATGGGTAATGTAGTTTCTTCCCAATATAGGGGAACACCCCGCTACACACTCCCCCCACTTAAACTCTTTGGTCCCCAAAGATAAATTTTAGCAACAACTATATACAACATTGGACAATTCTGAAAACGATGTTGGGATAGGGGATTCCCACCATAACTGAGGGGTTGAATTCCCTTGCCCACAGGTCACATTATCTTGGGTGGCCTGACTAACTGTGCCAGAGAGTGAGCTGGGGTTGCCCTCCACCAAATGGACAGTGGAGGGATCCCGAATCTCAGCATTTCTCCTAGCAGTGACCACAGAGTCTTCCGAACTGTTCCCCATCTGGGGGTAGGTCAGCTTCTTAGGAGGTTGAATGACTCTTCGAGCTCTTTGCTCTCTTGGAATCTCTGGCTCTGGCGCCTCAGGCTCCTCTTCCTCGGAGTAACTATCATGGGCATCTTCCCAGTAATCTGTTGAAGGACTGAAAGGGATGAATTCTGTAGCCTCTGGGTTCAGCGTTTCATCTGTGGTATCTTGGGTGACTGGAAGATCTATGATAGAAGTTCCTGGAGTTGGGGAAGACCACAGCCAATCAAGCTCTCCTTCTTCATCTCCACTAAGTTGGGAGGCTTCTCCATTTCCAGCTCGGGAGGTCTGTGACCGAGTGTGCGGTCTAGGAGTATCCAAGATAGAGGCCGGTGCAGGGGAGTCTCCCACGGAAGGTATTCTAACTGCCTCCGTCAGTGGGAGCAGGTGGTTTCGATGCCATGTCTTCAGTGGGCCTACCTTTCCCTCTGGCTTCACCTTGTAGACAGGTAGGCCCGGCAACTTCCTGCAGATGACATAAGGTTCAGATCTCCATCTGTCTGCAAGCTTGTGCTTTCCGGGGACTCCCAGATTGCGCAACAGTACTCGATCCCCGGGCTGTAGGTCTTGTACCCGGACCTTCAGGTCGTAATTTTTTTTATTCCGAGCTCCCCTTTGATCTGAGGCCGCTTGAGCTTGTTCATAGGCTACTTTCAGGCTGTGTCTGAGCCTATCCACATATCCTCTGTGAGAGGTGACGGAGGAATGGTCCAGTGAGGTGCCAAAAGCCAGGTCCACCGGTAGTCTCGCTTCTCTCCCAAACATGAGTCGATATGGGGAATAGCCTGTAGCATCACTGATGGTGCAGTTGTAAGCATGTACCATGGCTGCTATGTGTTTGCTCCAATGTTGCTTTTTCTCGCTTTCCAGAGTCCCCAACATGTTGAGCAGGGTTCGGTTGAACCTTTCCGGCTGAGCATCTCCCTGAGGATGGTAAGGTGTAGTTCGAGTCTTCCTGATTCCCAACGAATCCAAGAGCTTCCGGATCAGCTTACTCTCGAAGTCCCTCCCTTGATCTGAATGGAGTCTCTGTGGCAGCCCATAATGGACAAAATACTTCTCCATAAGTACCTTGGCCACGGTGGAGGCCTTCTGATCTTTGGTGGGGAAGGCCTGGGCATACCGGGTGAAATGGTCGGTTATCACCAGAACATTTCCTAGTCCACTCAGGTCGGGTTCGAGGCAGAGAAAGTCAATGCACACCAGGTCCATAGGCCCTTGGCTCTGTAGATGGCCCATTGGGGCAGCTTGATGGGGCAAAGTCTTCCTCTGGATGCATCGCGCACATGAGTGGCAGTACTCCTCTACCTCTGCCCTCATGCAGGGCCAATAGAACCGACTTCTGACAAGTTGAAAAGTCCTTTCAGCCCCTAGGTGGCCATGATTGTCATGCAAGGCCATCAAAACAGTCTCCCGATGTTTCTCTGGGAGGAACATCTGCCACTTATCTTCTGAATCATCAGAGGGGCCCCTTCGGTAGACCACTCCCTGATGCAACTGCAACCTATCCCACTCCTTCCTCAGTAGGCGAGCTTCTTTGGAGGGTTGACGCATGAGTATGTTTGGATCCTGATTTTCCAAGGCCTCCAGGACCAATCTCCCCATGGGGTCTTCCAATTGGTCACACCTTAATTCCTTTTTGGACAATCTTGGTAGGTTGCCCTCTTCCAATTGAGCTACTCCACAGTAGTGTTTGGGGACTCCCACCGTGGTAACTCCTATTTCCTCTGCTCTGGAGCATCCTCGGGCTTGGAATGCAGCTCCTTGACAAAGGGCCTGCACCCCGTCCGGTGCCACTTGGGTCCAATCTTCTATTTCAATGGTCGGGGAATGAGATCTTCTGGACAAGGCGTCTGCGTCTCGATTCCCCACTCCTGGTCTATACTTAAGGCTGAAGTTGAATCCAGACAGTGCGGCTAGCCACCTGTGTCCAGTGGCATCCAGCTTGGCCGTGGTGAACAGGTAGGTAAGGGGGTTGTTGTCGGTCTTCACAGTGAACTCTGCTCCGTACAGGTAGTCTTTGAGCTTGTCTACTACCGCCCACTTGAGGGCCAGGAACTCCAGCTTGTGAGTGGGGTAGTTCTTCTCAGAGGGGGTCAGGCTTCTACTCACATAGGCAACAGGCCGCAATTGCCCCTCATGTTCTTGGTAAAGTACTCCTCCCAGACCGTCGTGACTAGCATCCACGTGCAGTTCATAGGGTTTGGTTGGGTCTGCATAGGCCAAGACTGGTGCAGTGGTCAGGCTCCTCTTCAATTCCTGGAAAGCCTCTTCACACCTCTGATTCCACTGATCTCTGATGGACTCTCCTGGCCTCCTGGGCCCCGATCCATCCTCCTCTCCTTCAGTCTTGAGCAACTCATTCAATGGTCTAGCAATTCGAGCAAATCCCTCCACAAACCTTCTATAGTAGGAGCAGAAGCCCAAGAAGGATCTGAGTTCTGTTACTGTGGTGGGCTGTGGCCAGGAGGTAACTGCCTCCAATTTCTCAGGGTCTGTGGCCACCCCTTCTTCAGATACTATGTGCCCCAGATAGTTCACAGAAGACTGGTAGAACCGACACTTCTCAGGCGAAAGCTTAAGTCCTTCCTCACTGAGTCTTCTCAACACTTTCTCCAGCCTCTCTTCATGTTCCTCCAAGGTTCTCCCAAAGACAATGACATCGTCTAGGTATACAAGGACTTCGATCAAGTTCATGTCCCCTACTGTCTTCTCCATGAGACGTTGGAAAGTAGCTGGGGCTCCAGACAGACCTTGGGGCATCCGGTCGAATTCGAAGAACCCCACTGGGGTTATGAAAGCTGTCTTCTCCTTGTCTGCTGGGTGCATCGGAATCTGATAGTACCCACTCTTGAGATCCATAACGCTGAACCATTTGGCTCCAGACAAGCTCTGTAGGGCATCCTCTATCCTCGGAGTGGTGTATTGGTCAGGTATGGTTCTCCTGTTGAGAGTCCTGTAGTCTATACAGAGCCTCAATGATCCATTCTTCTTTCGGACCACTACTATGGGAGAGGCATAGGGGCTTCTGGACTCCCGTATCACACCAGTCCTCTTGAGTTCTGCAAGTTGTTCCCTCAGATCCTCCAGATCTGCTAGCGGGACCCGCCTGACTCTCTCTCGGAAGGGCTTATCTTCTTGGAGGCGGATCCGATGGGTGGCACTTCTTGCACACCCCACATCAAATTCATCCCTAGAGAAGATCTTCTCCCATCTATTCAACTGGGCCTTGGCTCTCTCTTTCCAAGCCCTGGACAGATTCGGGTTTTCCATGGTCAGCTTCTCCCAAACATCCGCTTCTTCACCTGTCCTCTTCACTTCTGACAGGGTAACAGGGGCCGCCGGGCTCACCTGGCCTAGCAACATTCTGGCTGGGATGTCCATGGGGTCTTTGGTAGTATTCCTAACACTCACTGGAACTCTATAATGGGCCTTCTTCAGGACCTTCAGCGGAATCACTTCCGGTATCACCTCCAGGCCTGAGGATTCACCCCTTGGGTCTGACTCCAGCATGACAAAGGGACCAGGCTGTTCCCAAGTAAGCTTCACAGTGGCCCTGAGACAGGTTACTTCACCGGGCTGCAACACTACCCCTTCTCTTCCAAGTCTCCACAACTTCCCTATCTCCTCTCCAGGGGTCTCCCGCTCTTGGACCAGCCGTTGGTAGGCTGTCTTCAGCATGGGATGGATCTTGGTAGCTGCTTGTCTTTCTTCCGTCACTAGAGGGGTCAGGAGTCTTCGGACCAGGTCCGTGTTTGTCCCTATTATAAGGGAATTCTTGTTGGCTCCAGGCGGCCTAGGACACACAACTGCCAGGGTGTCAAACACTTCGGCCTTCCCAGCCACGGATGGGTCAAAGGTTATTTGGACGGGAAGGTAGCCGTCGTAAGGGAAACTCTGGGTTCCAATTCCCCATATTTCCAGCTCCTCTATCTTCTGGATAGGCAGATGACTCAGGTGCCTGTCGTAGAAGTCCCGGTATAGTAGGGTCACTTGTGCCCCGGTGTCCAGGAGGCCCCTGGTGTAGACTCCCTCCACTTGAATGGGCACTATAGGGGATGGGCCTACCAGCTTCTCTGGATATGGTCCGGCAGGAGCTGCCTTCTTCAGACCTTTTCCCTTTGGACTCTCTCTTGTCCTATTCCCTTTGGACTTGAACCTTTCTTGAGCCTGGTATGCACTGACTTCCCTCCTTTTAATGGGTGTAGGAACCCGCTGAGGTGTACTATTATTTTTCTTGGGTGGGCACCTCCTTTGGGGGGTGCCGTGCCTCTCCTGAGGGGTCTCCCCCCTTCTTCTTGGAGTATAGCTTTGTTGAGGGGTATTACGTTTCCCCTTTGGTGTTCTATCTCTCTTTTTGTTTTTCTTTGCATTCAGCTTGGAGTTTACTGAAGATGGTGGGCACCCGGTTGACTCCTTCACCGGGGCCCTCTGAAGTTTCCCGCCGGCTTGCGGTTGTCTGGTCTCTTCTTCTTCGGACTAGAACATGTGGCTGCAATGTGGCCAACTCCCCCACAGTTGAAGCAGACTATATCTCCCCATTCTTGTAAAGGTTCGGGTGCTGAGGCAATCGGGAACAATTCCTTCCTTGGACTTTCCTTCTTCTTGGGACACTCTGTGTCTTTTGCTATCAGAGAGGTCAATATCTCTAATACCTTGGACATCTGAGTTTTTAGGGTGTCTATCTCCGCCTCTCTTTCAGGGGTCATCACTGGATTGACCAGCACCTGTGCGGGTACAACACTTGTCTTATCCTTCTGCTGGTCCTGTTGCAGCGCCTCCTCATCTCTGATAATTTTTATTAAATCAGCATAAGTCAGCAACATTCCTCCTCCCAAGGTTTTCAGGTGCAGCCAGACTGGATCGGAGCGTAGCGCTCCCTTTAAGACTTGCTTCATTCTTGCCGCATCGGCATCTTGGGGCTTCATCCCTTTCTTTAACACAATCTTGCACAGCAGCCTGTTTAGCCTTCTGACATACTCGGAAAGTTTCTCCTCCGGTTTTTGGAAAGTGTGTTCAAACTGGTAGACCGTCTCTGTCACCTTGTCTAATTGACCAAACTCTTCCTGCAGCATAGCTAGACAATCCTGCGCCGTGCACCCTGCATTCCCAAACCGGAAACTTTTCACTGCTTCTGCTGCTGCACCTTTAAGGCTTTCTAACACTCGCTGCCTCTTCTGTGCCTCCGGCACCTCCCATGCCTCCACTGCCTGTAATGCCTGTTCCACCCAAGTATCAAAATCTTCTTCCCCTGCCGGGACAGGGAGCTTCCCTGAGAATATTTTTAGTCTCCGGTAGCTAGTTTCCACATGCACCGTACTTGTCTTCTGACATTTGGCTAGCAAATCCCCTATTGCATTTATCAGTTCTGGTGATATAGCAGTGGCCGATGCAGGTGCCACCGGAGGTGGCGCCCTGTCTTCTCTTTCAGGTGTAGTTCGGGCCGCAGCCTGTGGCGATCCCGTAGGGGATGGTTCCCTTTCTACAGTTATTGCGTGCGCCAGCCTAAATGTTCTGTTGTCTGGCGTCCGCAGACACTTGTGCTTACAGGCCTCTGGCATCCCGTCCCAATATTCCACTAATGCGTATTGATATGAGATGTTTGGGTCTGTCTTCATGTCTATCACCCACGGTGTGTGATCTGGGGACACTGAACTCAGCAGTTCCTCTACCGTCTCACTTAGCCATTAGCCTTCCTGGCGAGAAATGGTCATCGACTGTTTTGGCTCTGTATTAGCGGCTTTGCACCACTCTTCTACCGCTCTTGGATCCATGGGGTCCATGCCGGCACTTCTGGCGTTCGCTTGCTGCATCAGGATCCCGGACGAGCCCCCACGTGTAGCGATACCTCCAACTAAGGAGGCCGCAGAATTAGATTTTGGGCCCTGAGTGCAGCTCCGCCAACCCCCGGCAATAGGCTCTATCCCCTTCTGGCACAGCTAGTACTAACAATCAATGATATGTCCTATGCAATAGAATAACTAAGCAAGGACACAGTAAGGAATTGTAATAGGTAAAGTGTTTTACTCATCAATTCTCAATATGAATAAAAGGGGTAACAATAATCACAGTTCTAAACAATCACTCCTAAGGGCAGCGTCCTGCCACTCTAACACACTATATAGTAACACACGCTACAAGTGCGCCATACGGGCGACCGTTAACTAAGTGCCCTATGGCGCAGCAATCAAACACGCTAGAATCCCCACCAGGCCTGGTTCTAATATTTAGCTTAGTCCTTCTTTCTTCACCGGCAGGTCTGTAATGGTGGTGCACTTAAACAGAGTATAACTTTGTAATCCAAGGGGTATGAAAATAACTTGTAGGCCACGGCAGTCTATAGGCCTATACACAGCAACAGTATCTAAGCTGGGCTTATGCCCTCTCACCCGCCGGACTACGGATCCAGTCCGGGAAAACCTCCACCGGCCGTGTCACACACTCTCGATCTCTCCAACGATCGGGTCCCCGATCCGACAAGGCGGTAGCTCACAAAGTCAGATGCCACCCAGGCTCGCAGAGGGGAGGATGGAAGGCTCTTCGGTGCAGAGCAAGGCCTCAGGCTTCAGGCCTTGCCCCTCCGACACATCCGCACAGGAGGATCCGTCCGTGAAGTCTCGTGTCGCCAAAGAGGCCGAGCCCGGCCCCGCCTCTTCCTTTTATAATCCCTCCCATGAGTCTCTGCGGTGGAACGTCGCAACAAGAATGGGGTTATGGGTAATGTAGTTTCTTCCCAATATAGGGGAACACCCCGCTACACTTGAATGTGTCTCAAAGTCCTTCAGATGCTCACCCAAATACTAGGGCAACTTTAGGATATACAAATGTCATGGCAGTGTGGTACTGGTTGTTGATTAAAAGCTGATGATTTTGCGGCCATGTCTTATAATACTAATTTTGCCACAAAGGTGGAGTTGCATAGTAATAGCTATTGACCCATCAGTAGAGATTTCCCATATAAACCGTGCAAGTAGATTGAATTATGGTAAAGTATATGTGAACCCTCACCTTGTAAAACAACCAGTTCAAAATAGAAATGCAAGGTAAAACATATGATATGAAAGAAGAAAAACATTATAAATATCTTTTTCTTTCCTTTTTTATAAGTGATCACATACCTTCTGTTCTCAGCTGCATAAGGATCTCAGAGAGCCAGGGGAGGGAAAAACAGCAGCACACTGAGAAGACTTTCATGTTTTCTGAATAACTAACTGCTTTAACTGGTGTCTATTCATACCTGCTCAAAGTTCAGCTTTTTACCTACAAATACATTTTTATAGGTGGCTTTCCAAAAAGAAATAGGAAGCGTAAACGGAAACGAAATAATCTAGAGGTATGCACATTTGCTTATTGCACCTTTTGTAACCTTTTATATTCTCCTTACTGGTCAGCTACTGTCATTTTATGAGTTTAACTTTACCTTAAATTTCTAGTCCGAGCAGGCAAAGCAATGGATACTTTAACCTGTTGACAATAGTGGCGGCCCATCCATAGGGGGCACTCGGGTGCAGCCCCCCCCCCCCAAGCTTTTAGCCCAAAAAAAAAAAAAGTCACTTTAAAAGTGACCAGGCGCCGGACACACGGCGGTCTATGGGAAGCTTCCCAGCTTGCAACCAGCTGATTGCAAGCTGGGAAGCTGATCTGTCTGTGTTTAGGGCGTGTGCAGGGCGCAAGCTGTGCACCCGCACACACTCCCATTCTCCAGTGAATTGTCCCTGGCTCTTGTCCATTTTTTTATTGGCCGGGACCGGAGGGCGACTGGGCGGTGCTTTATCAGCACTACAGCATCACTTCCCTGGAGTCAGAGTGGAGTGGACACTGAGACTACTTTATTACTGCAACTCGGGACCCTGTAATGTGAGGCGGGGAGGAGATCACAGATGGGTGCAGAGCTGAGCCCGAGCGCGGTGTACCAGAGCAGAAGGTGAGTGACTGAGTGCGGGGATCGGAGGTGATCTCTCTCACTGTCTCTCCTTCCCGGCAACATGCTTCCCATCCCTCCTCTGCAGGGTGGCTACAGAGTGACTGCTCCACCCGGTGTGTTGTGTGTCCTGCCGTGAGCCTGGCTCCCCCTCCCCCCACCTCTGTTCACTTTTCTCAGCTATTGCAGAGCTTCATGGAGGGGGTATGGTGGGGCTGCTGAGTGTTGTGGTGCAGGGCAGTGACTGGCAGCTGTGGGGTTTCCAAACCCCAAATCCCACTCCCCTCCTGCATCCTAAAATGCCCCCCCCGCCTCTCCACCCTAAAACGCCCCACTCCCTGCCTTTCCACCCTAAAATGCCCCCTGCCTCTCCACCCTAAAACGGCACCCCTCCCTTGCCTCTCCACCCTAAAACGGCTCCCCTCTCCACCCTAAAATGGCCCCCTCTCCACCCTAAAACGGCCCCCCTCTCCACCCTAAACAATAACCCCTCTCCCTGCCTCACCATCCTAAAAAATAACCCACTTGCTGCCTCTCCACCCTAAACAATAACCCCCCTCCCTGCCTCTCCACCCTAAACAATAACCCCCCTCCCTGCCTCTCCACCCTAAACAATAACCCCCCTCCCTGCCTCTCCACCCTAAACAATAACATCCTGCCCACCTCTCCACCCTAAACAATAACCCCTCTCCACCCTAAACAATAACCCACCTCTCCACCCTAAACAATAACCTCCTCCCCACCTCTCCATTCTAAACAATAACTCCCTCTCCACCTTAAACAATAACCCTCCTCCCCACTTCTCCACTTTTTTTTTTTTTTTTATTCTTTTTATTAATGCTTTTTTGTACTGTTGAATTACAAAACAAGGCCATAGGGGCATACCCCAGCCAAACATTGTGCATAACCACATGCACAACAAAAGAAAATACCATCACACCCTAACGCTAAATACTTCTAGCTAAACACAACATAAACACCTCTCAGGTTACCCATGATAGGATTTCAGCAGGAGTTATTGTTTCTTGTAGGACCTCATCTCGTTCCTAACTGCCTGTATAGAACTGTACTGGAGCAATTAGGAGTAGGCACGATCATCTTTTTGACTATGCTTACACCTCCATTTACCTATTCGGATTAGGACCTCAGTGCCAAGCACCCCAGGTGGGTACCCAGGAGATCCATCTAAGTCACTCCCCCTGAGGCTGGTCATCAGTTGTGGATTCAGAGTCTGTCCACAAATGCCAGACTTTTTCATATTTTTTGGGGCATCCTTGAGACAGATACGTCGCTTTATAGAGGGGTATCATTGCGTTAACTAGCTGTTTCCAAGAGGTCAGGGTGGGGGGGTGGTTGACTTCCACTTTAATACTAAGGCTTTTCTTGCATAAAAGAGAAGGATACCTATAAGGGTACGTGTTGCTTTGGCCAGTGCCAGTTGCTCCACCAGGCCCCACTTCTCCACTTTAAACAATAACCTTCTTCCTGCCTCTCCACCCTAAACAATAACTCCCTCCCCACCCCAAACAATAGCCCTCCTCCCCACCTCTCCACACCCTAAACAATACCCTCCCCACCTCTCCACCCTAAGGAATAACCTCCTCCATGCCTCTCCACCCTAAACAATAACCTCCTCCCTGCCTCTCCACCCTAAACAAAAACCCCCTCCCTGCCTCTCCACCCTTAACATAAACCCCCTCCCTGCCTCTCCACCTCAAACAATAACCCCCCCTCCCTGCCTCTCCACCCTAAACAATAACCCCCCCTTCCTGCCTCTCCACCCTAAACAAATAACCTCTGTGTTTAATGATGGGATTCGTATGAGGGAGGGGGTCTTGTATACAATGGGTGGTAGTGTTGAGGAAGGGGTCCTGTGTAATGATGGGGAGAGGGATTGAGGTAAAGGATTCATTTTGTTTAACCATGCTCCTTAAGCCCCTTCCACTTGTAGCGGCCTCACCCCATCTCTTTTGTCTAGGGGTATCACATACGACAGGGTGAGATGCGCTACGGCCCATGTCCACCCCATAGCTGTGGGTGAGGTGAAGGCCAGTACCAGATATTTTCCTCGGGCCTGTGTGTTTTAGTCAAAGATCAAGTCCTGCTGTGCCAACACTTCCCTTTGCTCCCATTAACCAGAGTTCCACACACCGATCACAGTCCAACTCTTGTTTTATAAACAGTGCTTCAGAAGCCAACTAGTTGAGACCCAATAACAGTTTGATACAGTGCGATGAGCAGGTCGAGGCACTATCCTGATTGTCAGCTAAACCACTGTGATTTCACCAGCGGTTACTATAGCCTTCGGCTAAGAGAGAACTTAGAACTTCAGAGTCTCTACCAGCGACTCAAGAGAACGTAGATAGGAGTACCTTCGCTGCGTTGTGGCCCCTGTCAGGGGAAGATGTCCCTCCAAGGGAGTTACCGGAGGCCCATCCGTCACTGGGTTGATGCTGCTCCAGACTCTCCGAATGGGTAACCTCCCCGGCCTCCTCGCTTCAGACATGGGCCCCATCCACTTCAGGGACCCTCGGACTTCTCCACCCTCGCGGGACCCAGTCAAAGTCAATGAGCCCCAGGCCTCCTGGTTTAGTACCTCACCCCAGGCTGAAGGTGCCTGGGATGGACTCCAACTCCATTCCGGTCAGGTCTAGGGTACCTGGGCCGGAACTCCGAACCGCCCACACCCAGGCCTAAGGTGTCTGGGCGCGTGATGAAGGAACTCCAAAAGAGCAAGACCCCGTGACCAGGGCGTCTCCCCCTTTTATCCCCTCCATTGACACCACAGCAGGTTCCCCGCCCTCGCATCTCTGAGAAGGGACAAAAAGGACAGCACTATGGCAGCAAATCTACCTTGAGCCTGCGGGTACCTGCCACCCACAGGCCAAGGAGACTATTACCGCCCAATCCTCCACGAATACAAATGGTCCAATTACTCCCATAATTTACACACCTGGATCATACTACCACCCAGGTGTACCCCACCTAAATTTAGAGACCCCGCTACATACTCCCCCCTGTGATTTGACGCTGGTCCCCAGCGTCTGGTGCAAACCCATGTCTCCCAAAGAGTGGTGACATAAGCCTGACCCCAGAGGCTATCCCTAAAAAATTGAACCTTAACCATGCCAAGACCTGCTCAAAGGAAGGGGAACATAAAACAATAAACTTTTTCATAAAACCTTCTAAGCATGTACACATATACAATCCCTCCCTTTACTGTCTAAGAACCACCCCATACTCAGTAGTCTTGACAGACGAATCTCCTGTAGAAGGGAAACAAACAACACACACAAAAAAAACAAAACACATCCTGACATTTTGTGTTAATTTGGAATGAATGGGTCTATCAGCCGAGAGACCCACTCGCTCCAATGAGTAAAGCGATGCAAATGTACAAACAACAGCCGTTGCACAACACCGCCACCTGGTGACAGTGCCACGGTAATGACACTTGGCGAAATCTTCAGTCTTCCTGCGTCCCTACTCTGATTCTACCCCCTCAGTCTCTGTCTTTAAATTGTGAAAGAAGAGAGAACAAACAAACAGCTCTCATTCCTCCAAAGAGTAGAAAAAAAACACAAAAACCCAAATAAAAAACTAGGGTACAGTTCGATGCTCCGCCAAGAACACTTCCAAAAAGTTGCTGCAGAAAAAAACACAAGTGAGTCTCTTCTCACAAGTAAAACTTCGGGTCAGGCAAAAACAAGGGCTTCAGATGCTTATCGAAAACCTCAATCGAATAGTCAGCGTCCTCTCCATCTTTCCTGCAGATGCGCACCTTGTCTGCATGGATATAGCGGCCCCACATCCAGTCTGCTCTGCAGTCTCTGAACTTTTTCGACACAGGTGGCGAACAGGACAAGTATCGCCGGGCATGAGGCACTTTAAGTTTCTCCCAAATGAACTCATCATACCATCGCTGTCGCAGAACTTCAACCTCAAACAGCAAGTCCCTGGGCAAGTAAGGATATTCCCATCCGTACTCGTGGGCGACCCTCTGAGAAAAGAGTCGTTGCAATCGGGCCAAGGGAGGCATTGTGGCCCGCTCACCCTCTCCTGGTTGAACAATGGCCTCCGGGTGCCGAGGTACTTTCACTACCTCGGATGGCTTTTCTCTCGGAGCCCGCAGTGATGCTCGTTGTTTCCCCTCCAACAAAACGGGTGATGCTGTGGATTGTGGAAGAGCAATTGGAGGACTAGGCTTCCTCGTAGACTCTGGGGCTTCCGCCCGGGGCGTGCTATCTCCTATAGATATAGGCGAATCTTGGGGTGCACGTAGTACAGGTAATGGGCGTTTGTCCCAGCCCTTCTGGTGAAACAGTTCATCTATCTCACCGTCATCTCCACAATCCGATAGTGACTCTAGGTCGGAGGTGTCATACATCTCCGCGGGAAGGTAGTCTCTAGTAGACGTGGAACTACCCTCCCTAGCGGGCTCCACCGACTGGGGACCCCCGACACCTCCAACCACCACCACAGTCCCAGCCCCTGGCTCACCTTGACCTTTCCTAGAACTGGGATGTCCAGGACTCTTCCAACCGGATCCATCCAGGCCAGGCAAGCGACGGGGTGAAGCTCTTCCACGACCATAGGAGGCCTGCACCAGGCCAACTTTCCTCTTTGGAGGTGGGAGCAGAGAATCTGTGGTGACCGAAGCAGCATCCTCGGATTTTTCTTTCTCAGTCTCTGATTGGGCAGTCACATAAACCCTGGTCAGTGCGTACGGGAACCTCCGCAAAGGCCTGAATCTCCCCTTCCGGAGTAGCGGTACCTGTGAGGCTGTTGAGGCGAAGGGCCCGGGGCCTTACTGTGGATGGCTCCACCTCGAACAAGAACTCTTTGGATGCCTCGCAATGCCCGAATGGCTTCAGGTGGACCACCAGTCCCGAACATCCGGGACAGATCACGCCGAGGGCCTCCATGTCTCTGCAGGTGTACAGAGCCACCTGTCCTCGGGGCCTGAGTCTTATCCCCGTGTCTGTAAGGGGAGCAGCAAAGGTAGTCATCTTCGTGGGGTAGGGAACCGGAATCCACGGGGAGCTTGAGGCCACCCCGACTGTCTGCTGCTCCATCACGCACTGACCACGCGCCGAAGTCTCCACGTGAGTTCCTCCACATGGCCAGACTCCTCCCACAACTTGCACGTTTTCGCGGGCTTCCATCAAACTCCGCCCACGAACTGTGTAGTCACGGGGTGCCTCATGGCGCAGTGCAGTAAAAGCCCCCACATGTAGTACATCACACGGCTGGACTTCTCCCTCTTCTCGGTCCTCCGCATGGGCCTTTCCCGTCTTAGGGTCATTTCCACGACTTTGAGCAGGGATGCACTTTGGCCGATCACATGGCCGACCCGCTCGGAACTCCTCCGGGCAGCAAAGTCCAGACACAACCATTCTTACTTCCAAAGTCAAAACACACATCATCCTGGACTCACGAGCCCCCACATGTAGCGGCCTCACCCCATCTCTTTTGTCTAGGGGTATCACATACGACAGGGTGAGATGCGCTACGGCCCATGTCCTCCCCATAGCTGTGGGTGAGGTGAAGGCCAGTACAAGATATTTTCCTCGGGCCTGTGTGTTTTAGTCAAAGATCAAGTCCTGCTGTGCCAACACTTCCCTTTGCTCCCATTAACCAGAGTTCCACACACCGATCACAGTCCAACTCTTGTTTTATTGCATAACTCACAATAAACAGTGCTTCAGAAGCCAACTGGTTGAGACCCAATAACAGTTTGATACAGTGGGATGAGCAGGTCGAGGCACTATCCTGATTGTCAGCTAAACCACTGTGATTTCACTGGCGGTTACTATAGCCTTCAGCTAAGAGAGAACTTAGAACTTGAGAGTCTCTACCAGCGACTCAAGAGAACGTAGATAGGAGTATCTTCGCTGCGTTGTGGCCCCTGTCAGGGGAAGATGTCCCTCCAAGGGAGTTACCGGAGGCCCATCCGTCACTGGGTTGATGCTGCTCCAGACTCTCCGAATGGGTAACCTCCCCGGCCTCCTCGCCTCAGACATGGGCCCCATCCACTTCAGGGACCCTCGGACTTCTCCACCCTCGCGGGACCCAGTCGAAGTCACTGAGCCCCAGGCCTCCTGGTTTAGTACCTCACCCCAGGCTGAAGGTGCCTGGGATGGACTCCAACTCCATTCCGGTCAGGTCTAGGGTACCTGGGCCAGAACTCCGAACCGCCCGCACCCAGGCCTAAGGTGCCTGGGCGCGTGATGAAGGAACTCCAAAAGAGCAAGACCTCATGACCAGGGCATCTCCCCCTTTTATCCCCTCCATTGACGCCACGGCAGGTTCCCCGCCCTCGCCGTACCATCTCCGAGAAGGGACAAAAAGGACAGCACTATGGCAGCAAATTTACCTTGAGCCTGCGGGTACCTGCCACCCACAGGCCAAGGAGACTATTACCGCCCAATCCTCCACGAATACAAATGGTCCAATTACTCCCATAATTTACACACCTGGATCATACTACCACCCAGGTGTACCCCATCTAAATTTAGAGACCCCGCTACACACTGTTAACAGTCTAGCCACACCCACTTGTTTTACTCTGTCCTGTGATGCTGGGGCTGTATACTCTGTCCTGTGTTGCTGGGGCTGTATACTCTGTCCTGTGATGCTGAGCTGTATACTCTGTGCTGTGATGCTGGGGCTGAATACTCCTGACACTATGGGTGAAAGCAAGTGGAATACAGGGAACGGAGTGGTGTGGATTCTATAAGGGGTGGGGCTTATGAGGAGTGGGAGGGATCACAAAGGAGGGACAGGGTCTGGTGCCCCCCCCATCCTAAAACTTCACCAGCCGCCACTGGTTGACACTGGTGGTGGGTCTTAATGCCAAGTAGCCACATATATACAGCCCTGTTAAAATAACTTACCGCACTGAGAGCGCGCTCCCAGCACAGTAGCCGGCAGGTACCAGAAAGCTCCTGGTGCATCGGGAGCTTTCCGATCATGTAACTGCTGTGACAGGAAATCACATTAGCAGAAACCCCGACCCACCTCCCGTCATCTGAAACCCCTATTTAAAAGATGCAGTGCTCTCAACGGAAGCTATCCAATCCTAGTGTGCAGTCTGCAGCACAGGTGCCAACGCTCAGTGTGTCTCCTCACACTAAATACAATATATAAGAGAGAAGAGCCGGCAACTCAAAAGTCATTGATGCAAAAAATTTATTGGTTACATGAGCATTAATGCATCAAGGACTTTGAGTTGCCGGATCTTCTCTCTTATATACCCCTTTTTCCTAGTTGATCATCCTTGAGATGTTTCTACAACTTGATTGGAGTCCACCTGTAGTAAATTCAGTTGATTTGACATGATTTTTATATAAGGTCCCGCAGTTAACAGTGCATGTCAGAGCACAAACCTAAGCCATGATGTCCAAGGAATTATCTGTAAACCTCTGAGACAGGATTGTATTGAGGCACATATCTGGGGAAGGGTACAGAAAAATTTCTGGAGCATTGAAGGTCCCATTGAGCATGGTAAATGGAAGAAGTTTGGAACCACCAGGACTCTTCCTAGAGCGGGCCGACCAAACTGAGCGATCGGGGGAGAATGGCCCAAAAACCTGATGGTCACTCTGACAGAGCTTCAGCATTTCTCTGTGGAGAGAGGAGAACCTTCCAGAAGAACAACCATCTCTGCAGCACTCCACCAATCTGACCTGTATGATAGAGTGGCAAGACGGAAGCCACTCCTCGGTAAAAGGCACATGACAGCCTGCTCGGAGTTTGTCAAAACGCACCTGATGGATTCTCAGACCATGGGAAACAAAATTCTCTGGTCTGATGAAACAAAGATCAAACTCTTTGGCCTGAATGGCAAGCGTCATGTCTAGAGGAAACCAGGCACCGCTCATCACTTGGCCAATACCATTCCTTCAATGAAGCATGGTGGTGTCAGGATTATGCTGTGGGGGATGTTTTTCAGCGGCAGGAACTGGGAGACTAGTCAGGATCGAGGGAAAGATGAATGCAGCAATGTACAGAGATATCCTTGATGAAAACCTGCTCCAAAGCTCTCCCTGGACCTCAGAATAGGGTGAAGGCTCATCTTCCATCAGGACAACGACCCTAAGCACAAAACCAAGATAAAAAAGGAGTGGCTCCGGGACAACTCTGTGAATGTCCTTGAGTGGCCCAGCCAGAGCCCAGATTTGAACCCGATTGAACATCTCTGGAGAGATCTGAAAATAGCTGTGCACCGACGCTCCCCATTCAACCTGATGGAGCTTGAGAGGTCCTGCAAAGAAGAATGGGAGAAACTGCCCAAAAATAGGTGTGCTTAACTTGTAGCATCATATTCAGAAAGACTTGAGGCTGTAATTGGTGCCAAAGGTGCTTCAACAAAGTATTCAGCAAAGGCTGTGAATACTTATGTACATGTAATTTTTTTTTTTTTTTCGTTTTAATAAATTTGCAAAGATTTCAAATAAACTTCTTTCACATTGTCATTATGGGGAAAATAATGAATTTAATCCATTTTGGAATAAGGCTGTAACATAACAAAATGTGGAAAAAGTGAAGCGCTGTGAATATTTTCCGGATGCTCTGTATGTTGCTGCTTTTCTTGTTATCATTGACAAATTCAATACAAATTACTTAGCATCACAAATGTTACTTGGTTCTGTATTCTCTAAAAGGGGCAATAGTGGGAGGTGTTTAGGGGTTGGAAACAAGGGACAGTGCTCAAATGTGTGTAGGGGCGGAGAAAAGGGGTGACTCTGAAAGGGTGAGTTCCTGCACCTATTCTCTGAAGTTTGTATTTTTAAACCTAAACTGTAACTGATGTTTTGATGTTTCTTTCTTTGCAATAACAGCTTGAAACTGCTTTATTAACTATGCACCCGGATGAAAGGGAGGTATTTTCTCAATTGTATGATGACGTTGGAGGTAAGCGCATAAAACACATCATATTGTTAATTATTTAAAATAAAATCTTTAAAAGGAAAAGAAAAAGCAGCGCAAAAAATAACACATAAATATAGCCCCCAAACTGATTTAACCACTTGCCAACCGCGCTATAGCCAAATGACGGCTACAGCGCGGCCAGCCAGTTGTGGGAGGACATCATATGGTGTCCTCCTGTGGGCAGTGTGCTCTGTGATCACTAGACACAGCTGATCATAGATCGAGGTAAAGAGACAATTAGCGGCTCTTTACCACATGATTCGCTGTGTCCAATCACAGCTGATCATGATGTAAACACAAGCTGGTTATCAGCATTCCTTTCCTCATGCTGACAGCGAGAGGAGAGGAGAACCAATAACCAGCTTGTGTGAAAGGGACATCTACACTGATTATCAGTGTCCTGATTATCAGTGCAGTCTTAACAGTGCCCATTAGTGCTGCCCACCAGTGCCCTTATCAGTGCAGCCTCATCAGTGTTGCCTATCAATGCAGCCTCATCAATGCCACCTCATCAATGATCTGTTTATATTTCATATTGTAGGTCCATGGTGGACAAAACAGATAGGACCTTCCCTCTATGGCAAATGTAGGCTGTACTGCACAGGCCAGATCACAGTATACTTCATCGTGCAGAATGACAGTTCTGTAGCTGCTGAGCTGTAATTAGAAGAGATAGTTGGCTGTATAATTTAGCAAAATACATTCTATGTAAAATACTAAGCCTGTGTACAGGGACTTGGATCCCCGGTATTTACTTATTTTTCTCTAAGAACAGTGCAAAGAAAATCTTATTTGCATCTCATTTCAGGTTCCTTTCCCATGTCTGAAGACATCTGTGAGGTAAGTCTGTTTATTTTTAATTGACAAATGTACTATTTTGAAACAATAAAGGAAGCATTGATACCTCTTTGGTTTTGTTTGGTGTTAAAAATACTGCTTGCTGCATTATTGGTATGGTGTCCATTAGGGTTGTCCCGATACCACTTTTGTAAGACCGAGTACAAGTACCGATACTTTTTTCAAGTACTCGCCGATACCAAATACCGATACTTTTTTTTAATCTCATGTGTCAGTATTTTTTTTCTTTTTTTTACAATTTATTTTATTTTTTTATTTTTTACAATGCTTTATTTTTTTTAAGGGGGGGGGGGGGTGGACAGTGTCTGTGTGTGTTTTCTTTTATTTATTATTTTTTACAATACATTTTTTTTTTTTATTCTTTTTTTTTTATCAGCCCTGTTGGGGGGGGCTTTGGTGAGATATCAGGGGTCTTAACAGACCTCTGACATCTCCCCTTTGAGACAGGGAAAGGGACTAGGGACACATAATCCCCAGTCCCTTTCTCAGCAGCCTCAGCTGCGCTGAAAATGAATGGAGAGAAGACAGCGGCTCCTTTCCATTCATAAACTGAAACATTGTAAACACAGTTTACGATGTTTCATTTCTGTGAATGGACACAGTCAGTGATGACTCTGTACATTCCGACAAGGAGCCGGATTTACCGTCTCCTACCTCCGCTCTCCATCCTGAGATACAGAGGGGGTGGAGGAGGAGCACGGAGGGGGGCGGCAGCACGAAGGGGGACACAGAGGGGAGCGGCAGCATGGAGGGGGACACAGAGGGTGGCGGCAGCATGGAGGGGGACAGCAGCATGAAGGGGAATGGCGGCATGGAGGTGAAGGGGAACGGCGGCATGGAGGTGAAGGGGAACGGCGGCATAGAGGGGAACATGGAGGGAGAGAGCAGCATGGAGGGGGACACGGAGGGAGGGAGACAGCAGCAAAACAGAGGGGGTTGGAGGAGGATACGGGGACAATCAGCGGTGATCGTGTGTGGGGGAGTTACAAGCACCGATCACCGCTGATTTTAAAGCAACTGAAAGCCGCGCGGGGGGGAGAGAGAAGCGGAGAAACAGCTGTCAATCTTTTAAATCTATACAGCGATGATCGGTGCTTGTAACACCCCCACACACGATCACCGCTGACTGTACAAGTATCGGATCAGGCATCGGGAACATTTGCCCAAGTACAAGTACTCAGGCAAATGCTCGGTATCGGTACCGATACCGATACTAGTATCGGTATCGGGACAACCCTAGTGTCCATCAACACATGCACCATCAATATGGATTATTGGTAATACATGCAAAACAAGTCTTAAAAGCACAACCCACATGTCATACAACCCAGGTGTATTGTTTGTATTTTTCCATTATGATCCTCAGTTTATAAAACTTTAAAGGAGCCCTTACTTACCTATTATGTCAGCGAAGCCTTCCGTGTTGTTTACAGCTTGGGTGGTAACATCACATAGACTTGAACAAGGCATTGCTTCTGCAGCACATGTACACCCCTTTTAAAGTAGGATGGAGTGCCGCAAGCACAGAACCCATTTTGCCCTGGATCAGTGTTATGAGTTTCCATGGTGTGGACAGACCAGCCACCATCACCATAACATCCAATGATGCTCTAGGGTAGGGTGCATAGTGACATTTGTAGCTGTTCATCCTCTTGAATGATGGCAATGCATGACACTGATCCAGGGCAGGCTACTCCCCACATTCAGAAGAAAACAAAAGCTAGTCTCCTTCAGATCTGCTCTGCCTCTTGCCCTCTGTATTGTTGCTGCAGCCAAAAGAAAGGGCTCTGATATGAAGAGGAAACTTTGTGAATTTAGGGCTTTGTGATGGGAGAACAGTGTGATTGGGGGGGCTCTGTGATGGGGGGAGCTGTGTGATTGGGGGACTTTGGTATGATGACAGGGCACTGTGATTGGGTGATGATGGGAAGACTCTGATGTGATGGAGGTACTCTGATGAGATAGGGGGCTTTCCTTTAATGGGGGACTGTGATGTGATGGGGGACTCTGACATTAATGGGGGCATCTGACGTGAAAGGAGGGCCTCTGATCTGATGTGTGTTGGGAGGTCTCTGGCATGAAGGGGGCTCTGATGTGACCAGAATACCTAATGTGATGGGGGGACCTCTAAAGTGAAGGGGGGCCTCTGATTTGAAGTTATTTACATCAAGGTGATTGTGCACATCATATCAGGCTCATATTTTCCATTGATAAGTTTCATTTATGTTTTTTACATCTTGGACTGGGATGCCTCAAGATTTTGCATACTTTTAAAGGGTGTCGCGACTCAAAACAGGCTGGTTTAGTGTATTGTTAGGGAAGGAAGGGATCGATCCTAGGATTTTTTTTTTATCTTGAATTTGTCCTTTAACACAAGGATAAAGGATCTTTTTTTTAGCGATGTGCTTGTAATTTTCAAATCCCATTGGACTCAACTGACTCACTTTTTTGAAAATAAAACAACTATTAGTGTTCCATGAATCTTGTGCCATGGATGGAATAGCTGAAAAAAAAGAAGATATAAAGCAAAAGTATAAAAATGTATACACTTTAAATACAATTTTAATTTTAGCCTTCACAAGCAAAAACAAGGTAGGTAAAAAATACTATTCACAATGTTTATATTTTAATTGCCCAGCCTTAAAATATCAAATTTTTCAGAAGGATAGTTTTTAATTAGTATTACATTTTTGCATGCATTTATATGAATGTACTGTAATTGAACCAACATATAATGCAGTAGTTTACAGAGTTGCATTTGTTTTTTTCCCAGAGTAGAATATACCGTAATCTAACATGCATGTCACAATGACACACAAACCCTTGTTTTCTGTAAGTCAGTATTATCAGGTCATGTGGCCAGAAGAGGTGAGTGGTTCGTAGTCAAGGAACAATTTTTCCATCATCCTTAATGCAATAACCAACATAGTCAATGATTTTACTCATTATCTTTTTCTATTGTATGCGGTGTATACGTTATAAGTTCAACTTTTTTCGAATTGCAAATGACCAACTCACACACTACTTGAAAAAACACACCTTTTCATGTTTTTTTTTTTTTAAATTAATCAGTCTAAAAGTTTAATTATAACATAACGTATATTTTTTTATATACTTATTTTCAGGATGAGCAAATGGAGGATACTTCCGGGACTGTGGAAGACATTTCAAAGGTATATAACACAGTAGCCAGTTGATTGGTTGTCATTGTCCTCAGTGATTTCTCCAAATAATTCTATAGAAGGTTTCTTATTGGGTAGTGGGCATATAAGTATTGTATCGTTCTCAGTGGGATTATTTAGAGGACTCAAGAATGGAATGAAGCCAAGCTTACATACTCTTACAACAATGCGAGAAATTGAGAAGCAGTACCTATCAAGATACCAAGGAGCACAAAAAGGTCTGGCAGCGTGGTGAACCCTGGCCCACTTCGCCCAAATAATTTCTTCTGTTGCTTCTAAAGCAATATTCCCTTTCTTTTAGAAATTACAGTGATTCTTTCATTGTGTGTGCAGTGAATTAAATTGACCATTTAAATACTGTAAAATGTCAGACTGGTTCAACTGTTCAGGCTACGGATAATTAAATATTTACATAATCTTAACAAGCAATAAATAAGGTTTAAAAAGTCCTCACCGACCTCTGTAGCTGCGGAGCCAGCCGTCAATCAGGTAGCTGAGTGGATCCCAACAATATGGCCAGGATCCTTCCAGAGCCTGGACCAGCTGTGTGAGGTCAGCTTACAACAGGCAATAACCAACTATAAGCTGACTCTGGGTCACAGTAGTACAAAAGTAAGTGCACTCCTGTAACCCAGGAGAGAAGTATCGCCAAATAAGCTTTGGCACAGTGGATGCCCCCCTTGCCTTCTATTTTGCACAATTGCAAGGAAATAATGGAATGGGAGAATACATCTCTTCAGTACACTGAGGGATCATTTGCTCAGGGTTTAGCTCCTTTTATCTGTTGCACAATTTAGTTATAAGTGGGTATTGTATAATTAGTGCTAGTGATGCTCTGATTGTCCCTATCGAAAACCGATGGCTTTTAACACATAGCTGCAAATATTGTTATCAGCCATTATAAGGGCGCACCAATTGTATTTCTTGGATGGACATTTTTTCTAAAAATCCTCAAATATTATTGGGGAATCTGGATATGGTTAAACACGCTGTGTTCTTTGATATGTAATGAGGACCATGTAATCAGGCTCAAATTTTCCAGCTTTTAATAGGAACACAAATGCAAATTTAACAAGGAGTGGAATTTAGTTGGTGGGGGTGAATAATATAAGACGTAAAAAAGATTACATTTGTGTTTACAATACAGTATAAAAATAGAAAAACATAATAAAACTCCAGGCAAATCACAAAATTTAGTTATAAATATGTCAAAATAAAAAAGTATTTTGAATAAACAAAAATAGTAGTGCTTCTGTGTATCACACCACAAATCTAGATACTATAGAAAATATATATATGTCCCGTAAAGAAATACATATAAGTGAAAAACTGCAAAACATATACTCTAAAAATATATGTGCACATACAATAAATTAATAAGTGTTCATAGCGTTTAAATATTGTTTTCAAACCAACTGTGAAAAAACATTTAAAGAAAGTCCATCAGTGAAATATGTGTTCCAATAATAGTGACTTCAACTAAAATTTGCATAAAAATCTTCCTGTGTTCTCTTGAACACAGCGGAGAAGCTACACGGCGCTCTTTTATAGTGTGTGGCGTTCGGTTCTTTCGACCGCTCATCGAATCTACAGTCCGGTGTCTGGACGGAAGTTCACGTTGTTTTCGATTGGAGTGGAGAGACGGGCATATATGAAGGAGGGTGAGACACATATGATTGATTGGTCCGCCGAGACCGCAATACATCGCGGCTACCTGTCGTATACCTGTCTGGCTTTTTGAAGTGATTTTGCTGAAGTGCCCAAATTTTGATTTGCTAGATGTGAAACTATTGAAGGTTACCGTTGGTTATCGAAGGTTGCTGTGTTTAATAAAAGTTTTTACATACTTCACTATTGGAGACCTTTTTGCTTTTTCATGTGGGAAAACTTGACTGACCTAGCAACATCGTTTGGATCTATCTTTTATACCCTGAGGGGTGTTTAAGCTGTGAAGCCGAGCATGAGAGTGCGAGGCAAATCCTATTGGTGAGTGCAAGTCCTTAGGGAGTGGAGTCACTAATCACGTTGGTGTGGTGAAGGTTATTCAAGAGAACACAGGAAGATTTTTATGCAAATTTTAGTTGAAGTCACTATTATTGGAACACATATTTCACTGATGGACTTTCTTTAAATGTTTTTTCACAACTGGTTTGAAAACAATATTTGAACGCTATGAACACTTGTTAATTTATTGTATGTGCACATATATTTTTAGAGTATATGTTTTGCAGTTTTTCACTTATATGTATTTCTTTACGGGACATATATATATATTTTCTATAGTATCTAGATTTGTGGTGTGATACATAGAAGCGCTACTATTTTTGTTTATACAAAATACTTTTTTATTATATGTTTTTTGTATAGTAGCAGCTAGTAAGGTTTTTTGGTCTGCATTTAGCAGACCTGCTCCCAAAGCGCAGTGGAGTGTAACAGGGAAGAAGAGGGCAGTTGATTTCTTTTTATACACTATTATAGTCTATAAATATGTCAAGTAAAAGTCAAAGTTTTTTTTGCCAGCTTTCCTTTTCTGGGGAAATTACATTCAATGCTTTTTATGGGCCCGTAGAGGGATTCAAAACCTCTTTTCCCAGCAATGTTCTGTTTCTGTGAGTTACAAGTCGTGTAGTAGCTATAACATACTGTATATTGCAATTTTTCCCCCCAAAAAAAGCGCCCTGCTCCTGTTGGGTAGGGTGTTAAATTTAGTTATCTGAGCTGTAGTTTAGCTCAGAAAGAATTATGCTAAATTGTTGGCTCTGTTTCAGTCTAGCTGGGCTGAGCGTTTTCCACCTGACAGTAGGTGTCACTGTCCCCACAGGTCAGGGTTGGAAATGCAGCAGGCTAGGTGTATTGGGTAATCCTTTCCCAGAAGTAGCCCAGGGGGCGTGGTCAACCTGCTGTGCATTCTGGGAGGGAGTATTTAAGAGTCATAGACCGCTCTATCGGGGTTTGTTGCCGAGGCTCGTTGCCAGATCCTGACTTGAGGGCCCTCCTGGCCTCAGGGATTTGCGAGCCATTTTTGGCCTCGGAGCCTGCTGGCCTGAGGCTCTGCAACTGAGAAGTAGGCCCAGGAGTTACTGGGGCCTACTAGTCCAGGGATGGTCCTACGCAGTCTTGCCTGCGGGAAGAAGCGGAACAATTGGGGACTCAATTGAAGGACGAATCCTGGTCAGTTTGCCTTACGGTGCTGCCGGCTGGCTGAAAGATTCTGGCACCGTGACCTGTGTACTTTTGAAGGAACTATTTGCAAAGTGTCAGTGTGGTTACACGATCTTGTGGCGGAAGATTGTGGAACGACGCAACGGCACTCATCAAGTCTGTGGCAGAGACTTTGAACGTGCTTTGCACCGGTTGCTAGGCCAGTGAGAGTAGGCCTATCCGGTGGTTGCTGAATCCAGCGTGGAACTGATTTGTCCTCTGGATCTAAGATTGTGCCCGTGATCCGCAAAGCAAGGTACCTGAAACTCTCCTATCCCTCTACCCCTCTGTTGGAACTGGTATAATAAAGCTCTTGAAGAAAACGTAACCAAGCGTTGGTGTGAACATTCATGAAAGCTCTTCGAGAGGGATGCCTGACACGAGTGTGGTGAACAGAAAGGTAACGGTAGGCCCAAAACTTTAAACCTGCAGCTCCTACGGGGGTAGTGCTACACATGTAACTGTAAACTTCTGATGTAATTACTACTGAAGCTCCCTGTCAAATAATAAAAAAAAAAAACACAACGTGAAAATAACCTGGTAAGATGTGTTGTGTATGGATACTTGGGTTAAAAATTACAATGGTATTTTTTACAGGATCAACATACTGGTACAAAGGCAAGATCCGATAGACGTAATCTTAAGATTGCTGCATTAGAGTCTTCGGTGTCAATACATACTCCAGAAGGCCAGTGGGCCAGCTCCACTCCTGTACATGATGCCACAAGCGTTTCCAAACTTCCTAGACATTCTCCTAGTGTTTCAAGTTCTCCATCTCGACAACTTATTAATGTTAATAACAAAGTAAAAAGTACAGACAGTCACAGAGTTACTACATTCCATCCAGTAAATGTTAATCGCATTGAAAGGTTAGCTTCCACTAATGGTGAAATGTTGAAATCTGCAGATTCTACTGATGGTGTAAGCAATGCAAAAGCACAACCTAAGGACATATGTAATGGTAAAGATAAGTTTGTGTCCTTAAGTGCAGTCTATCATAATCCTACAAAACCTTTAGATGACCAACTTTTGAGCCCCTGCAGTACATACAAGGCAACAGATCAACATCAGCTTATGAAGTCTCCAAATAATAACATATCAAGTGAGGAGCATAACAAAGCTACCAAAAATAAGAATCTAGTGCTGGCAGGTTTAGAAAAGGCACTAAAGAAACATGCATCTCAATTTTTTTCTAACCATGCCCCAAGCAAGACTTTGGGCTCTGCTAATACTGACGTACTGTCGAATAAGGAGCCTGTGAACACTCCAAGTCTTAGCAAGACATCAAATGAGAAACCTATGAACCTTCAATTTACCAGCAAGTCAACAGAGGATCAGTGTAAGCAATCCCCAGGTGTAAGCAAGTCATTAGGTGAACAGTCCACAAGGAATGTTCTTACCACAAAAGCTTTGGTGCACGCCGTAAACTCTCATGATTCGAATGTTCCTGTAGACCAGATGGCAACAGTCCTCAAGAGACAAAGTCAATCAGTAGTTCATCTCTCAGCCATTACTACTGGAACTGAGTTGTTAAATGGGCAGCCTTCTTGCTCTTCCCTTGTTGATAGTAAATGCACAGAAATTGCAGCCGGCTCTCCTACTGGAAAGAAGGCCTTCATTGAAAATAAATTACTTAGGAAAAAAGATCCTGCTTCCAGGGAAGAAGCAAAACAGCTCAAGCAAGGTAGGTTGTGTGTTCTATCTTGTTTATTAGTCTACAAGTTAACATTTAGGTTTGCATAAAATATATTTAAAAAAAAAACATTATCAGTACATATTTGCAATGCAAGCACATTCCCTGATGATTTGTATATATAAAAACACAAGTACCGGTATTGAAAAATGCCCATTGATCTTCCAGACATCCAGTGTGCGGCACTGAAATACCAACAGTGTTATCAGCCCTGCTCAGTTCTCTTGTACTCAAACACCTTCCCCACTCCTCATTGCCATAACATAAGGTGGAAGTGTTCTGTAGTCGACAGAGGAAAACTCAGGCTAATAACACTGCTTGAAATTTTAGTAGAAGTGGAATATCAGTTCAATAGAGGCAGAGTGAACATGGAAGATAGAAGCCTACTGGGTTTCTGGCAGATCAATAGGTTTTGTTTTTGTACTTGTAGTGTTTTTAAACAGATATTTATTGCAGAGACGTACTATGTTGTTTCTTTAACCATTTGCTACCTGCTAACAGTAGTACATGTTCTACTAGCGGGTGGCACAGCCATGCACTGCGATGAACCTGTACTTCGTGATGAACTTCCTGATTTTCGTGCGCGCGCCCTTTGCTGTCCTGTGCTGTGATTGATCACAGCACAAGTTTGTCAGCAGGTTGCAGCCAATGTTTTTTGCTGTATACCTGCTGTATAAGTTTCATTTGGGTACAGTGCTGCATGACTGCACGTCAGGGATGCCTAACACAGGCATCCAACACAGGTTTAAAACAGATCAGTGGGCTGCACTTAAGGAATCAGGCACAAGAGTAGGTGAAAAATATATATTTATTAAAGATAAAGGCACACGTGCAAACCAAACAACAGTAAACCAAGAACAAGTAAAGCATATCTAGCGCACGGACCTATTCCCCAGCCTGGGGAATCCCCAGGAAAAAGTTGGAGCAAAGGAAACAGAACAGCTCAAGGTGTGGAGGAGGTCCAGGCACAAACGTAGCTCTTCACTGTACTACTCAGATTCTCAAGCAGTATACTAGGCGCACAGTCTCTGCCACAAACCGTGAGTTTGGTCTCTGCCACAGACCCGGTGAATAAGGCCACTGCCACTGACCTGTAGAACGTGAACTTCCTTCTTAGAACATGGCCCCTATCAAGGAGAAGATGTCCCCCTAGAGAGTCAACAGACTTCCGCATCAGTCCCTTGGAATGATCCTCCCTTCTCTGAGAGTGTGGGTCCCCTCGCAAGGCGGTACCATGGACTCCTCAATCCTTAGCGGACCCCAGCTGAAGGTGCTGGGCCCTGGGCCTTCTCCGCATCCCCTGGGTCTTCATACCCAGGCGATCAAGACAGCAGGGTAGTACCTCATCCCAGGCCAAAGGTGCCTGAGATGGAACAGGAACACAGCCTCCGGGCCTAGGGCACCCGGAGATGAACCGCACTCACTCCCAGGCTGAAGGTGCCTGGGGGTGGACCCCGATCAGGAGATGTCTGCCCCTTTTATATCCTCTCCCGGCATGCACAGCAAGTTCCCCGCCCCACTGTACGGCTGCCGAGAGGGGACACAAAAGGCACAGCACTACGCTCACAGTTCAACCCTGGCCCAGAATGGCAGCGCCACCTGCAGGCCACAGGGGACTCATCACCAGCATTATCCCCTGAAGACAAAAATGGTCCATAGCCACTAACAAATCAGGGTGTCTGAGCCTAATTACCACTCAGAGACTTCCCTTAAATTGACCACCCCGCTACACATACAAAATACAAGAAAACACAGCAAACCCCAAAACACCTAATCTAACTAACTAATATATACAAGAACAGGAGCACATATACATAATCAAGGCAGGGATGAGAGACAAGGGGGAACAGGTGGCCAGATGGAGGGAGCAGTAGCAAGGGGAAGCAGGAATCAGGGGACAAGATTTAGGGACTGTGTACAGGAAGCAGAGTCCAGGACAGGGCAGGAAGCAGGAACGGATTCGGGCAACGGATCAGGTCAGGCAGGACAAGGCTTGCAGAGAGGATACTGAAGCCCTGAACCCTAGTGAAGGGTGGGCTTATATACTCCCAGCAGCTCACACCAGGTGTAGCTTGATTCATGAAAAGTCCTTCTACTGGGAGACACCCGCTGGTGGCCACCAGAATTACACCCTTTGGTGCTGAAAGCAGCAGTGCCACCAGCAGGTGACCCAAGCCATAACATGGATCATGACAGCACAATTGCCAATTAACCACTTAAGCCCCGGACCATATTGCTGCTTAATGACCAGGCCACTTTTTGCGATTTGGCACTGTGTTGCTTTAACTGACAATTGCGCGGTCATGCGACGTTGCTCCCAAACAAAATTGACGTCCTTTTTTTCCCACAAATGGAGCTTTCTTTTGGTGGTATTTGATCACCTCTGCGGTTTTTATTTTTTGCGCTATAAACAAAAATACAGTGACAATTTTGGAAAAAATGCAATATTTTTTACTTTTTGCTAAAATAAATATCCCCAAAAAATATATGTAGCGCTACCCCCAGTTAAGAGAGCCGCTGGTTTGATTTCGGGCCCTGTTTACAGTACCGCCAACCCCGGCAATCTTACTCGACCCACCCTGGCACAGTTAGTCTAGGGTTAAATTTGTATCACATTCAATGGTATTGCATGAAATAATCTCTAAACAGTAAGACAGCACACTGAGGCGAGAGATTAGATATAACGGCTTTACTCTTGCAGTAAATAGCATAGGCATAACATCACACATACAACTGGCTTGAAGAGTCCTGCAGCAATCAATTCAGCACACTATAATGGCGCTGCACGGTACTTCACCACGCGTAGCTATTATGGTATGCGTGCCCTATGGCGCACTAAACAATATCCTAACTCCCCACCCCGGTCAGGCCTGACATGGAATAAATCTCAGTCACATCCTATAGGGATTTCTTCGCATGCCAGCTTTCGGTGGTGCACTTGATGAAAAGTATTTGTAATCCACAACAGTCAACAACTTGGAACACTATACTGGGGGGACACTTCAACTCTGTCCTGCTACCGGTCTCCCCCCCTCGAGGGAACAGCAGATAAACAAACTGTGGGCCTATGCAGTCTATAGGCCGGAACACGGCACAGTCTATTGGTTTGGGCAGGTGCCCGCTCACCACTCCGGACGCGATCCCAGTCCGGGACTTCCACCTGCTGTGTATCCGCACACAGCGTCTGCAACGATCGGGTCCCCGATCCAACTGATGTCCTCACTCGACAGGTCAGGTGTCACCCAGGCTCCGCAGTAGGGGTGGAAGGCTCTTCGGAAGTTGCGCAAGGCCCCAGGCTTCAGGCCTTGCACCGCAGCAGATCCGCACAGGAAGAAGCTGTTGCCTGCAGCGCAGTGTCCCAAAGAGGCCGAGCTCCGCCTCGCCTCTCCCTTAAATAGCCCCTCCCATGAGTCTCTGCAGTGGCCAAACGGGGTTCTGGGTAATGGAGTCCCGGGGCCTTAAAGGAGACCCCGCTACATATATAAAAAGTTGTTTTCCTCAGTTTAGGCCGTTACGTATTCTTCTACATATTTTTGGTAAAAAAAAAATCGCAATAAGCGTTTATTGATTGGTTTGCGCAAAAGTTATAGCTTCTACAAAATAGAGGACTGTTTTATGGCATTTTTATTATTATTTTTTTTTTTTACTAGTTAATCAGCGATTTTTATCGTGACTGCGACATTATGGCGGACACTTTTGACACCATTTTGGGACCATTGTAATTTTTACAGCGATCAGTGCTATAAAAATGCACTGATTACTGTAAAAATTACACTGGCAGTGAAGGGGATAACCACTAGGTGGCGCTGCAGGGGTTAAGTGTTTCCTAGGGAGTGATTCTTACTGTGAGGGGGCGTGGCTACACGTGACACGTCACTGATGACCGTTTCCGATCACGGGGAACGGTCATCAGTGACAGTGTCACTAGGCAGAATAGGGGAATGCCTTGTTTCCGGGACCCGCGGTCGCACTCGCGAGGCATACGGCAGATTTAAAAGGGATGTACCTCTACGCCAATCTGCCTGCCCGTGCCATTCTGTCGACGTACATCGGCGTGCGCCGGTCGGCAAGTGGTTAAAGTAGCGTAGTGAAATAGCAAATAAATGGTCTGGTCATGAAGGGGGTAAAACCTTCTGGAGCTTAAGCGGTTAAAGGACACAAACAAGACTTTAAACACTGTTTATTTGATGCACATGATATGTATTTAGTTGATTTATACCGTAGGGTTCATTGAGCTTCAGGAAAGTGTCAGAAGAAGCTGAAGAAGATGTAACAAACGCAGTAACCTATGGTGACCAGATCTCAAGTTATTATATTCAGATATATGAAATATTACTTCTGATTGGTTGCTAAGGGTCCCTGTACTTTGTATTTGGCATAACAAAATAGCAAGCAGGAGCTCACCGAATGTCATTGTGTTCTCTCCTTCCACCCTCTGTTACCAGAATGATGAAACTATTGTTATTTTACATACACAGATGACTTGGTCGCTGAACAATCTCCAGAACACGGTATCGTTTCCCAGCAAGTAAGACAATGTTTGTTCTGAACTGTTGTACATCTCAAGACTAATCTACACTTATCAGGTGTACTAAGCTTGCTTTCTTTGTAACAGACTCAGAATTATTTGAGTAATGTGGATGAAAACCTAGGAACCTCAGGTATTGTTTATTTTTCTGTACAAAATTCACTTTTTCTGTGCTTTCATTTTCTTGATTATTGGATTGCTTGATGAACAGCCTTGAAGAATCCCCCCAAAAAAATAAAAGATAAAAGAAAAACGGTATTACCTATGACAACCTCTCATTTTCTTGCCTCCAATATAAGAAAAATATGTCCTGAATATTTTTCGATAGCTGTGGTCTAAAAGCAGTTTTCATTTGCATACATTAACCCATTGGTAGCAATGTCTGTACAATGCTTTTGCACCTTCATTATCCTGAGAGGTGTGTAGCACTTCCCCCATAGGGGCTGTTGGTAATAGCTGGTTCTTCCCAAATAGTACACAGGCTGCCCACCACCACAAGCAACAGTCCATACACTCCAGCTCCAATAACTCAGTCTAGGGGATGTCTTTTTAAATGTATTGCTTGAAGAACTTTTAACAGGAGAGGGGTTAGGGCATGGGATACTCAAACACACTTGCACAGTAATCAGAGGACGATCTTCTGTAGGCTCACATGCATGGGTTCTTCTGGGAACATGGCTACCTCTGACACTTACCTCCCAAAAGCACAGAGTCACCAGAGATCATAATTTACTGTCAGTACTCACAAGTCCCCGAGACAGCTTTCAGTTTCCTCAAGGTCCAGTGAGGGAGGGAATCTTTTTTCAGACCCGATCTCTTGTGATGAAGCCCCAGCTGCCCCACAGCTCCTCAGAATACCATTCCAGTCTCCCAGCTCTGCCACAGCTGAGACCTCAAAGAACAGCTATACACTTCACAGGCTGCCTCAGGGGGTAGCAGCCCCAGAGGCTTTGTTACCCTCCCTGCCGAGGTCAGAGCAATCTCACCTCCCCAGCCACCTTCTGGACACTCCCCTCCAGGGATTGACTTTCCCAGCCCCATATTCTGGAAAAATTTTACAGAAGCAGGGAAAATCAGTCAGGCTCTCAACCTGTTAAACCTTGAACAGACCAAAGCAAACAATCACTGGTCCCTTGACTGCAGAAGGAGCCCAAAGCTAAGTTTTCTAAAGGGTGCTACAGGTGGATTCTACCTGAATCAGTTATTTGGTTATATATTCACCTGACTATTCCCCTGCAATAAAGTGTGAATGGTTGATCAAACAACCTTGCAAGTATCAGCAGGCCACCAAAATTTCCCCCACAAGATCTCATGTGTTGAATTGCTGCAATTGAGGGGGTCAAGTTTTGTTTGTTTTGTTCCACTTTTGATGTATCAAAAGTTTTGAGTTCAGTTGGCTTCCTAAAGTAGACCCGCTCCTGATGACTTCTGGTGTGAGGAAAGGCTTTTGGTGGGGCTAGGCACTGTAACACGATACAAGTGGTCTACAAACTCTGGATTTGTAATACGGGAGCTTTTGCAGTCATACAAGCATTTAAGAGACATATACCACAGGCTGTTTATCTTGAGTGTTGGGTTAAAGAGGAGTTCCAAGAATAGACCAGAAACCACGTCATAGGTATTAGATTGCCTATCCCCCTTTATGCCAAATAATCTCATGTCTTTGCACAAGGCTAGGAAAAATATGGACTCATCAGACGTCATGGACCTCACAACCAAGTAGGTCCAATAGTACTAGTTTCCAAACGATGCCAGTGTATCAACACACTGTACAGATTCCTGATATCTAATTACCATTCCCACCATGCTCACATAATCCAATTCCTATAGCCACTAATGTGATCCTTGTCTCTCACTGCCAGTCACAGACTCCAGTGTCTCCCCCTGTTTCAAAGCATTGGTGTTTCAATGCACTAAAATTGAATGTCCATGAGCAATGAAAATTTGTAAAATAAGTCAGTCAGATTCACTTCAACAATTCACACAGGTTTGAGCATTCAGGAAAGGCAGGCCTACCAAAAACTGTTATTTTTCTCAACAGCATCATTATAATATTATGGGTACCCTTGAATATATACTGACAGTGTACAGCCTTTGCCTTTTTTTATCTCCTGCTTTTCCATGTTGTTTTTTTTTTTTGTCTAACTTTTAATAATCTCAGGAAATGCACTGGATGTCAGCCCGTTCCATGGTTCTCCATCAGAATAATGTACATCATTATTTTTTACATATGTAGGTGGTGCGACCTCTGGACAAACTTCAGAACACCGTATCATTTCCCAACAAGTAAGACAATGTGCAGTCGAACATCTGAAAATGGATCTATATCAACTTCTTACTATAGGTGTGCTAATCGTACTTTCTTTGTAACAGACACAGAAATATTCGAGAAGTGTGGATGGAGACCTTAGAAATTCAGGTATGGTTTATTTTTTTGTATTGGAGCTGTGTAGTTAAGGTGGTTTTCTTAAAAAAAAAAAAAAAGAAAAAAGAAAATGTGTAAAAGAAATTGAGGTAGTACCTATGACATTCAGTCACCTGTTTGTCTTATCCTGCCTAGGAATAAAAATATACCCTGATATCATAACTGCCCTTAGGCAGCTCCAACTGGCATTAGAATAAGGATGTTGGACTTACTGCATCTGCAACCAAAGTTGTAGGCCTAGACTGTGACTCTTTGTTAAATGTTTCATTATAATGAACTTACGTCTTACCATAAAACTAATCTAAATAAACTAAAACATACCACCTGTACTTTAACATCAACATTATTTAAATTATTTTGCAAAACCAGGGATTATACAAGAGATCGTATTTCAATAATGTACAATATTTTAACTAAACCAAGTCATAAACTCCCATATATTAAACAGTGGGAACAAGACTTGAATATAGACTTAAGCCCCGTACACATGGGCCAAATATATTCAGCGGTACTAGCCGGTTTAATAGAAACCGGGCCAACATTCGGTCCGTGTGTATAACAGCCTGTCTGACAGAAGTTGGTCGATTGTCCTGGGACATGAAGGGACGTGACCGAAAAAGGTCTGCTGATCGGCAATGGCTGAGAGCACTGACCAGTGTGTTCTTGGGGGGCGGCAGTCCCCCTGTCCGAACACAATAGCTCAGCGGGGGAGATCGCTGTGTAACGCTGGGTTAAACAAAAAAAAAACTTCTAGTTTATACCAGGCTTGGCCTAGATCTATCAACGTGGCAAGAAATAGCCCATAATTTATCTATGATATCTTCAACCCTTGTGGAATCTAATTATAAAACACTACTAAGATGCTACACGGTCCCCAGCAGCTAAAATGTGCCCACAAATGTCATCTCAATGTTTTAGAAACTGTGGCCAAGTGGGTACCATGCTACACATAACGTGGCGATGCCTTAAAATAACTAGATTCTGGGTCAGAGTCTTCAAATGAATTAATTCTGTCACCATGGTGAATATCTCTAGGTCACTAGAAGAAGCACTGTTTCAGAAAACTGACAATGGACTTCCTAAACCTCTAAAAAGAATTAGTGTCATATATAACAAAAAATGAGTGTGACCCGTCTCAGCCTGAAATTGAACATCAGCATGCCTCCATCCCTAAATATATGTATGTGTAGCGCTACCCCCAGTTAAGAGAGCCGCTGGATTTTGTTTCGGGCCCTGTCTACAGCACCGCCAACCCCTGGCAATTTACTCGACCCACTCTGGCACAGTTAGTCTAGGGATTTCTCTAGTATCACAATCTAACAGTATATGTACACAATCTATCTGTATTGCATGGGTAACCTCTTTGCATAAAGGCAACACACTGATAGCAAGAGATAAAATATAACGTTTCTTTACTTTGAGTAAAAGGCATAAGGTTAACACATAACACATATATATCTGCAGAGCACTGCAGCAGAAAATCTAACACAGGCGATTACCCACCAAGTACTGCTATCTCTATCTATGCGCCCTTATGGCGCAGCAATTTAAATTCTAACTGCAGATCAGGCCTGATCCAGATTTTAAACTCAGTCTCTAGAAGAACAGTTTCTTTGCATGCAACTTGACTGGTGGTGCACAACAGGAACAGTAATTTGTAATCCAAAGGGTATGTAGCGGGGTGTTCCCCTTTAATGCAAGAGAGACTACATTACCCAGAACCCCATTCGGCAATGTTCTGCCGCAGAGACTCATGGGAGGGGTTATAAAAGGAGGAGGCGAGGCTGGGCTCGGCCTCTTTGGGACACGAGACTTCAGAGACTGATCCTCCTGTGCGGACGTGTCGGAGTGCAGGGCCTGAAGCCTGAGGCCTTGCGCAGCACCAAAGAGCCTTCCACCCCTCTGCGAGCCTGGGTGGCATCTGACTTCGCTTGACTACAGCCTTGTTGGATCGGGGACCCGATCACTGAAGAGACGGAGTGTGTGTGTGAGGACACAACAGGTGGAAGTTCCCGGACTGGGACCGTAGTCCGGGCGGGTGAGAGGGCATATGCCCAACCGATATACTGTTACTGCATCTAGGCCTATAGATTGCCGTGGCCTATGAGTTGTTCTTAGTGCTCTTATTGAAGATCCCCCTTGTTAGAACTAAATCTACCATTCGCATAGTCAAGTTCTACTCCATCTTTACCTACCCCATTGGATTACAAAGTTTGTACTCTATTAATGTGCACCACCGTTAAAGATCTGCCGGTGAAGAAAAAGAACTAAGTTGTAGATACTAAAACCAGGCCTGGTGGGGTTTCTAGGGTGGTTTGGTTACTGCGCCACAGGGCACTTAGCTAACGGTCGCCCGCGTGGCGCACTTGTTATGTGTTAACCCTATAGTGTGTTAGTGTGGCTGGGCTTTACATTACAAATGATTATTCTGTAAACTGTCATTGATGTTACCTTCTTTTCCTTTACCAAGAGCTTAAGTAAAATCTTACATTTATTTAAATTCAGTATTGTTTCAATGCTCAGTTATTCATACAGTATAAGACATACAATTTACTGTCAGTACTAGCTGTGCCAGTAGGGGGTAGAGCATATTGCCGGGGGTTGGCGGAGCTGTATTCAGGGCCCAAACTAAATCAGCGGCCTTCTTAGTTGGAGGTATCGCTACACGTGGGTTCTCGTCCGGGATCCTGATACAACAAGTGAATGCCAGAGGCGCCGGCATGGACCCCATGGATCCACGAGCGGTAGAAGAATGGTGCAAAGCCTCTAACGCAGAGCCAAACCAGTCGATAGTCATTAGCCTCCCTGGGGAGACATGGTCGACTGAAACGGTAGAGGAATTGATGAAGTCAGTGTCCCCAAATCACACACCGTGGGTGACGGAGATAAAGTCAGACCCAGACACCTCATATCAGTATGCATTAGTGGAGTACTGGAACGGGATGCCAGAGGCCTGTAAGCGCAAGTGCGTGCGGACGCCAGACAACAGAACTTATAGGTTGGCGCACGCAGTAACTGAAAGAAAGGAACCATCACCAACGGGATCACCGCAGGCTGCGGCCCGTACCCCACCGGGAGAAAGGGACAGGGCGACGCCCCCGGTGGCGCCTGCACCTGCTACTCTTATATCACCAGAACTGATAGGTGCGATAGGGGATCTGCTAACCAAGTGTCAGAAGGCAAACACGGTGCATGTAGAGACTAGCTACCGGAGACTAAAGACATTCTCAGGGAAGCTCCCTGTCCCCGCAGGGGAAGAAGACTTTGACACCTGGGTGGAGCAGGCATTGCAGGCAGTAGGGGCATGGGAGGTGCCTGAAGCGCAGAAGAGGCAACGAGTGATGGAAAGCCTTAAAGGCGCAGCAGCAGAAGCAGTGAAAAGCTTTCGGTTTGGGAACGCAGATTGCACGGCTCAAGACTGTCTAGCCATGCTGCAAGAAGAGTTTGGTCAATTGGAAAAGGTGACTGAGATGGTCTACCAGTTTGAACACACTTTCCAACAACCGGAGGAGAAACTTTCTGAGTATGTTGGAAGACTGAACAGGTTGTTGTGTAAGATTGTGTTGAAGAAGGGGATGAGGCCCCAAGACACAGATGTGGCAAGAATGAAGCAAGTCTTAAAGGGAGCGCTGCGCTCGGATCCAGTCTGGTTGCACCTGAAAACCTCAGGAGGAGGAACATTGCTGACTTATGCTGACTTGATAAAAATCATCAGAGATGAGGAGGCACTGCAACAGGACCAGCAGTTGATTAGGACAAGTGTTGTACCCGCACAGGTGCTAGTCAATCCAGTAATGAACCCTGAAAGAGATTCGGAGATAGACACCCTGAAAGCTCAAATGTCCAAGGTGTTAGAGATGTTGACCTCTCTGATGGAAAAAGACACAGAGGGTCCCAAGAGAGAAGTACCAAGGAAGGAATTATTCCCAGTTGCCTCAGCACCCGCATCTTTACTAAAATGGAGAGATATCTTCTGCTTTAACTGTGGAGGAATTGGACATATTGCGGCTACATGCTCCAGTCCCAAATAGAAGAAAATAGATAACCGCAAGCCGGCGGGAAACTTCAGAGGGCCCCGGTGAAGGAGTCAACCGGGTGCCCATCACCTTCAGTGAGCTCCAAGCTGAAAGCAAAGCAGAAAACTAAAGGAGATAAAACGCCTCGGGGGAAACACAACATTCCTAAACAGAGATACACCCCAGAGAAAGGGGGTAAGACCCCTCAGAAGAGGCACAGCACTCCCCAGAGGGGGTGCACACCTAAGAAAAACAATAGTATCCCTCAGCGGGTCCCTACACCCAGTAAAGGGGGGGAGTCAATGCATACCAGACTCAAGAAAGATTGAAGTCCAAAGGGGATTGGACGAGAGGAGGTTCAAAGAAAAAAAGTTTGAAGAAAGCGACCCCTGCCGGGCCTTACCCGGAGAAGCTGGTAGGCCCATCTCCTATAGTGTCCATTCAAGTGGAGGGAGTCTACACCAGAGCAATCTTGGATACTGGGGCGCAAGTAACCCTGCTATACAGAGACTTTTACGATAAGTACTTGAGTCACCTACCCATCCGGAAAATAGAGGGACTAGAGATATGTGGGATTGGAACCCAGAACTTCCCCTACGATGGCTATCTGCCTGTCAGGATGACCTTTGACCCATCTGTGGCTGGAAAAGCCGAAGTGTTTGACACCCTGCCAATTGTGTGCCCTCGGCCACCAGGAGCCAACAAGAGCTCCCTGATAATAGGGACAAACACGGACCTGGTCTGAAGACTTCTGATCCACCCCATGCTGAAGACAGCTTACCAAAGGCTGGTCTTAGAGCAGAAGACCCCAGGAGAGGGGATGGGGAAGGTGTGGAGACTTGGAAGAGGAGGGATAGTGCTGCAGCCCGGCGAAGTAACCTGTCTCAGAGGCACTGTGAAGCTTACTTGGGAGCAGCCTGGACCCTTTGTCATGTTGGAATCTGATCCAAGAGAAGGGTCCCACGGTCTGGAAGTGATACCAGAAGTGATTCCTCTGAAGGCCCTAAAGAAGGCCCATTGTAGAGTCCCAGTGAGTGTTAGGAACTGTCAGGGTCACCTGTGGCCAGGTGACAGATGCACACCGTAGGGGGACAGGAGTGCACCGCAAGGTAGTGAACCCTATGGCTGGCTTCTGCGGATAGGAAACTGGGTGGTTGTGGAAAGCGGGACCAGAGGAGCACAACCGGGATCCCAACGGAAGCGAGAGCCAAGATTCCCCAGGGCGCGGAGTCTAAGACCCAGTGGGTCTTCTCCAGGGCCTCTAGTGGTGAGGATGTTACGCTGCAGGCTGGGACCAGGTCGCGGCCCCTGGAGTTTCCTAGCTCACGCCCCGTAGGATAAGGGGAAAAGAGGGGAAGCAGCAGCACACGATAGAGAGAACCGAATAACAAGCTGAAGGTCAGGGGCCACAAGCAGACAAGGATAACGAAGAACGAGCCGAAGGTCAAGGGTCACGAGCAGACAGGGATAGTCGGGGACAAGCCAATAACGTAACAGAGAGACAGACGTAGCACAAGGCAGGCAGGAACCCAAACACACAATGCCTAACAAACACGTTGATCAGCAAAGCAGGCTTGCAGTGCACAGGTTAATATAGTGTTCAGTGATAGGGCCTGGGGTGGAGTCAGGCTGGGAGGAGATTATAAAGGAAGCCAGGTGAAGGAGGTCTGGTCTCTAGATGAACACATGAGGAGGAAGGTAAGATGGCAGACAGACATTAATGCATATCCATGACAGTACCCTCCCTCTTACGAGGCCTCCCCCTTCCCCGCCTGGGCCCAGGTTTAGAGGGAAACTTCAGATGAAACTCCTTTAACAGACGAGGTGCAAAGACCTCAGATGCAGTGATCCAAGACCTCTCCTCAGGACCAAACCCTTTCCAATGAACGAGGTACTGAAGAACGCCTTTACAGAGTCGGGAGTCCAGAATTTGACTGATCTCGTACTCCTGATTATCCTCAGAGACAGGCGCCACGGTAGGGAGAGGACGAGAGAATTTATTGAGGACTAAAGGCTTTAGAAGAGCAACATGAAAGGAGTTAGTGATTTTAAGGCTCTTAGGAATCTGGAGTTTGAAACAAACCGGATTCAGTTTAGCAGTTACCGTGTATGGACCGATGAATCGTGGAGCAAACTTCAGAGAAGGAACTCGGAGCTTGATGTTCCTGGTAGAGAGCCAGACTTTGTCCCCTGGCTGAAGAGAAGGCGGTTTACGCCTGCGGCGGTCGGCAAAGCCTTTGAATTTTTCAGCAGCTGCCCGGAGGGAATCATGAACGTGACCCCAAACGGAATTGAGAGACTCCTGAACCGAAGCCAAAGCTGGAATGTCTGGAGAACAGATCATGGGAAGAGGAAGTTGAGGGTGTTTTCCATAAACTGTGAAAAAGGGTGTCTTCTGCGAACTGGTATTCACATGATTGTTATGGGAGAATTCTGCCCACGGGAGTAGAGAGGACCAATCGTCATGGTGAGAAGACACAAAGGTGCGAAGAAAGACCTCTAACTCCTGATTAACCCTCTCAGTCTGTCCATTGGATTGGGGATGGTAAGAAGAAGAAAAATCCAAGACAATATTGAGGGATTTGCAAAAGGCTCTCCAAAAACGAGACGTGAATTGGACTCCCCTGTCGGAAACAATATGAGAAGGGACCCCATGTAGGCGGAGAATTTCCCGAATGAAAATGGGAACCAAGGCAGGGGCAGAAGGAAGACCAGGAAGAGGAACAAAATGAGCCATCTTGGAGAATCGATCGATTACCACCCAAATGACTGTATTATTCTCAGACAGTGGGAGATCGGTGATAAAATCCATGGCAATATGGACCCAGGGTTCCTTAGGAATGGGCAAGGGCATGAGGAGACCAGCAGGAGCTTGTGTGGAGGATTTGGACTGAGCACAGACATGACAAGCTTTAACGTAGTCTTTGACGTCTGAGCGGAGATTAGGCCACCAGTAGTGACGACTGATGAGTAGGAAGGATCGGAGGAATCCAGAATGCCCTGCCACCTTGGAATCATGTCCCCAACGAAGGATCTTAGCTCTTAGCTCAGTGGGGACAAAGGTCTTACCAGGCGGAATTTTAGACTTCAGGGTGGTAGAGTGGGCAACAATGCATGAGGTGGGAATGATCGGCTCAGGTTCAGGGGCGGACTCCTCGTCCAAAGTGTCAAATGACCTAGAGAGCGCATCAGCCCGACCGTTGCAGGAACCAGGTTTGTAGGTAATCGTGAAATTAAAACGGGCAAAGAAGAGACTCCACCTGGCCTGTCTAGGATTCAGACGTTTAGCATTCTGTAGATACTGTAAATTCTTGTGATCGGTAAAGATCGTTATGGAGTGAGGGGAACCCTCCAAGAGATGACGCCACTCCTCTAACGCCAATTTAATTGCGAGAAGTTCCCGATCACCGATGGCATAATTCCTCTCTGCCTGAGAATTTTTTTTGGAGAAGAACGCACATGGTTGGCGTCTCTTCTCAAAGATTTGAAGAAGCACAGCTCCCACCCCCATTGAAGAAGCGTCCACTTCAATAAAAAATGCATTCCCAGGATTTGGTCTCCTCAAGAGGGGGCCAGAAACAAAGGCCTGTTTCAGGTTGTGAAATGCAGAGACAGCTTCGGGAGGCCAGTCTCTGGCATTCACACCCTTCTTGGTCAAAGCGATAATAGGCGCGGCAATGGAAGAGTAATTCCTTATGAACTGCCTATAATAATTAGTGAAGCCAAGAAAGCGCTGTGTGGCCTTGAGGCTAGCAGGAAGAGGCCAGTTGGTGATAGCCAAGACCTTCCCAGGGTCCATACGAAGCCCCGAACATGAGACGAAGCACCCCAAAAACAGGACCTCAGAACATTCAAAGGAACATTTCTCCAGCTTGGCATAGAGATTGTTCTCTCTAAGACGTTGAAGTACAGTGCGGACATGGTTTCTGTGGACGAGCAGATTCTCAGAAAAGATCAGAATGTCATCCAGATAGATGACAACAAACTGGTACAGCAGATCTCTGAAGATTTCATTGACAAAGTTTTGAAACACGGCTGGAGCATTACACAGACCAAAAGGCATCACCAGATATTCGTAATGCCCGTCTCTAGTGTTGAATGCAGTCTTCCATTCGTCACCCTCCCGTATTCGAATGAGATTGTACGCGCCTCTGAGATCCAACTTGGTGAAAATGGAGGCACCCTTCAACCTATCGAATAGCTCAGATATTAAGGGTAAGGGGTATCGATTTTTAATAGTAACCGCATTTAAACCCCGATAATCGATGCAGGGTCTTAAGGTACCATCCTTTTTGGCAACAAAAAAGAACCCTGCCCCTGCAGGCGATGAGGATTTCCGGATGAAACCTCTCTCCAGATTCTCTGCTACATACTCCGACATGGCCTGGGTCTCTGGGATGGACAGAGGGTAGGTACGACCCCTGGGTAGAGTTGCTCCGGGGACAAGATCAATAGCACAGTCAAAAGACCTGTGGGGAGGAAGCACCTCAGCTGATTTTTTACAGAACACATCCCGGTAATCGCTGTATGCGGCGGGAAGATCAGAAGAAACAGAAGTGGCAGCAACCGGAAGACTCTCCTTGGGGGTCACCTTGAGAAGACACGACGAGAAACATGAGGAACCCCAGGCCAGGATCTGCCCAGAGACCCAGTCCACATGTGGAGAGTGGAGCTGTAGCCAAGGGAGGCCCAATACAACTGGGGTAGAGGCCTTGGGTAGAATAAGAAAGGATATCCACTCCTGGTGGAGAATCCCTACCGACATCCTAATGGGTAGCGTCTGGAAGCGAATAGGGCCCCCTGGGAGAACAGTGCCATCAATTGCCGAGACTACCAATGGGGTAGTGAGAGGTGAAAGGGTAAGCTTCATAGAAGAAGCAGTTCTCCAATCCATAAAATTGCCGGCAGCCCCGGAATCCAGGTATGCAAGGGTTGACTGAGGAGAAGTGCCTACATGAAGGAACACCGGCAAGAGCAGGCGAGAAGGTGATGTTTCTGGGTCCAATACTCCACCTTCCAAATGTATTAGACCTGAGCGTTTCCCGGACGAAGCGAGCAGGAGTCACGAAAATGACCCTTGCCCCCACAATAGAGGCACAAGCCCAGAGTTCTGCGCCTAGCACATTCTTCGGGGGTTAGTCTGGTCCGGCCCAGCTGCATAGGTTCTTCAGTAGGTAAAGGATGCTCCACGGAATGAAGGGAGGGGAGCTCAGACTGGCTAGGACCCAGAGAGTGCTGGCGTCTTTTTTCTAAGGACCTCTCTTGAAAACGAATGTCGATCTGGTTGCATAATGAAATTACATCGTCCAGACCGATGGGAATGGCTCTTCCCGCTAATTCGTCTTTCACTCGGTCAGAGAGGCCATGTAAAAAGGTAGCGACCAGGGCCTCATTATTCCAGCTCAATTCAGCTGTGTGGATACGGAACTGAAGAGCATATTGCCCCACTGAACTAGATTCTTGGCGAAGATGTAAGACAGCACTAGCCGCTGAAGAAGCCCGAGCCGGCTCTTTGAAGATATTACAAAAGAGCTTCAAGAATTCGGACAGACTGGAAACCACCGGATCGTTCCTCTCCCACAGGGGGACAGCCCAGGCCAAAGCTTCACCGGAGAGGAGGGAAATGATATAGGCTACCTTAGCCCGGTCAGACAGGAAGCTTTGAGGCTGAAGCTCAAAATGAATAGTGCATTGGCTGAGAAACCCCCTGCAGGCCTTGGAGTCCCCAGAGAAACGGAACGGAGCTGGCAATCTTAGTGAGTGTGAGGCTGCGACTGGTGCGATAGGTACAGCCGCTGGTTGTACTTGGGGTTGCGGATTCGGGGTTCCCAAGGAGACCTGAAGCTGCTCGAATCGAGAAGCCAGATCCTGGAGGAATCGCATCACCTGGGTCTGATTTGATTCCTGGGTCTCAAGTCTGCGAACTATGCCCTGCAATGGATCATCCGTGGGAAGCGGGATGTCAGCCGGGTTCATGGCTGATCAAACTGTCAGGGTCACCTGTGGCCAGGTGACAGATGCACATCGTAGGGGGACAGGAGTGCACCGCGAGGTAGTGAACCCTATGGCTGGCTTCTGCGGATAGGAAACTGGGTGGTTGTGGAAAGCGGGACCAGAGGAGCACAACCGGGATCCCAACGGAAGCGAGAGCCAAGATTCCCCAGGGCGCGGAGTCTAAGACCCAGCTGGTCTTCTCCAGGGCCTCTAGTGGTGAGGATGTTACGCTGCAGGCTGGGACCAGGTCGCGGCCCCTGGAGTTTCCTAGCTCACGCCCCGTAGGATAAGGGGAAAAGAGGGGAAGCAGCAGCACACGATAGAGAGAACCGAATAACAAGCTGAAGGTCAGGGGCCACAAGCAGACAAGGATAACGAAGAATAAGCTGAAGGTCAAGGGTCACGAGCAGACAGGGATAGTCGGGGACAAGCCAATAACGTAACAGAGAGACAGACGTAGCACAAGGCAGGCAGGAACCCAAACACACAATGCCTAACAAACACGTTGATCAGCAAAGCAGGCTTGCAGTGCACAGGTTAATATAGTGTTCAGTGATAGGGCCTGGGGTGGAGTCAGGCTGGGAGGAGATTATAAAGGAAGCCAGGTGAAGGAGGTCTGGTCTCTAGATGAACACATGAGGAGGAAGGTAAGATGGCAGACAGACATTAATGCATATCCATGACAGGAACAATACGGATGGCCCCATGGAGGTCCCAGCCAGGATGCTGCTAGGCCAGGTGAGCCCTGCTGCCCCTGTCAACCTGTCAGAGGTGAGCGAAGGAGGAGATGCTTGGGAGAAGATATCCATGGAAAACCCGAATCTGCCCAGGGCTTGGAAAGAGAGAGCCAAGGCACAGCTGAACAGATGGGAGAAGATCTTCTCTAAAGATGAGTTCGATGTGGGGTGTGCAAGGAGTGCCACCCATTGGATCCGCCTCTAGGAAGATAAGCCCTTCAGAGAGAGAGTCAGGCGGGTCCCCCTAGCAGATCTGGAGGATCTAAGGGAACAACTCTCAGAACTCAAAAGGACTGGAGTGATACGGGAATCTAGAAGCCCCTATGCATCCCCGATAGTGGTGGTCAGGAAGAAGAATGGGTCATTGAGGCTCTGTATCGACTACAGGACTCTCAACAGGAGAACCATACCCGACCAATATACTACTCCAAGGATAGAGGATGCCCTACAGAGTTTGTCTGGAGCCAAGTGGTTCAGTGTTATGGATCTCAAGAGCGGGTACTATCAGATCCCCATGCACCCAGAAGACAAGGAGAAGACCGCTTTCATAACCCCAGTAGGGTTCTTTGAATTCGACCGGATGCCTCAAGGTCTGTCTGGAGCCCCAGCTACTTTCCAGCGTCTTATGGAGAAGACTGTAGGAGACATGAACCTTATTGAAGTCCTTGTGTACCTGGACGATGTCATAGTCTTTGGAAGAACCCTGGAGGAACATGAGGAGAGGCTGGAAAAAGTATTGAGGAGACTCAGTGAGGAGGGACTCAAACTTTCGCCTGAAAAGTGTCGGTTCTACCAGTCTTCTGTGAACTATCTGGGGCACATAGTGTCCGAAGAAGGGGTAGCCACAGACCCCGAGAAATTGGAGGCAGTTACCTCCTGCCCACGACCCACCACAGTAACAGAACTCAGATCCTTCTTGGTTTTCTGCTCCTACTATAGGAGGTTTGTGGAGGGATTCGCCCGAATTGCTAGACCATTGAATGAACTGCTCAAGACTGAGGGGGAAGAGGACGACTCAGGGCCCAGGAAGCCGGGAGAGTCAGTCAGAAATCAGTGGAACCAGAAGTGTGAAGAGGCCTTCCAGGCATTAAAGGAGAGCCTAAACACTGCCCCAGTCTTGGCCTACACAGACCCAACCAAGCCCTATGAACTACACGTAGATGCTAGTCATGACGGTCTGGGAGGAGTACTTTATCAAGAACACAAAGGGCAACAACAGCCTGTTGCCTATGTGAGCAGGAGCCTGACCCCCTCTGAGAAGAACTACCCCACTCACAAGCTGGAGTTCCTGGCCCTCAAGTGGGCGGTAGTAGACAAGCTCAAAGACTACCTGTATGGGGCGGAGTTCACTGTGAAGACCGACAACAACCCCCTTACCTACCTTTTCACCACGGCCAAGCTGGACGCCACTGGACACAGGTGGCTGGCCGCACTGTCTGGATTCAACTTCAGCCTAAAGTATAGGCCAGGGGCTGGGAATAGAGACGCAGACGCTCTGTCCAGGAGATCTCATGCCCCCACCAGTGATATAGAAGATTGGACCCAAGTGGCACCAGACGGGGTGCGGGCCCTTTGTCAAGGAGCTGAATTCCAGGCCAGAGGAGGCTCCAGAGCAGAAGAAATAAGAGTTACCATGGTGGGAGTCCCAAAACACTACTGTGGAGTGACTCAATTGGATGAAGACAACCTGCCGAGATTGTCCAAGAAGGATTTGAGGAGTGACCAGTTGGAAGACCCCATGGGGAGATTGGTCCTGGAGGCCCTGGAGAATCAGGATCCAAACAAACTCCTGTGTCATCCCTCAAAGGAAGCTCGCCTGTTGAGGAAAGAATGGGACAGGTTGCAGGTACATCAGGGAGTGGTCTACCGAAGGGGCCCCTCTGATGACTCAGAAGATAAGTGGCAACTGTTCCTCCCAGAGAAACATCGAGAGACTGTTCTGATTGCCCTGCATGACAATCATGGCCATCTAGGGGCTGAAAGGACCTTTCAACTTGTCAGAAGTCGGTTCTATTGGCCCTACATGAGGGCAGAGGTAGAAGAGTACTGCCACTCATGTGCACAATGTATCCAGAGGAAGACTTTACCCCATCAAGCTGCCCCAATGGGCCATCTACAAAGTCAAGGCCCAATGGATCTGGTGTGCATTGACGTTCTCTGCCTTGAACCTGACCTGAGTGGACTAGGAAATGTTCTGGTGATAACCGACCATTTCACCCGGTATGCCCAAGCTTTCCCAACCAAAGATCAGAAGGCCTCCACCGTAGCCAAGGTACTTATGGAGAAGTACTTTGTCCATTATGGGCTGCCACAGCGGCTTCATTCAGATCAAGGAAGGGACTTTGAGAGTAAACTGATCCGGAAACTCCTGGATTAGTTGGGAATCAAGAAGACTCGAACTACACCTTACCACCCACAAGGGGATGCTCAGCCGGAAAGGTTTAACCGAACCTTGCTCAACATGTTGGGGACTCTGGAAAGTGAGAAAAAGCAACATTGGAGCAAACACATAGCAGCCCTAGTACATGCTTACAACTGCACCATCAGTGATGCTACAGGCTACTCCCCATATCGACTCATGTTTGGGAGAGAAGCGAGACTACCTGTGGACTTGGCCTTTGGCACCTCTCTGGACCATTCCTCAGCCACATCCCACAAAGGATATGTGGACAGGCTCAGACACAGCCTGAAAGTAGCCTATGAACAAGCTCAAGAGGCCTCAGATCAAAGGGGAGCTCGAAACAAAAGAAACTTCGACTTGAAGGTCCGGGTGCAAGACCTACAGCCCGGGGGCCGAGTACTGTTACGCAATCTGGGGGTCCCTGGGAAGCACAAACTTGCAGATAGATGGAGATCTGAACCTTATGTCATCTGTAGGAAGTTGCCGGGCCTGCCTTTCTACAAGTTGAAGCCGGAAGGAAAGGTGGGCCCTCTGAAGACGTGGCATCGAAACCACCTGCTCCCTCTTGCTGAGGCGGTTAGAATACCTCCCGTGGGAGATTCTCCTGAACCGGCCTCTATCCTGGATACTCCTAGGCCGAACACTCGGTCGCAGGCTTCCCGAAATGAAGATGGAGAGGCCTCTCAACTTAGTGAAAATGAGGATGGAGAACTTAATTGGCTGTGGCCTTCCCCAACTCCAGGAACTTCTACCATAGACCTTCCAACCACTGAGGACACCACAGATGAAACACTGAACCCAGAAGCCACAGAGTTCATCCCCTCTAGTCCTTCAGCAGATTACTGGGAAGATGCCCATGATGGTTACTCAGAGGAAGAGGAGCCTGTGGCACCAGAGTCAGAAATCCCAAGAGAGCAAAGGGCTCGAAGAGTCATCCGGCCTCCTAAGAAGCTGACCTACCCACAAATGGGGAATAGCTCAGAGGATTCTGTAGTTACTGCTAGGAGGAATGCTGAAAATCTGGATCCCTCCACTGTCCATTTAGTGGAGGGCAACCCCAGCTCACTCTCTGGCACAGCTAGGCAGGCCACCCATGATAATGTGACCTGTGGGCAAGGGAATTCTACTCCTCAGTTTTGGTGGGAATTGCCTATGTCAACATCGTTTGTAGAATTGTCTAGAGTTGTACATAGTCTTTGTTAAGGTTTATCTTTGGGGACCAAAGAGTTCAAGTGGGGGGAGTGTGTAGCGGGGTGTTCCCCTTTAATGCAAGAGAGACTACATTACCCAGAACCCCATTCGGCAATGTTCCGCCGCAGAGACTCATGGGAGGGGTTATAAAAGGAGGAGGCGAGGCTGGGCTCGGCCTCTTTGGGACACGAGACTTCAGAGACTGATCCTCCTGTGCGGACGTGTCGGAGTGCAGGGCCTGAAGCCTGAAGCCTTGCACAGCACCAAAGAGCCTTCCACCCCTCTGCGAGCCTGGGTGGCATCTGACTTCGCTCAACTACAGCCTTGTTGGATCGGGGACCCGATCGCTCAAGAGACGGAGTGTGTGTGTGAGGACACAACAGGTGGAAGTTCCCGGACTGGGACCGTAGTCCGGGCGGGTGAGAGGGCATATGCCCAACCGATATACTGTTACTGCATCTAGGCCTATAGACTGCCGTGGCCTATGAGTTGTTCTTAGTGCTCTTATTGAAGATCCCCCTTGTTAGAACTAAATCTACCATTCGCATAGTCAAGTTCTACTCCATCTTTACCTACCCCATTGGATTACAAAGTTTGTACTCTATTAATGTGCACCACCGTTAAAGATCTGCCGGTGAAGAAAAAGAACTAAGTTGTAGATACTAAAACCAGGCCTGGTGGGGTTTCTAGGGTGGTTTGGTTACTGCGCCACAGGGCACTTAGCTAACGGTCGCCCGCGTGGCGCACTTGTTATGTGTTAACCCTATAGTGTGTTAGTGTGGCTGGGCTTTACATTACAAATGATTATTCTGTAAACTGTCATTGATGTTACCTTCTTTTCCTTTACCAAGAGCTTAAGTAAAATCTTACATTTATTTAAATTCAGTATTGTTTCAATGCTCAGTTATTCATACAGTATAAGACATACAATTTACTGTCAGTACTAGCTGTGCCAGTAGGGGGTAGAGCATATTGCCGGGGGTTGGCGGAGCTGTATTCAGTGCCCAAACTAAATCAGCGGCCTTCTTAGTTGGAGGTATCGCTACAGGTAGAAAAAGGAAGAGGGCAGAATGAACCCCTCACAGGAGACTACTCAAGACGGTTCCGCCACTAGTCTCCTGCGGGACAGTAAAGTAGGACCCGGAGGGCCAAGGCAGTCTCTAGGCCTAGTCAAAGTACTGTTTATATGAATGAGCAGGTGCTCGCTCACCACTCCGGACGCGATCCCAGTCCGGGACTTCCACATACTGTGTCTCCGCACACAGTGTCTGCAACGGCCGGGTCTCCGGTCCAACTGATGTCCAAACTCAAAAAAGTCAGGTGCCACCCAGGCTCCGCAGTGGGGTGAAAGGCTCTCTGGAAGTTGTGCAAGGCCCTGGCTTCAGGCCCTGCACTGCAGCAGATCCCCACAGGAAGACCTGTTGATTGCAGCGCGGTGTTCAAAAGAGGCCGAGCTCAGCCTCTCCCTCTTCCTATATAGCCCCTCCCATGAGTCTCTGCGGTGGCTCCATGCACCCTGGGTGCCGAACAGGGTTCTGGGTAACGTAGTCCCGGGGCCTTAAAGGAGACCCTGCTACATATGCAAAATTGGGGAAATGGGATTGGGACTTTAAATGAGGCATATTGATGTATATAATAATAAGTAAAGATAGTTGATTCTAGATAAATTGAGTATCACAGTCCCCTAGAGGTAATTCATGATAAAAAATGATAATAAACATGATTGACCAATAAGGTAAAACATTTATGAAATACCGGTAAATGATATATTCATAAAAGAAATTGCATAATTAATAATAATATTGTATTTAATAATGAAAAAATTAATCATTAGACATGATTTGTGACAGACAATAAGAATCAAACAATCAAATACAGTTGAACCTCGGATTGCGGTTAACGAGCGTTTCGCAATACGAGCCCTGTATTTCTAAAAATCCTAACTTGGTTTGCGAGTGTTGTCTCGCAAGACGAGCAGGATTCAGGCCAAATCGGTGTGCAGTACTGCTTTTGGCCTGAGGTAGGGGGGGCGCCGGAGCCAAACGGCACCGATCGTCGCCGTTCGGAAATGCACGGAAGGGCCCGAGGACAGTTCGGCTGACCTCTGCAAACCTCGGAAAGGCTCGTGAACGGAGTCTTTCTGAGGTTTGCCGACGTCAGTCTAAATGTCCTCGGGCCGTTTCCGAGGCTCTCCGGCGCCCCCCGCCTCTGGACTCATGCGGTATTGCATGCCATTGAAGTCAATGCGGAACTAATTATTTTCGTTTCCCTGACTCCAAGGTTCCACTGTACATGAAAATAATAAATACAAGATCAAATTAATATGTACAGAAGATAAAAATGATTTGTTACACTTGTTGGAACAAATCAACGCGTTTCATGGCCTTTTGCCAATCATCAGGAGTTGGATGCATGGGTTGAACTACAAAATAATGAAATAATTGATATAGTTAATAGCTAGGTAAACTCTCCATCCAAAAGTGCAATCTACTTTAAAAATAATAAAGAAAAAGCAGTTTCTGTACTACTCACAAAGCAGCCCATAAATTAGGGTCAGCTCCAAAAGTGGGGTAAGCCAAAAGTGTACAAATGAGGGTAAATTAATTGATATGTGTATGTAAATGTGTGTAGGTAGCATGTAGATATGTACATATGTATGTGTGTATGAATGTGAGTGAGTATAGCTGTGTGTGTGTGTGTGTATAGTATGTGAGGGGGAAAATCCAGAGTAAGGCCCCTTTCACACTGGGGCGGGAGGTGCGGTGGCGGTAAAGCGCCGCCATTTTTAGCGGCGCTTTACCGTCGGAATTGAGGTGGTATTTGGCTGCTAGCGGCGCATTGCCGGCGGTATAGCCGCAGTGTCCCATTGATTTCAATGGGCAGGAGCGGTGGAGGAGCGGTAAACACACTGCTCCTTCACCGTTCCAAGGATGCGGCTAGCAAGATTTTTGGAGCGGTCCTGTTAGCGGCTGCTGTCTCTCCAGTGTGAAAGCCCAAGGGCTTTCACACTAGAGCGGTGCACTGTTTAGGGTCGGTTTGCAAGCGCTATTTTTAGCGCAATAGCGCCTGCAAACCACCCCAGTGTGAAAGGGGTCTTACCTAAACTAACCCTCATTTGTACACTTTTAACCACAGGCCTGCACTTTAGACCCACCTTCAGGTGAAAACATACACCACATTATATATACACAATACATACATACAATTGACAACCCATTTTACACTCACATCTTGTCATGTCACTTATCACTTATTTGTTTGCATTATTTTTTTTGCGTTTGCATCACTATTACACCCACTTAATCCTTCTTCTCTCCCCCCCCCCCTTTTTTTACACAGTATGTGGCAGATGTCAATTATGTACACATCTTGCAATACACTCTCGTGCAGTGGCTGTCAGATAAACTCCATGGCTGTATTTTCCCCATGGTTTCTTTTTCTGGGAGGTTTCCCGCCTCAACCCCGGGTGAAACCACTCGCACCGGGCCATCGGCTTACCCCGCTTTTGGAGCTAACCCTAATTTATGGGCTGCTTTGTGAGTAGTAGAGAAACTGCTTTTTCTTTATTTTTTATTTTTAAAGTAGATTGCACTTTCATGGAGAGTTTACCTAGCTATTAACTATATCAATTATTTAATTATTTTGTAGTTCAACCCATGCATCCAACTCCTGATGGTTGGCAAGAGACCATGAAACGCGTTGAGTGTTCACTTAGGCATACAAAGCTTAGCTTGTTCCAACAACTGCAACAAATCATTTTTATCTTCTGTACATATTACTGTAGCGCCCCCCTCACTCCACTCTTGTCTTCAGCTCGTCTTTCTCTTGTCTAGGGGTTATCTTAGAGGAGAGGGAGCGGGGACACCACGCCTGGCCTCCACCACCTGTGTCAGTGCGGTATAGGCAACGTTCTTGTTTTACCTTCGGGTCAGTGCCGTGCACCTAGATCCTCCATCCCAGAGTTACCTTGAACAATGTCTGTCAGGAAATGAGCCCCACACCATTAAAGTCCAACACTCCTTTATTCTTCTTGAATGAACACAATCAGTTGAACTCCCTTGAGGAACAGAACAGGAAAGGAGGTGTGGATGCGAATAGGCCCAGACACAATGCGTTCTCCACTTTCTTCCCTGAAAGTGGGCTGTGGTCTCCGAGCGAGGGGAGATTTCCCTCCAGGCGGTCTCCGACGAGAGACTCACCCGTCACTGGCAATATGCTGCACCGGGTCTTCAAGTGAGGAGCTCCCCCCGGTCCATTACGCCTTCCGGATTCGGGTACCCACTCCCGGGGTTCCCTAGGATCTCTTTCCCTCGTGGAACTCAGTGTTGGGCACTGAGCTCCAGGCCCCCAATCCGAGTACCTCACCCCAGGCCCAAGGTGCCTGAGATGGAACACGACCTCCGACTGTCCTCTAGGCCTAGGCCGCCCAGAGGACCGACACGAACCACCGCCCACAGGCTGAAGGTGCCTGGGACTCCGACCCCGTGACAAACATGGCCGGCCCCTTTATACCCTCTCCCAGCAAGCACGGCGGGTTCCCCGCCCCACCATACTGCTACCGAGAGAGGACAAAAAGGAGGCACAGCACACAGCAATGATTCAACCCCAACCCAGGGCGACAGCGCCACCCACTGGGCCGCAGGGAATTACACATCACTGATGTCTCTGCCAAGTTCAAATTACACCCAGGAAAGTACATACCCGCTACATTACTTTGATCATGTATTTATTATTTACATGTATTTGATTGTTTATGATTTTTATTGTCTGTCACAAATCATGTCTAATGATGAATTTTTCCATTATTAAATACAATATTATTATTAATTATGCTTTTTATGAATATATCATTTATATCATAAATGTTTTACCTTATTGGTCAATCATGTTTATTATAATTTTTTATCATGAATTACCTCTAGGGGACTGTGACACTCAATTTATCTAGAATCAACTTTCTTTACTTATTATTATATACATCAACATGCTTCATTTAAAGTCCCAATCCCATTCCCCCAATTTTGCATAGTGTCATATATAATCCTAACTGCTAGAATTGTGATCGCAAGGTTGTGTCTACTGACCATGTCAAACTGGATTATGATTAATGATAAACATGTATACTCAATAACACAAAAATCAAGTTTGAGAAAAAGTGGGACCCATGGAAATGATATCTTTTCGTTGGCTCGTGATACCCCGGAGATACAAGTCCTCCCCTCCATCATCTCTACTTTTTTTTCTTCTTTTCTCCTAATCATTTCCTATCTTTTCTTCAGTTTTTCTCACAATTATCAAAATAAGTTATTTGGTACTTTCCCATCTTTTCATTTGTAACATGGAATAAGATGGTGCACTTATAAAAGGGATGGGAACTATACATTTTTGTAAGTTAATGCAACAATGACCCTTTTCAGATAACATTGTACTTTATATTGAATGATGATATTATTTGTGCTGCCTGTATCAAAACAAAATTACTTATAGCCACTACTGAATTGTACAACGCTGAAGGAAATGTGACCAAATTCTTAATGTATGTTCTCTTTTATATGTGAAAACGCTAATAAACATATTAAAATATAAAAATGTAAACTCCAATATAACTAAATGAGAAGACATAACATCCATTTGATGTTTAATATGTGTAGCGGGGTCTCTAAATTTAGGTGGGGTACACCTGGGTGGAAGTCCAGGTGTGTAAATATGGGAGTAATGGACCATTTGTATTCGTGGAGGATTGGGCGGTGTAATAATCTCCTTGGCCTGTGGGTGGCAGGTGCCCGCAGGCTCAGGGTAGATTCACTGCCATAGTGCTGTCCTTTTTGTCCCTTCTCGGAGATGGTACGACGAGGGCGGGGAACCTGCCGTGGTGTCATTGGAGGGGATAAAAGGGGGAGACGCCCTGGTTATGAGGTCTTGCTACTCTGGAGGTTCTTCATCACGCACTCAGGCACCTTAGGCCTGGGTGCGGGCGGTTCTGAATTCCGGCTCAGGTGCCCTAGGCCTGACCGGAATGGAGTTGGAGACCATCCCAGGCACCTTCAGCCTGGGGTGAGGTACTAAACCAGGAGGCCTGGGGCCCAGTGACTTCGACTGGCTCCCGCAAGGGTGGAGAAGTCTGAGGGTCCCTGAAGTGGATGGGGCCCATGTCTGAGGTGAGGAGGCCGGGGAGGTTACCCATTCGGAGAGTCTGGAGCAGCATCAACCCAGTGACGGATGGGCCTCTGGTAACTCTCTTGGAGGGACGTCTTCCCCTGACAGGGGCCACAACGCAGCGGAGGTACTCCTATCTACGTTCTCTTGAGTCGCTGGTAGAGACTCTCAAGTTCTAAGTCCTTTCTAGCTAAGGCTATAGTAACCGCTGGCGAGATCGCAGTGGTTTAGCTGACAATCAGGACAGTGCCTCGACCTGCTCATCCCCTTGTAGCAAACTGTTATCAAGTCACAACCAGTTGGCTACTGAAGTGTTTATTGTGAGATATGCAATAAAACAAGAGTTGGACTGTGATCGGTGTGTGGAACTCTGGTTAATGGGAGCAAAGGGAAGTGTTGACACAGCAGGACTTAATCCTTTACAGAAGCACACAGGCCCGAGGAAATATCTGGTACTGGCCTTCACCTCATCCATAGCTATGGGGAGGACATGGGCCGTAGCGCATCTCACTCTGTCGCGTGTGATACCCCTAGAAGAAAGAGATGGGGTGAGGTCGCTACATATGTTTATGATCATAATGGATACAGGGCAGACAGTGGATGAGCCAGCTTCTGCTGGTGACCTCCCAGAAGATGGTCACATGCTTGTGGAGGAGATAGCAGATAAATACACTGTACCCCTTTTTGGTGAGCTCAGATTTTTTTGGTTGCCCATAAAATGTGTTGCTTTGGCTTGGCTGATTATTATTATATGTAGCGCACCAACCCCAGACTTTACCTGCTTTTCTTCTGCTTGGCTCCTCCGCAGGAAAAGAATGAGGCACACCGCACCACAAGCCCGTACCCTTCTGAATAGGGAGGTTGAGCGGTGTTAGTTTCTCCGGCCTGCTTGCAGCCGGTGTCAAAAAGCCTCCAGTGCTGACCTCGTTTCTGCAGTAGTCAGAAACAAGCCTTTAATTCTCCCTAGTAAGCAACTGTCCACACCAAACGAAAGGTCCAACATTTATTTATTCCTTCTTGCACAATAAGCAGTCTCTTTAAGAGCAGACGGGTTGGGATAAGACACAGGTCAGATAAGGTGGGAGGAGGTCCAGGCACAAACTTGAATTTGAGTTTCTCCTGTTCTGATTAGCACGAACAGGCTTGGCGCACGGTCTCTGCCACAGACCATGAGGTTGGTCACTGCCACTGACCAGGTGAAAAAGGTGAAAGTCACTGCTACTGACCTTGGGTACGTAGTGTCACTGCCACTGTGATTTAAAGAACACGCACTTCCTTCCGTTAGTGAACTAGCCCTTATAGGATAATAACATCCCTCCGGAGAGTTACCAGAGGCCCCATCTGTCACCACGACTCTGCGCTGGGTCTTCAGAAAGGGTCACCTCCCTGGCCTCCTCGTCCTGGATACGGGTCCCCTCGCAAGGCAGATCCCTGGGAGTCTCGGTCCCCGGCGGATCCCAGCCGAAGGCTGCTGGGCTGCTGGGCTCCGGGCCTTTCTCCAAAGTACCTCACCCCAGACTGAAGGTGTCTGAGATGGAACAGCAGCTCCGTCTCTGGGCCTAGGGCACCCAGAGACAATCCGACCAGGCCTCCGGGCCTAGGGCACCCGGAGGCGACACACACGCACCCAGGCCTAAGGTGCCTGAGCGCGGAACCGACCACTCTGGAAGATGGCCGCCCCCTTTTATATCCTCTCCCGACAGGCACAGCAGGTTCCCTGCCCCGCCGTACTGCTGCCGAGAGGGGACAAAAAGGACACAACCTTGTGTTGAACTGCGGTTCAACCCGGGCCCATGGCAACAGCGCCACCCATAGGCTCCAGTGAACTTACACACCAGTACCATCTCCCAGGGATAGAAATGGTCCATGAGACCTAACAATTAGTGCATCTGAGCCTAATTACCACTCAGATGCTTCCCCCTAAATGTAACCACCCGCTACATATACAAGTATATACAGTACACATATATGTTTTTGATAAGAAAATAATGGTGGTGGCAAGTAGGAAGGCATAACAGATGGAATTTTGTGTTGAAAAGTATTTACATCAGCTCTATTTAATGCTTTTTTTAATGGTTAAAATGCATACAGGGCAGACACTGGATGATTCAGCTTCTCCTGGTAATAACCCCCCAGAAGATGGATGCATGCATGATGGTGAAGACACAGTACTCCTTTCTGGTAAGTTTTTAGCTGCACATAAATGTGTTCCTTTCGGCTTTCCCAAGTGTTAATAAACATGTATACACATATATATCTTTGTAATAAGAAAATAATTGTGGCATCAAGTAAGAAGGCTTAACAGATGGAATTTTGTGTTGAAAAGTATTAAAGTTGCTTTTTTGCTTTTTTTAACACTGAAGCCTCGTACACACGGCCGAGATTCTCGTCAAAAAAAACATGTCGTTTTTTTCGACGAGATTCTTGGACAAGAAACTTGTCCCGGCCGAGTGTACAGACGCTCGATTCAAAGAACCCGCGGTTCTTTGAATGGAGCGTACGCGGTGACGTCATCGACTACGATGAGCATGCGCTCGTCACATTCGATGCCGTCGCCGCCATCTTGGTATACCCTACCTATGCCTAGGAAGCTACCGCGCATGCGTCGAATTCATTTCGAACATGCGCGGGCTTCCGGGAGGACAGGTAAGTGTACGTACACACACTCACTTTTCTCGTCGAGAAACATGCCGACGAGAATCTCGACGAGAAAATAGAGAGCAGGTTCTCTATTTTCTCGTCGAGATTACTTGTCGGTTTTCTTGACGAGAAACCATACACACGAACGAATTTCTCGGCAAGACATCTCTGCCAGCAAGTTTCTTGCTGGTTCTTGCCGAGAAACTCGGTCGTGTGTACGAGGCCTAAGACCCCTTTCACACTGGGGGCGTTTTGCAGGCGCTATAGCGTTAAAAATAGCGCCTGCAAACCGCCCTAAAACAGCTGCTCCATTCATTCCAGTGTGAAAGCCCTCAATTTATCTAGAATGAACTTTCTTTACTAATTATTACAGTATATACATCAACATGCTTAATTTAAAGTCCCAATCCCATTCCCAAAGAAGTCATAACATCCATTTGATGTTTAATATGTTTATGATCATAATGGATACAGGGCAGACAGTAGATGAGCCAGCTTCTGCTGGTGACCTCTCAGAAGATGGTCACATGCTTGTGGAGGAGATAGCAGATAAATACACTGTATCCCTTTCTGGTGAGCTCAGATTTTTTGGGTTGCCCATAAAATGTGTTGCTTTGGCTTGGCTGATTATTATTATACAAGTATATACAGTACACATATATATTTTTTTGATAAGAAAATAATAGTGGTGGCAAGTAGGAAGGCATAACAGATGGAATTTTGTGTTGAAAAGTATTTATATTTTACCGCAGACGCTCGGGGTGGCTCGGTGTGAAAGGGCTCTTAACCACTTGCCAATCGCCTCCTGTACATTTACATCGGCAGAATGGCACGGACAGGCACATCAATGTACCTGTACGTCCCCTTTAAGTGCCTGTCCGTGTGGTCGCGCACACGCCGCCGGCGGCGCGCTCACGACCCTACCGCCATCCCCGTGAGTCGGACCGCGGGACCCGCGGACTCGATCGCCGGGGGGATCCCCGCGATCGTCTCACGGAGGTAAAAAGTGGGGAGATGCTTGTGTAAACAAGCATCTCCCCGCTCTGCCTAGTGACAATGACATGGATCTCAGCTCTGTGTACTCGGAGCGGAGATCGGTGTCATGTGACACAGAGCCCAACCTCCCCTCAGTTAGAAACACTATTCAGGGAACACTTAACCCCTACAGCGCCATCTAGTGGTTAACCCCTTCACTCTGAAATAAAAATAGTGCAGCGCAACAAAAACTATGTGGAATACATGTCATAAACACATATCAAAATCCATAAATCAATAACATAAAGTCCATAGGTGCTTGTGAACCAGCAATAATAATATCATGCAAAGTGGATATAAAAGTGTCCAGAGATCCCTCCACCACAATAGGATTGGCCTCTCACCTCACAACTTCGACCTAACTAGAGGTCACACAGCTTGTACTCAAAAGAGTAAATGAGAATCACATGGGAAAACTCCGATCAAACAGTGGTCTCATATAGCAGGATATCAGGCTGGAAACTCCATCATATAGGAAGACAAGAATAAAGAACGATCTAGTGCTCTCTGTATAGACTGTTTAATGTAGTAAATATATACAACTCATAAAATGTTACTCACAAATAAGGCACTCAGACGCGAGTGTCAGCGTTCAAAGCATATGGATAGAGCGGCGTGGTAACAGACTGTGGTGATGACCGCGAATGACGTCTAGCGTGGCTCCTCCCCCCGTACGCGTTACGTCCAGTAGGCGGGACTTCCTCAGCGTGGGGTTGGATGACACACAGACGTCTCGCAACACAGCAACTAAAATAGTGTCATGGTAACCATCCTGCAGCGAATCAACCTCCCAGTAAGAGTCAGCCAATCCAGGCTGATCTCACATGCCACAATATTTGGCTGGCCAGGGGAGCCGTCTACCGCAGACAGGATAACCAAAAAGATAAAAGTTTAAAATATCAAAAAAAAAGGAACAAAGAGCTCCAAAAAATTAAGATATATAAAACTTTAAATCTAGGTGCAAATATAAAGGGGAAAGGACATAGAAAATATATCACTGTCCTAACATAGCCAACCCAAATTGCACAACACATGTTCTTAAAGGGAAACACACCCATAATAAAATTCCAAAAAGGTGATAACACCTAGTAATAAAAATGAAAATTATAAATAAATTATTAATAAATAAAGACGTCATACACGGTCATCACGAAAATCTGCAACAGCCATATACATCATAAAATAATCAAAAATCTATAGAAATAAAATTCAATATAACATACAAAAACAGAAAAAATTATATATATCATAAAAGCATTATCTGTTAGAAATAAAACAATTAAGATCGAAGTCTACATTTAAACCTGCAGGTGACATTACTTTGGTTTCAAAAATCCAGAAAGATTCCCTGCGACTAAGTTGTCGAATGTAATGTCCACCTCTCCAATGTCTCTGTACTTTTTCCACCCCCCAAAACTTCAAACATTTGGGATCACGTTGATGGAAATTTCTAAAATGCCTGGATACACTATGTGTCTTGACTCCTCTTTTTATATTACTAATGTGTTCGCCCACTCTGACATGTAGTGCTCGTGAGGTACGTCCTACATACTGTAAACCGCAATCACACTCAAGCATGTATACAACACCCTCCGTTGTACACGTAATTAATTGCTTGATCTGATATTGAGTGTGCGTAACAGATGCAGTAAAATCTTTCCGTTTTTTCAGATTATTTTTAGCATGCCTGCAAGTCGCACAGCGACCACAGGCATAAAAACCTGACAGGAAGCTAAAAAGCTTAGTACCAGCTACAATAGGTGGATCTAACACCCCAGGGGCAAGGCTATCGCGGAGAGAGGGCGCCTTACGGTAAACAAATTGGGGACGGTCAGGGAGTACCGAGCCCAAAATGCGGTCATATTTTAAAATAGGCCAGTGTTTGGCAACTATTTTTTCAAATTTTTTATATTGAATGCTAAAGTCCATTACTATCTTGAAATTATTAACATTCACATCAGTAGAAGGACTATTAGGCCTATCTGCAACAATAGTACTTCGATCCATACCTCTTACTCTCTCTATTTCGGTAGTAATCATAGAGTGAGTATACCCTTTTTGCTTAAACCGAGAGGCTAAGATCTGAGATTGTAAGAGAAAATCCCCTTCAGAGGTGCAATTACGGCGGAGTCTAACAAATTGCCCTCTAGGGATATTACACAGCCATAACCTATGATGACAACTCGTCAGGGGTATATAGCCATTTCTATCAGTAGCCTTAAAATGATTCCTAGTGTGGAGACAGTTGTCCTTTTTGAAAATTTCCAAATCAAGGAAAGTAATTTTATTGTGATCAAGCGTCCAGGTAAGCTTAATATTTCTATCATTATTATTGCGTTTATTCATAAAAAGTTAAGCATATCACCCTCCCAGATCATTATGAGGTCATCAATATACCTTTTATAGCACCGCAATTGTGGTGGGCGATCACGAAAGACCACCTCAGCCTCCCAGTGGGCCATAAAGAGGTTGGCCACACTGGGAGCAAACCGAGCACCCATAGCGACACCACGTCGTTGCAAAAAGAAATCCCTATTAAACCAAAAATAATTTTTTAGAAGACAGAACCTCAGACCATCCAATAAAAATTGAACGTGTTGAGTACTGAGGTCTGAATCCGCCAATGCCAATGCAACAGAGGCTAAAGCTGCATCGTGATCAATGATCGTATATAGGGACCCCACATCAGCGGTGACCAAAATGGTATTGGATGTACAAGAGAGAGTGTCCAAGATCTGTAAAATCTGCTTAGTATCACGAAGATACGCTGGTGCTTTACAGACTAAAGGCTGCAAAAAATAGTCAAGGTACTGACCCAACCGTGAAGACACGGAGTCAATACCATTGACAATAGGGCGACCCGGAGGGCGTTCAGTGTTTTTATGAAGCTTAGGCAAAAAATAAATAATAGGTGTACGGCAATGGAAGGGATCCAAATAAGAAGCCTCCTTAGCATTAAGAATACCCTCACTTTTGCCTACCTCTATTAAAGAATGCAGCTCATTCTTGAATGGCACCATAGGGTCTCCCTTCAATAATAGATAGGTGTCCCCTTCATTCAGTAATCTATTCATTTCCTCAAGGTAATAAGCTTTACTAAGTACTACAAGACCCCCCCCCTTTATCCGCAGGCCGAATAACTATATCGTTCCGTTGTTCCAATGACACAATCCCTCGTTTAATATGCTGTGAGTCTCTAACCTTCTTTATTCGAAGGGAATCCAAATCTCTACATACCATATTTCTGAAAACCTCCAAATGTTTGTTGTCATTATTTTGAGGGTTAAAGACTGACCTATTTCTCAAATTGGAATGATTGTTTTCAGACTGAGAAGCATTCCTTTGAATGGGATCTGAGAGAAAATATTTTTTCATATTAAGGCTACGAACAAATTTTTGAACATTGACATAGGTCTGAAATTTGTTAAGGTTGCATATAGGGGCAAACTTCAAACCTCTGTCTAACACACATATCTCATCATCCGAGAGTGGAATCCCACTCAGATTAAAGATCCCTGTCCCTAATAAGGTCTTTGCCTTTTGGACTCGTCTACCCCCCCTGGTTCCTCTCTGTTTTTTCTTTTGAGACTTGGTAACACATTCCCCACTGGGCCTTGGGGGATCGGATGATCCCTCCGATGGTCTGCCCATATTGGAGTATGTGGAGGAGGACCCCTCCAAGGGGTCCTCTCCTGACCTAAAAAATGATTATTATTATAGGGTTGTTCTTCCCAATAATCTTGCAGAGGTGCATAGCTATTGTGTGTGGCCAGCGGGGCTTCTCTCACAGAATAGTTGCCCCTTCCTCGTTGGTTACCATTTCCCCTATTGGGTACCGGTCTCCAGGAGGAATCTTCATAATGGTTAGGATATTGACTATAACCTGTAGTGGTGGGCTGTTGGTGGTGGCTACCTCTACCTTTTCCCTTACCTCTACCTCTGGGTTTATTAGGACCATGTCCCCTAGTTTTTGGGGTACCAGTCCTGGTTGGTGTAATATGTGATTGGGCTACTTGAGCCCAAGATAGGTGGTCATGATCTGTTGGGATTGGGACACTGATAGTACATTCTGCCGTGTCCATAGAAGCCTGATCGGGATTAATTGGTTGTGTGGCATAAAGAGATTGCCATTTAAAAACCTGTTTACCTCCAAAATCATTTAAATCACGTAGAAATTTTTTCTTCTTTTTATCTTGTGTTTCTTTATCCCACTTAATTAATTTAGTTTTAAGGTCTCCTGATAGTTGAATAAATTCAGACGTATCCTTGAATGGTTCAATACGGTCAGTGATTTCTTTAATTTGGCTTTCTAGCCATTTCTTTTTGCGTAGTTTGCGAGAGAGCAATAACCGCAAAAGCTCAAAGCCCTTGCAAACAAAAAAATCACACCATTCCTTATTAGATTCGTCATCAAAAAGACCATCATTAGGTGGTAAATCCCACCTCAAGCGTCTGGGAATAATCTGGGCAGATAAATACTGCTCAAAAGATACAATATCCCACCAGGTTTTAATTTTTTTGTCAAAAAGATGCCCCAATTTTCTAAAAGAAAAACTCAGATCACCTTGACCAGAGGTATTAACAGTTTTCGAGAATACATCAGTAAGGAGAACTTCCCTATTTTCAAGATAGGAAAATACATCCATTTTCTGCAGCTAAATAAAATGAATAAAATGAAGACAGTAAAAAGAAAAAATATTCAGCGCTGAAAAAATTGTAAGGAAATACTAAAAGTTGCAAGCCAGCACTCAAGGTATACTCATAAAAATCCCTCAAAAACAATCTGAAATAAAAATAGTGCAGCGCAACAAAAACTATGTGGAATACATGTCATAAACACATATCAAAATCCATAAATCAATAACATAAAGTCCATAGGTGCTTGTGAACCAGCAATAATAATATCATGCAAAGTGGATATAAAAGTGTCCAGAGATCCCTCCACCACAATAGGATTGGCCTCTCACCTCACAACTTCGACCTAACTAGAGGTCACACAGCTTGTACTCAAAAGAGTAAATGAGAATCACATGGGAAAACTCCGATCAAACAGTGGTCTCATATAGCAGGATATCAGGCTGGAAACTCCATCATATAGGAAGACAAGAATAAAGAACGATCTAGTGCTCTCTGTATAGACTGTTTAATGTATTAAAATATACAACTCATAAAATGTTACTCACAAATAAGGCACTCAGACGCGAGTGTCAGCGTTCAAAGCATATGGATAGAGCGGCGTGGTAACACAGACTGTGGTGATGACCGCGAATGACGTCTAGCGTGGCTCCTCCCCCCGTACGCGTTACGTCCAGTAGGCGGGACTTCCTCAGCGTGGGGTTGGATGACACACAGACGTCTCGCAACACAGCAACTAAAATAGTGTCATGGTAACCATCCTGCAGCGAATCAACCTCCCAGTAAGAGTCAGCCAATCCAGGCTGATCTCACATGCCACAATATTTGGCTGGCCAGGGGAGCCGTCTACCGCAGACAGGATAACCAAAAAGATAAAAGTTTAAAATATCAAAAAAAAAGGAACAAAGAGCTCCAAAAAATTAAGATATATAAAACTTTAAATCTAGGTGCAAATATAAAGGGGAAAGGACATAGAAAATATATCACTGTCCTAACATAGCCAACCCAAATTGCACAACACATGTTCTTAAAGGGAAACACACCCATAATAAAATTCCAAAAAGGTGATAACACCTAGTAATAAAAATGAAAATTATAAATAAATTATTAATAAATAAAGACGTCATACACGGTCATCACGAAAATCTGCAACAGCCATATACATCATAAAATAATCAAAAATCTATAGAAATAAAATTCAATATAACATACAAAAACAGAAAAAATTATATATATCATAAAAGCATTATCTGTTAGAAATAAAACAATTAAGATCGAAGTCTACATTTAAACCTGCAGGTGACATTACTTTGGTTTCAAAAATCTAGAAAGATTCCCTGCGACTAAGTTGTCGAATGTAATGTCCACCTCTCCAATGTCTCTGTACTTTTTCCACCCCCCAAAACTTCAAACATTTGGGATCACGTTGATGGAAATTTCTAAAATGCCTGGATACACTATGTGTCTTGACTCCTCTTTTTATATTACTAATGTGTTCGCCCACTCTGACATGTAGTGCTCGTGAGGTACGTCCTACATACTGTAAACCGCAATCACACTCAAGCATGTATACAACACCCTCCGTTGTACACGTAATTAATTGCTTGATCTGATATTGAGTGTGCGTAACAGATGCAGTAAAATCTTTCCGTTTTTTCAGATTATTTTTAGCATGCCTGCAAGTCGCACAGCGACCACAGGCATAAAAACCTGACAGGAAGCTAAAAAGCTTAGTACCAGCTACAATAGGTGGATCTAACACCCCAGGGGCAAGGCTATCGCGGAGAGAGGGCGCCTTACGGTAAACAAATTGGGGACGGTCAGGGAGTACCGAGCCCAAAATGTGGTCATATTTTAAAATAGGCCAGTGTTTGGCAACTATTTTTTCAAATTTTTTATATTGAATGCTAAAGTCCATTACTATCTTGAAATTATTAACATTCACATCAGTAGAAGGACTATTAGGCCTATCTGCAACAATAGTACTTCGATCCATACCTCTTACTCTCTCTATTTCGGTAGTAATCATAGAGTGAGTATACCCTTTTTGCTTAAACCGAGAGGCTAAGATCTGAGATTGTAAGAGAAAATCCCCTTCAGAGGTGCAATTACGGCGGAGTCTAACAAATTGCCCTCTAGGGATATTACACAGCCATAACCTATGATGACAACTCGTCAGGGGTATATAGCCATTTCTATCAGTAGCCTTAAAATGATTCCTAGTGTGGAGACAGTTGTCCTTTTTGAAAATTTCCAAATCAAGGAAAGTAATTTTATTGTGATCAAGCGTCCAGGTAAGCTTAATATTTCTATCATTATTATTGAGTTTATTCATAAAAAGTTGAAGACTAAGCATATCACCCTCCCAGATCATTATGAGGTCATCAATATACCTTTTATAGCACCGCAATTGTGGTGGGCGATCACGAAAGACCACCTCAGCCTCCCAGTGGGCCATAAAGAGGTTGGCCACACTGGGAGCAAACCGAGCACCCATAGCGACACCACGTCGTTGCAAAAAGAAATCCCTATTAAACCAAAAATTATTTTTTAGAAGACAGAACCTCAGACCATCCAATAAAAATTGAACGTGTTGAGTACTGAGGTCTGAATCCGCCAATGCCAATGCAACAGAGGCTAAAGCTGCATCGTGATCAATGATCGTATATAGGGACCCCACATCAGCGGTGACCAAAATGGTATTGGATGTACAAGAGAGAGTGTCCAAGATCTGTAAAATCTGCTTAGTATCACGAAGATACGCTGGTGCTTTACAGACTAAAGGCTGCAAAAAATAGTCAAGGTACTGACCCAACCGTGAAGACACGGAGTCAATACCATTGACAATAGGGCGACCCGGAGGGCGTTCAGTGTTTTTATGAAGCTTAGGCAAAAAATAAATGATAGGTGTACGGCAATGGAAGGGATCCAAATAAGAAGCCTCCTTAGCATTAAGAATACCCTCACTTTTGCCTACCTCTATTAAAGAATGCAGCTCATTCTTGAATGGCACCATAGGGTCTCCCTTCAATAATAGATAGGTGTCCCCTTCATTCAGTAATCTATTCATTTCCTCAAGGTAATAAGCTTTACTAAGTACTACAAGACCCCCCCCTTTATCCGCAGGCCGAATAACTATATCGTTCCGTTGTTCCAATGACACAATCCCTCGTTTAATATGCTGTGAGTCTCTAACCTTCTTTATTCGAAGGGAATCCAAATCTCTACATACCATATTTCTGAAAACCTCCAAATGTTTGTTGTCATTATTTTGAGGGTTAAAGACTGACCTATTTCTCAAATTGGAATGATTGTTTTCAGACTGAGAAGCATTCCTTTGAATGGGATCTGAGAGAAAATATTTTTTCATATTAAGGCTACGAACAAATTTTTGAACATTGACATAGGTCTGAAATTTGTTAAGGTTGCATATAGGGGCAAACTTCAAACCTCTGTCTAACACACATATCTCATCATCCGAGAGTGGAATCCCACTCAGATTAAAGATCCCTGTCCCTAATAAGGTCTTTGCCTTTTGGACTCGTCTACCCCCCCTGGTTCCTCTCTGTTTTTTCTTTTGAGACTTGGTAACACATTCCCCACTGGGCCTTGGGGGATCGGATGATCCCTCCGATGGTCTGCCCATATTGGAGTATGTGGAGGAGGACCCCTCCAAGGGGTCCTCTCCTGACCTAAAAAATGATTATTATTATAGGGTTGTTCTTCCCAATAATCTTGCAGAGGTGCATAGCTATTGTGTGTGGCCAGCGGGGCTTCTCTCACAGAATAGTTGCCCCTTCCTCGTTGGTTACCATTTCCCCTATTGGGTACCGGTCTCCTGGACACTCAATATCAGATCAAGCAATTAATTACGTGTACAACGGAGGGTGTTGTATACATGCTTGAGTGTGATTGCGGTTTACAGTATGTAGGACGTACCTCACGAGCACTACATGTCAGAGTGAGCGAACACATTAGTAATATAAAAAGAGGAGTCAAGACACATAGTGTATCCAGGCATTTTAGAAATTTCCATCAACGTGATCCCAAATGTTTGAAGTTTTGGGGGGTGGAAAAAGTACAGAGACATTGGAGAGGTGGACATTACATTCGACAACTTAGTCGCAGGGAATCTTTCTGGATTTTTGAAACCAAAGTAATGTCACCTGCAGGTTTAAATGTAGACTTCGATCTTAATTGTTTTATTTCTAACAGATAATGCTTTTATGATATATATAATTTTTTCTGTTTTTGTATGTTATATTGAATTTTATTTCTATAGATTTTTGATTATTTTATGATGTATATGGCTGTTGCAGATTTTCGTGATGACCGTGTATGACGTCTTTATTTATTAATAATTTATTTATAATTTTCATTTTTATTACTAGGTGTTATCACCTTTTTGGAATTTTATTATGGGTGTGTTTCCCTTTAAGAACATGTGTTGTGCAATTTGGGTTGGCTATGTTAGGACAGTGATATATTTTCTATGTCCTTTCCCCTTTATATTTGCACCTAGATTTAAAGTTTTATATATCTTAATTTTTTGGAGCTCTTTGTTCCTTTTTTTTTTGATATTTTAAACTTTTATCTTTTTGGTTATCCTGTCTGCGGTAGACGGCTCCCCTGGCCAGCCAAATATTGTGGCATGTGAGATCAGCCTGGATTGGCTGACTCTTACTGGGAGGTTGATTCGCTGCAGGATGGTTACCATGACACTATTTTAGTTGCTGTGTTGCGAGACGTCTGTGTGTCATCCAACCCCACGCTGAGGAAGTCCCGCCTACTGGACGTAACGCGTACGGGGGGGAGGAGCCACGCTAGACGTCATTCGCGGTCATCACCACAGTCTGTGTTACCACGCCGCTCTATCCATATGCTTTGAACGCTGACACTCGCGTCTGAGTGCCTTATTTGTGAGTAACATTTTATGAGTTGTATATTTTAATACATTAAACAGTCTATACAGAGAGCACTAGATCGTTCTTTATTCTTGTCTTCCTATATGATGGAGTTTCCAGCCTGATATCCTGCTATATGAGACCACTGTTTGATCGGAGTTTTCCCATGTGATTCTCATTTACTCTTTTGAGTACAAGCTGTGTGACCTCTAGTTAGGTCGAAGTTGTGAGGTGAGAGGCCAATCCTATTGTGGTGGAGGGATCTCTGGACACTTTTATATCCACTTTGCATGATATTATTATTGCTGGTTCACAAGCACCTATGGACTTTATGTTATTGATTTATGGATTTTGATATGTGTTTATGACATGTATTCCACATAGTTTTTGTTGCGCTGCACTATTTTTATTTCAGATTGTTTTTGAGGGATTTTTATGAGTATACCTTGAGTGCTGGCTTGCAACTTTTAGTATTTCCTTACAATTTTTTCAGCGCTGAATATTTTTTCTTTTTACTGTCTTCATTTTATTCATTTTATTTAGCTGCAGAAAATGGATGTATTTTCCTATCTTGAAAATAGGGAAGTTCTCCTTACTGATGTATTCTCGAAAACTGTTAATACCTCTGGTCAAGGTGATCTGAGTTTTTCTTTTAGAAAATTGGGGCATCTTTTTGACAAAAAAATTAAAACCTGGTGGGATATTGTATCTTTTGAGCAGTATTTATCTGCCCAGATTATTCCCAGACGCTTGAGGTGGGATTTACCACCTAATGATGGTCTTTTTGATGACGAATCTAATAAGGAATGGTGTGATTTTTTTGTTTGCAAGGGCTTTGAGCTTTTGCGGTTATTGCTCTCTCGCAAACTACGCAAAAAGAAATGGCTAGAAAGCCAAATTAAAGAAATCACTGACCGTATTGAACCATTCAAGGATACGTCTGAATTTATTCAACTATCAGGAGACCTTAAAACTAAATTAATTAAGTGGGATAAAGAAACACAAGATAAAAAGAAGAAAAAATTTCTACGTGATTTAAATGATTTTGGAGGTAAACAGGTTTTTAAATGGCAATCTCTTTATGCCACACAACCAATTAATCCCGATCAGGCTTCTATGGACACGGCAGAATGTACTATCAGTGTCCCAATCCCAACAGATCATGACCACCTATCTTGGGCTCAAGTAGCCCAATCACATATTACACCAACCAGGACTGGTACCCCAAAAACTAGGGGACATGGTCCTAATAAACCCAGAGGTAGAGGTAAGGGAAAAGGTAGAGGTAGCCACCACCAACAGCCCACCACTACAGGTTATAGTCAATATCCTAACCATTATGAAGATTCCTCCTGGAGACCGGTACCCAATAGGGGAAATGGTAACCAACGAGGAAGGGGCAACTATTCTGTGAGAGAAGCCCCGCTGGCCACACACAATAGCTATGCACCTCTGCAAGATTATTGGGAAGAACAACCCTATAATAATAATCATTTTTTAGGTCAGGAGAGGACCCCTTGGAGGGGTCCTCCTCCACATACTCCAATATGGGCAGACCATCGGAGGGATCATCCGATCCCCCAAGGCCCAGTGGGGAATGTGTTACCAAGTCTCAAAAGAAAAAACAGAGAGGAACCAGGGGGGGTAGACGAGTCCAAAAGGCAAAGACCTTATTAGGGACAGGGATCTTTAATCTGAGTGGGATTCCACTCTCGGATGATGAGATATGTGTGTTAGACAGAGGTTTGAAGTTTGCCCCTATATGCAACCTTAACAAATTTCAGACCTATGTCAATGTTCAAAAATTTGTTCGTAGCCTTAATATGAAAAAATATTTTCTCTCAGATCCCATTCAAAGGAATGCTTCTCAGTCTGAAAACAATCATTCCAATTTGAGAAATAGGTCAGTCTTTAACCCTCAAAATAATGACAACAAACATTTGGAGGTTTTCAGAAATATGGTATGTAGAGATTTGGATTCCCTTCGAATAAAGAAGGTTAGAGACTCACAGCATATTAAACGAGGGATTGTGTCATTGGAACAACGGAACGATATAGTTATTCGGCCTGCGGATAAAGGGGGGGGTCTTGTAGTACTTAGTAAAGCTTATTACCTTGAGGAAATGAATAGATTACTGAATGAAGGGGACACCTATCTATTATTGAAGGGAGACCCTATGGTGCCATTCAAGAATGAGCTGCATTCTTTAATAGAGGTAGGCAAAAGTGAGGGTATTCTTAATGCTAAGGAGGCTTCTTATTTGGATCCCTTCCATTGCCGTACACCTATCATTTATTTTTTGCCTAAGCTTCATAAAAACACTGAACGCCCTCCGGGTCGCCCTATTGTCAATGGTATTGACTCCGTGTCTTCACGGTTGGGTCAGTACCTTGACTATTTTTTGCAGCCTTTAGTCTGTAAAGCACCAGCGTATCTTCGTGATACTAAGCAGATTTTACAGATCTTGGACACTCTCTCTTGTACATCCAATACCATTTTGGTCACCGCTGATGTGGGGTCCCTATATACGATCATTGATCACGATGCAGCTTTAGCCTCTGTTGCATTGGCATTGGCGGATTCAGACCTCAGTACTCAACACGTTCAATTTTTATTGGATGGTCTGAGGTTCTGTCTTCTAAAAAATTATTTTTGGTTTAATAGGGATTTCTTTTTGCAACGACGTGGTGTCGCTATGGGTGCTCGGTTTGCTCCCAGTGTGGCCAACCTCTTTATGGCCCACTGGGAGGCTGAGGTGGTCTTTCGTGATCGCCCACCACAATTGCGGTGCTATAAAAGGTATATTGATGACCTCATAATGATCTGGGAGGGTGATATGCTTAACTTTTTATGAATAAACTCAATAATAATGATAGAAATATTAAGCTTACCTGGACGCTTGATCACAATAAAATTACTTTCCTTGATTTGGAAATTTTCAAAAAGGACAACTGTCTCCACACTAGGAATCATTTTAAGGCTACTGATAGAAATGGCTATATACCCCTGACGAGTTGTCATCATAGGTTATGGCTGTGTAATATCCCTAGAGGGCAATTTGTTAGACTCCGCCGTAATTGCACCTCTGAAGGGGATTTTCTCTTACAATCTCAGATCTTAGCCTCTCGGTTTAAGCAAAAAGGGTATACTCACTCTATGATTACTACCGAAATAGAGAGAGTAAGAGGTATGGATCGAAGTACTATTGTTGCAGATAGGCCTAATAGTCCTTCTACTGATGTGAATGTTAATAATTTCAAGATAGTAATGGACTTTAGCATTCAATATAAAAAATTTGAAAAAATAGTTGCCAAACACTGGCCTATTTTAAAATATGACCGCATTTTGGGCTCGGTACTCCCTGACCGTCCCCAATTTGTTTACCGTAAGGCGCCCTCTCTCCGCGATAGCCTTGCCCCTGGGGTGTTAGATCCACCTATTGTAGCTGGTACTAAGCTTTTTAGCTTCCTGTCAGGTTTTTATGCCTGTGGTCGCTGTGCGACTTGCAGGCATGCTAAAAATAATCTGAAAAAACGGAAAGATTTTACTGCATCTGTTACGCACACTCAATATCAGATCAAGCAATTAATTACGTGTACAACGGAGGGTGTTGTATACATGCTTGAGTGTGATTGCGGTTTACAGTATGTAGGACGTACCTCACGAGCACTACATGTCAGAGTGGGCGAACACATTAGTAATATAAAAAGAGGAGTCAAGACACAGTGTATCCAGGCATTTTAGAAATTTCCATCAACGTGATCCCAAATGTTTGAAGTTTTGGGGGGTAGAAAAAGTACAGAGACATTGGAGAGGTGGACATTACATTCGACAACTTAGTCGCAGGGAATCTTTCTGGATTTTTGAAACCAAAGTAATGTCACCTGCAGGTTTAAATGTAGACTTCGATCTTAATTGTTTTATTTCTAACAGATAATGCTTTTATGATATATATAATTTTTTCTGTTTTTGTATGTTATATTGAATTTTATTTCTATAGATTTTTGATTATTTTATGATGTATATGGCTGTTGCAGATTTTCGTGATGACCGTGTATGACGTCTTTATTTATTAATAATTTATTTATAATTTTCATTTTTATTACTAGGTGTTATCACCTTTTTGGAATTTTATTATGGGTGTGTTTCCCTTTAAGAACATGTGTTGTGCAATTTGGGTTGGCTATGTTAGGACAGTGATATATTTTCTATGTCCTTTCCCCTTTATATTTGCACCTAGATTTAAAGTTTTATATATCTTAATTTTTTGGAGCTCTTTGTTCCTTTTTTTTTGATATTTTAAACTTTTATCTTTTTGGTTATCCTGTCTGCGGTAGACGGCTCCCCTGGCCAGCCAAATATTGTGGCATGTGAGATCAGCCTGGATTGGCTGACTCTTACTGGGAGGTTGATTCGCTGCAGGATGGTTACCATGACACTATTTTAGTTGCTGTGTTGCGAGACGTCTGTGTGTCATCCAACCCCACGCTGAGGAAGTCCCGCCTACTGGACGTAACGCGTACGGGGGGAGGAGCCACGCTAGACGTCATTCGCGGTCATCACCACAGTCTGTGTTACCACGCCGCTCTATCCATATGCTTTGAACGCTGACACTCGCGTCTGAGTGCCTTATTTGTGAGTAACATTTTATGAGTTGTATATTTTAATACATTAAACAGTCTATACAGAGAGCACTAGATCGTTCTTTATTCTTGTCTTCCTATATGATGGAGTTTCCAGCCTGATATCCTGCTATATGAGACCACTGTTTGATCGGAGTTTTCCCATGTGATTCTCATTTACTCTTTTGAGTACAAGCTGTGTGACCTCTAGTTAGGTCGAAGTTGTGAGGTGAGAGGCCAATCCTATTGTGGTGGAGGGATCTCTGGACACTTTTATATCCACTTTGCATGATATTATTATTGCTGGTTCACAAGCACCTATGGACTTTATGTTATTGATTTATGGATTTTGATATGTGTTTATGACATGTATTCCACATAGTTTTTGTTGCGCTGCACTATTTTTATTTCAGATTGTTTTTGAGGGATTTTTATGAGTATACCTTGAGTGCTGGCTTGCAACTTTTAGTATTTCCTTACAATTTTTTCAGCGCTGAATATTTTTTCTTTTTACTGTTAACCCCTTCACTGCCAGTGTAATTTTTACAGTAATCAGTGCATTTTTATAGCACTGATCGCTGTAAAAATTACAATGGTCCCAAAAATGTGTCAAAAGTGTCCGATGTAGAATATGGATATGAATCCGTGCAATGGACCTAATATGCCAGTTAGAACCCACAACAGGGGTACAACAGACGTCCTAAGATTAATAAATAAGGAGCTGCCTCTACATAATTAATCCACCTAGGTGGAATAAATAAGTAAATTGAAAAAAGTAGTGTAGAATTGGCGCTAATTACAATTCATGGACTCCCTTTCTCTAAAGTGCAAATGAAATTGAATATAAATATATAATTGATAAATTAATACCCCACGTGTATCATTAAAGTGCTAGTGCAATAATGCTCACTCCTAAGCAGATAAATAAAATAAGTATGTGCTATTGTGCCAATGGATGCGGATAACTAAATAAATAATTTTGCAATTTCTATACAATAAGTAAATAGAAAATTTGAAAAAATATATAGATAAAAATGAATAAAAATAAAAAAATAAAAATATAAAAAATCTTGCATGCAAGTTATGCAATGAAGAGCAAATGCAAAAACACATGCAATATAATTAAACAATGTGAATGTCCAATTATTTGATCTTGTAGTTTCAGATACTAGGTGCCCAATGCCTGGTGATGTGACCTTTTATTAGCTCCAAAACTGGTGACCACAGCAAACCGTGCTCCGATATAAACTGCACTCACCAGATGTTCACCCCCTCTTGGGGTGGGAAACAGTCACAGTGTGTGCCACTGTGCAGCAATCTGGCGGTGTCTTGTCTCCCTGGTCTCCTTGTGGTAATCCCAGTTTTGCCTGTGCATGGGCACAATGAGGCATGGGCACAGTGAGGCATGCATATGGACACAGTGAAGCAAAGTGAGGCACAGTAAGGCATGCAGATGGACACCCTAGGCTTATACCCAAGTCAATACGTTTTCCCAGTTTTTTTTGGTAAAATTAGGTGCCTCGGCTTATATTCGGGTCAGCTTATACTCGAGTATATACAGTATATATTTATATTCAATTTCATTTGCACTTCAGAGAAAGGGAGTCCATGAATTGTAATTAGCGCCAATTCTACACTACTTTTTTCAAAAGTGTCAGATGTGTCCGCCATAATGTTGCAGTCACGAAAAAAAAATCACTGATCGCCACCATTACTAGTAAAAAAAATAAAAAAATAAAAAAAAAATGCCATAACCTATCCCCTATTTTGTAAACGCTATAACTTTTGCGCAAACCAATCAATAAACGCTGATTGCGATTTTTTTTACCAAAAATATGTAGAAGAATACTTATCGGCCTAAACTGAGGAAAAAAATGTTTTTTTATATATTTATAAAGGGGTCTTAAGGTTGCTGAAAATTCTGCCTAGATATTTAACAATAATAAGATATGTGGAGAATGCAAGGAGCTGCTTTTGGTGTCTACATAACAGGATATGTGCAAATTAAAACATGTTTAATCCCCTGATGTGGTTTTATTGAATGATTTACAGGATTTCCTGCAAATGCTGGCAAGCTGATGAATCTAGGCATTGACCAAAAAGTAAGAATTTCTTGAATGTAATTACCTTTTTATGCCCAGTAAACATTGGTATTTGATTATATCAATGAATTCAACTATATTTTTGTATGTCTTTGTCAGTGTCCTGCATGTGATATGCCTTGGTATTTTACTCCAAAGAGTCCCTTGTTCTGCTTTACTATGTTGTAGTAGACAGATTTCTGATTAACTTTATCCTGTATGAGCAGAGCACAAGCTTGGATGTACTTAGAGGGTGAGTGCAATCAGGCCTGGACTGGGACAAAAAATAGGCCCGCCGCCCGGGCATTTTAGACTGAGTAGCCCATGATTCCGGTCTCTTTTCCATTCTCCATCTTGACAGATCCCCCACAGCAGCCAGTGGGAGAAAGGAGGGTGAGGGGGGCTGGGAAAGAGCACAGGGGTGGCGGAGATGACAGGTAGGGGTGGAGAGCACTGGGGGGGTAGAGAGCACTGGGGGGGTAGAAAGCACAGGGGGGGCGGAGAGCACTGGAGGCGCCAGAGAGCACAGGGGAAGCCAGAGAGCACTGAGGGGAGCTGGAGCGCACTGGGGGGGGGAGGAGTACAGGGGGTGGATGGCACAGGGGGGGCAGGGAGCATGGAGGGAAATGGAGAGCACTGTGTGGGGGGCTGGCACTGGGGGGAGATGGAGAGCAGTGTGGGGGAGCTGGAGAGCACTGGGTGGAGGCTGGAGAGCAGGGGGGGACGGAGAGCAGTGGGGGGGAGCTGGAGAACATGGCTGAGCTGGAGAGCAGTGGAGGGAGGCTGGAGAGCAGTGGGGGGGGGGGGTCTGGAGAGCACTGAGGAGAGCTGGAGAGCAATGGCAACAAAAGAAGTTGGATAGGGGAGCAGCTGCATATAGGGGAATTGATCTCTCCATTAGTGATGAGCCGAACACCCCCGGGTTCGGTTCGCACCAGAACCCGCGAACGGACCGAAAGTTTGCACGAACATTAGAACCCTATTAAATACAATGGATGCGAACGTTCAGATTCTAAAGTGCTAATTATAACGACTATTATCCATGTTATTGTCCGAAACAGAGTTTGGGAACCCGGGTTCTGCACCAGGGGACATGTATCAATGCAAAAAGAAGTTTTAAAAACGGACGTTTTCCAGGAGCAGTCATTTTAATGATGCATAAAGTGAAAAAAAAAGGTCAAATATTCCTTTAAATATTGTACCTGGGGGGTGTCTAAAGTATGCCTGTGAAGTGCCACGTGTTTCCCGTGTTTAGAACTGTCCCTGCACAAAATAACATTTCTAAAGGAAAAAAAGCCATTTAAAACTGCTTGCGGCTTTAATGCAATGTCTGGTCCCGGTAATATGGATGAAAATCTTTAGGAAAAATGGCATAGCTATCCCATCAACCCCCCCCCCTACCCCAGCCCATTACCAGCCCCTTTGGGTCTTGTATGGATATTAAGGGGAACCCCGCACACAAAATAAAAAAGGCCCTATATACTCTGAACAGCCGTATACAGGCGGTGCATACAAGACAGGGACTGTAGGTTTGTTCTTATGTAGAATCTGTTTGTAATTTTGAACAGCTGCATTGTTTAAGTGTAGCTCCATGCCAAATTCCTTTTTTTTAGCTTTTTGGAAAACATAGGGAACGGTTATCACCCCTGTCACATTTTTTTTGCTGTCTGTGCCCCTGTTCAGAACATTTCACCTCACTTTGCGTCCCAATGACAACTGTTTTTGAAATGTGGTGTTTTTATTGAAACAAGGATTGGTGATAAAGCATCAGTAGAGAGGAGACACCTTTCTCCCATATTAATTCTTACAGGAGAGAATTTTCCTTCCAAGGGGTAGATTTCCTCTCACTTCCTGTTGTCTTCTTCCGTTTGCAAGTAGTAGTCGTTTGTAAGTTGGATGTTTGGAAGTAGGGACCTGCCGTATATACTCTGCAGAAATTGGCCCCTTAGGTGTTGGTGTTGGCACAACACTGAAAGCACTCACAGTTATTCTTGGTGGGTGCTGGAACGCCCTGCTGTCAACTATTACATCAGGAATTGTAATAACATATAATTGTTGATCAGTGGTAGTAAAAATTGGGCCTTTGATGGTGGTGCTGGTGCCACAACACTGTAAGGCCTGACAGTTACTCTTGGTGGGCGCAGCAATGGGCCCTGCTGTGAATTATTAGATCAATAATTATAATTGCATGCCCCTGTTGAATAGGGGCTGAAAAATTGGGCCTTTGGTGGTGGTGGTGGTGATGGTGGTGCTGGTGCCACAACACTGTAAGGCCTGACAGTTACTCTTTGTGGGCGCAGCAATGGGCCCTGCTGTGAATTATTCGATCAATAAATATAATTGCATGCCCCTGTTGAACAGGGGCTGAAAAATTGGGCCTTTGGTGGTGGTGGTGATGGTGGTGCTGGTGCCACAACACTGTAAGGCCTGACAGTTACTCTTGGTGGGCGCAGCAATGGGCCCTGCTGTGAATTATTAGATCAATAATTATAATTGCATGCCCCTGTTGAACAGGGGCTGAAAAATTGGGCCTTAGGCACTGGTGGCACAACACTGCAACCCCTCACAGATACTGTACTTGGAGCACAGCAATGAGGCCTGTTGCAAAGTATTGCATCAAAAATTGTAATTACACGCCCCTGTTAAACAGGGGCTGAAAAATTGGGCCTTAGCCACTGGTGGCGGCACCCATAAACCAAAATGATCTTCCAAGCTATCATCATTAATCGGATCATTGAGGAGGAGGAGGAGGATAGCTAGTCAACATAACAGCACAGGAACTCAGCATCAGCATCAGTCTTGAAGGGATGTGACATTTTAAAATCAATTAGTCTGTTATATCAGCATCAGGTGTGTGGTAGCTGGTGGTGATCCAAGACTGGTTCATCTTGATGAAAGTCAGTCGATCAACCGAGTCGGTGGACAGGCGCACCCTGTGATCCGTAACAAATCCTCCAGCAGCACTGAATGTGCGTTCTGAAAGAACGCTGGATGCAGGACAGGCCAGTAGCTCAATTGCATACTGTGCAAGCTCTGGCCAGTGATCCATCCTCAAGACCCAGTAAGCCAGAGGATTTTCGGTGGGGAAGGTGTCCAAGTCTGACCTTGCCCCTAGGTATTCCTGCACCATGTATATCAGACGCTGGCGATGGTTGCTGGAACCGATCATACTTTGGGGCTGCGGACTAAAGAATTGTCTGAACGCATCGGTCAGACGACCACCTTCCCCACCGCTCCTTCTTTGACTGCCCGAAGCCTCAGCAACTCGTTGTCCAGGACCAGGAGTTTGTAACCTCCCAGTCTCTGGGAACGCGTTGCACAGACCTTTCTGCAAGGCCTCCCGGAGTTGTCTCATCCTCTGCTCCCTCTGCGACGGTAACATAAGGTCCGCAACCTTACCCTTGTACCGTGGATCAAGGAGAGTGGCCAGCCAGTAATGGTCCCTCTCCTTAATCCGAAGAATACGAGGATCCTTCCGCAGACTTTGCAGGATCAGGGAGGCCATGCAGCGTAGGTTAGCTGAGGCATTCAGTCCGGAGTCCTCTGGGTCACTAAGGACGACATGATCCGCAGCCACCTCCTCCCAGCCACGTACAAGTCCACTGGTTTCTTGGGACTGTAAATCATCCCTAAAAGACTGCTGCTGATGATGCTGAGTGCCAGCCTCCACCTCCATGCTGACACAATCCTCCTCCTCCTCCTCCTCCTCTTCCTGTGCGATGGGTGGGACAGAAGGAACACTGTCTGGGTAAAGGGGGCCTTGAGAGGCAAGGAAGTCCTCCTCTTCCTGTCTCTGTTCTGCCTCAAGTGCCCTGTCCATTATTCCACGCAGTGTGTGCTCCAACAGGTGGACAAGAGGTACAGTGTCACTGATGCATGCACTGTCACTGCTCACCATCCTCGTGGCCTCCTCAAATGGTGCCAGGACAGTGCATGCATCCCTGATCATGCCCCACTGGCGTGGTGAAAAAAAACAGAGCTCCCCTGACCCTGTCCTGGTGCCGTAGTCGCACAGGTACTCATTGGTGGCCCTCTGCTGCGTGTGCAGCCGCTGCAGCATGGCCAACGTTGAGTTCCACCTGGTGGGCATGTCACATATAAGGCGGTTCTTGGGCAGGTTCAACTCCTTTTGCAGCACAGCCAGGCGAGCACTGGCATTATAAGATCTGCGGAAATGCACACAGACTTTCCTGGCCTGCCTCAGGACATCCTGTAAGCCCGGGTACCTGCCCAAGAACCACTGCACCACCAGGTTAAGGACGTGAGCCATACAGGGCACATGGGTCAGTTGTCCCTGTCGGAGGGCGGAGAGGAGGTTGGTGCCATTGTCGCAAACCACCATTCCTGGCTTAAGCTGGTGTGGCGTCAACCACCTCTCGGCCTGCCCCTGCAGAGCAGACAGGACCTCTGCCCCAGTGTGGCTCCTGTCCCCCAAACACACCAGCGCAAGCACGGCATGGCATCTTTTTGCCTGCGTACTTGCGTAGCCCCTTGAACGCCTACGGAGCACCGCTGGTTCCGAGGACAAACCACAGGAAGAGGCCATGGAGGAAGAAGAAGAGGAGGGGGTGGAGGAGAGAGGTGTGTCACAACCAGTAGTAGCATTTTGGAGGCGTGGCGGTGGAACAACCTCCAACACTACTGCACCTTGTCCTGAATCCTTCCCAGCTGCCAAAAGAGTGACCCAATGGGCCGTGAAAGAAAGGTAACGTCCCTGTCCATGCCTGCTGGACCATGAGTCAGCGGTAATATGCACCTTACCGCTGACTGCCCTGTCCAGCGAGGCCAAGACATTGCCTTCCACATGCCTGTAGAGAGCCGGAATCGCCTTCCGTGCGAAAAAGTGGCGTTTGGGAACCTGCCACTGAGGAACCGCACATTGCACAAACTCACGGAAGGGGGCCGAGTCTACCAACTGAAAAGGCAGCAGTTGAAGCGCTAGCAATTTAGCCAAGCTAGCATTCAACCGCTGGGCATGTGGATGGCTGGGAGTGAACTTCTTTCGACGGTCCAGCAGCTGGGGCAGGGAAATTTGCCTGCTAGAATCGGACGTTGGTGTACTGCTAGCAGAGTGCCCGCAAGTACTTGGCTGTGACACACCTAATTCTACACCTTCATTCCTCTCAGAACAGGTTTCAGAGAGGACTGAAGGTATAGTGGGGTTGGAGATCCCAGCTGATGCGGTGCAAGAAGAGGTCAGCTTTGTTCTTTGGTGTGGGTCTTTAAGGTAGGCTTGCCAACGAGCTGCATGGCAGGTCAACATATGTCTGATCAAGCATGTGGTGCCCAAGCGGCTGATGTTTTGGCCACGCGATATACGCTTGAGACATATGTTGCAAACAGCAGCTGTGCGATCTGATGCACTCGCCTCAAAAAAGGCCCACACCAAAGAACTTTTTGAATGACGGGCAGAGGCAGCGCCCTGCACAGGCGGAGCTCTGCGGTGTGATTCCGTCGGTGTGCTGCCCATACGCTGGCCACTCAAGGGCATCCTGCCTCGATGGAGATGTGCCTCCTCCTCATCCTCCTCCTCCTCCTCTCTCTTATTAGGCACCCACGTGGAGTCAGTGACCTCATCATCCCCTCCCTCCTCATCACTGGAGCCAATCTGGCAGTATGCTGCAGCTGCTGGAGCATGACTGCCAGATTGGTGTCCTTCTTGAGCATCCCCTCTCTCTGCTCTCACGCTACTGCCTTCCTCTAGCTGGGTATCATCATCAGATCCTTCGAAACGCTGGGCATCCTCCTGGAGCATGTACCCAACACTGTGCTCAAACAGTTCGGGGGACTCCTCAGGAGGAGGACATGGTGGGTCTAGGGAAGGATTGACTAATGAAGATAATGATACCAGAGAAGAGGACGCTTTGGCAGCTGCTTTGCCAGTACCCTGAGCCTGGGTGAGAGAGGATGAGGAGGATGAGGTGGTCTTGGTCATCCACTCTACCAAGTCTTCGGCATGATGTGGCTCAACATGTCCAGCTGCCGAAAAGAAGGACAAGCGTGTCCCATGGCCATGTGCTGATGACAATTCACCGCGTCCACGACCAGCACTGTTGCCCCCAGACACAGAGCCTGCTTGCCCTCTTTTTTTGCCTCCTGACTGTCTGCCTCTCCTTGTTTGCCTTCCAGACATTTTAATGGATGGCCTGCAGGGAGATGGGAAAAACAGCAATAAGGGCTACCTTCAGGTGTATACTGTGCAGGAGGCTTAGCACCAATGACACTGACACTGTCCCCTGCCTATCCTTCTCTGTCCCTAAACACAAGGATTTGCAATATGCTTCAGCAAGATTGGTTTAGCACAGAACAGCACACTGACAGTTTCCCTCACTGTCCTTCTCTGTCCCTACAAACAAGATTTAGCACAGAATAGCACACTGATAGTTTCCACGAGTGTCCTTCTCTGTCCCTAAACTCAAGGATTTCAAATATGGTTCAGCAAAATTGGTTTAGAACAGAATAGCACACTGACACTTTCCCTCACTGTCCTACTCTGTCCCTCCCTACAAACAAGATTTAGCACAGAATAGCACACTGATAGTTTCCACGAGTGTCCTTCTCTGTCCCTAAACTCAAGGATTTCAAATATGGTTCAGCAAGATTGGTTTAGAACAGAATATCACACTGACACTTTCCCTCACTGTCCTACTCTGTCCCTACAAACAAGATTTAGCACAGAATAGCACACTGATAGTTTCCACGAGTGTCCTTCTCTGTCCCTAAACTCAAGAATTTCAAATATGGTTCAGCAAAATTGGTTTAGAACAGAATAGCACACTGACACTTTCCCTCACTGTCCTACTCTGTCCCTACAAACAAGATTTAGCACAGAATAGCACACTGACACTTTCCCTCACTGTACCTCTCTGTCCCTAAACTCAAGGATTGAAAATATGGTTCAGCAAGATTGGTTTAGAACAGAATAGCACACTGTCAGTTTCACTCACTGTCCTACTCTGTCCCTACAAACAAGATTTAGCACAGAATAGCACACTGACACTTTCCCTACCTATCCTTATTTTTCCCTAAACACAAGGAATCCAGGATTAGTAAAGGAAAAAAATGACACTGTCCCTGCCTATGCTTCTCTTTCCCTGCTCCGGAACACACTACACAAGGCCGCCGCGCTGGCGGCCTTTTATAGTGTGGGGCGTGTACTAAACCCCCTCAGCAATAATTGGCCACAGGCATCCTGCCTGTGGCCAATCATTGCTCTCCTCGCTGCCGGCGCTGTGATTGGCCAAGCATGCGGGGTCACAGTGCATGCTTGGCCAATCACAGCGCCTGGATGACACTACGATGGCGTAGTGCATTGTGGGCCGTTCGCGTCACTCGAATTTGGCGCGAACGGCCCAAATCGTTCGATCTTCGTCGAACGATCGAACAGCCGATGTTCGAGTCGAACGTATGTTCGACTCGAACACGAAGCTCATCCCTACTCTCCATATTCCTCCTACAGCCGCTGAATGCCTGCTTCTCCTCATCTCCTTCCTGCAGGCATTCTGCGGCTGCAGGAGGAATATGGAAAGATCAATTCCTCCTACAGTGCCTTGAAACGTATTCATACCCCTAGAAATTTTCCACATTTTGTCATGTCACAACCAAAAACGTAAATGTATTTTATTTGGATTTTATGCGATAGACCAACAAAAAAGTGGCACATAATTGTGAAGTGGAAGGAAAATGATAAATGGTTTTAAACATTTTTTACAAAGAATTTTCTGAAAAGTGTGGCGTGCATTTGTATTCATCCTCCTTTACTCTGATACCCCTAACTAAAATCTAGTGGAACCAATTGCCTTCAGAAGTCACCTAATTAGTAAATAGAATCCCTCTGTGTGTAATTTCATCTCCATATAAATACAGCTGTTCTGTGACGCCCTCAGAGGTTTGTTAGAGAACCTTAGTGAACAAACAGCATCATGAAGGCCAAGGAACATACCAGACAGGTCAGGGATAAAGTTGTGGAGAAGTTTAAAGCAGGGTTAGGTTATAAAAAAATATCCCAAGCTTTGAACATCTCACGGAGCACTGTTCAATCCATCATCTGAAAGTGGAAAGAGTATGGCACAACTGCAAACCTCCCAATATATGGCTGTCCACCTAAACTGACAGGCCGGGCAAGGAGAACATTAATCAGAGAAACCGCCAAGAGGCCCATGGTAACTCTGGAGGAGCTGCAGAGATCCACAGCTCAGGTGAGAGAATCTTTCCACAGGACAACTATTAGTTGTGCACTCCACAAATCTGGCCTTTATGGAAGAGTGGCAAGAAAAAAAGCCATTAGTGAAAGAAAGCCATAAGAAGTCTCATTTGCAGTTTGCGAGAAGCCATGTTGGTGACACAGCAAACATTTGGAAGAAGGTGCTCTGGTCAGATGAGACCAAAATTGAACTTTGGCCTAAAAACAAAACGTTATGTGTGGCGGAAAACTAGCACTGCACATCACCCTAAACACACCATTCCCACCGTGAAACATGGTGGTGGCAGAATCATGTTGTGGGGATGCTTTTCTTAATCAGGGACAGGGAAGCTGGTCAGAGTTGATAGGATGATGGATGGAGCCAAATACAGGGCAATCTTAGAAGAAAACCTGTCATGCCTCGTACACACGACCGACGAGAAAACTGCTGGGGGAAAAAAAAAGAGAACTGAAAAAATCCTGACGAGAAAACCGGTCGTCTGTATGCTTTCCCGAGGGGAAAAAAACGCGCATGCTTGTAACCAATTCGACGCATGCGCGGAAACATAGAACATCATTTTGTCGGCTTGTCATAGTCTTTGACGTCACCGCGTTCTTGGCATTCAAAAGTTCAGCGGGCTTTTGTGTGACCGTGTGTATGCAAGGCAGGCTTGAGAGGAATCTCGTCGGGAAAAGCGCTGTTTTTTTTCCTGCCGGGAAAACTGGTCAGGTGTACGAGGCATTAGAGTCTGTAAAAGACTTGAGACTGGGGCGGAGGTTCACCTGCTAGCAGGACAATGGCTCTAAACATACAGCCAGAGCTACAATGGAATGGTTTAGAATAGATCAAAGCATATTCGTGTGTTAGAATGGCCCAGTCAAAGCCCAGACCTAAATCCAATTGAGAATCTGTGGCCAGACTTGAAAATTGCTGTTCGCAGATAATCTTCATCCAATCTGACAGAGCTGGAGCTATTTTGCATAGAAGAATGGGCAAAAGTTTGACTCTCTAGATGTGCAAAGCTTGTAGAGACATCCCCAAAAAGACTTGCAGCTGTAATTGCAGCGAAAGATGGTTCTACAAAGTACTGACTCAGAGGGTTGAATACAAATGCACGCCACCCTTTTCAGATATTGATTTGTAACAAATTTTGAAAACCATTTATAATTTTCCTTCCACTTCACAAATATGTGCCACTTTGTGTTTGTCTATCACATAAAATACAATTACCGTAAATACTCGAGTATAAGCCGAGGCACCTAATTTTACCACAAAAAAATGGGAAAACTTATTGACTCCAGTACAAGCCTAGGGCAGGGGTACTGAATTAAAATTCACGGGGTCCGGTCGGAAAAAATTTGTTCCAGCGGAGGTCCGAATGCCATATTGGTGCTATGACTCCACATGATATCCTCCACTTCACAGCGCCCCCCACCACCACACACACACACACACACACCTTTACAATCCACACACATCACACTTTGTGCTTTTTTCTTTCAACTTTATTGAAATGTCAAAATACATTTCATTCATTTCTATGCACCACAGCTCAGTTGCAGTGCATAGAAACAGTATGCATTTTGCACCACACTGCTCAGCACGCAGGGGTGCTGTTGCAGTGTGAACAGGACACATAGAAAACAATTGTTTTCTATTGCCCTTGCAGAGACCTGTGTTTTGCTTGTGCAGAAATCACAGACCCCCATTTACATCAGTGTTTTCAGCCCCCCCTTACGTCACATCCTCCTGCCTCATCACAAACCCCCCATCACAGACCCCCATCACAGACTGACCGCCCAAATCACAGACCCCCCATCACAGACTGACCCCCCATCACAGACTGACCCCCCCATCACAGACTGACCTGACCCATCACAGACCCCCCCATCACAGACTGACCGCCCAAATCACAGACTGACCTGACCCATCACAGACCCCCCCATCACAGACTGACCGCCCAAATCACAGACCCCTCATTACAGACTGACCCCCGCATCACAGACTGACCTGACCCATCACAGACCCCCCCATCACAGATTGACCCCCCCATCACAAACTGGTCCCGACCCATCACAGACCCCCATCACAGACTGACCCCCCAAATCACAGACCCCCCTATCACAGACTCCCCCATCACAGACTGACCCCCCAAATCACAGACCCCCTTCACAGACTCCCCCATCACAGACTGATCCCCCCAAATCACAGACTGATCCCCCCCACAATCACAGACCCCCCATCACAGACTGATCCTCCCAATCACAGACCCCTCTATCACAGATGGACCCCCCAATCACAGATGGACCCCCCAAAATCACAGACCCCTCCATCACAGACTGACCCCCCATTGCAGACTGACTCCCCCCATATTGCAGACTGACTCCCCCCATATTGCAGACTGACTCCCCCCATATTGCAGACTGACTCCCCCCATATTGCAGACTGACTCCCCCCATATTGCAGACTGACTCCCCCATATTGCAGACTGACTCCCCCATATTGCAGACTGACCCCCCCATATCGCAGACTGACTCCCCCATATCGCAGACTGACTCCCCCATATCGCAGACTGACTCCCCCATATCGCAGACTGACTCCCCCATATCGCAGACTGACTCCCCCATCACAGTCCTCTGTCAATATCAAAAACCACTGCCCTTTATAGCACAGCACAACATAGCACTCCCCCCCTCCGCACAGAACCCTACCTTTTTCACACAGGACATGAAGCGTGGGCGCTCTGGACAATGGGCAGGACTTTTCACGTTAAAAGTGAGTGATTTATTGCTGAGACCGCCCCGCTGCCTAGCAACTAATCCAACACTTTTTAACTTCAAAAGTCCCGCCCATTGTCCAGAGCGGTCGCGCTTCATGTTTTGTGTGATTAAGACAGGCAGTGTGGGGAGGGGACAGTGCAGTGATATTAGAGAAGGCACGGACATGCCGCGCCTGCCATGCTGTGTATATAGCAGCATCGGCAGTGGCAGGCGGACGAGTCGGGTGAGCCGGCGACAGGGAGAGGACACTACTTGGTGAGGCTGCTGTCCGCCATTTAGTGACGCCTGGCCTAGGGTGTCCATCTGCATGCCTCACTGTGCCTCACTGTGTCCATGTGCATGCCTCACTGTACCTCACTGTGTCCATGCCTCACTGTGCCCATGCCTCACTGTGACCAATCTCCCTACCTGATCTCCGGTGCTGTGTGACTAGACTGACGTTTAACATGGGAGTCTATGGAAGGGGTGCCCGGCTTTGAAAAATGGTGCTCCCCGGCCGTAGGTCCCCCAGACAACACACTTTGCACACTTGTAGAGAAAGAGTGGGGCTATATATGTGCCAAGTTTGGGGTCCAGAGGACCTACGGCTGGCCGGGATCAGGCGCACAAATTTGAAGATGGACACAGACTCGAGTGTAAGCCGAGGGAGGCATTTTCAGCACAACAAAATGTGATGAAAAACTCGGCTTATACTCGAGTATATACGGTACGTTTTTTGGTTGTAACGTGACAAAATGTGGAAAATTTCAAGGGTTAGGAATACTTTTTCAAGGCACTGTATGTCAGCCATTGCAGTTGGCACCCTTACTGGGCAACTGCTGAGATTTAATCCTTTGCAGCATTTAATGAGCCTTAGGCCTCGTACACACGGCCGATTTTCTCGGCAAGAACCAGCAAGAAACTTGCTGGCAGAGAGGTCTTGCCGAGTAAATCGGTCGTGTGTACGCGGCTATCGGGTTTCTCGACGAGAAAACCGACAAGAAACCTCGACGAGAAAATAGAGAACCTGCTCTCTATTTTCTCGTCGAGATTCTCGTCTGCATGTTTCTCGACGAGAAAAGTGAGTGTGTGTACACTTACCTGTCCTCCCGGAAGCCCGCGCATGTTCGAAATGAATTCGACGCATGCGCGGTAGCTTCCTAGGCATACGTAGGGTATACCAAGATGGCGGCGACGGCATCGAATGTGACGAGTGCATGCTCGTCGTAGTCGATGACGTCACCGCGTACGCTCCATTCAAAGAACCGCGGGTTCTTTGAAACGAGCGTGTGTACACTCGGCCGGGACAAGTTTCTTGTCCAAGAATCTCGTCGAAAAAAACGACATGTTTTTTTCAACGAGAATCTCGGCCGTGTGTACGAGGCCTCAGCTGATTTTCTCTACATGTACAGGAAAGCAATAAAATCAGTAAAGCACAGTCACTGTACAGCATGTAAATTGTAGATAATGGATGTCTACATGTACAAAACTACAACCAATCGTTTTCTTTCCATTAAGCTAATCATATTCACATATACTGTATATCTAATATCTAAGACACTTTTAAATCACTGTATATTCTATTTTATCTATTGATTTATTTTGTAGGAGAAATATATCCTGATAGTAAAACGTCTCTATTGTTTGCTTTTAGAGTAAACTGATGGAGAGTTATAAGAAAGCTGAAAAACAGATGTCAAGGACTGGAGATAGGACAAAAGGTTGGTTTAAAATAGTTTTACATAACTCTAAATGTGGTATAGGCAGAGGCATAGCGTAGGGGGGGCGGCGGCACCGGGCGCAACATTGGGGGGGGCGTGAAATCCCGCACCAGTGTGTCACTTTTCTCAACTCCGTGAAATTCCATCTACTGTGTCCCGGCCGCCATGTTGCGGCAGCTGGCGCCCTGTGATTGGGCGAATGTAGTCATGTTTTCGGCGGGGCTGGCCAGTCCTTGAACGCGCAAAGGCTCCCCCTGGAGGAGTCCCGCCTGCGCTTCTGTTAGCCGCCGCCATCTTCTCCACCCTCCCTCCTGACCGTGCCGGCTCTGGCAGTGGACTTCATCTGGGACTGGGAACTCGGCACTGTGGCATACCCGCGATCTCGATCTGGACTACAAAAAAGGAGGTGAGTGACCGAGTCTGTGAGGGAGGCAGGGAGCCATCTCAGATGGGACTCTAAGCAGCCGCGGGTCAGTAGCAGTTAGTTAGGCCGGAGTCACGCCACCGCCATGCCACGTGTTAGCAGCATTGCCAGCCAGCCAGCCAACACACACGCAGCATGCCTGCGGGCCTATGTACAGACAGTTACATGCATGATGCCAAAAGCCAAAAATTTACTGAGCTCAGCTTCATGATGTATCCCCTCAGGGCTTTCAGCATGTAAGGGGTTAAATGATTAATCCTACTGCTATGTAATGTATCCCCTCAGGCTTTCAGCATGTGAGGGGTTAAGTGATGAGGTATTTGGCATGTCGAATGCCCTGAGGGGATGCATTACATAGCAGGATTAATCATTTAACCATTTAACCCCTTACATGCTGAATGCCTTGAGGGGATACATTACATACATACCTCCCAACTTTTCAACATTGAGCTGCGGGACACTTGGGTAGCAGGGCAGGTTGAGAAGCGGGTACGCCTGAAAAGCGTATTGAGTAGTGGTCTGTGTATTGTATAGTGTATTGTGTATAGTGTATTGGTCTGTGGGTAGAGTATTGTGTAGCGGTCAATATGTAGTGCATTGAGTAGTGGTCTGTGTATAGTGTGTATTGTATAGTGTATTGTTTGTAGTGTTTCACTACACACAATATACTGACCACTGCTCAATACACTACATACTGACTATTACACAATACAGCTACACAATACTCTACCCACAGACCAATACACTATACACTACACACAATACACTATACAATACACAGACCACTACTCAATACACTTTTCAGGCGTACCCCCAACTTCAAAAGTTTCTGGCGTAACTGCGATAGCACCCTGCCAAACCACCCCCCGCAACAACTTTAGCACCAAACAGCCCCCCCCGCTTCTCAACCTGCCCTGCTCCCCAAGTGTCCCGCAGCCCACGACACTACACACAATACACTACACACAATACACAGACCACTACTCAATACACTTTATACTGACCGCTACACAATACTCTACCCACAGACCAAAACACAATACACTATACACTGCACACAATACACTATACACTACACACAATACACTACATACTGGCCGCTACACAATATTCTACCCAAAGACCAATACACTATACACTACAGTGTATTGTGTGTAGTGTATTGTGTATTGGTCTGTGGGTAGAGTATTGTGTAGCGGTCAGTATGTAGTGTATTGTATAGTGTATTGGTCTGTGGGTAGAGCAGGGCTCAAAATTTCAAATCCTGAGCTACTAGCCAGACCTCAAGGGTTACTCGCTACCAGTTGCCAGGCCCAACCCCTACCATGCCCCGCCCCTAATCCCACCCCTAAACACCCCCTCAAATTATCTCATGAAATGACACTTAAATGTTTTATGCAGAATTAAGTTATAAAAATAAATATTAACAACAACTTTGTCCAAAACTGCAGCCTGCCCGTGTCCGCCAATACAGCCTGTGTCCGCTAGTGCAGCCTGTGACGCCAATGCAGCCATCTGTCCCCAAATGCAGCCATGTGTCCCCAAATACAGCCATATGTCCCCAAATGCAGCCATGTGTCCCCAAATGCAGCCATGTGTCCCCAAATGCAGCCTTGTGTCCCCAAATGCAGCCTTGTGTCCCCAAATGCAGCCATATGTCCTGAAATGCAGCCATGACCCCAAATGCAGCCATATGTCCTGAAATGCAGCCATATGTCCTGAAATGCAGCATACGTCCCCAAATGCAGCCATACGTCCCCAAATGCAGCCAGGGTTAGAGTTAGGGTTAGAGGGTTAGGGTTAGAGGGTTAGGGGGTTAGGGTTTTCCCTCTAAGAATAAGGCTAGGACCCAGGTTTTTGAACAGGGGCCTCCCCCAGAGGTCAAAGGTCAGAAGGCGGGCCCCCAGAGGTCAAAGGTCACTGGGCATGGCTGACCCACCCCCACCAAAGTGTACCGCCTACCCCAACTAAGTCGGGGAATGAACAAGTCGGGGAAAGCGTATTGTAGTGTATTGAGTAGTGATCTTTTTATTGTGTGTGTAGTGTATTGTGTATTGGTCTGTGGGTAGAGTATTGTGTAGCAGTCAGTATGTAGTGTATTGAGTAGTGGTCTGTGTATTGTGTGTAATGTATAGTGTATTGTGTATTGTCTGTGGGTAGAGTATTGTGTAGCAGTCAGTATGTAGTGTATTGAGAAGTGGCCTGTGTATTGTGTGTAGTGTATTGTCTCTAGTGTATTGTGTATTGGTCTGTGGGTAGAGTATTTTGTAGCGGTCAGTATATAGTGGTCTGTGGGTAGTGTATAGTGTATTGTGTAATGGTCAGTATAGCAATCATGTAGGTTAGTGTGGTGTGTAGTGGTCAGTGTGTAGTGTGTAGTGGTCACTGTGTAGTGTAGTGGTCAGTGTGGTATGTAGTGTAGTGGTCAGTGTTTAGTGTAGTGGTTGATGTAGGAATCAGGTAGGTTAGTGTAAAGGTCAGTATAAGAATGAGATAGGTCAGTGTGGTGTGTAGTGGTCAGTGTATTGCATAGTGTAGTGGTCAGTATAGGAATCTGGTAGGTAGTTTGGTGTAGTGTAGTGGTCAGTGGATAGTGTATTGTGTAGTAGTATAGTGTAGTGGTCAGTATAGGAATCTGGTAGGTCAGTGTGTAGTGTGGTGGTCAGTATAGGAATCAGGTAGGTTGGTGTGGTGTGTAGTGGTCAGTATAGGAATCAGGTAGGTCAGTTTGTAGTGTAGTGGCCGAAGTAGGAATCAGGTAGGTTAGTGTAAGGGTCAGTATAGGAATGAGATAGGTCAGTGTATTGTGTAGTGGTCAGTATAGGAATCAGGTAGGTTAGTGTGGTGTGTAGTAGTCAGTGTATAGTGTAGTGGGTAGTATATTGTGTAGTGTAGTGGTCAGTATAGGAATCAGGTAGGTTAGTGTGGCGTGGATGGTATAGTGTAGTGGCCAGTGTATAGTGTATTGTGTAGTGGATTGTATAGTGTAGTGGTCAGTGTGTAGTGGTCGATGTAGGAATCAGGTAGGTTGGTGTGGTGTGTAGTGTAGTGGTCAGTATAGGAATCAGGTAGGTCAGTGTGTAATGGTCAGTGTGTAGTGGTTGATGTAGGAATCAGGTAGGTCAGTGTAGTTGTCGGTATAGGAATCATGTAGGTCAGTGTAGTGGTCAGTATAGGAATCAGGTAGATTATGGTCAGGTAGGTCAGTGTAGGAATCAGGTAGGTCAGTACTATTGTAGGAAGGGATGGGACTTAGGGAGTGCGAAAAGTCCGCAGGTTAGGGGGCGCAAGTTACTTGCCTTGCCCCGGGCGCTGACAACCCACACTACGCCACTGGGTATAGGTCATTAGACATTAGAAAAAAATACTTCCTGACCACATCTGTTAGCTCCATGTAGATTATAAAATAATTAACCGACAGGCTATATAAAATATATAGGCATAAAAACTTGGTCAATCAAGTCATTTGGAGTAATTTCAACATCTAATCATGAGGCCTGATGGGAATCTCCCATTGTACCTGGCACAGCAAAACCAACTGCAACCAAGATAATATGGAATCGTTGGTGTCCAACCTCTCAGCCATACTCGTTCTAATATTGCTACCTTTTTAATACTGATATTTACTAGTTGGAAAGTGTTGTGTGTGATATTTAAGTATTACAGTATACAGTATTCCAGTATTACAGACTTAGGTCTTCACTGCATAAATAAATCATTCATTCTCACGCACTACCTTCTACTGAAGTATACCTCTCCCTAAGTAGAACGTCAGTACTATATACTGTACCTCCTATCCTACAGTCAATCCATGTTCTATATATCCAGATTAGGGATGAGCCGAACACCCCCGGGTTCGGTTCGCACCAGAACCTTCGAACGGACCGAAAGTTCGCGCGAATTTTCGAACCCTATTCGTTATAATGGACGCGAACGTTCGAAATCAAAATTGCTAATTACAACGGCCAATATGCATGTTAATGTCATAAAACAGGTTTGGGGACCCGGGTCCTGCCCCAGGGGACATATATCAATGCAAAAAGAAATTTTAAAAACTAAAGTTTTTTCGGGAGCAGTCATTTTAATGATGCATAAAGTGAAAAAAAAAAAAGTGAAATTTTCCTTTAAATATGGTACCTGGGGCGTGTCTAAAGTATGCCTGTGAAGTGGCATGTGTTTCCCGTGTTTAGAACTGTCCTTGCACAAAATGACATTTGTAAAGGAAAAAAAGAAGCCATTTAAAACCACTTGCGGCTTTAATGTCATGTCTTGTCCTGGCCGCCATATGGCTGAAAATCCTTGAGAAAAATGGCATGGCTACCCCATCACCCCCCCCCACCCCAGCCCCTTTGGGTCTTGTATGGATACTAAGGGGGACCCCGCACCCAAAATAAAACCCTATACCTACAACCCTATATACTCTGAACAGCAGTATATAGGTGGTGCAAACAAGACATGGACTGTAGGTTTGTTCTTAAGTAGAATCTGAACAGGTACATTATGAAGTGTAGCTACATCCCAAAAAAATCAATTTTTAAGCTTTTTGGAGAACATAGGGAGGGGTTATCACCCCTGTAACATTTGCTGTCTTTGCACATCTGTTCAGAACATGTCACCTCACTTTCCGTCCCAATGACAAATGTTTTTGGAAAAGTGGGGTTTTAATTGAAACAAGGATTGGTGATAAAGCATCAGTAGAGAGGAGATACCTTTTTCCCAAATTAAATCTAACAGGATAGAATTTTCCTTCCTAGGGGTAGATTTCCTCTCACTTCCTGTTTTCTCTTGCCGTTTGCAAGTAGGAGTCGTTTGTAAGTTGGATGTTTGAAAGTAGGGGCCTGCCGTATATACTCTGCAGAAATTTGCCCTATTAGATGTTGGTGTAGCCACAAGACGGGTGGGCACAGGAATGGGCCCTGCTGTGAGTTAATAGATCAAGATTTGTACTTGCATGCACCTGTTGAACCGGGCAGAAAAATTGGGCCTTTGGTGGTGGTGGTGGTGGTGGTGGACGGTGTTGCCACAAGACTGTAAGCCCTCACAGTTACTCTTGGTGGGTGCAGGAATGGGCCCTGCTGTGAGTTATTAGATCAAGATTTGTAATTGCATGCACCTGTTGAACAGGGCAGAAAAATTGGGCCTTTGGTGGTGGTGGTGGTGGTGGACGGTGTTGCCACAAGACTGTAGGCCCTCATAGTTACTCTTGGTGGGCGCAGGAATGGGCCCTGCTGTGAACTATTAGATCAAGATTTGTAATTACACGCCCCTGTTAAACAGGGGCTGAAAAATTGTGCCTTAGGCATTGGTGCTGGTGCCACAACACTGCAACCCCTCACAGATACTGTACTTGGAGCACAGCAGTCACACCTGTTGCGAAGCATCTTTTTAAAAAATTGTAATTACACGCCCCTGTTATACAGGGGCTGAAAAATTGTGCCTTAGGCACTGGTGCTGGTGCCACAACACTGCAACCCCTCACAGATACTGTACTTGGAGCACAGCAGTCACACCTGTTGCGAAGCATCTTTTTAAAAAATTGTAATTACACGCCCCTGTTATACAGGGGCTGAAAAATTGTGCCTTAGGCACTGGTGCTGGTGCCACAACACTGCAACCCCTCACAGATACTGTACTCTGAGCACAGCAATGAGACCTGTTGCAAAGCATTGCCTAAAAATTGTAATTACACGCCCCAACAGGGGCTGAAAAATTGTGCCTTAGGCACTGGTGCTGGTGCCACAACACTGCAACCCCTCACAGATACTGTACTTGGAGCACAGCAGTCACACCTGTTGCGAAGCATCTTTTTAAAAAATTGTAATTACACGCCCCTGTTATACAGGGGCTGAAAAATTGTGCCTTAGGCACTGGTGCTGGTGCCACAACACTGCAACCCCTCACAGATACTGTACTCTGAGCACAGCAATGAGACCTGTTGCAAAGCATTGCCTAAAAATTGTAATTACACGCCCCAACAGGGGCTGAAAAATTGTGCCTTAGGCACTGGTGCTGGTGCCACAACACTGCAACCCCTCACAGATACTGTACTCTGAGCACAGCAGTCACACCTGTTGCGAAGCATCTTTTTAAAAAATTGTAATTACACGCCCCTGTTATACAGGGGCTGAAAAATTGTGCCTTAGGCACTGGTGTGGTGGCATGGATCATTGAGGAGGAGGAAGAGGATAGACAGTGAACATAACAGGACAGTCACTCAGCATCAACATAGGCAGTCTTGAAGGGATGTGACATTATAAATTATTCCGTTATATCCGCTTCAGGTGTCTGGTAGCTGGTGGTGATCCAAGACTGATTCATTTTTATGAAGGTCAGTCGATCAACCGAGTCGGTGGACAGGCGCACCCTATGATCGGTGACAAATCCTCCAGCAGCACTGAATGTGCGTTCGGAAAGAACGCTGGATGCAGGACAGGCCAGTAGCTCAATTGCATACTGTGCAAGCTCTGGCCAGTGATCCATCCTCAGGACCCAGTAAGCCAGAGGATTTTCGGTGGGAAAGGTGTCCAAGTCTGACCTTGCCCCTAGGTATTCCTGCACCATGTATATCAGACGCTGGCGATGGTTGCTGGAACCGATCATACCTTGGGGCTGCGGACTAAAAAATTGTCTGAACGCATCGGTCAGACGTCCACCTTCCCCACCGCTCCTTCTGCTACTGACCGAAGCCTCAGCAACTCGTCGTCCAGGACCAGGAGTTTGTAACCTCCCAGTTTCTGGGAACGCGTTGCACAGACCTTTCTGCAAGGCCTCCCTGAGATGTCTCATCCTCTGCTCCCTCTGCGACGGCAAGATAAGGTCCGCAACCTTACCCTTGTACCGTGGATCAAGGAGAGTGGCCAGCCAGTAATGGTCACTCTCCTTGATCCGAAGAACACGAGGATCCTTCCGCAGGCTTTGCAGGATCAGGGAGGCCATGCAGCGTAGGTTAGCTGAGGCATTCGGTCCGGAGTCTTCTGGGTCACTGAGGATGACATGATCGCCAGCCACCTCCTCCCAGCCACGTACAAGTCCACTGGTTTGTTGGGACTGTACATCATCCCTAAAAGACTGCTGCTGCTGATGCTGAGTGCCAGGCTCCACCTCCATGCTCACACAATCCTCCTCCTCCTCCTCCTCCTCTTCCTGTGTGATGGGTGGGACAGAAGGAACATTGTCTGGATAAAGGGGGCCTTGAGAGACAAGGAAGTCCTCCTCTTCCTGCCTCTGTTCTGCCTCAAGTGCCCTGTCCATTATCCCACGCAGCGTATGCTCCAACAGGTGGACAAGAGGTACAGTGTCACTGATGCATGCACTGTCACTGCTCACCATCCTCGTGGCCTCCTCAAATGGTGAGAGGACAGTGCATGCATCCCTGATCATGCTCCACTGGCGTGGGGAAAAAAAGCCAAGCTCCCCTGACCCTGTCCTGGTGCCGTAGTCGCAAAGGTACTCATTGATGGCCCTCTGCTGCGTGTGCAGTCGCTGCAGCATGGCCAATGTTGAGTTCCACCTGGTGGGCATGTCACATATTAGGCGGTTCTTGGGCAGGTTCAGCTCCTTTTGCAGCTCAGTCAGCCGAGCACTGGCATTATAAGATCGGCGGAAATGCACACAGACTTTCCTGGCCTGCCTCAGGACATCCTGTAAGCCTGGGAACCTGCCCAAGAACCGCTGCACCACCAGGTTGAGGACGTGAGCCATACAGGGCACATGGGTGAGCTGCCCCTGTCGCAGGGCGGAGAGGAGGTTGGTGCCATTATCAGAAACGACCATTCCTGGCTTAAGCTGGCGTGGCGTCAACCACCTCTTGGCCTGCCCCTGCAGAGCTGCCAGAACCTCTGGCCCAGTGTGGCTCCTGTCCCCCAAACACACCAGCGCAAGCACGGCATGGCATCTTTTTGCCTGCGTACTCGCGTAGCCCCTTGTACGCCTACGGAGCACCGCTGGTTCCGAGGACAGAGCACTCGAAGAGGACATGGAGGAAGAAGAAGAGGAGGGGGTGGAGGAGAGAGGTGTGTCACAACCAGTAGTAGCATTTTGGAGGCGTGGTGGCGGAACAACCTCCAACACTACTGCACCTTGTCCTGCATCCCTCCCAGCTGCCAATAGAGTGACCCAATGGGCCGTGAAAGAAAGATAACGTCCCTGTCCATGCCTGCTGGACCATGAGTCAGCGGTAATATGCACCTTACCGCTGACCGCCCTGTCCAGCGAGGCATGGACATTGCCTTCCACATGCCAGTAGAGAGACGGAATCGCCTTCCGTGAGAAAAAGTGGCGTTTGGGAACCTGCCACTGAGGAACCGCACATTGAACAAACTCACGGAAGGGGGCCGAGTCTATCAACTGAAAAGGCAGCAGTTGAAGTGCTAGCAATTTAGCCAAGCTAGCATTCAACCGCTGGGCATGTGGATGGCTGGGAGTATACTTCTTTCGACGGTCCAGCAGCTGGGGCAGGGAAATTTGCCTGCTACAATCGGACGTCGGTGTACTGCAAGTACTTGGTTGTGACACACCTAATTCTACACCTTCAGTCCTCTCAGAGCAGCTTTCAGAGAGGACTGAAGATATAGTGGGGATGGAGATCCCAGCTGATGAGGAGCAAGGAGAGGTCCGCTTTGTTCTTTGGTGTGGGTCTTTTATGTGTGCTTGCCAACGAGCTGCATGGCAGGTCGACATATGTCTGCTCATGCTTGTGGTGCCCAAGCGGCTGATGTTTTGGCCACGCGAGATACGCTTGAGACAAATATTGCAAATAGCAGTGGTGCGATCTGATGCACTCGTCTCAAAAAAGGCCCACACCAAAGAACTTTTGTGATAACGTGCAGAGGCAGCGCCCTGCACAGGCGGAGCTCTGCGGTGTGGTACAGTTGCTGTGCTGGCCTCTAGCTGGCCTCCAGGGGGCATCCTGCCTCGTTGGACATGTGACGCTGCATCCTCCTCCTCCTCTCTCCCTTCAGGCACCCACGTGGAGTCAGTGACCTCATCATCCCCTCCCTCTTCACCACTAGAGCAAACCTGGCAGTAAGCTGCAGCTGGTGGAACACTACTGCCAGATTGCTGTCCTTCAGCATCCCCTCTCTCTGCGCGCACACTACTGACTTCCTCAAGCTGGGTATCATCATCCGAGCCTTCGAATCGTTGGGCATCCTCCTGGAGCATGTACCCAACACTGTGCTCAAACAGTTCGGGGGACTCCTCAGGAGGACATGGTGGGTCTAGGGAAGGGGTGGCTGATGATGCCATTGAGTACGCGTTGGCAGCTGCTCTGCCAGTACCCTGAGCCTGGGTGAGAGAGGATGAGGAGGATGAGGAGGGCTTGGTCATCCATTCTACCAAGCCTTCGGCATGATGCGGCTCCACATGTCCAGCTGCCGAAAACAAAGACAAGCGTGTCCCATGGCCACGTGCTGATGACGATGCACGACCACGTCCACGGCCAGCACTGTTGTCTCTAGAAACAGAGCCTGCCTGCCCTGTGTTCTTGCCTCGGCACGCTCTGCCTCTCCTTGGCGGTCTTCCAGCCATTGTAGTCGGTAGTGTATATAGTATAAAAAATAGAACTCCTATGTGTGCTCACAACACACTGTAGGTCCTATGGGTGCTGACACTAACACACTATAGGTACTATGTGTGCTGCTGACAAGAAAATATAGGAGCTCTGTTTGTTGCCACTAACACACTAGAAGTCCTATTGGTGCTTCTGAGATGAAAATATAGGAGCTCTGTGTGATGCCACTAACACACTAGAAGTCCTATGGGTGCTTCTGAGATGAAAATATAGGAGCTCTGTGTGATGCCACTAACACACTAGAAGTCCTATGGGTGCTGCTGAGAAGAAAATATAGGAGCTCTGTGTGATGCCACTAACACACTAGAAGTCCTATGGGTGCTTCTGAGATGAAAATATAGGAACTCTGTGTGATGCCACTAACACATTAGAAGTCCTATGGGTGCTGCTAAGAAGAAAATATAGGAGCTCTGTTTGCTGCCACTAACACACTAGAAGTCCTATGGGTGCTTCTGAGAAGAAAATATAGGAGCTCTGTGTGATGCCACTAACACACTAGAAGTCCTATGGGTGCTTCTGAGATGAAAATATAGGAACTCTGTGTGATGCCACTAACACACTAGAAGTCCTATGGGTGCTGCTGAGAAGAAAATATAGGAGCTCTGTTTGCTGCCACTAACACACTAGAAGTCCTATGGGTGCTTCTGAGATGAAAATATAGGAGCTCTGTGTGATGCCACTAACACACTAGAAGTCCTATGGGTGCTTCTGAGATGAAAATATAGGAGCTCTGTGTGATGCCACTAACACACTAGAAGTCCTATGGGTGCTGCTGAGAAGAAAATATAGGAGCTCTGTTTGCTGCCACTAACACACTAGAAGCCCTATGGGTGCTTCTGAGATGAAAATATAGGAGCTCTGTGTGATGCCACTAACACACTAGAAGTCCTATGGGTGCTTCTGAGATGAAAATATAGGAACTCTGTGTGATGCCACTAACACACTAGAAGTCCTATGGGTGCTGCTGAGAAGAAAATATAGGAGCTCTGTTTGCTGCCACTAACACACTAGAAGCCCTATGGGTGCTGCTGAGAAGAAAATATAGGAGCTCTGTGTGATGCCACTAACACACTAGAAGTCCTATGGGTGCTGCTGAGAAGAAAATATAGGAGCTCTGTTTGCTGCCACTAACACACTAGAAGTCCTATGGGTGCTGCTGAGAAGAAAATATAGGAGCTCTGTGTGATGCCACTAACACACTAGAAGTCCTATGGGTGCTGCTGAGAAGAAAATATAGGAGCTCTGTTTGCTGCCACTAACACACTAGAAGTCCTATGGGTGCTGCTGAGAAGAAAATATAGGAGCTCTGTGTGATGCCACTAACACACTAGAAGTCCTATGGGTGCTTCTGAGATGAAAATATAGGAACTCTGTGTGATGCCACTAACACACTAGAAGTCCTATGGGTGCTGCTGAGAAGAAAATATAGGAGCTCTGTGTGATGCCACTAACACACTAGAAGTCCTATGGGTGCTGCTAAGAAGAAAATATAGGAGCTCTGTTTGCTGCCACTAACACACTAGAAGTCCTATGGGTGCTTCTGAGAAGAAAATATAGGAGCTCTGTGTGATGCCACTAACACACTAGAAGTCCTATGGGTGCTTCTGAGATGAAAATATAGGAACTCTGTGTGATGCCACTAACACACTAGAAGTCCTATGGGTGCTGCTGAGAAGAAAATATAGGAGCTCTGTTTGCTGCCACTAACACACTAGAAGTCCTATGGGTGCTTCTGAGAAGAAAATATAGGAGCTCTGTGTGATGCCACTAACACACTAGAAGTCCTATGGGTGCTTCTGAGATGAAAATATAGGAGCTCTGTGTGATGCCACTAACACACTAGAAGTCCTATGGGTGCTGCTGAGAAGAAAATATAGGAGCTCTGTTTGCTGCCACTAACACACTAGAAGTCCTATGGGTGCTGCTGAGAAGAAAATATAGGAGCTCTGTTTGCTGCCACTAACACACTAGAAGTCCTATGGGTGCTGCTGAGAAGAAAATATAGGAGCTCTGTTTGCTGCCACTAACACACTAGAAGTCCTATGGGTGCTGCTGAGAAGAAAATATAGGAGCTCTGTGTGATGCCACTAACACACTAGAAGTCCTATGGGTGCTGCTGAGAAGAAAATATAGGAGCTCTGTTTGCTGCCACTAACACACTAGAAGTCCTATGGGTGCTGCTGAGAAGAAAATATAGGAGCTCTGTTTGCTGCCACTAACACACTAGAAGTCCTATGGGTGCTGTTGGGGTGCAATGCTGTGCTAACAGCACTGCGGTTGGTACTACTGCAATACTGTACTAACAGTAAGCACGCACCAGACTAATCCCCAGCAGCAGCTAATAACACGCTAACTGTGCAATCAGCAGCAATGAACGATCAATGACTTAGGTAGCAATGGTTTAGCAAAGAAATAGCCAATGGTTTAGCAAAGAAGAGCAAATCTTTCAGTATCAAGCAAAGACAGAATCAGCAGACTGATCTCTCCTAAAGCCGGAACTCATGTGACCGGGGCCGATGGCGTGGCGGCCTTTTAAATGGTGGGGCATGTACTAAAGCCCCTGAGCTGTAATTGGCTACAGGCGTCCTGCCTGTAGCCAATTATTGCTCTCCGAGTTTCGGGCGCTGTGATTGGCCAAGCCTGCGGGGTCACAGTGCATGCTTGGCCAATCATCAGCCAGCAATGCACTGCGCCGGCCGCGCCGGCCGCAATGCATTGCGGGGCCGCTCGCATCACACGAATGTGATGCGAACGGCCCAAATAGTTCTGGGCTCGACGAGCGAGCGAACGCCCGGTGCTCGATTCGAACATGGGTTCGAATCGAGCACCGGGCCCATCCCTAATCCAGATGCCACCATATATTTGTGTAAATGATATATTCAATCCATACACTTATTCTACATAAAATATTGTGCACAGACATAAACATAATGCAGTATAATTTAAATATTATGCACACCAAAAGAACTTTATACACTAAAATCAAACATCCCAAATATTGTCCATCCTGCTGGGAAATGAATAAAGCCCTTGTGACAATATATATTCTTTACATATGTTTTCTTGTAAACAAGAGATGGATAATTCAAACTGTGAAACAGTAAAAATATATATACAAAGTGGCACTACCTGTCAGTTAACAAAAACTGACTAGCTAATATATGCACATCAGCATATACGTATAACAACGGTTTAAACATTGTGACAGCAGGAAGGTAAAGTCACCTGGTTGCATCCAGGGGGGTAGGTATATTTCTCCCAGATTCAGGCTTTATGCCGACTTATACAACTAAGGGAGAGAGTTGATGAAGCCCAGCTGAGGCTAGTGGGCTCATGGATGATTCATACCTCTAGGGAGAGGGCTGGGCGTCGTGCAGGCAGGGAGTTGATGAGACCAGCTGAAGCTTGTCAGCTCGTTTAAGGCCTCTATAAGAACTCCCAGATTCATTAGGTGTTTGCTCATGCCTGGAACCAGACCTGTGTGGACTGTCTAGGGAGAGTGAACCCCTGTGCGGTGAGAAAAAGCCTGTGTGGCTATTTGTTTGGACATTGACTAAACCAGGGACTTAGGGACTAGGACAGCACTAGGCTGATCCCAGTTGTTAGTTAGGAAACCTGCATGTTTAGTCAGAGGTCAAGCTGACCAGGGTTTATTTTGTTTATGTTTCTTTTTGCTTTGCTGTGTTTTTTTTGTCACTGTAAATAGAGGAATAAACCGCACCTTTTTGATCTTGAAAACCACAACCTCCGTCTGCTGGGCCTGTTTTTGTGTGGGGAGCCCATCCAGGGGATCACACACCCCCGCTACCGAGTTAACCCCCTCACAGTTGGTGGAGAACCAGTGGCAGTTTTTTTAAGCCAGCATGGAGGAGATACTGAAACAGCTGGCTCTAGCAAATGCCAATCAACAGCAGACAAATGCAGGTTTGCAAAGGAGCCTTGCAGCCCAGCAGCAAGCTCACCAACAGAGTCTGGAAGCTCAGCAACAAGCCCAGCAGCAATCTGAGGCCCGCTTCATAGACCTGTTACAGAAGCAAGAGCAGAGACTACAACAAATGGAAGCAGTAATGCAGCAACGTCCGCAGACCAGTGAGGAAAGCCGTCCCACTAATACCGCGTCCTTTGGGGTGAGTCGTTTATTGACAAAAATGACTGGAGAGGATGATCCAGAGGTATTTTTGACCACATTTGAAAGGACTGCTGAAAGAGAAAAGTGGCCTGAGGAGCAGTGGGCTGGACTGGTGGCTCCTCTGTTAACTGGTGAATCGCAGAAGGCTTACTATGACCTAGAGCCTGACCAAGCAAAAGACTATGTGATGCTAAAAGCTGAAATATTGGCAAGGCTGGGTGTCACCCTGGCTGTCCGGGCTCAGCGTGTGCATAACTGGACTTTCCAGCTTGGAAAACCCCCCAGGTCTCAAATGTATGATCTCATTCACCTGAGCAGGAAGTGGCTACAGCCAGAGACTTTGTCCGCACCAGAGATTGTGGAACGTGTTGTAATGGATCGGTTTTTGAGAGCTCTTCCTACTGCCATCCAAAAGTGGGTAAGCCATGGAGACCCAGAGACGGCCGGTGGTCTTGTGGATCGTGTAGAGAAATACTTGGCTACAGAGAACCTGACGGCCTCTTCCAGAGACTCTCGGACTTTCCACCCTAAGACCAGACCATCCCCAGGGGCGGATAAGAGGATTCCAAGGGGTGAGGGTGGAGAGAGTGAGAGGGTGGGAGCTCTACCCAAAGTTTGGCGAGAACAGCCTGGGAAGTCAGGGGCTCAAGAGACAGCCAAAAGGATTGTTTGCTACCGCTGCCGGCAAGCGGGACATATTGCAGCAAATTGCCCGGTTGTGGAGGAACCCATGCAATGTGACTTTCTGACGGACCGACGTCAGTCGCTGTGTGCGACAGTCGCATGCACTGCCATTCCGGGAACTGAGAAACATTTATGCAAAATGTGTATTAATGGTAGAAATGTTGTGGTATTACTGGATTCAGGTAGCCTTGTGACCCTGATAAAGGCTGAATTAGTTAAAACAGAGGTCTCTGGGAATAGCAAGGTAGCTGTTATTTGTGTGCATGGGGACACCCGAGAGTATCCAGTGACTACAGTGTGTTTCGAGACCCCCAAAGGTACCCTCTCTCATCCAGTGGGGTTAGTATCTCAATTACCGCATGATGCCATTGTGGGAAGGGATTTTCCGAAGTTCTGGGAACTGTGGGATGATCCTGAGCCCCCCACTGGTGCCCCTATGTACCAGGAATGTGATAGCCAGAACTCCTCTGAGAGTGGTGAGGACTCTCCAGAATTTCCCTTGTCAGTATTGGCAGGGGAGACTCAAGAAACTGGAGAGGAGCCCACCTCCTCAGACGAAAACCTACCGTCTGTGGAGTTTTCTGATCTGGAGGTTCACAGGGAAAATTTTGCCACAGAACAGTTAAAAGACCCCGCCCTAATAAAGGCACGGGAAAACGTAGTGGAAATAGATGGCGAGTTAGTGAACCCAGATAATACCTGCACTTACCCATACTTCAGCGTAGAGAAGGACCTACTGTATCGGGTGGCAAAAAGGGCAGAAGAAACCGTTGAGCAGCTTGTGGTGCCCAAACCTTACAGGAAGTTGGTGTTGGAGTTGGCCCATGGGCACATTCTTGGAGGTCATCTGGGGACAGAGAAAACCCGAGAGAGGGTATTACAGAGATTCTATTGGCCTGGGGTGATGAAGGACATAGAAAATTATTGTTCCTCCTGCCCTGTGTGTCAGAGGTCGGCCCCGATGCCACATTTCCGTAGCCCGCTGGTCCCTCTACCCATCATTGAGGTCCCGTTTGAGAGAATCGCAATGGATTTGGTAGGTCCTATAATCAAGTCCGCTACGGGGCACCAGTACATATTGGTTATAATGGACTATGCCACCCGTTATCCAGAAACGATCCCTCTCAGAAATACCTCGGCCAAAACCATAGCCAAAGAGCTATCTCTTGTTTTTAGCCGGGTGGGTATTTGTAAAGAACTGCTTACGGACCAAGGTACACCCTTTATGTCCCGGGTTATGAAAGAGCTGTGTAAATTGTTCAAAGTGACGCAATTGCGTACATCTGTGTATCACCCCCAAACCGATGGGCTGGTTGAAAGATTCAACAAAACCCTAAAACAAATGTTGAAGAAAGTGGTGGATAGAGATGGAAGGGATTGGGACTGTCTACTTCCTTATTTGATGTTTGCTATTAGGGAGGTGCCCCAATCCTCTACAGGATTCTCCCCCTTTGAGTTACTGTATGGGAGACACCCAAGAGGGCTGTTGGATATTGCCAAGGAAACTTGGGAAAGTGAGAGTTCTCCCCACAGGAGTGTGATTGAGCATGTCGCCCTGATGCAAGATCGAATTGCACAGGTAATGCCCATCGTGAAGGAACATTTGGCCCAAGCGCAGTTGGCACAGCAGAGAGTGTACAACCGTGGAGCCAAGACCCATACCTTTTCCCCGGGGGATAGGATATTGGTACTTGTCCCTACGGTTGAAAGTAAATTCCTTGCCAAATGGCAAGGCCCCTACGAGATAATGGAAAAAGTGAGCGAAGTGAATTACAAGGTCAGACAACCAGGAAGGCGAAAGCCCGAACAGATATATCACGTTAATCTGTTGAAAGCCTGGAGGGATAGAGAGTCCCTAGTCGCAGAAACTTGGTCACCAGCTCAAACTGGTTGCGTGATTCCGGAGGTTGGAATAGCAGCCACCTTGTCACAACCCCAACAACAGGAGGTTAAGGAGTTTGTGCTTCGCAACAAGGAGGTGTTCTCTGAGCTGCCGGGACAAACATCTGGGGTAGAGCATGATATTATTACCCCGCCCGGTGAAAGGGTGAAGTTAAAACCCTATCGGATCCCAGAGGCCCGACGGGAGGCAATACGGGAGGAAGTACAGAAAATGCTGAACTTAGGGGTGATAGAGGAGTCCCAAAGTGATTGGTCTAGTCCCATTGTGTTGGTGCCTAAACCGGATGGGAGCTGGCGATTTTGTAACGATTTTCGTCAGTTGAACAAAGTTACAAAATCTGACACCTACCCCATGCCACGTATAGATGAGTTGATCGACCGGCTGGGAACAGCCCGATACATGACGACACTTGACCTCACAAAAGGGTATTGGCAAATTCCCCTGGCCAAGTCGGCCAAAGAGAAAACCGCATTTGTAACCCCAGACGGGGCGTTCCAATATAAGAGAATGCCGTTCGGGTTACAGAATGCGCCGGCCACATTCCAGCGGAAAATGGACCAGATACTGAGGCCCCATCGGAAGTATGCTGCGGCTTACCTGGATGACGTAATTGTCCATAGCACAGATTGGGCCTCACATCTGCCAAAAGTGCAAGCAGTCCTAGACTCTATCCGGGAAGCGGGGTTTACGGCTAACCCCAAGAAGTGTACCATTGGGCAGGAGGAGGCCAAATATCTTGGGTACACCATTGGCAGGGGAGTGATAAAACCCCAACTCAACAAAGTCGAGGCCATCCAGAGTTGGCCACGTCCCAACAGCAAGAAGCAGGTACGGGCCTTTCTGGGAATCGCGGGTTATTATCGGCGCTTCATTCCCCACTTTGCTTCTAAGGCTGTGCCCCTAACCAACCTGACGAAAGGGAAAGGGTCGGGCATGATTAAATGGACCCCCGAGGCTGAGGCAGCATTCCAATTCTTGAAACAAGCCTTATGTAGCCAGCCAGTGTTGTACTCACCCGACTTCTCTAAAGACTTTGTCGTACAAAGTGATGCGTCAGATGTGGGGTTAGGAGCAGTATTGTCCCAGGTCTGGAACGGGGAAGAGCACCCAGTCATTTACCTCAGCAGGAAGTTGAAGTCCCATGAGGTAAATTACGCCACGGTTGAAAAGGAGTGTTTAGCGGTGAAGTGGGCTCTAGATTCCCTTCGGTACTATCTGCTAGGTAGGCACTTTGACATGGTTACGGATCACGCTCCGTTAAAGTGGATGGCTCAAAACAAGGAGACAAATAGAAGAGTGAATAGGTGGTTCCTGGCCCTACAGGAATTCAACTTCACCGTAAAGCATCGCCCTGGCGTTCAAATGGGGAATGTGGATGCTTTGTCTCGAGTACATGAATGCCTGATTGCTGGTGTTCCAACCCCAAGGTTAAAACAAGAGGGGGGGGTATGTGACAGCAGGAAGGTAAAGTCACCTGGTTGCATCCAGGGGGGTAGGTATATTTCTCCCAGATTCAGGCTTTATGCCGACTTATACAACTAAGGGAGAGAGTTGATGAAGCCCAGCTGAGGCTAGTGGGCTCATGGATGATTCATACCTCTAGGGAGAGGGCTGGGCGTCGTGCAGGCAGGGAGTTGATGAGACCAGCTGAAGCTTGTCAGCTCGTTTAAGGCCTCTATAAGAACTCCCAGATTCATTAGGTGTTTGCTCATGCCTGGAACCAGACCTGTGTGGACTGTCTAGGGAGAGTGAACCCCTGTGCGGTGAGAAAAAGCCTGTGTGGCTATTTGTTTGGACATTGACTAAACCAGGGACTTAGGGACTAGGACAGCACTAGGCTGATCCCAGTTGTTAGTTAGGAAACCTGCATGTTTAGTCAGAGGTCAAGCTGACCAGGGTTTATTTTGTTTATGTTTCTTTTTGCTTTGCTGTGTTTTTTTTGTCACTGTAAATAGAGGAATAAACCGCACCTTTTTGATCTTGAAAACCACAACCTCCGTCTGCTGGGCCTGTTTTTGTGTGGGGAGCCCATCCAGGGGATCACACACCCCCGCTACCGAGTTAACCCCCTCACAACATATAGACCAGCAGATGGTGGTAAGAAAGAGTCTCTAGTGGAAATAGATGCTGAACATAAGACTTATAAATGATGAGTGCACCTTTCACCAAAATTCCTCCACACCGTGTTCCACACGCCCCATATGGGGTTTAAACTCACCACAACAATGAGATAATTGAGCCTCAATCGATATCCAGCTGACTGCTCGGTCTAAGCCTCATAGGTACCATCCAACATCCAAGGACATGGGAAGAAAAAGACTCCACATAATCTAATTCCGTTTTTCACCGTTTATTCAAAAACCATTTAAAATTCAATGTTCATAGACACTGTAATGGTTCACAGGTGGTCATATGGCTCAGTGACAGTATTAAGCGTTCTCACTCTTACTGCAAGCCAGAAGAACCAGACGTGCTTTCGGGAGAGATCGTAATGATCTCGGCGTGCCGAACTTCCTCCTTCCGGTCTGTTCACCGAGTCCTGGAATGCACAGCATCAATGGTGTAGTTTCCAGGCGCCGTGAGATTAAACACTGACGCGTTTCGTCATCACGACTTTTTCAAAGGGCGCGGTCTCGCGGCGCAGCGTCCCGGTATATATGTGTAACAACCACAATTGTAATTAACCAATTGTGTGCCGTCAGCTGCCACATTATAAGGTGCACAGTGGCTCTGGCTATAATGTATTAGTATGATATCAAGGTCACACTTTTAAGGATAATAGCAACTGAGACTAAGCCATTGACCACTACAATCTCAACTTTTGACGTGTCAAAGCTTATACGTAAAAACAGCATTAAAACATTAAAAATGCTATTTAAAAGTCTAATGTAGCGGCACTACTTAAAGTGATATCATACTACCATTAAACCTGAACTCATCAATAATTATCACAACACAGTTGTCACTAATTAATTTGAAGGGCACCCCTCAAAACTATCACTATCTTATCTTAATACAATCAAATCACCAAAATTAGGAGCTTAACGGTAAATAAACTTTGGTTTAGCAGGTAGTTCCTTTTTAAGAGTTTTGTCTAAACATAGCACATGCCAATGTGTATTAAAAATATTCTCCACTTCCCTGTACTGTGAATGGAATGAAGATATGAACCCCCACTCATGGTCCATATTTTTAGCCTCAAAGCTCCTAATTGTGGTGATTTGATTGTGAAAAGGATAGTAGACCCTCCAGGCAGAATTCCATCTTTTTGGGATCAAGATTAATTCTTCGCCTGCAGAAAATGCAAGGCATCCAAGGAGGTCTCTAGGCCCATGAGGGGAGTAGAGAAGTTCTCCTCAACCTCGAACAATAAGGAGTTCACGATCAAACCATTTATCACATGTAATACAACCCATGTAGTCTACGCCCTACAATGCCCCTGTGGGTTAATTTACATAGGGAGGACCAAACGGTTACTGAGGATAAGAATTGCAGAACATGTGTACAACTTTGCAATAGGTTTTAAGGATCACAATGTGTCCCTCCATTTTAAATTGCATCACAACCAGGACCCTTCTGGTCTTAAATTTTGGGGTATAGACCACATTAAACCTGCATGGAGGGGTTGCAATTTAGTGAGAGAGCTCTCCAAAAGAGAAACCCAGTGGATTTTTTTTAGTTGATACTCTTGTCCCTAAAGGGTTAAACATAGAGCTGGACATAAACTGCTTTATAAGTGACTACTGAGTCTAGTTTGAATGGTAATTTTATGTAAGCTGTTACTCCTTGGTTTAAAAACTTATAGAAGCATTGCCCATACACTTTGTATGATATTAACTTTGGAAGAACTGAATAAAGACTGGAGGCCTCTGTCTCATGTATTTTAGTATTTTATAACATTTGGTGGTCACCGCTATCTGATACTTGTGGTTGTTTTTGATATCTGATATCAGCCATCTTTCTCCTTTTTGGGATATCATGTCTCCTTCAGTTTTGAGGGGTGCCCTTTAAATTAATTAGTGACAACTGTGTTGTGATATTTATTGATGAGTTCAGGTTTAATGGTAGTATGATATCACTTTAAGTAGTGCCGCTACATTAGACTTTTAAATAGCATTTTTAATGTTTTAATGCTGTTTTTATGTATAAGCTTTGACACGTCAAAAGTTGAGATTGTAGTGGTCTATGACTTAGTCTCGGTTGCTATTATCCTTAAAAGTGTGACCTTGATATTATATTAATACATTATAGCCAGAGCCACTGTGCACCTAATGTGGTGGCTGACGGCACACAATTGGTTAATTCCAATTGTGGTTGTTACACATATATACCGGGACGCTGCACCGTGAGACCACGCCCTTTGACAAAGTTGTGATAACGAAACACGGCAGGGTGTGATCTCACGGCGCCCGGAAACTACACCATTGACGCTGTGCGTGCCAGGACTCAGTGAACAGACTGGAAGGAGGAAGTGCGGCATGCCGAGATCATCACGATCTCTCCCGAAAGCACGTCTGGTTCTTCTGGCTTGCAGTAAGAGTGAGAACGCGTAATACTGACACAGAGCCAAATGGCCACCTGTGAACGAGGGGTGAGCCGAACACCGCCCCCCCCCCCCCCCCGTTCGGTTCGCACCAGAACCTCCGAACAGACCTAAAGTTTGCGCAAACTTTAAAACCCTATAAAATACAATGGACTCAAACGTTCAAAATCAAAAGTGCTAATTATCAAGGCTAATATGCAAGTTACTGTCCTAAAAAGGGTTTGGGGACCCGGGTCCTGCCCCAGGGGACATGTATTAATGCAAAAAAAAGTTTTAAAAACTTCAGTTTTTTCGGGAGCAGTGATTTTAATAATGCTTAAAGTGAAACAATAAAAGTGAAATATTCCTTTAAATTTCGTACCTGGGGGGTGTATAGTATGCCTATAAAGCAGCGCTTGTTTCCTGTGCTTAGAACTGTCCCTGCACAAGTGTAATTTATGAAGGAAAAAAAGTCATTTAAAAGCACTCGCGGCTATAATGAATTGTCGGCTCCCGGCAATACAGAGAAAGGTCATTGATAAAAAAATGCGTGGGGGTCCCCCCAAATTCAATTACCAGGCCCTTCAGGTCTGGTATGGATATTAAGGGGAACCCTGCGTCAAATAAAAAAAAAATGACGTGGGGGTTCCCCCCAAATATCCATACCAGACCCTTCAGGTCTGGTATGGATTTTAAGAGGAACTCCACGCCAACTTAAAAAAAAAATGGCGTGGAGTTCCCCCCAAAAATCCATACCAGACCCTTTATCCAAGCAAAGCAACCTGGCAGGCCGCGGGAAACGAGGGGGGATGAGAGAGCGCCCCCCCTCCTGAACCGTACCAGGCCACATGCCCTCAACATGGGGAGGATGCTTTGGGGGTCTGTGACCCCTCAAAGCACCATGTTCCCATGTTGATGGGGACAAGGGCCTCATCCCCACAACCCTTGCCCGGTGGTTGTGGGGGTCTGCGGGCGGGGGGCTTATCGGAATCTGGACGACCCCTTTAACAAAGGGGACCCCTAGATCCCGGCCCCCCCCATGTGAATTGGTAAGGGGTACATTGTACTCCTACCATTTCACAAAGAAAGTGTAAAAAATTGTAAAAAAACACACAGACACAGTTGGGAAAGTCCTTTATTAAAAATAAAAAAATAAAAAACCCATTCCAGCGATGTAATCCAGTGTCCCGCGGTGATCCGATGTCCAGCGCTGCAGTCTCCACTTGCTCTTTAGGGGGTCCACCAGTTCGGGTAAGGGTTCCCACATACAGAGTGGGATTCTCTCTTCAGATTGAGAACTTCCCCTCCTTCTTCTTCTCTTCCTCCTCTCTGGTGAAGGTGGATAGAATCTGTAACTTATTACCTCAATGGACTCATTATCATCATCTTGCTTTCACAATTAATTTTGTCACAATTAATAATTTTTTTGCTATATGGACTTTATTGAATGTTCACAATTTATTAATCTTCTTGCACTATATGTCACTTACCTGTGTAATTTTTAATATTTAAATGCAACTTATGTTTTTATAATTTTGTTTGCACCATAGAGATATTTGATGGTTTTTGTTGCAGCTATTTACATATTTTTAGAATTCTCTAGCGCAGTATAATCCCATTGGATCCATAGATCAAATTGTACACTGTATGATTCCTGCCCCCCTATTTAACATTTCCTGCTGCTGGAAGATGAGCAGCTCTCGGAGGACACAGGGGGCTCTAATCATACAGTGTACAGTCCAACCTATGGATTCTGGAGGATCGCTGGAATGACAGGAGAGGGAGAGCACAGGAGAGAAAAAGAAACCCTGGACTGCCGCACTCTGTATAGACAGTTATTTATTCCAAAATTTCAAGTAAAAAATCCAAATTCAAAATAAATCCATAAATCCAAAACAACAAATGCAGATAGTGTGCATGCAGGGAAGGGTGGCTAACGCGTTTCACGTCACGAATTGACGCTTACTCATAGCACAGCCGCTGTCTCTTCTCTCAGCGGCCAGGTACGCTATCCATGGGGGGGGCACAGGTGAAATCTGGAAGGGGGCAGCCCACCCCATCACCCCTATTGATATGGGTATGACATGACTCTCCCCACCTCCCCCCTCATGTCTGCATCACAACACAGTGTTATGCTCCTCACCTGTACACTGACCGGCAGCGGCATTGAACTCTTCGCACTTTGGCTCTCTCCACACGATATTGACAGTCCAGGCCGGTGGGGGTTAGCGTTGCTGTGGAGATCACAAAGGCCTTACAGTGAGTACATGCCACAGGAGTCGGGACGGCGCGCGCAGGACTAATTCTGGAAGTTGCAGCTGTGGCCACCGCCCCCCCGTACGCCACTGGAATAAGCCGCTCTGACATGCACTGTATGAGTGTACGGCAGCCAGTATCTCTCACCACCGACTGCCTGTCACACATACACAGCATCTCGGGACCCGAAATGCCCCGTACAAGGCGCAGGGCGGATGTTACTGGTGCCTGCGCTACTGCATGCTTGCGGGCAAGCCACTGCCTCCACTCTAGGATGAAGCCTTGAATCGGGACTTCGATCAAATCGCAAGACAGTCCCGGCGAATCCGGGGCAGTTGGGAGGTATGTAGATTTACATCATTAAAAAAAAGGCCTATATGCCTAAAAACATTGAATAGGCAGCAGTGTGCAAGAGGTCTTATGCCTCGTACACACGACCGGTTTTCCGGCAGGAAAAAAAAACAACTCTTTTCCCGACGGGATTCCTCTCAAGCCTGCCTTGCATACACACGGTCACACAAAAGACCGCTGAACTTTTGAATGCCAAGAACGCGGTGACATCAAAGACTACGACGAGCCGACAAAATGACGTTCTATGCTTCCGCGCATGCGTCAAATTGTTTACGAGCATGCACTTTTTTTCCCCTCGGGAAAGCATACAGACGATTGGTTTTCTCTGCAGTTTTTTTGCTTGACCGGAAAAAAGAGAGCTGGTTCTCTTTTCTTTCAGGCAGTTTTCCTTTCGGGAAAGCTGCGATGGAGCATACACACGGCCGGTTTTCCCGGCCAAAAAGCTATCATGACAGTTTTCTCGTCTGTAAAACCGGTTGTGTGTTTGAGGCATAACTGTAAGCCTAAAATGTATGTTCTTACTTGAACTATGATCTGCTTCTTTGATGCAATCTAAGATATTTGGCTTGTATACTTGATACTTAGAGGCTGATTTACTAAAACTGGAAATTGAAAAAATCAACTTCCATAATTTTTATGTTAAAGCTTAAGTCTTCATTCACACTTGTTTGACTCCAACTTTGGAGTGCCACTTTGGGGCAACTTTGAGGCAACTTTGAGGCAACTTTGGATGGGTGCAGCTTGGATACGACTTTGGCTTTGACAAGTGATAATGGACAACTTTTGCACAACTGTCGCATTGTATAACATTCAGGTACGACTTTCATGCAACTTTTGAGGATTAACATTAAAGTCTATGACCCTGCAATTTGCATGAAAGTCGGACCAAAGTAGTGCATGAACTACATTGAAGTTGCTCCAACTTTAAGTCGCACATATATGAATGGCTATCATTGGAAAACACGGGGAATGACTTGCCATGCAACTTTGATGTCCAAAGTTGCATAAAAGGTCACACAAGTGTGAATGGGGCCTAATTGAACAAGCTGAAGTTAAAAGCTGATTGGCTACCATGCCCACTTGCACCAGATTTTGCACTCTCCCGTTATAGTAAATTAACCCCATATTATTCTGCACCTATTTTGAAAATCAATAAAAAGTCAGTTTTATAAAAAAAATAATGCCAAAGACCATTTGGTGGAACTTTTTATGGTAAAACCATAAACACATTTCATTGCAAACTAAAATATTATATTCTTTGGATGCTGAATCACATTTTGGATTTCCTTAGGTCCCTTTCACACTGAGACGTTTTTACTGCGTTTTCGCGGTAAAAATAGCGCTGTAAAAATGCCTGAAATAATCCTGCCCCATCATTCTCAATGTGAAAGCCCTGAGAGCTTTCACACTGAGGTGTTTTGCTGGCTGTGCGTTGGAAAAAATCCTGCAAACAGCTTTTTTGTAGCATCTTTAGGGCGCTAAAAATAGCGCTGTAAAAAGGCCTATCTCCATTGAAATGAATAAGTAACGCGGTAAAAACGTGGTAAAATGTGGTAAAAAACATAGGCGTTAGCGCTATTTTTACCGCAAACGCAGTAAAAACGCGGTAAAACACATAGACATTAGCGCTATTTTACCGCAAACGCGGTAAAAACGCATAGGCGTTAGCGCTATTTTTCCGAACGCGGTAAATCGCGGTAAAATCACGGAAAAAAAACTCATAATTTTTTAGCGTTTTTTCAACGCCTCAGTGTGGAAGGGGCCTAAGATTTGGGCAAGTTATATTGTTTTGTAGGATAATTTCTTATTGGTGGCGTAGGGTTCCTGAACTTTGAATTTTTCACATTGCTTTCTCATTCATCGTTTTCTTATAACAAAATTCTAATAATTTTTAATATGTTTATAGCAGCTCAAGCTTTCTGGGATTTGTGCCGAGAGAACAAATGTCAAGAATTCTTGCTAACCTCGGTAACATACTACATGACATCAGTCTTTCACACAATTGTTCACGAAGAGCCCAAGGACAGAGGTATTATCATTATTGCTGCTATTAATTACCGGTATTAAGAAAATACATTCAACTATTCAACAGTATTCGTAAAGTAAAACTGAAGGAATTTTTTTTTTTTAGTTTTGGATAGAGTGGGAAGGAATTAGAACACCTGTCAGGTTTTTACTGCTTCCTATGCCCCCGTTAGGGAGATTAACCATCTCTATTTGTCATGTTTACTGTTGTAATCCAAAGTAAAAGTGAAAAAAACAAAAACTCATTTTTGAGTTGTCCCTGGAAAAGTAGTAGAGGGGGGTAGCGTTGCACCAATACCTGTATCGGTATCAGTGCCGATACTAAGCATTTGCACAAGTGTGCAAATGCTCCACTACTAAAACCGATACCTGCAGACTCGGTTCACATATGTGCGGGCCGGTTTGCAGTGGTGTGATTTCATCTGCGATTCCAATGCAAATTGTAGTGTATGAGATTAGAAATTGCACTTGAACCAGACTGAACTCGCACAGGACTCTTTCAAATCGCACTGTGGCTGCCCCGAACATATGTGAACAGGTTGTAAAAACTCACTGAAACGCACATGAAAAGGGATGTCTCTGCAAATGAAATCTGTGCGGTTTTCCCATCAGTTTTCATGCATGTATGGTGTTAACAAGCCCTAAAAAACTGTCACTTGACACTAAAAATAGGTGTCAATAATTGGTATCGGCGAGTACTTAAGAAAAAGTATCGGTACTCCTACTTGGTCTTAAACTGGTATTAGTGCATCCCTAGTAGAGAGGAAATTTTCCATTCGAGACACTGTTGGCGAAAAACAAGGGATTCCCTCAAACTGGAGGGATTTCCTCTCACTTCCTGTTTAGGCTTTTGGGACAGAAAGTGAAGGGAAATGTCCCCAATGAGACAGAAATGGCAAAAACAACCCGGCACGGGTTATAATCCTCCCTTACTCTATTCAAAACTAAAATAAAAAATGTTTGCCTTTAGTTCTACTTTAACGTTTGTGTCCATTTACACTAAATTGACATTGTTTTTCAGAGGATAGATTTGTCTTTCTTTTAATAATTTGCTTTAAAGCTGAACTCTGGGCTAATAGCTAAAAATGACGGGGCGTGTCCGGACGTGAGCGGCGAAAGACGTGGTTCTGAGGAGCTCCGCCATCAGCAATCCCTATCTAATGCCATCCATGGCATTTAGCCACGGCCCAAACCCCCAAAACAGCTGTCCAGGCTCCGGGGTGTCCCCTGCATCTGCCTAACGTCAAATTGGTCTTCCTGACCGCCGGACAGCTCCGCTATACGGCCCGCGACCGCATCAGCTTGCCAGGGCCCCGCCGCCATCTTGCGGCCTACACTATCCCCACACCCCCGGCGCTTGAGCTTCGCGGTCCGCCCGGCGGGCGGCGACGGCAATCCTCCACATCAGTGGAGGACCTTCCCCACGCGGACCGGTGCGGGGTCGCGGAGTCGCCGGAGGGCCGCCGTGGGCCCGCGACTGCATCGGCCTGCCGGAGCCCCGCCGCCGTCTTGCGGCCTGCGCGATCTCCGCATCCTCGGCCCTCGAGTGCTGCGATCCACCCGGCGGACGTCGACGGCATTCCGCCACTCCAGAGGAGGACCTTCCCCGTGCCGACCGGCGCTGAGTCGCCGGGGAGCCACCATTGGCCTGCGACCGCATCAGCCTACAAGAGCCCCGCCGCCGTCTTGCGGCCTACGTGATCCCCGCATCCTCGGCGCTCGAGCGCTGCTGTCCGCCCGGCGGGCGGCGACGGCAATCCGCCACACCAGAGGAGGACCCTCCCCACGCAGACCGGCGCTGAATAACTGGAGAGCCACCGGGGACAACTTGTGAGGCACATCGCAGCTGAAACACAGGTGAGAGGTGGCCATCTTGCTACACCCCCGGGGCCCACAGTAGCCTCCCCACCCCTTGATAGCCTGCGGGACTACAGCATCATCTGGCCCACACAGGGGGTGTTCTCAGCCAGGGTTTTGGGATCTCCTCGGTCCAGTGTTTGCCCCGGGGATCGCCGGGACCCTGTCCCCACAGTCTATTGTGGCGGCCATCTTGCTGCACCCAACAGCAGTGTAGCCAGGACTCCACAGGCTCCTATAAGACACTCTGCAGAAATCCTAGTACTACCCAGCAAATCAACCTATCAACAATAGTCCCCATCATAGGTCCCCAATATTTTCTGCCTCAAGAGACACTGCTGTACTTATCACTCCAAAGAGCGGCCATCTTGCTACACCCACACCCCATTAACCAGCTCTCCCTGGCTCCTAATTGCTTAACCCTTAATCTGATGGCCCCGCAGCCCCCTCATCAAGAAGTACATACCAACATTGCAGGCATGTAATGAATCATTTACCGGGGACATACGGGACAGGATGAGCTAAAAGTCACAATCAAATCTTAGAGGGGACGCATGCGCGGCGCGATGCAGATCACCATCTTTAATTAAGCATTCCATCAGATCAGCGAGGATTTAACCCACACTGCATTGTTTAACCTCCACAAACTACCATATATTTTTTATAAATCCACCTTGCAGTTCATACTAGTGCATGCCGTCGGGCAAGAAGGCGTACAATCGCCGTGCGCAACAGCACTCTTTGGTCACATACTCATTACGCAACAAGGAACATAGAAAGATGGCCCATATGGGCGCTGGTTCTCCTTCGGTACAGTCTCCTACAGCTTCCAATATTCCTCAGCAGAAATCTGCTTCCACACATAACAATAGTGATCTCTCCTCCCAGATCACAAAATCAGATCTGGACTTCAGCTTAACCAAAATCTACGAAAAACTTGTAGACAAGATACAGTGTGAACTCCAAAAAACAACAAATACACTCTCACAAGAAATAGCAACCCTGGGAGGTCGCACCGATATTCTAGAAACCAAACACGACGAGCTCTCACTTGCACACAACGATCTTAGAAAGGACTTTGAACTTTTAGCTGAAAACTACACGTACCTACAATCGCAAGTAGAAGATTTGGACAACCGCAACAGAAGGAACAACCTAAGGATTCGTGGTATCCCAGAATCAGTCACTGAACTGATGCCTGCAGTGTCTAAATTGTTCCACAGTCTCCTCCTGACACACCCCCATCCTCATTTGCGTGTGATAGAATTCATAGGGCCCTGCGCCCTAAACCTCCCCCAGACAAACCTCCTCGTGACATCATTCTATGCATGAAAGATTTCATCATTAAGGAAAACATATTAAGAGCATCCAGAAATATGCATAACATCGAATTGGAGGGCACCAAAATCCAAATTTTTCCAGATATCTCACAGGCTACCCTGGAAAGAAGACGCAAAATGAAGGAGATCACTTCGGTATTACAATCAGCTCATATCAGATACCGGTGGGGTTTTCCATTTAAGTTAACAGTGCCACACAACGGGACAACCTATACAATATTCAACACCTCAGAAGGCAAGGATCTCCTTGTGAAGTTAGGTCTTCTAGATCCGGGAACAAATACAGGACCTCCAGCAACTCCCCACACCTCACCTATCTGGGCCACCCCAGCCACACGCCGTGATCAAAGGAGATGGCGACCATCATTCAGAAATTTAAACGCTTGAAGATAAAGATGGATCCCATTTGTGGCCCAAAACTTACCCCCCTTCTTTTATAAAAACCTTGCTCTTTTCCTCCCAACCCCCTCCCCCCTCTTTTTTTTTTTTTTTTCTCTTTCTTCTTTTTTCTTTCTTCTTTTTTTTCCTCTTTTTCTTTTCTTTTCTCTTCTTTTTCTTCTTTTTTCTTTCTTTTCTTTTTTTTTTATTTATTTATTTATTTTTTATTTTTTTGCAAGGTTCAAAATACCACTTTTACAGATTGAATTGTTTGAGGTTGTTTTTTCTGATTATAGTAAACAACTGTACCACACGTTTATATGGTACCGGGTCGGCATTACCACAGTTTCTTCTATACGACATTATATATCTAACATTTCTTCTTGCTCCTTTTTTATACTGTTTCGTATGCTAATTTTTTATATGTAACAGCATGCACTTATATAAAAAAAATTTCTTTTTATAGCATCCTCGCTAAGGCTGATGTGCTCCGCCTGCGTTAGTTTGTCCCCCTGCTCACAAAAGACTCCAAAAGCATGGTCCAACTGGTGGATATTTTTCCGCTACTGATCCTGCTATCCTCCGTTCTAGTGGTGGAGGGTCTATTTGTGAGTAATGGACAGTATTGTCCAAATCAATACTTTTTTCGGTCAGGAAGTGCTTCTCACCCTGACCCCCTAATCATAAAAGTTATTTCACATAGTCATACTAAAACACTCTATATTTACAAAATGTCGAAAAGGTCGAACAAACTCTCTTTACCTCAATTAAAACATTATTATGGAATGTCATTGTACAATACAGTACTGTTATTTTCTATAAGTTTACTAGCTCTAATGTGCCACTGTTCAAGAGCCCTGTTCTTCATGGTTCTGTGGTATAGGCACAAAATGTTATTCAAAAAACAAAGGTCAACGAGGAAATATTTGAGCTGGATACGAATGTATAACCTGATATATTACATATATACACAGTTACAAATGGCAATACGATGTTGGCTAGTTCTGCCTATATCTCAAGTAGCTTCACTTTCGATCTTAATGGCGATAATCAAATTATCAACTCCACTCCGATTTGGCTATATACTCAAACCTAGGCTTGACGACCCACTGCCATTTCTTCATAACCACCATCGCCCCTTAATACCAATACAATGGGTCTCAGAGTGATTTCTCATAACGCCCAGGGTATTAATTCGCCTCACAAGAGAAAGAAGGCCTTTCGCCATTATAAAAGATTAGGAGCTGATATAATCTTAATGCAGGAAACGCACTTTGCCACAGATAAACACCCTAAATTTTTTGACAAAAGTTACAGCCAATATTATTGCACTACTTATAACACAAAATCTAGAGGTGCTGCTATATTCATTAGAAACACAGTGTTATTTGAGGTTCAAAATATATTTAAAGATCCAGACAGTCGTTACTTGATCTTGAAAGGTTCAATCAAAGGACGTTCTATCACCATTGCCTCAATTTATGCTCCCAACGAAGCCCAGTCAAACTTTTTCACCAAATTTTTTGATACTCTAGACAATTATCACTCCACACATTTAATAGTGGGCGGGGATTTCAATTTAGCTGCTCATTCAGCTCTAGATAGAAGCAATGTTGTCCCATCCTCAAAAGCTTTCCCCAAATCCTTGAATAGATCACTATATAACCATCAATTAATAGACACTTGGAGAGCCCATAACATAGGATCCAAATCTTACACATTCTACTCCCATCCGCACAACTGCTTCGCTCGTCTTGACTACATCTTTTGCACCCCAATTCTACTTGCCAATTCCTCTAGAGCAGATATCCATCCGTGTCCTTGGTCTGATCACCACATAGTCTCCTTTGATACTTCACATATAGGTCTAGCCAACACAGCACACTCATGGCGAATAAACGATTCCTTGCTCACAGATCCCTCAAGCAACCAACAAATTCTATCCTACCTTGAACAATATTTTGCACAAAATGTAGCACCAGACATGTCCCCTACAACTATATGGATGGCACATAAAGCAGTAATGAGAGGTCATCTGATAAATATCGCCTCAATCAACAACAAATCCAAACTTGCAGACATTAGATCCCTAACAAAAGATCTAGATCACTTGTATCATAGAAACAATCAGAACCCATCTAGTGACCTACTTAAACAGATACAAGAGAAACGCACTACCTTAGACACATTATTAACATCAGATACTGAAAAAGCTCTCAGATGGTCTAAAGCTAGATTCTTACTCAACAGTAATTCTTATTCCACCATGTTTGCTAAAAAACTAAATCAATCTATGAAACCCCCACACACCTATAAATTAAGGAACCCTTCTGGTAATTTGGTATCCCATCCCAAAGAAGTCATGAAATTATTCTCGGACTTCTATAAAAATCTCCTGACCTCACCAAAAACACCTCCGAAACAGTCCTCCTTAGACTGGCTTAATAACATTACGTTACCCACTCTTACTAGAGATCAAATTGAATCTCTTAATGCCCCTTGCTCGGAGATGGAAGTTAACAAAATCATTGGTACACTAAAAATATCCACAGCCCCAGGCCCTGACGGCTATTCCACATCTTACTATAAAACATTTTCCTCTACCATTACACCACACCTTACTAAACTGTATAATAATATCTTACAGGGTGGCCAATTCCCACCCGAGATGATTTTGGCTAATATGTCCCTACTTCCCAAACCAAATAAAGATCATTCCACCCCTCAAAACTACCGCCCAATATCAGTTATTAACAACGACCTAAAAATATTCGGCCGTGTATTAGCAGACAGATTATCAGCCGTTATCTCCCCATTAGTTGATCCTGATCAAACAGGCTTCATTCCCAACAGACAAATAACAGACAACATACGACTTACCACAAATATCATTCAAGACTCCAACATTCATTCCAGATCCACGCTGCTTCTTGGTCTTGATATACACAAAGCTTTCGACAGCGTTTGCTGGTCATATCTTGACACCCTTCTCCCAAAATATGGCATCAACAATGAATTTCTACATGGCTTTAAGGCTCTCTATCACAACCCACAGACACATATTAAACTCCCAGGTAACAATTCTGACTTTTTTCCCCTGACTAAAGGTACCAGACAAGGTTGTCCACTCTCCCCCCTACTCTTTGCCCTCGCAATAGAACCCCTCGCCTGTGCAATCAGAAACAATACAAATATTAAAGGATATATTAAAGGATCCAAGGAATACAAACTGAGTCTTTATGCGGATGACGTCCTTCTATTCATAACTGACCCTCTTATTTCCCTACCTAATCTAACTAAAACCCTGGACGTCTTTCATGATTTGACAGGTCTGGGAGTAAACCTATCTAAGTGCTCGGCTTTACCAATCAACATTCCCCCAGCATTAATATCCTCACTTAAAGACAAATTCTCATTCAATTGGCACGTAGATTCGTTTAGATACCTAGGTATTCAGATTACATCTTCATATAAAACGTTATATCAAGCAAACTACCCTCCTTTATTTAACAATATTAAAAACCTACTTAAACTATGGTCATCATACCAGATTTCTTTCTCGGGCAGGATAGTAGCCACAAAAATGATGATATTACCCAAACTTCTATTCTTTTTCAGAACCCTTCCACTTATTCTACCTAAAAAAACACTAGAATCTTTACAGAGAGAAATCAATAAATTTATATGGCAAAACAAGAAACCCAGATTTAGTTATTCCCTTATGTTTAGACCCCATTTAAAAGGAGGCCTCGGCATTCCAAACCTTTGGCTATATTACTTGTCGGCCAGATTCACCCAATTAGCCCAATGGTATGCCCCTTCATCCCAAATCCCTTGGCTCCTGTTCGAAGAAGAATCTATCCTACCCTACAATTTACAAGGACTTCTCTGGTCCAATGTCATCCCACCACAAAAAATAAGGCCCTTAAATCTCATCGTCACTCACACTCTTCAACTATGGAACAGACAAATCTCTAATTTTAAGTTATCCTCAGATGTTCCCCCCTTAGCTTCCTTTATGGGTGACCCACGTTTTTCCCCCCCAGATAGAGCTCAGGATGAGAATTTGCTAACATATTGGAAGTCACATAATCTAATACATTTAAAATCGCTCTCCCAAGACAATGCATTTCTTACTTTCACCAGACTACAAACAAAATACAACATCTCTCCTACCGAACTAGAGATCTATGCGAAAATAAAAAAATTCTATGAGAAATATTACTCACTTACACTCCACCCCCCTTATACACAATTTGAGCAAATTTGTATCTCCTCCCCTCGTGACCGGGGTTTAATCTCCAGAATATATAAAAATTTAAATGAGACAAACATGCCTGATAAATCACATCCCATGCTACAATGGGAATCAGATTTAAATACCTCATTTACTCTTGATCAATGGGATACGATTTTTACAAATCTCCACAAATGTACCAGAACAACCTCGATTAGAGAATCGGCCATCAAACTACTTTATAGATGGTATCTTACTCCCTCTAAACTCAATTCATTTTATCCCTCAGTGTCCCCACTCTGCTTTAGGGGTTGCCCCACCCAGGGAACACTTTTACATATATTTTGGGATTGCCCCCACATTAAAGACACTTGGCATAAGGCAAATATTATAATAGATAAAATATCCTGTAGAAAGATCTCTCTTACACCCCAAATAGGCCTTTTATTCACCCCTATACAGGACATCCCAATGACTAGTACAAGGTTGATACATACACTCCTTAGTTCCATCCACTGGGCCATAGCATTTAATTGGCGCTCCACTACGGTACCTTGGCCACAAATTCTTAACCGCATGTCAAACATTAAGCTTTCAGAAAGAATTCATCACACACTATATGATTCTATGCCCCTTTACCCAAAAAAATGGACTCTCTGGGATACCACCTCTCTGGTCTAGTACCTTCCCGTTTTTTTTTTTTTTTTTCCTCCCACTCTTAAAATATATACAATCGTCATTTAGCCCTCTCTCCAATACAATGCTCTTGATTGACTTTATTTGAACAATATACATTCCTATACCAGTCTTAAGAAATAAAAAATAAATAAATTAAGAAAGAAAAAAAAAAAAGGAAAAAAGAAAAAAAAAAGAACCTTTTCTCCTTCCTCTGTACAATGCTCAATATGTACAATGTTTATATATATATACCTGTACCATCATTGTGATTTGTGTTTATACCTTGACCTTTTCTATAATAAAAATCGTTTGTAAACAATAGCTAAATACACACATGAAATACATATAATGGAGTGTCTGTTAAAGGAGTTGCATTTCTGTTTATCCAGTTCTGAGATATACACAGCCCTGCCACACAGCACTGCCCTGTCTAGAAGGGGACCTGAACTTTGCTGCAGTTTCACTTGCAGGTCTCCTCCCCACCCTCATCCTGTGACAGGACAGATAAAGGAGAAGCAGCAACTGATGAGCTTATCTTTCTGTTACTCTGCTCCTTTCTCCTATAAACATGTCTTTTCTTTAGCACATGAGCACTGCAAAACACCAATAAAAATATAGGTACCTACACTTTTAGAAACAAAATTACTTTTGATGCTACATTGATGCATACAGAGCTGCATTCAATTTATATCTACCTAGAGTTTGACTTTAAAATATATCCTCAAAATTAAAGTTTCCTTCACTTCCCCATATAAAATGTTAATTGCTGTCCCCTCAAAATTACTCAACACACAGCCATTAATGTCTAAACTGCTTGCAACAAAAGTGAGTACACCCCTAAGTGAAAATGTCCTTATTGGGCCCAAAGTGTCAATATTTTGTGTGGCCACCATTATTTTCCAGCACTGCCTTAACCCTCTTGGGCATGGAGTTCACCAGAGCTTCACAGGTTGCCACTGGAGTCCTCTTCCACTCCTCCATGATGACATCACGAAATTGGTGGATGTTAGATACTTTGCGCTCCTCCACCTTCCGTTTGAGGATGTCCCACAGATGCTCAATAGAGTTTAGGTCTGTCCATTACCTTTACCCTCAGCTTCTTTAGCAAGACAGTGGTCATCTTGGAGGTGTATTTGGGGTCGTTATGTTGGAATACTGCCCTGCGGCCCAGTCGCCGAAGGGAGGGGATCATGCTCTGCTTCAAACTGTCACAACACATATTGGCATTCATGGTTCCCTCAATGAACTGTAGCTGACACTACCATCACCATGCTTGACGCAGGGTTCGCACGGTCACTAAATTCCTGGAAAAGTCATGGGATTTTGACATGGCACTTTCCAGGCCTGGGAAAGTTTTGGAAAATGACTGAACCCCACTAAGTTTTGGAAAAGTCATGGAATTCTGAGTAGTGATGCCAACGGATCGTAGGGCGATCCGTGACCCGAACGGGTCATCCTGTTCGGATTGGCAGACGGCGCGATCCACGGGTGCGCTCCGGAGCCTCGGCCATTAGGAAAGGACACGGCTTCGGCCTAGCTCCGGAGCCACGGCTATCTTGGTACACCCGGTGGCGGCCTATTAGCAGCTTAGCGGCACGCTGACGTTAGCAGGAACAATAAGCAGCATACGGAATGAAGCCGCCTTCCCCTCCTCTCTGTTTACATCCACAGAGGAAGAGGAGGAGCCCGCGCTCGAGGGACACACACCGCACCGTGTATTGCTGTTCTGAGGTCTGTACTGAGGGGTGTCTGCCTGCACTACTGGGGGGGTGTCTGCCTGCACTACTGGGGGGGTGTCTGCCTGCACTACTGGGGGGGTGTCTGCCTGCACTACTGGGGGGGTGTCCGCCTGCACTACTGGGGGGGTGTCCGCCTGCACTACTGGGGGGGTGTCCGCCTGCACTACTGGGGGGGTGTCCGCCTGCACTACTGGGGGGGTGTCCGCCTGCACTACTGGGGGGGTGTCCGCCTGCACTACTGGGGGGGTGTCCGCCTGCACTACTGGGGGGGTGTCCGCCTGCACTACTGGGGGGGTGTCCGCCTGCACTACTGGGGGGTGTCCGCCTGCACTACTGGGGGGGTGTCCGCCTGCACTACTGGGGGGGTGTCCGCCTGCACTACTGGGGGGGTGTCCGCCTGCACTACTGGGGGGGTGTCCGCCTGCACTACTGGGAGGTCTGTACTACTGGGGGTGTCTGTACTACTGGGGGTGTCTGTACTACTGGGGGTGTCTGTACTGGGAGGTCTGCACTGGGGGTGTCTGTACTGTACTGTACTTACGTCAGTGCTACAGTTTGAATTTATTTTTCTTTCTCGTACATCACGGGACACAGAGCGGCATAGTCATTACTATGTGGGTTATATAGATACCTTCAGGTGCTGGCACTGGCAACTTCCAAAACCGGAAGTACCCTCCCCTATATAAGCCCCTCCCATCCGGGAGCACCTCAGTTTTTTGCCAGTGTCTAAGGTGTTGGCCAAGAAGTAACATGTGTTTTTCACTGAGCTTGCGTACAGGTTCTTTTGGGCCTCAGTAAGCTATTCCGGATCCGACCAAAAAAGCTTCATAGCTAAACGGTCGGTACCCGGGCCTTGCAGAGAAGAGCAAGGTTTTGCCTGTAATGCTTCTCTTAGGAGAGCTGGACCCTGGGATCCAGATCTCTGGTCATACCCACGACCAAGATGTTTTCTGTGCAGGGTGCTATACAGGTCCAGGGGAGTGGAATCCTTGGGAACCCGGTCCCTGAAGGTTTAATTACAATGCCTGCCGTGATAGGTGAAGTTTGGGCTTCTGTGGACCAAACAGAGTCCTGCGGCGGGGAAAAGGTAAGTGGGGGCCCCTCAGGAACTTGGTTCTATTGAGGGGACCCCCAAGCCTAATATGTCTTTCTGCCTGTTACCTAACGGTATTCCCGCTAAATATTTATGCATGCCTGTAACTACAAAAAAATGTAATAATTTTAATAGTGGTCAAGAAAAAAAAAAATATATATATAGACTGCGGTACCTGTGTTAATCCACTAGAGGCCGCTGTGGAACGTTTCTTGTCATGTGGACTAGTTTCTTTTCATCAGAGCAAGTCCAGGCAGATGGTGAGTTCTCTTGTGGGAAACTGCTTCCTCTGCCATGTTGCAATGCTCGTCCATCCCCCGGCCTGCGGCAAAAGGGGCCCTGGCTCTTGTCCCTAGTTTCCCTTTTCAAAAAAGAGCGCCGAAGGCGCACGTGGCCGCGCACGTGCACGCGCCTCTATATATAGAGGTGAGCTGGGAAAGGGGGCGGAGCTTGGGGGATGACGCTCTGTGCGCGCCGCAGCGCTTCTGCGCATGTGCGGGCGTCCCAGCATGTTAAAAAACACAATTATGTGTTGTGAGCTGGCTATGGAGTGCAGAGACAGAGCTGGCAACATTTAAAAAAGGCATACAGCAAGCGGTTGATGCAGGCATCCCCATAGAAAGGCACATTAGTAGACACCAACTGTTTTTATAGCAGCATTTGTGCTAGACTATTGTCAGTAAGTGGTGTATTTCGGCTGGAATACCTCAGCTTTGGGCTTAGGAATATGCCGTCTAAAAACTCCGGGACTAAAAATCCCAGGAAGCATAGGGGGTCTCCATCGGGCTCTGAGGATCTTGGGCATGCTTCGGCTGCACCAATCTCCCCTGAAGAATCAGAGGTTAGTGACCGTAGAGCACCCTCAGGAGTACCTGGTACTGTGGCTGTCCTCAGTTCACCTGCTCCTGTGTATGTAACAGAGGAGGTTTTTTCCTCAGCTCTGGGAGGGCTGGAAGAGAGATTGTCAGCATTGATCGCTGCTTCCCTGTCACAGGAAAAAAGCGCTCGATCTCCGTCTCCTCCCTCAGAGTGCCTGTTAGCGGAGCAACAGTCCCATACAGGGATCGACCTACCTGAGGGGGATCAGGATGAGGTCGATTCTGTTGTAGAGGAATCAACAGTGGAAGAGCCATTCTCAGCATCACATGCTGAAAGATTATGGGTTCAGTCCCTGACTAACATGGTCCGATCAGCATTTAAAATGCCCCTTGCGGAGCCATCATCCACTTCTGTCTCCTCGTTGGGGTCGCTAAAAGCTCCCCAGACTGTTTGTTCCTTTCCGATCCATCCTTTACTGGAAGGGCTCATTTACCAGGATTGGGAGCATCCTGATAAAATATTTACTCCTCCCAAGAGATTTCAGGTGATCTATCCCATGGAGGATAAGTTCGTCAAAAAATGGAGGGTCCCTACAGTGGACGCAGCCATCTCGTGTGAATAAATCACAAACATTTGGACAATATCCACTGGACATGTCAAAGGACCCAATAGATAAAAAATTAGAGTCCTTATTAAAATCTGCTTTTGCTACAGCAGGCTTGGTGACACAACCAGCAGTGGCAGCTATTGGGGTCTGCCAAGCAGTGAAGGATCAGTTGAAACAGGTCTTAAGGGACTTGCCAGATCAGCAGGCTCTTGCCCTAGCTGATCTACCTAGAGCCTTATGCTTTGCGGTGGACGCTATAAAGGATTCAATCCATCAGGCCTCCCGCCTTACGCTGTCTGTAGTACATATGCGCAGGCTTCTATGGCTCAAAAACTGGTCTGCTGAAGCTCCCTGTAAAAAATTGCTGGTCAGCTTCCCATTTCATGGTGAACGCTTATTCGGGGAAGACCTGGACAAATATATCCAGAAAATTTCCAGCGGTAAAAGTACACTTTTGCCGGTTAAAAACAGAGTTAGAGGTCCCTCTTTTAAGAGGCCTGCTTCTCCAGTCCCTAGGACATCGGCTGTGAAACAGTTCCGACGGCCTCCTCGGTCAAATCCCGGAGGTAAAAATCAGGGACAATTGCAGGGTAACAAGAAGCCCTGGAGCAGGAGAGGTACAAAACCTCCCCCAAAGTCAAATGCATGAAGGGTTGCCCCCACTCAATCGGGTGGGGGGAAGACTTCAGTTGTTCACAGAGACCTGGCGGGACACGATTAGAGACAGATGGGTGCTCTCCGCAGTAAGTCTGGGATACAAATTGGAGTTAAAAGACTCCCCTCCTTCCCACTTTATAAAGTCAAACGTGCCAAGGGATCCCCAGAAGAGAGGATCCCTCCTGTTGGCACTAGAACAATTATTGCTCCAAGCAGTAATTATAGAGGTTCCCCTGGAAGAATGGGGGTTCGGGTTTTACTCAAACCTCTTTACAGTCCCGAAGCCAAACGGGGACGTGAGGCCCATATTAAATCTAAAAGGGCTAAACAAATTCCTACATATCAGGACTTTCCGGATGGAGTCGATTCGATCGGTGGCCACTGCCCTACAAGGGGGGAATGGTTAGCCTCGATCGACATCAAAGATGCTTATTTGCACATTCCCATCTTTCCAGCCCACCAAAAATTTCTACGCTTTGCGGTAGAAGGGCGCCATTCACAAAAATTCTGGCCCCATTATTGGCCAATCTAAGAACACGAGGTGTAACGATAATGGCATATCTAGACGACTTGTTGCTGATAGACCACTCAGTGGAAAAACTAGAAGTGGTTGTTCACGAGACAATCGAGTATCTGGAATATCATGGTTGGATTATCAACCGAGACAAGTCAGCCCTAAAACCAGTCAAAAGTCTGGAATACTTGGGGCTAAGGCTGGATTCAGACCAGAGAAAAATTTTCTTGCCTCAAGAAAAGGGGTCGTCTTTGAGAGATTTGATCCACCTAGTGGGTACAAAAAGACAGCCATCCATACGCCTGTGCATGAGGCTGCTGGGAAAAATGGTGGCATCATTCAAAGCAGTACCCTACGGTCAATTCCATTCAAGGAATTTGCAAAGGGCCATACTGTCAGCCTGGAACAAAAAAGTTCAGGCCCTAGACTTACCAATGTCCTTGTCCCCTTCCGTTCGCAAGAGCCTCCGTTGGTGGTTGGTTCCCCAGAATCTGGAAAGAGGGAAATCCTTCAGTCCGATTTCTTGGAAGGTGGTCACTACAGATGCCAGCCTTATAGGCTGGGGAGCAGTACTGGAGCAATGGTCTCTCCAGGGCAGATGGTCGGATGCAGAAAAGGCCCTGCCCATCAATCTCTTAGAGATACGAGCAGCCCGGTATGCCCTAGTAGCATGGACATCCAAACTCCAAGGGTCCCCTGTCAGAATTCAATCGGACAATGCCACGGCAGTGGCATATATCAATCATCAGGGTGGCACCAGGAGTCGTGCAGCCCAGAGGGAAGTAAATTGCATCCTGAAATGGGCAGAAAGATATGTCCCAGCCATATCTGCGGTATTCATTCCAGGAGTGGAGAATTGGAAGGCGGACTTTCTAAGTCGCCAACAATTATGCCCAGGGGAATGGTCCCTTCATCCCGAGGTTTTCCGGACAATATGTCAGCGGTGGGGAACACCGGATGTAGATCTGCTAGCATCCAGATTCAACGCAAAAGTGGACAGGTTTGTCTCTTGGACAAGGGATCCCCTAGCTTGCAGCTCGGATGCCCTAGTGTTCCCTTGGGATCAGTTCAAGCTGATATATGCATTCCCACCGCCACAATTGTTACCTCGATTACTCCGCAGAATCAGGGTAGAAAAGAAACCAGTGATTCTGGTGGCTCCAGCGTGGCCCCGAAGAGCATGGTACGCGGAGATTGTAAAGATGTCAGTGGGGAGTCCTTGGACCCTCCCACATCGTCTGGACCTGCTTTCGCAAGGACCGATATACCACCCTTCCTTACCAGCCCTAGGTTTGATGGCCTGGCTATTGAAGCCCACATTCTAAAAAAGAGAGGGCTCTCTAATTCTGTGGTATCTACCATGATCAATGCCAGGAAGCCGGTATCCAGGCAGATCTACTATAGAATCTGGAAGGCGTACATCGCCTGGTGTGAGGCCAAGAAATGGCATCCACGTAAATACGTAATAGGTAGGATTCTGGACTTCCTACAATGGGCTGTAGATAGGAAGCTTGCCTTGAGTACTATCAAGGGTCAGATTTTGGCCTTGTCAATATTTTTTCAAAGGCCCTTGGCTTCGCATTCACTAGTCAAAGCCTTTATACAAGGAGTGATGCGTATTAGCCCTCCGGTTAATATTCCCATATTTCCATGGGACTTAAACCTGGTTCTGTCGGTTCTACAGAAACAACCATTTGAACCATTACAGCATATTTCCCTGGTTCTTCTCACCAGGAAATTGATTTTTCTAGTAGCCATTTGTTCGGCTAAAAGAGTGTCGGAATTAGCCGCTATGTCCTGTAGGGAGCCATATCTGGTTATCCATAAGGACAGAGTAGTGTTACGTCCTCATCCAGCCTTTCTTCCTAAGGTGGTATTGAGGTTTCATTTGAACGAAGATGTGGTTCTTCCTTCTTTTTTCCCCAAACCTAGTTCGGTAGAGGAAAAGTTATTGCATTCTTTGGATGTAGTAAGAGCAGTTAAAGCTTATCTAAAAGCCACTGCTCAGATTCGTAGAACGGATACTTTGTTTATTCTGCCGGAAGGCCCCAGAAGGGGTCAGGCAGCGTCAAAATCTACTTTAGCCAAGTGGATTCGACAGGTCATAATGCAAGCCTATGGCTTGAGAAGGAGACCGCCTCCGTTCAAAGTTAGGGCGCACTCCACGAGAGCAGTTGGAACTTCATGGGCAGTGCATCACCAGGCCTCCCTGGCTCAAATCTGTAAGGCCGCAACATGGTCTTCAGTACACACGTTTACTAGGTTCTACCAGGTGGACGTTAGAAGTCAGGAGGATGTCGCCTTTGGGCGCAGTGTGTTGCAGGCCGCAAAAGATCCTCATGTCTGATAGCGCTCAGCTTATGTATGGTGTACCCCCCCCCCTCATTGGGCATTGCTTTAGGACATCCCACATAGTAATGACTATGCCGCTCTGTGTCCCGTAATGTACGAGAAAGAAAATAGGATTTTTATAACAGCTTACCTGTAAAATCCTTTTCTTGGAGTACATCACGGGACACAGAGCTCCCACCCCTCTTTGGGGACACTTATTGCTTTGCTACAAAACTGAGGTGCTCCCGGATGGGAGGGGCTTATATAGGGGAGGGTACTTCCGGTTTTGGAAGTTGCCAGTGCCAGCACCTGAAGGTATCTATATAACCCACATAGTAATGACTATGCCGCTCTGTGTCCCGTGATGTACTCCAAGAAAAGGATTTTACAGGTAAGCTGTTATAAAAATCCTATTGTGTGAACTGTGAAGTTAAGTCATGGATTGTGGAAACTAACTAGTGTCGGGTGATTTGTATATAGTGTATACCACATTTACCACTGACTAATGCAGAGTTGCAGTGCAAGGAGATCGGCTAAAAGTAGTTGGATCTGTATGTGCGTTATAATTAATTAATCAAAATTAATTGATTAATCGATTTAAAAAAAAAACTTTAAACAGTAACAGCCCTAATTTATGTTAGTAAAAATATGCTGGGTGTGACATGGATTTTCTTCTTATTTAACATGTATACATAGACATTTCATGAAACATTAGGTCATGAATATTTACGCGAAGTCATGGAAAAGTAATGGAATTTTATTGGTAAAAATGTGTATGAACCCTGTTGACGGTAGGCACACACTTGTCTTTGTTTTCCTCACCTGGTTGCCGCCACACACACTTGACACCATCTGAACCAAATAAGTTTATCTTGGTCTCATCTGACCACAGGACATGGTTCCAGTAATCCATGTCCTTAGTCTACTTGTCTTCAGCGAACTGTTTGCAGGCTTTCTGGTGCATCCTCTTTAGAAGAGGCTTGCTTCTGGGAAGACAGCCATGCAGACCAATTTGATGCAGCGTGTGGCGTATGGTCTGAGCACTGACAAGCTGACCCCCCACCCCTTCAAACTCTGCAGGAATGCTGGCAGCACTCATACGTCTATTTCCCAAAGACAATCTCTGGATATGACGCTGAGCACATGCACTCAACTTCTTTGGTCGACCATGGTGAGGCCTGTTCTGAGTGGAACCTGTCCTGTTAAACTGCTGTATGGTCTTGGCCACCATGCTGCAGCTCAGTTTCAGGGTCTTGGCAATCTTCTTATAGCCTAAGTCATCTTTATGTAGAGCAACAATTATTTTTTCAGATCCTCAGAGAGTTCTTAGCCATGAGGTGCCATGTTGAACTTCCAGTGACCAGTATGTGAAAGTGAGAGTGATAACATCAAATTTAACACACCTGCTCCCCATTTGCACCTGAGACACTAATGAGTCACATGACACCGGGGAGGGAAAAGGGCCAATTGGGCCCCATTTGGAAATTTTCACTTAGGGGTGTACTTAGTTTTGTTGCCAGCAGTTTAGACATTAATGGCTCTGTGTTGAGTTATTTTGAGGGGATAACAAATTTACACTATTATACTTTACATTGTAGCAAAGTGTAATTTCTTCAGTGTTATCACATGAAAAGATATAATAAAATATTTACAAAAATGTGAGGGGTGTACTCACTTCCGTGAGATACTGGGGGTGATTTACTAAGAACACTGCTCTACGTCGGTAATACCTTAATTGGTGCGCCAGATAAATCATTGATTGGACGTGTGAACCGGCGCACGCCGACGCGCATCGTGATAGTAAATAAAAAAATCCTACCGGCGTAAGGGATTTTCTCATTAATATCAGCGACGTTTCTCTGTCTTTATTCAAAATCAATGGTTCCCTATGTGAGCCCATTGATTTGAATAGAGGTCGCACCAGAAGTCGGATCAAGAGGATCCGACTTGCGGTGCGACTTGTGTGCTGAGAATCTTGAGGGGGGAACCCAGCGAAAATTTAAAAAAGAATTTGCGTGAGGTTCCCCTCTAAGACGACACCAGACCCTTCGGTCTGGTATAGATCTTAAGGGGGAACCCACACCAAAAAGATGGCGTGGGGGGTCCCCCAAGATCCATACCAGACCCTTATCCGAGCACGCAGCCCAGCAGGTCAGGAAAGGGGGGTGAGCGAGCACCCCCCTCTCCTGGACCCATACCAAGCCACATGCCCTCAACATGGGGGGGTTGGTGCTTTGGGGCAAGGGGGCGCGCCCCACCCCCAAGCAACTTGTCCCCATGTTGATGAGGACAAAGGCCTCATCCCGTCAACCCTGGTCGTTGGTTGTCGGGGTCTGCGAGCGGGGGGGCATATCGGAATCTAGGAGCCCCCTTTAATAGGAATCTGGGAGCCCCATGGTGGGACTGTGACGTCATACGGGGAGAAGACCAAGCCAACACTAGCAAAAGAGCGGCAAAAGAGCAGAATATAGCGGAAGAGACCGGCAGAAGAACCAGAGACCGTGAGAAGAGCCCCCCGAAGTCGGAAGAGCCCCCCGAAGTCGGAAGGAAGAGACCCCCGAAGTCGGAAGGAAGAGACCCCCGGAGCTGCCTAATAAATTACTTTTAAAACCTGTGTAGTGTGTTTTTTATTTACACTTTTTCCCCAGGTGAATGGGTAGGGGTACGATGTACCCCATACTTATTCACATAGGGTGGGGGGCCGGGATCTGGGGGGCTCCGAGGGCACCACTGCAGTCCGTTCCAGTGCGTTTCAGAAACAAGAAAAAAAAATTGGTCATGCTGCATTTTTTATGTACAGAACTGTACTGGATTGCAGTAAAACGCATCAAAAACGCACCGGAACGTAACAAAAACGCACCGGAACGCACCTAAATGCACCAAAAACGCACTGCAACACACTTGTCCTTATTTAAGGTTAAGAAGAAAGAGGGGGGAAAAAAAGCACTGGACTGCATCAAAAACGCGCATGCAGAAAAGCACCTGGAACGCATCCGGACTGCGTTTCCAAGGTGTGAACTGGCCCTTAGGCAGTTGCGTTTAACCTCGTCTTTCAGAAAGCAAAAAAAATGCGTTCAGACGCCAAAGATTTCCACGTTTCAGACGCGAAACGCGGTACCGCGTTTAGCCGCGTTTTCGTATATAACCGTTTTTAAAGGTGACCTATTTTTTTACATTGAAAAACTCAAAAATTATGGCAAATGATGAAAAACAAAAAAAATATTATATAATGAGGAAGAAAAAGTCCAACAGCAATTGTACACTTATCGAAACACTCAGTGGTACACCTGTTCAAGATCTATTCACTAACGAATGAATAAACCGCTTACCAGATAGTAAGCTAGGAAAGCAGATGGCTTAAACCCAGCCAGGGCCTTTATCCCAATGAATATTCACGGATATCCTATGTGAATGGTGTTAGCTCCCACGTCAAGTTGAATATGGACTCCTGGGTCCCACAGGCTCCGTGTATGAATATGGCACGATTAAAAAAAAAAACAAAAAAAACTGAAAAAACATAGCGTGACACCGTTTAAAAAAATGCACAATAGGTGTGTGTGCCTTTAGGACACAAGTTCCACCAATGTGTGCACAAACCACCCAGTGAATGATTCTTGAGACAAGTGCACCACCACCACATGGAGAACCTGCTTACCAGATGTCACTTAAAAAAGTGCAGATGGCCAAACCCAGCCAGGGCCTTTAATGTGGCAGGAGTGTCAGCTGGTAATTGTATGCTGATACGATTCTCAAGCAGGTAAACAGACATCCGTGATATGCATACAGAGTAAACGATGGTCAACCAAAAAGGGAGAGACAAATAAAGAGGACCATAGTGTAAGACCATCTAACTGATTTATTCAAGTAAAAAAAACACACTTACACTTCCGAAGATTAAAATACACGATAAAAAGAAAAGCCGGCCGGCTATTGGAAAGACCCCCGTCCACAAACGAGATAGCGCGGTGACGTCAGCACGCACCTCCTCAGACGCGTTTCGTCATACCAGACATTATCAATGAGGGACGTGTCTTGTGGCAGGTGACGTGGCCAGGTGACATGGCAAGTGGATAATCCACAACTTGTGGCAGGTGACGTGGCAAGTAGACACTCCACAACTTGTGGAAGGTGATGTGGCCAGGTGACATGGCAAGTGGACAATCCACAACTTGTAGCAAGTGACGTGGCAAATGGACAATACACAACTTGTGGCAAGTGATGTGGCAAGTGACACGCTAAATACAAGTACACTGCTGCTCTCTCAGCTGCTGCTACTCACTCTGGTCTCACAAAATGGCTGAAATGGCTAATAATACTGTTTTTTGAGCTTAGGGAGGGTCCTTATGATGTTTCCCAACTAAACGCTTATAGACGCAAACGCGGTAAAACGCGGCATGCAAACGCGGCAAAACGCATGTTATTAAACGCCTGTTTCAACCTTAGTTCAGAAGACTTTGCACCAGCGTCCCGTGTACATGGGGCCTAAAAACGGCTATGCCATTTACAGCTCAAAAACGCCATGGTGGGCATGAGGCCATAGGCTAACATGGAGAGGCGTTTTTAAACTGCAAAAAATGCTCAAACAAGCGGCTGTAAAAACGTCCGTGTGCATGTAGCCTTATATTAACCACTTGCTTACTGGCCACTTAAACCCCCTTCCTGCCCAGACCAATTTTCTACTTTCAGCGCTGATGCACTTTGATTGACAATTGCGCGCTCATACAACACTGTAACCAAATTAAATTTTAATCATTTTTTTCACACAATCAGAGCTTTCTTTTGGTGGTATTTGATCACCTCTGCGTTTGTTTTTGTTTTTTTTCTATAAATACAAAAGACCGAATAAAAAAAAAAAAATTGGATATTTTAATATTTTGTTTGAAAATTTTGAAAAAGGTAATTTTTCTCCTCCATTGATGTACACTAATGAGACTGCACTGATGGGCACCCATGGGCTGCACTGATGGGCAGCGATAAGGCGGCAAGGGTGGGCACTGAGGTGGCATTGCTAGTTGGCACTGAGATGTGGCACTGCTAGGTGGCAATGATAGTTGGCAGTGATGGGCACTGATAGGTGGCACTGATTGGCACCAGTGGTGGGCATTGGTAGGTGGCACTGGCAGGGGCTACTGATTGTCACAGATGACGCAGAATTGCCTCTTCCTCTTCGGGCCCGATGTCCCTTGCACATAAGCCGGTGATTGCCTTTTTTTTCTGCTCATGCTGTCAGCGCAAGGAGAAAACAAAAACGATTACCAAGCTTTTGTTTACATCACGTGATCAGCTGTCATTGGCTGACAGCTGATCACGTGGTAAGGGGCAGGGATCAGCCCCTTACTCGGATCTGTGATCACCCGAGTCTCAGTGACTCGGTGACCACAGCGCGCGCGTGAAGGAGAGGACGTCTATTGATGGACTACTGACAATTGAGGACTGGGCTGTGGCCGTCGATCAGCTATAGCGCTGATCTCAAGTTGTTAAAGAGGGTCTAAATGAGCCATTGACATGCATCACAATTGAAATTAGGAATGTGTCTTTGCAAAGTTAAACTGAATGAAATCCTTTTTTATTTTTGCTTGGGGATAGAGTGCAGAGGAATTAGAAGTCTGGTCAGTTTTTGGGAATGTCTGCACCCCTGATAGGGTGAAGACAACTCCCAAATTTTGCCACTTTATCCTTCCAAATGATTCACTTCCTGTCACATAGCCACACAGGAAGTGAGGGTAAATCCCTACCAATGTCTTTCCTTGGGGACACACAGGTCAATCTAAATAGTTTCCCCATTCGGTAAATTGAACTCCAGCATTTTGCTGTGTACACCCCAAATTATTAGTTATCTTGGACTTTGTTTTTTTTTCCTAAAGGCAAATCCACTTTGCACTACAAGTGCACTTGCTGGAAATCCGAGGGGGACATGCAAGGAAAAGAACAAAAACCACCATCTTTGCTTCTACATGATTGGATGTTAAAATCAACAGTGCTTCCCCTCAGATTTTCAGCAACTACACTTGTATTGCAGAAAGGATTTGCCTTTAACATTACCTAATAATTTGGGGTGAAAACAACAAAGTGCTACAGTGCAATTTTCTGAATGGGGACACTAGTTAGTTTGACCGGTGTGTCCCAAAGGAAAGATTGGTAGGGTTTTACTCTCACTTGCTGTTTGGCTATGTGACAGGAAGCAACGCCAATTTTAACAGGGACACAAAGGCCAACCTAAAAAAATAATAATAATAAAAAAAAAAACACACTCGATTTCCCTCAAATGCCCACAATTAGAATAGGATTGTCTTGAGCTCGATTTTAGTTCAGCCCTTCTCAAGCCTGTCCTCAAGTACCCCCAACAGGCCATGTTTGCAGGTTTACCTTCATCTTGCACAGGTGCTTTAAATCACAGTCAATGGCTTGGTATTGTGGACATCTGATTTGGATCAGATAAATTCAAAAAACATGTCCTGTCGGGGGTACTTGAGGACTGAGGCTGAAATCCACTGCAATAAAAAAGGAAATGTAATACTTACCGCTCTGAACTTTTTACTTTCATGGTGACTCTCCATGGCAGCATACACACAATCCATGCATATGTTACCATGAAGGCACCAGGAACGTAAATTACAAATATACAAAAACAATAAAAACTGATTTGTCGAAGACATGCCAATCAGCCTAGTTAAGATGCAGCTGGGAAATCCATTGCATGAAAACAACACACATAAAAATAAAAATAAAATTAGAAACAATTTTATTGGTCAAAAAAACAGGACTTTGAAAAAAGCAAGGAAAGCAAAAAAACATGTATGTTAATTTGAGACACTAACAGAATCTGGTTTTTGAGGTTAGACGATTTTGCATTGGAAACTAACAGGAGATAAAAGGACATCTATTAAGGATTATAACATTAGTCACAGCATCTTGAGAAAGAATTAGCAAAATAATGCAGCACAGACAATTAAATCAAAGTGAACAACCTAAAAAAGATAAATATCGCCAACATCAATAACATTTCACGTGAAAATATCCCCTACCGAAAAAACAAAGTTAAATAAGACTTGCTGGAAAACACATCTGTTTGCAAATACATAACAAATTAAATACAAATCGAAAATACCTGTTACAAACTTCTTTTCAGGGCAAGGTAGAGAATGCTATCTGCAAGCTTTATATAACCTAGGTTTGTATGCTAATGAGGCAATTGAAAACACATGCACAGTCCATGAAACACACAAAATGCAAGTTCACCCAATGTAGAGACTGAACTTCAAAGTGGGTACACCTGTTAAGGATGTCCTTCAATTACTAACCCAAAAAACACACTCACTGAGCATGCCCAGAAACATCAGGGGGCTGTTCACACACAAAAAGCACCAAAAAAAAAAACGAAGTCCCTAAGCATGCTCAGACCAACAGAAATGCAGCTAGCAGAAAATAAGCCACACCCCTGTCCAAAATGAAGTACATCATCCAGCATGCTACTAAATTAGAGATGGGACAAGGGGGGCAAACAAAGAGCCTAACATGGGCAAAATTTATACAACAAATACCATTGCAGTCTATGGGAACTGACTTGTTAATTTTGCTAGTCCCCACTTGGCTGGCTTATCTTCTAGTTATTGGCCTTAAAATAGGTATGGGGGCCCAGGTCCCACCCTAAGGGACATATATCAATGTCACCAATTCGGACAACACCAAAAACGAAACAAGGAGAAGTGCCTTTAACCACTTCCTGCCCGGGCCATAGTCATATGACGGCCTCAGGAACATTTCGTCCCTCCGGGCGGTCGTCATATGACATCCTGGTATTCCCGCAGTGTGGAGCGCGCGCGCGTGCTTGCCGCATCACTGGGGACCCGATGCGAGTGCCTGGCAGTCGCGATGTCCGCCGGGCACCCGCGATTGCTCGTCACAGAGCCAGGGACGTGGATCTCTGTGTGTAAACACAGAGATCCATGTCCTGTCAGGGAGAGGAGATCGATGGTGTGTCCCTTGTACATAGGGACACAGATCGGTCTCCTCCCCTTGTGAGTCCCCTCCCCCCACAGTAGGAATCACTCCCAGGGAACACATTTAACCCCTTGATCGCACCCTAGTGTTAACCCATTCCCTGCCAGTCAGATTTATACAGTAATCAGTGCATATTTATAGCACTGTTCGCTGTATAAATGTGAATGGTCCCAAAATAGTGTCAAAAGTGTCCTATCTGTCCGCCGCAATATTGCAGTCCTGACAAAAATCGCAGATCGCCGCCATTACTAGTAAAAAAAAAGAAAAATAAATAAATGTCATAAATCTATCCCCTATTTTGTAGGCGCTATAACTTTTGCGCAAACCAATCAATAAACACTTTGCGATTTTTTTTTTTTACCAAAAATATGTAGAAGAATACGTATCAGCCTAAACTGAGAAAAAAAAATATATATATGTAGCGATACCTCCAACTAAGGAGGCCGCAGAATTAGATTTTGGGCCCTGAGTGCAGCTCCGCCAACCCCCGGCAATAGGCTCTATCCCCTTCTGGCACAGCTAGTACTAACAATCAATGATATGTCCTATGTAATAGAATAACTAAGCAAGGACACAGTAATGAATTGTAATAGGTAAAGTGTTTTACTCATCAATTCTCAATATGAATAAAAGGGGTAACAATAATCACAGTTCTAAACAATCACTCCTAAGGGCAGCGTCCTGCCACTCTAACACACTATATAGTAACACACGCTACAAGTGCGCCATACGGGCGACCGTTAACTAAGTGCCCTATGGCGCAGCAATCAAACACGCTAGAATCCCCACCAGGCCTGGTTCTAATATTTAGCTTAGTCCTTCTTTCTTCACCGGCAGGTCTGTAATGGTGGTGCACTTAAACAGAGTATAACTTTGTAATCCAAGGGGTATGAAAATAACTTGTAGGCCACGGCAGTCTATAGGCCTATACACAGCAACAGTATCTAAGCTGGGCTTATGCCCTCTCACCCGCCGGACTACGGATCCAGTCCGGGAAAACCTCCACCGGCCGTGTCACACACTCTCGATCTCTCCAACGATCGGGTCCCCGATCTGACAAGGCGGTAGCTCACAAAGTCAGATGCCACCCAGGCTCGCAGAGGGGAGGATGGAAGGCTCTTCGGTGCAGAGCAAGGCCTCAGGCTTCAGGCCTTGCCCCTCCGACACATCCGCACAGGAGGATCCGTCCGTGAAGTCTCGTGTCGCCAAAGAGGCCGAGCCCGGCCCCGCCTCTTCCTTTTATAATCCCTCCCATGAGTCTCTGCGGTGGAACGTCACAACAAGAATGGGGTTATGGGTAATGTAGTTTCTTCCCAATATAGGGGAACACCCCGCTACACACTCCCCCCACTTAAACTCTTTGGTCCCCAAAGATAAATTTTAGCAACAACTATATACAACATTGGACAATTCTGAAAACGATGTTGGGATAGGGGATTCCCACCATAACTGAGGGGTTGAATTCCCTTGCCCACAGGTCACATTATCTTGGGTGGCCTGACTAACTGTGCCAGAGAGTGAGCTGGGGTTGCCCTCCACCAAATGGACAGTGGAGGGATCCGGAATCTCAGCATTTCTCCTAGCAGTGACCACAGAGTCTTCCGAACTGTTCCCCATCTGGGGGTAGGTCAGCTTCTTAGGAGGTTGAATGACTCTTCGAGCTCTTTGCTCTCTTGGAATCTCTGGCTCTGGCGCCTTAGGCTCCTCTTCCTCGGAGTAACTATCATGGGCATCTTCCCAGTAATCTGTTGAAGGACTGAAAGGGATGAATTCTGTAGCCTCTGGGTTCAGCGTTTCATCTGTGGTATCTTGGGTGACTGGAAGATCTATGATAGAAGTTCCTGGAGTTGGGGAAGACCACAGCCAATCAAGCTCTCCTTCTTCATCTCCACTAAGTTGGGAGGCTTCTCCATTTCCAGCTCGGGAGGTCTGTGACCGAGTGTGCGGTCTAGGAGTATCCAAGATAGAGGCCGGTGCAGGGGAGTCTCCCACGGAAGGTATTCTAACTGCCTCCGTCAGTGGGAGCAGGTGGTTTCGATGCCATGTCTTCAGTGGGCCTACCTTTCCCTCTGGCTTCACCTTGTAGACAGGTAGGCCCGGCAACTTCCTGCAGATGACATAAGGTTCAGATCTCCATCTGTCTGCAAGCTTGTGCTTTCCGGGGACTCCCAGATTGCGCAACAGTACTCGATCCCCGGGCTGTAGGTCTTGTACCCGGACCTTCAGGTCGTAATTTTTTTTATTCCGAGCTCCCCTTTGATCTGAGGCCGCTTGAGCTTGTTCATAGGCTACTTTCAGGCTGTGTCTGAGCCTATCCACATATCCTCTGTGAGAGGTGACGGAGGAATGGTCCAGTGAGGTGCCAAAAGCCAGGTCCACCGGTAGTCTCGCTTCTCTCCCAAACATGAGTCGATATGGGGAATAGCCTGTAGCATCACTGATGGTGCAGTTGTAAGCATGTACCATGGCTGCTATGTGTTTGCTCCAATGTTGCTTTTTCTCGCTTTCCAGAGTCCCCAACATGTTGAGCAGGGTTCGGTTGAACCTTTCCGGCTGAGCATCTCCCTGAGGATGGTAAGGTGTAGTTCGAGTCTTCCTGATTCCCAACGAATCCAAGAGCTTCCGGATCAGCTTACTCTCGAAGTCCCTCCCTTGATCTGAATGGAGTCTCTGTGGCAGCCCATAATGGACAAAATACTTCTCCATAAGTACCTTGGCCACGGTGGAGGCCTTCTGATCTTTGGTGGGGAAGGCCTGGGCATACCGGGTGAAATGGTCGGTTATCACCAGAACATTTCCTAGTCCACTCAGGTCGGGTTCGAGGCAGAGAAAGTCAATGCACACCAGGTCCATAGGCCCTTGGCTCTGTAGATGGCCCATTGGGGCAGCTTGATGGGGCAAAGTCTTCCTCTGGATGCATCGCGCACATGAGTGGCAGTACTCCTCTACCTCTGCCCTCATGCAGGGCCAATAGAACCGACTTCTGACAAGTTGAAAAGTCCTTTCAGCCCCTAGGTGGCCATGATTGTCATGCAAGGCCATCAAAACAGTCTCCCGATGTTTCTCTGGGAGGAACATCTGCCACTTATCTTCTGAATCATCAGAGGGGCCCCTTCGGTAGACCACTCCCTGATGCAACTGCAACCTATCCCACTCCTTCCTCAGTAGGCGAGCTTCTTTGGAGGGTTGACGCATGAGTATGTTTGGATCCTGATTTTCCAAGGCCTCCAGGACCAATCTCCCCATGGGGTCTTCCAATTGGTCACACCTTAATTCCTTTTTGGACAATCTTGGTAGGTTGCCCTCTTCCAATTGAGCTACTCCACAGTAGTGTTTGGGGACTCCCACCGTGGTAACTCCTATTTCCTCTGCTCTGGAGCATCCTCGGGCTTGGAATGCAGCTCCTTGACAAAGGGCCTGCACCCCGTCCGGTGCCACTTGGGTCCAATCTTCTATTTCAATGGTCGGGGAATGAGATCTTCTGGACAAGGCGTCTGCGTCTCGATTCCCCACTCCTGGTCTATACTTAAGGCTGAAGTTGAATCCAGACAGTGCGGCTAGCCACCTGTGTCCAGTGGCATCCAGCTTGGCCGTGGTGAACAGGTAGGTAAGGGGGTTGTTGTCGGTCTTCACAGTGAACTCTGCTCCGTACAGGTAGTCTTTGAGCTTGTCTACTACCGCCCACTTGAGGGCCAGGAACTCCAGCTTGTGAGTGGGGTAGTTCTTCTCAGAGGGGGTCAGGCTTCTACTCACATAGGCAACAGGCCGCAATTGCCCCTCATGTTCTTGGTAAAGTACTCCTCCCAGACCGTCGTGACTAGCATCCACGTGCAGTTCATAGGGTTTGGTTGGGTCTGCATAGGCCAAGACTGGTGCAGTGGTCAGGCTCCTCTTCAATTCCTGGAAAGCCTCTTCACACCTCTGATTCCACTGATCTCTGATGGACTCTCCTGGCCTCCTGGGCCCCGATCCATCCTCCTCTCCTTCAGTCTTGAGCAACTCATTCAATGGTCTAGCAATTCGAGCAAATCCCTCCACAAACCTTCTATAGTAGGAGCAGAAGCCCAAGAAGGATCTGAGTTCTGTTACTGTGGTGGGCTGTGGCCAGGAGGTAACTGCCTCCAATTTCTCAGGGTCTGTGGCCACCCCTTCTTCAGATACTATGTGCCCCAGATAGTTCACAGAAGACTGGTAGAACCGACACTTCTCAGGCGAAAGCTTAAGTCCTTCCTCACTGAGTCTTCTCAACACTTTCTCCAGCCTCTCTTCATGTTCCTCCAAGGTTCTCCCAAAGACAATGACATCGTCTAGGTATACAAGGACTTCGATCAAGTTCATGTCCCCTACTGTCTTCTCCATGAGACGTTGGAAAGTAGCTGGGGCTCCAGACAGACCTTGGGGCATCCGGTCGAATTCGAAGAACCCCACTGGGGTTATGAAAGCTGTCTTCTCCTTGTCTGCTGGGTGCATCGGAATCTGATAGTACCCACTCTTGAGATCCATAACGCTGAACCATTTGGCTCCAGACAAGCTCTGTAGGGCATCCTCTATCCTCGGAGTGGTGTATTGGTCAGGTATGGTTCTCCTGTTGAGAGTCCTGTAGTCTATACAGAGCCTCAATGATCCATTCTTCTTTCGGACCACTACTATGGGAGAGGCATAGGGGCTTCTGGACTCCCGTATCACACCAGTCCTCTTGAGTTCTGCAAGTTGTTCCCTCAGATCCTCCAGATCTGCTAGCGGGACCCGCCTGACTCTCTCTCGGAAGGGCTTATCTTCTTGGAGGCGGATCCGATGGGTGGCACTTCTTGCACACCCCACATCAAATTCATCCCTAGAGAAGATCTTCTCCCATCTATTCAACTGGGCCTTGGCTCTCTCTTTCCAAGCCCTGGACAGATTCGGGTTTTCCATGGTCAGCTTCTCCCAAACATCCGCTTCTTCACCTGTCCTCTTCACTTCTGACAGGGTAACAGGGGCCGCCGGGCTCACCTGGCCTAGCAACATTCTGGCTGGGATGTCCATGGGGTCTTTGGTAGTATTCCTAACACTCACTGGAACTCTATAATGGGCCTTCTTCAGGACCTTCAGCGGAATCACTTCCGGTATCACCTCCAGGCCTGAGGATTCACCCCTTGGGTCTGACTCCAGCATGACAAAGGGACCAGGCTGTTCCCAAGTAAGCTTCACAGTGGCCCTGAGACAGGTTACTTCACCGGGCTGCAACACTACCCCTTCTCTTCCAAGTCTCCACAACTTCCCTATCTCCTCTCCAGGGGTCTCCCGCTCTTGGACCAGCCGTTGGTAGGCTGTCTTCAGCATGGGATGGATCTTGGTAGCTGCTTGTCTTTCTTCCGTCACTAGAGGGGTCAGGAGTCTTCGGACCAGGTCCGTGTTTGTCCCTATTATAAGGGAATTCTTGTTGGCTCCAGGCGGCCTAGGACACACAACTGCCAGGGTGTCAAACACTTCGGCCTTCCCAGCCACGGATGGGTCAAAGGTTATTTGGACGGGAAGGTAGCCGTCGTAAGGGAAACTCTGGGTTCCAATTCCCCATATTTCCAGCTCCTCTATCTTCTGGATAGGCAGATGACTCAGGTGCCTGTCGTAGAAGTCCCGGTATAGTAGGGTCACTTGTGCCCCGGTGTCCAGGAGGCCCCTGGTGTAGACTCCCTCCACTTGAATGGGCACTATAGGGGATGGGCCTACCAGCTTCTCTGGATATGGTCCGGCAGGAGCTGCCTTCTTCAGACCTTTTCCCTTTGGACTCTCTCTTGTCCTATTCCCTTTGGACTTGAACCTTTCTTGAGCCTGGTATGCACTGACTTCCCTCCTTTTAATGGGTGTAGGAACCCGCTGAGGTGTACTATTATTTTTCTTGGGTGGGCACCTCCTTTGGGGGGTGCCGTGCCTCTCCTGAGGGGTCTCCCCCCTTCTTCTTGGAGTATAGCTTTGTTGAGGGGTATTACGTTTCCCCTTTGGTGTTCTATCTCTCTTTTTGTTTTTCTTTGCATTCAGCTTGGAGTTTACTGAAGATGGTGGGCACCCGGTTGACTCCTTCACCGGGGCCCTCTGAAGTTTCCCGCCGGCTTGCGGTTGTCTGGTCTCTTCTTCTTCGGACTAGAACATGTGGCTGCAATGTGGCCAACTCCCCCACAGTTGAAGCAGACTATATCTCCCCATTCTTGTAAAGGTTCGGGTGCTGAGGCAATCGGGAACAATTCCTTCCTTGGACTTTCCTTCTTCTTGGGACACTCTGTGTCTTTTGCTATCAGAGAGGTCAATATCTCTAATACCTTGGACATCTGAGTTTTTAGGGTGTCTATCTCCGCCTCTCTTTCAGGGGTCATCACTGGATTGACCAGCACCTGTGCGGGTACAACACTTGTCTTATCCTTCTGCTGGTCCTGTTGCAGCGCCTCCTCATCTCTGATAATTTTTATTAAATCAGCATAAGTCAGCAACATTCCTCCTCCCAAGGTTTTCAGGTGCAGCCAGACTGGATCGGAGCGTAGCGCTCCCTTTAAGACTTGCTTCATTCTTGCCGCATCGGCATCTTGGGGCTTCATCCCTTTCTTTAACACAATCTTGCACAGCAGCCTGTTTAGCCTTCTGACATACTCGGAAAGTTTCTCCTCCGGTTTTTGGAAAGTGTGTTCAAACTGGTAGACCGTCTCTGTCACCTTGTCTAATTGACCAAACTCTTCCTGCAGCATAGCTAGACAATCCTGCGCCGTGCACCCTGCATTCCCAAACCGGAAACTTTTCACTGCTTCTGCTGCTGCACCTTTAAGGCTTTCTAACACTCGCTGCCTCTTCTGTGCCTCCGGCACCTCCCATGCCTCCACTGCCTGTAATGCCTGTTCCACCCAAGTATCAAAATCTTCTTCCCCTGCCGGGACAGGGAGCTTCCCTGAGAATATTTTTAGTCTCCGGTAGCTAGTTTCCACATGCACCGTACTTGTCTTCTGACATTTGGCTAGCAAATCCCCTATTGCATTTATCAGTTCTGGTGATATAGCAGTGGCCGATGCAGGTGCCACCGGAGGTGGCGCCCTGTCTTCTCTTTCAGGTGTAGTTCGGGCCGCAGCCTGTGGCGATCCCGTAGGGGATGGTTCCCTTTCTACAGTTATTGCGTGCGCCAGCCTAAATGTTCTGTTGTCTGGCGTCCGCAGACACTTGTGCTTACAGGCCTCTGGCATCCCGTCCCAATATTCCACTAATGCGTATTGATATGAGATGTTTGGGTCTGTCTTCATGTCTATCACCCACGGTGTGTGATCTGGGGACACTGAACTCAGCAGTTCCTCTACCGTCTCACTTGACCATTTCTCGCCAGGAAGGCTAATGGCTATCGACTGTTTTGGCTCTGTATTAGCGGCTTTGCACCACTCTTCTACCGCTCTTGGATCCATGGGGTCCATGCCGGCACTTCTGGCGTTCGCTTGCTGCATCAGGATCCCGGACGAGAACCCCCACGTGTAGCGATACCTCCAACTAAGGAGGCCGCAGAATTAGATTTTGGGCCCTGAGTGCAGCTCCGCCAACCCCCGGCAATAGGCTCTATCCCCTTCTGGCACAGCTAGTACTAACAATCAATGATATGTCCTATGCAATAGAATAACTAAGCAAGGACACAGTAATGAATTGTAATAGGTAAAGTGTTTTACTCATCAATTCTCAATATGAATAAAAGGGGTAACAATAATCACAGTTCTAAACAATCACTCCTAAGGGCAGCGTCCTGCCACTCTAACACACTATATATTAACACACGCTACAAGTGCGCCATACGGGCGACCGTTAACTAAGTGCCCTATGGCGCAGCAATCAAACACGCTAGAATCCCCACCAGGCCTGGTTCTAATATTTAGCTTAGTCCTTCTTTCTTCACCGGCAGGTCTGTAATGGTGGTGCACTTAAACAGAGTATAACTTTGTAATCCAAGGGGTATGAAAATAACTTGTAGGCCACGGCAGTCTATAGGCCTATACACAGCAACAGTATCTAAGCTGGGCTTATGCCCTCTCACCCGCCGGACTACGGATCCAGTCCGGGAAAACCTCCACCGGCCGTGTCACACACTCTCGATCTCTCCAACGATCGGGTCCCCGATCCGACAAGGCGGTAGCTCACAAAGTCAGATGCCACCCAGGCTCGCAGAGGGGAGGATGGAAGGCTCTTCGGTGCAGAGCAAGGCCTCAGGCTTCAGGCCTTGCCCCTCCGACACATCCGCACAGGAGGATCCGTCCGTGAAGTCTCGTGTCGCCAAAGAGGCCGAGCCCGGCCCCGCCTCTTCCTTTTATAATCCCTCCCATGAGTCTCTGCGGTGGAACGTCACAACAAGAATGGGGTTATGGGTAATGTAGTTTCTTCCCAATATAGGGGAACACCCCGCTACATATATATATATTTTTTTAATTGGGGGTTTATTATAGCAAAAAGTAAAAAATATATATATATTTTTTTTCAAAATTGTCAGTCTTTTTTTGTTTAAAGCGCAAAAAATAAAAACCGCAGAGATGATCAAATACCACCAAAAGAAAGCTCTATTTGTGGGAAAAAAAGGACGTAAATTTAGTTTTGGAGCCACGTCGCACGACCGCGCAATTGTCATTCAAAGCGTGACAGTGCTGAAAGCTGAAAATTGGCCTGGAGTGGTTAAATATGCCAAATTGCTTAAAGTGGTTGTAAACCCTTATAACATTTTTTTTTTTTTTTAAACTACCTGCAAGAGAAAGGCATAATGAGCTAATATGACTAGCATAATAGCTCATTATGCATCACTTACCTTAGATTGGGCCCCCGAAGCTGTCCTCGTCTCCCTCTTCAGCCGCAGCCATCTCTGCGGCGATAGCCGGAAGGTTACTTCCGGGTATCGCCGCTCCAGCCAATCACAGCGCCGCTCCGGTGCTGTGATTGTCCGGAGCGGCGGAGACGTCACTCTGCGCATGCGCGCGGGAGCCGTCACATTCGGCTATGCCCAGCGATTGCTGGGAAGTAGCCAAATTTGTGAATGGGATTAACCCCATGAATGCGCCGTAGTCTACGGCGCGCATGCACCGTAGACAGCGGCGCCTGTCATTTAACTAAATATCTCCTAAACTGTGTAGGTTTAGGAGATATTTCTTGCACCTACAGGTAAGCCTTAATGTAGGCTTACCTGTAGGTGCAAGTTGAAAAAGTGGGTTTACAACCACTTTAAGGGACATTTCACACCACAGTCCATTGCGTTTTTTATGCATCAAAAATGCATGAAAAGTTGGTTATATGGTTCTAAATGGCAGTGTTTGTTCCAGTGCGTTCCAATTCCAGAAAAAAAAGTAGAACATGCTGCATTTTACCTGCACTGGACTGCACAGGAACGCTGCAAAACGTGCATCAAAAACGCACTGGAACGCACCTAAATGCACTGGAACACACTTGTCCTTATTGTAAGATTAGGGGTTGTTAGCTATCGTAGTAGATGCGTTTTTTCAGTGATGCAAGCCAGTCAGGAACTCTGTTTAAGGGCATGGTAGCCCATGTTTATTTAAAAGCACAAAAGTTCACAAGTACATCTGTGGTATTCACAGGGGGGTTCCATCATTCCTGTATCTTGCATACTTAAGAGTTTAGCCTCGTAGCTTTACCTTCTTGCTATCCAGGCCTTTAGCCTAGGCCTTGGGTCTGCTCCTCAGACCCAAACAGTTTCCAAGAGTTTAAGCTTTCTCCTTGCTTACCCCTGGTCAGCACCTTTGTTGCTGTATCACTAATGATGTCTGCCTCCTGCAGACATGCACCGCCTCTGACTCCACTCAGAGGATGAGAGTCCACTTGACTCCCATGCACAGGGCCGGCCCTACCATGGGACCCGATGGTACCTTGGTCCCAGGCGGCACTTATAGGGGGGCGGCAAATTGCCGCCCGTCAGCCAGCCGCGTGCCCGCTATAGTGAAGGAACTAGAAGCTGTGACAAGGGAGAGAGGCGAGCTGCGGGACGTCAGTATATCTCCCCCCGCTCGCCCCCTCCTTTCTCCCGAGTGTCAGCAGTGGAGAGAGAGCGGCTCTCACCTGGTTTGCTGCTTAGTTCTTTGCCTGGTCTGTTTCCATCCCGATTGGCTGCGCTGTGGCCAATCAAAAGAGACTAGGGTCTAGTGGAGCATCATGGAACATGCAGTCCCAGAAGCTTGACTGCCCCATTGTTGTGCACAGCCAGCAGACTTCAGCCCCCAGCATGCACTCTGCTGGGAGAGAGAGTCTGGAACCCAGGAAGAAACTGAGGGAGTAATTGCTACAGGACACAGGGAAAAGAGAGGGATGTGCTGGGGGAAGCCAGAGAGGCACCCACACTGTACCATTGGCCCCTTTCACACTGAGGCGGGGAGGTATAGCAGCGTTATTTTTAGCGCCGCTATACCTTAATTTTTACCGCGGTATTTGGCCGCTAGCGGGGTCATTTTAACCCCCGCTAGCGCCCGAAAAAGGGTTAATACCGCCCGCAATGCGCCTCTGCAGAGGCGCATTGCGGGCGGTATTACCGTGGTTTCCCATTGCTTTCAATGGGAAACCGCGGTAAAGGAGCGGTGAACACACCGCTCCTTCACCGCTGTAAAGATGCGGCTAGCAGGACTTTTGGAGCGGTCCTGCTAGCGCACCGCTTCAATGTGAAAGCCTTCGGGCTTTCACATTGAGACTGCAGGGCACGATTTTTTCAGGCGGTATAGCAGCGCTATTTTTAGCGCTAAACCGCCTAAAAAACGTGTCAGTGTGAAAGGGGCCTTACAATCAGAGAGGGAGCCACGCTGTGCCCGTGACAATCTGCAATGTGTAACATCGGGGCAAGTGACAATCTGCATCTGGTGGCAGTTGACTCGGTAAGTGACACACTCGGGGCTCCCACTGATTCGGCATTATGGTGAGTTGAACTATTTTATTTTATATAACAATGTAATAATAGAAATAATGCACTTCAATAATTTTTGTTGTGATTCGGCACTGCATCGATTTAACTGACAATTGCGCGGTCGTGCGACGTTGTACCTAAACAAAATTGATGTCCTTTTTCCCCCACAAATAGAGCTTTCTTTTGGTGGTATTTGATCACTTCTGCGGTTTTTATTTTTTGTGCTATAAACAAAAATAGCGACAATTTTGAAAAAACATATTTTTTTAACTTTTTGCTATAATAAACATCCAAAAAAATTAAAATAAACATTTCTTCATCAGTTTAGGTCGATATGTATTCTTCTACATATGTTTGTTAGAAAAAACGCAATGTGTATATTTATTAGTTTGCGCAAAAGTTATAGCGTCTACAAAATAGAGAATAGATTTATGGCATTTTTAGTATTATTATTTTTTTTTTACTAGTAATGGCGGTGATCTGCGATTTTTAGCGAGACTGTGGACAGATCGGACACTTTTGACACTTTTTTGGGACCAGTGACATTTATATAGCGGTCTGTGCTATAAAAATGCACTGATTACTGTGTAAATGTCACTGGCAGGAAAGGGGTTAAATGTGTTCCCTGGGAGGGGTTTCTAACTGGGGGGATGGGACTGACTGGAGGAGGAGAGAGATCTCTGTTCCTAATCACTAGGAAGAGCAGATCTGTCTCTCCTCCCCTGTCAGAATGGGGATCTGTCTGTTTACATTGACAGATCCCCGTTCTGGCTCTCTGGAGCGATCACGGGTGGCCGGCTGACATTGCGGCCACCAGCCACGCACAGGTCCTTTTATACTCATATATACATGTATAAAGCCATGACAGGTCCTCTTTATACTCCTACATACATGTATAGAGCCATGACAGGTCCACTTTAGTTATCATGATATAAAATAATTAATGTGGGGTATTTGGTGGGCGTGATTTTTTTTTTTGAGGGGGGGGGGGCAGCATTTTATTCTTGGCACCAGGCAGCACGATGTCTTGGGCCGGCACTGCCCATGCACACAGACTTCCTCTCTGTTGGGTGGAGCCCTGATCCATAATCATGTCAGAACTAAATAGCCCAAGACACAGCTGTTCAATCAGCATGCCTTTCTTTACCAAATCTGGCGTAAACCAACACTCTTGAAGGTCACACAGAGTCGCACCCTCACATTATATATGGTTAATAAAAAAGAGGGATGAAAAAAAAGATGAAAAAAAAGCACTGGACTGCATCAAAAACGTCCCAAAAACACACAGGAACGCATCAAAAATGTGCATGCAAAAAAGCACCTGGAACGCATCCGAATTGCCTAAGGGCCAGTTCACACCATAGAGACACAGTCTGGATGCGTTCCAGGTGCTTTTCTGCATACGCTTTTTTGATGCGTTCCAGTGCATTTTTGGTGCGTCTTTGATGCAGTCCAGTGCTTTTTCCCCCCTCTTTTTACTTAACCTTAAATAAGGACAAGTGTGTTGCAGTGCGTTTTTGGTGCATTTAGGTGCTTTCCAGAGCGTTTTTGGTACGTTCCAGTGCGTTTTTGATGCGTTTTAATGCGGTCAAGTACAGTTCTGTACATAAAAAATGCAGCATGACCAATTTTTTTTTTCTTTCTGAAAACGCACTGGAACAGACTGCAGTGGTGTGAACTATGCCATTGGCATTAATGTGATCAACTTTCCTTGCGTTTTTCATGCATAAAAAAAACGCACTGCACTGCATCTGGTGTGAACTGGCCCTCATACCTGGGGGGTGTCTATAGTATGCCTGTAAAGTAGCGCATGTTTTCCATGTTTATAACAGTCCGAGAGCAAAATGACATTTCTAAAGTTTAAAAAAAGTAATTTAAAACTACTCGCGGCTATAATGAATTGCTGGTTCCCGTCAATACAGATAAAAGTCATTGAAAGTCTTTGAAAAAAAAAATGCTTGGGGGTCCCCCAAAATTCCGTTACCAGGCCCTTCAGGTTTGGTATGGATATTAAGGGGAACCCCGCACCAAATTTTTAAAAAATGGCGTGGGGGGTCCCCCACAAAATCTGTACCAGACCCTTCAGGTCTGGTATGGATTTTAAGGGGAACCCGGCGCCAAACTAAAACTAAAATGGTGTGGGGGTCCCCCTAAAAATCCACACCAGACCCTTATCCGACCACTCAACCTAGCAGGCCGCAGGACAAGAGGGGGGCTGAGAGAGCGCCCCCCCTCCTGAACCGTACCAGGCCACATGCCCTCAACATGGGGGGGATGTCCACATGTTGATGGGGACAAGGGCCTCATCCCCACAACCCTTGCTCGGTGGTTGTGGGGGTCTGCGGGCAGGGGGCTTATCGGAATCTGGAAGCCCTGTTTAACAAAGGGGACCCCCAGATCCCGCCCCCCCTGTGTGAAGTGGTAATGGGGTCCAAATGTACCCCTACCATTTCACAAAAAAAAGTGTCAAAGTTTTTTAAAAAGACAAGCCGGTTTTTGACAATTCCTTTATTAATGTCTTCCCCTTTCCCCGCTTCTTCTTCCATCTTCTTCTGGTCTCAATTTGGGTTTCTTCCTCCATCTTGTTCTTCCTCTTCTTCTTCCTTCTGTGTTCTCGTCCGCATCTTGCTCCGGCTTCTTCTTCTTAACGGATTCATTCTCCGGACGATCCGCTTCCATGGAAGGTTCCCGCTGTGTGATGCTTCTGTTCTTCTGACAGTTCTTCTCTAACTGAGGGTGGTGACCCCGCCCCCTCTGACGCACATGGACTTCACAGGGACTTCCCTATGGTTTTCCCCGTGGTGTCAGAGGGGGCCGGGGTCACCGGGTGGCCCCGCCCTCAGTTAGAGAAGAACTGTCAGAAGAACAGAAGCGTCACACAGCGGGAACCTCCCATGGAAGCTGATCGTCCGGAGAACGAAGTGGGGAAGAAGAAGCCGGAGCAAGATGCGGACGAGAACACCAAAGGAAGAAGCAGAGGAAGAACAAGTTGGAGGAAGAAACCCGAATGGAGACCAGAAGAAGATGGAAGAAGAAGCGGGGAAAGGAGAAGACATTAGTAAAGGAATTGTCAAAAACCGGCTATTGTCTTTTTTAACATTTTTGACACTTTTTTTTGTGAAATAGTAGGGGTACATTTGTACCCCATTATCGTTTCACACGGGGGGATCTGGGGGTCCCCTTTGTTAAAGGGGGCTTCCAGATTCCGATAAGCCTCCCGCCTGCAGACCCCCACAACCACCAGGCAAGGGTTGTGGGGATGAGACCCTTGTCCCCATCAACATGGGGACATCCCCCCCATGTTGAGGGCATGTGGCCTGGTACGGTTCAGGAGGGGGGGCGCTCTCTTGTCCCCCCCTCTTTTCCTGTGGCCTGCCAGGTTGCATGCTCGGATAAGGGTCTGGTGTGGATTTTTAGGGGGACCCCCACGCCATTTTTTTTTTTTTTGGAGTGGAGTTCCCCTTAATATCCATACCAGACCTGAAGGGCCTGGTAATGGAATTTTGGGGGACCCCCACGCATTTTTTTTTTCAAAGAATTTCAATGACTTTTTTATCTGTATTGACGGGAACCGGCAATTCAGTATAGCTGCGAGTAGTTTTAAATGACTTTTTTTTCCTTTAGAAATGTCATTTTGTGCAGGGACTGTTATAAAATGGCAAGTTTAGAGGTGCGCCTTGTAGTGATCTCATATAGTGGTTTCCAGTAGATAATTGATGTTTAGTTATTAGTAATGATGATATAAGTTATGTTCCCGCAGCATCACCCAAGTTCTCCAGAGAGTGCACTTTATTGACTTCCAATACAGAACTAAGTCCAATTCTTGCACAGATGACAACAAATCCAATCAGAGTATATATATATTTCAAAGTCCCATGTCTCCTAGATCATATTCTAGACCTGTGCTTTCCTATCCATTCAGAGTGACAAGACTGACTGAAGGCCAGCTTGGATGTCTCAAATACTGGTCTGACCCTGGAGGGGGGGTTTCCCATGAATACCCCCTCAAGTCTAATTACCATCAATAAATACCTTTTCTTTGGTCCTAAACAATATACCCTTTGAAATGTTCAATTAGGTTAACAGGCCACCTCACACACCTAGGTAGGCTTGCAAAAGATTAACACATCAAAGCTGTTATCTGGCCCCTCTGATATGTGTGATCAACAAACACCCTTTGATATGTATAATCTTGAATTCCTGTATGTAACACATATATACTGTGCCATACATATAACACAATATATATTACATACACCTATATAATATTACATATATATTATTATATATATAATATTACAACATATACCCCCACTTGGGTCAGTTCTAACTACTAGAACTGACCCATAAATCAAGCAACAAACATCATTATGATTTGAGGTACTGGATGCTTTACAATGGCTCATATGAAATATGATGCTGAGACTGGTTACATCTCTCCTCACCAGCAACTAAAATATTCCCATGAAACAGTTATTAGATAATATAACTTTAGACCATGACTGTAAAAGGATTCAGGTAAACATCTGTGGCCTGTATAGCTGTTAGACCTTATTTCAAAGCTTGCTCTTGAGTAAATCACATCACGATCTTGAATATTGCGCAAAAATTAGCTGATGTCACAGTCCATTCTGACTTCATCACATCTCTCACCGTGTCACTGAAAGTAAAGCTTGGTATTCTTTGGGAGCTCCAATCCACATAAGTCCAGGATTCTCTCATCTCCAGGCTCAAAGTTTTCATTTTCAAAGATGCTTTTACGCAACCACCAGCAAATCCTGAAATTATGCTTCCATCTTTATAGTAAGAAGAACCATCAATATACCAGCAGTCCCTTCCAAGGTCAAAAAGGTTTGGATATGGCAGTAAAACTCTGTGCTGCAAACTATTTCCTTGCACATTCATGAGCTTCACCTTCAATCATCAATCCACCAATCAGGACGCTAGGTTCTTTTAACATCGAACCCTCAATATTCTCTGACAACAAAGCTGTAGTCTATCTTACAAGCATTTCACAATTAACATCTGCTTCTTTCCATTCCCTATTTGAGCAATGATGACCTTTTGTGTACCTGTCAAGTAATTTGCTGATTGACAGCCATAATTTGAATTTGCTGTAGGCCACCCCTCATTGCCTTTAACCACTTGACCACTGGGCACTTAAACCCCCTTAATAACCAGACCAATTTTCAGCTTTCGGTGCTCTCACATTTTGAATGACAATTACTCAGTCATACAACACTGTACCCATATGAAATTTTTGTCCTTTTTTTCACACAAATAGAGCTTTCTTTTGGTGGTATTTAATCACTGTTGGGTTTTTTATTTTTTGCGCTATAAGAGAAAAAAGACTGAAAATTTTGTAAAAAAATGATTTTTTTTTCGTTTCTGTTATAAAATTTTGCAAATTACTATTTTTTCTTCATAAATTTTGGCCAAAATTTATACTGCTACATATCTTTGGTAAAAATAAGTACAAATTGGTGCATATTATTTGGTCTTTGTGAAACTTATAGAGTCCACAAGCTATGGTGCCAATATCTGAAAATTGATCACACCTGAAGTACTGACGGCCTATCTCAATTCTTGAGACCCTAACATGCCAGAAAAGTACAAATACCCCCCAAATGACCCCTTTTTGGAAAGAAGACATTCCAAGGTATTCAGAAAGAGGCATTGTGAGTTTTTTGAAGTTGTCATTTTTTCCCACAATTCTTTGCAAAATCAAGATTTTTTTTTTCTCTTTTTTTTTTTTCACAAAATTGTCATATTAGCAGGTTATTTCTCACACACAGCATATGCATTCCACAAATTACACCCCAAAACACATTCTGCTATTACTCCCGAGTATGGCGATACCACATGTGTGAGACTTTTACACAGCGTGGCCACATACAGAGGCCCGACATGCAGGGAGCACCTTCAGGCGTTCTGGAGCACCCAGGCCAATTCTGACATTTCTCTCCTACATGTAAAAATCATCATTTGTTTGCTAGAAAATTACATAGAACCCCAAAACATTATATATGTTTTTTTAGCAAAGACCTTAGAGAATATAATGGTGGTTGTTGCAACTTTTTATCTCGCACGATATTTGCGCAGCAATTTTTTTAACGCGTTTTTTACGGAAAAAAAATGTTTTGTGCTTAAAAAAAAAAAAAAACAGTAAAGTTAGCCCAATGTTTTTGCATAATGTGAAAGATGAAGTTACGCCGAGTAAATAGATACCTAACATGTCGCCCTTAAAAATTGCACACACTCGTGGAATGGCGCCAAACTTCGCTACTTAAAAAATCCCCATAGGCGACGCTTTAAATATTTTTACTGGTTACATGTTTTGAGTTACAGAGGAGGTCTAGGGCCAAAATGATTGCTCTCGCTCTAACGTTCGCAGAGATACCTCACATGTGTGGTTTGAAAACCGTTTTCATATGTGGGCGGGACTTACGTATGCGTTCGCTTCTGTATGCGAGCTCCCGGGGACAGGGGCGCTTTAAAAAAAAATATATATTTTATTCTTCATTTTACTTTATTTATTTTAGTTTGACATGTTTTTCCGCCCTAAACATTTTTTTGATCACTTTTATACCTATTACAAGGAACGTAAACATCCCTTGTAATAGGAATATGGCATGACAGGTCCTCTTTACAGTGAGATATGGGGGGGGGGGGGTGTCAATAAGACCCCACATCTCACCTCTAGGCTGGGAAGCCTGAAAAAAATACAAAAAAAAAAAACAACAATCCTGGCTTTGATCGTAGCGGTGAGTCGGTAGAAGCACCGGAGGGCGGCGGGGGGGGGGACATCCCCTCTCGCCTCCCGTAAGAATGATCAAGCGGCGGAACAGCCGCTATGATTGTTCTTATGGTGTAGGGAATCGCCGGCTGAAAAAGCTAATATCTGAATGATGCCTGTAGCTGCTCCCATCATTCAGATATCCCCGCACAAAGTCAAGGACGTCATATGACGGCCGGAGGGCGGGAAGTGGTTATTGCAGAGTATTGCCGGGCATTGCGGAGTATTGCCGGGCATTGCGGAGTATTGCCGGGCATTGCGGAGTATTGCCGGGCATTGCGGAGTATTGCCGGGCATTGCGGAGTATTGCGGACTATGGCAGGGTATTGCGGTGTATGGCAGGGTATTGCGGTGTATGGCAGGGTATTGCACGGGTATTGCACAGGGTATTGTGGAGGGTATTGCACAGGGTATTGTGGAGGGTATTGCAGAGTATTGTGGAGGGTATTGCAGAGTATTGTGGCGGGTATTGCAGAGTATTGTGGCGGGTATTGCAGAGTATTGTGGCGGGTATTGCAGAGTATTGTGGCGGGTATTGCAGAGTATTGTGGCGGGTATTGCAGAGTATTGTGCAGGGTATTGCAGAGTATTGTGCAGGGTATTGCAGAGTATTTTGCAGGGTATTGCAGAGTATTTTGCAGGGTATTGCAGAGTATTGTGCAGGGTATTGCAGAGTATTTTGCAGGGTATTGCAGAGTATTTTGCAGGGTATTGCAGAGTATTTTGCAGGGTATTGCAGAGTATTTTGCAGGGTATTGCAGAGTATTGCACCAGGGTATTGCAGAGTATTGCACCAGGGTATTGCAGAGTATTGCACCAGGGTATTGCAGAGTATTGCACCAGGGTATTGCAGAGTATTGGCAGGGTATTTTGCAGAGTATTGGCAGGGTGTATTGCAGAGTATTGGCAGGGTATAGCACAAGGATGGCTGAGCAGGGATGGATTGATGGATGGATCTGTGACTGCAATTGTCACAGATCCAGCCCACAGTGCTGCTGCTGCCATCCGCTCCCTCCCCCTCCCCTCTCACACTGTACCGATCGGTACAGAGAGGGGAGGGAGGAACCGGCGTCATCAAATGACGCCGGTCTGTTTACAAGTGATTGCTCCGTCATTTGACGGAGCGATCACGTGGTAAACGGCCGCTATCAGCGGCGATTTACCGCGATTCGTGATCCGCCGGGTCCTCTGGACCCGGCGGTCACGGAGTTTCCCGTGTGCGCGCCCCAGGGGGCGCGCGGGAGCGCGATTCTGGGAGGACGTTATATAACGTCCTCCCAGAGTTAAGCAACCACCTTGTCGACGTTATTTGTCGGCAGGTGGTTGTTAAGTGGTTAATAGAGCAGTTACTTGTATCATTCAGTCCATAATTCCACCAGAATGGTATATCAACATATATATATACCCCCACGCAATGGTTCAAATAGAATCAGCTTGACACCAGTGTCTATCAGATCTTCTATCCCGACAAAGCGGCAGTGGAAATTTTTGTCAGTATCTTTTCATGAAAGGTAGAAAGGTCTTTGTCATCCATATATGTTGTAGCCTTCAGCATATTATAAACAACTGATTCAACAAAATTCAAATCATGACTAGAGTGATGAATTTCACTCACCCCTCTTATATATTTAGGAAAACCACCCAACATACTATAATTTATGCTATGCCAAGCCATGGTACAGCATCACCTCAGATGTTAAATCTATTGATATCAATATGCATTATGTCATATGTACAGATGTTATAAAATTATTTTAGGTTTAAATGCTTCGCTCTGGTTTTAAGATAAAGTTCACGAAATAAAACTTAAAAAAAAATTAAAACATAAAATATATCAGGGAAAGGGAGAAAATGAAAAAATAGGGCGTTGGGGAAGTCCATTGAAAATAAAATAAAATAAAATAAAAAAAATAAAATAAAAAAAAAAATGGAAAAAAATTAATTTGAATGTTCAAGAAAAAGGTCCATTGCTTGATGAAAATTGAGAGAGTGTCCATAGATTCCTTATATATTGTCTTATTCAGCATTTCTCCCCCACTAGCCCACTTCTGTTCACATTCAAACGAGTTCCTCTGAGGATCTGAAAGACAAAAATTCTCAGACAAAAACTCATTAGCAAAGTCCTTAGTATTTTTTATTTTTTTTTAAGTTAAAACAAAAGTACTATTTACATATTACAGTCTAAAGATGATTCACCCCCACTGCTAGAGAAGCGTCATTTGCATTCAAAAACAGATCTGGAGAATGTACATTTGCATTTATGACACCCTGTACAACTGTTCTAATAATGTGTCACGTTCTTTTCTCATCTTGTCATACTCAATTTTCAGGTGGTCATACTTCTGTTTTAATTGAGAAAATGGTATCCAGGTCCTTTTCTTATTATTTTGGTCAGCTCTGTTTTTCATATTATTCTCACCTATGTTTGACCCAGTGTTTGTCCTAAACAATGTGGCTACATCAATTTTGACAGCTTGCTCATTTAACTTTCTCCATAAATGATCTGCTCTCAATAATATGTCTTTTAAATCATGAGGATTTGGGGTAACTAATGAAATATTTTGTTTGATATCTTCATGCAAAGCATCTAGAAACATACTCATATGTACCGAGCCTCCACGCTCAAATGCAAGATTATTACTGACCAATAACTCCATAATAGTTGCTATCCTGTGTGACAATTCATAGGGAGATTCACTTTGCATTTGTTGGATTTTCCCATGAATAGTAACATCAGAACGTATCCCATACAAAACACATATTAATTCCAGTAATATGTCCCTTGTCCTCAGAGGCTGGATACAGATCTGTTTAATTCTCATCCAAAGACCATTTCCTATAGAATGCTGCAAAACTCTTTCTAAGTCAGATGGGTTTAGACTGTACATATCTCTGACATTCTGCAAGTCACAAAACCATTTCAAAAATCTGTTAAAATCATGGCAGGGAACCATTCCTATTTCTTTAAGAATTGCATCTAGTTCTTTTGGTTTCAAATGCTTCATTACAAGCTGAACTTCACCTGTATTATTATAAACTGTGGTGGTCACAGTGGGTGCGGCTGGCAATGAATTATCAGATTTAATATGAGGTTCTGTTTCATTTGATAGAATGCTGTTATCTGGCCCCTATGTGTGATCAACAAACACCCTTTGATATGTATAATCTTGAATGCCTGTATGTAACACATATATACCGTGCCATACATATAACACAATATATATTACATACACCTATATAATATTACATATATATTATTATATATATAATATTACAACACGCCTGTTCAACTTATGCAAATGCATTTACGTTACTTGACATTTACTAAGATTTTCCCGGCGCAGTGAACCAACACATTTGAACGAGCCCAAATGCCGAGTGCGCATGCGCAGTGCACAAATAGATCTCTCGCAGTTCTAAACGTACTTGCAGGCGCAGCAGGCTGGTTCAGAAAAAGTTACTTTCTCATTCTATTTTGGGCATATTTGTTATTTGGGCAGTTGTCACTATACTTCCTCACATCACCCCACATCACCCCATAATGTTGTCACTTCCAGCTTCTTTTCATTTTGATTTGAACATGCTACAGGCATCATTCAGATATCCGCTTTTTTAGCCGGCGATTCCCTACATCATAAGAACAATCATAGTGGCTGTTCCACTGCTTGATCATTCTTACGGGACGTGAGGGGGGACAACCCCCTTCCCGCCGCCCTCCGGTGCTTCTACCGACTCACCGCTACGATCAAAGCCAGGATTGTTTTTTTTATTTTTATTTTATTTCAGGCTTCCCAGCCTAGAAGTGAGATGTGGGGTCTTATTGGCCCCATATCTCACTGTAAAGAGGACCTGTCATGCCATATTCCTATTACAAGGGATGTTTACATTCCTTGTAATAGAAATAAAAGTGATCAAAAAATTTATTTTTGCTGAAAAACATGTCAAACTAAAATAAATAAAGTAAAATGAACAATAAAATATATATTTTTTTTAAAGCGCCCCTGTCCCCGTGTGCTCACATACAGAAGCGAACGCATACGTAAGTCCCGCCCACATATGAAAACGGTGTTCAAACCACACATGTGAGGTATCTCTGCCAACGTTAGAGCGAGAGCAATAATTTTGGCCCTAGACCTCCTCTGTAACTCAAAACATGTAACCAGTAAAAATATTTAAAGCGTCGCCTATGGGGATTTTAAGTAGCAAAGTTTGGCGCCATTCCACGAGCGTGTGCAATTTTGAAGGGTGACATGTTAGGTATCTATTTACTCGGCGTAACTTCATCTTTCACATTATGCAAAAACATTGGGCTAACTTTCCTTTTTTTTTTTTACCACAAAACAGTTTTTTTCCGTAAAAAATGCGTTAGAAAAATTGCTGCGAAAATACCGTGCAAGATAAAAAGTTGCAACGACCACCATTGTATTCTCTAAGGTCTTTGCTAAAAAAACTTATATAATGTTTTGGGGTTCTATGTAATTTTCTAGCAAATAAATGATGATTTTTACATGTAGGATAGAAATGTCAGAATTGGCCTAGGTGCTTCAGAACGCCTGAAGGTGCTCCCTGCATGTTGGGCCTCTGTATGTGGCCACGCTGTGTAAAAGTCTCACACATGTGGTATCGCCATACTCGGGAGTAATAGCAGAATGTGTTTTGGGGTGTAATTTGTGGTATGCATATGCTGTGTGTGAGAAATAACCTGCTAATATGAACATTTTGTGAAAAAATTAAAAATAAATCTTGATTTTGCAAAGAATTGTGGGAAAAAATGACAACTTCTAAAAACTCACAATGCCTCTTTCTAAATACCTTGGAATGTCTTCTTTCCAAAAAGGGATCATTTTGGGGGGTATTTGTACTTTTCTGGCATGTTGTTAGGGTCTCAAGAAATGAGATAGGCCGTCAGTACTTCAGGTGTGATCAATTTTCAGATATTTGCACCATAGCTTGTGGACTCTATAACTTTCACAAAGACCAAATAATATGCACTAATTTGTACTTATTTTTACCAAAGATATGTAGCAGTATAAATTTTGCCCAAAATTTATGAAGAAAAATTACTAATTTGCTAAATTTTATAACAGAAACGAAGAAAAATTCATTTTTTTACAGAATTTTCAGTCTTTCTTCTCTTATAGTGCAAAAAAAAAAAAAAAAAACGGTGACTAAATACCACCAAAAGAAAGCTCTGTTTGTGTGGAAAAAAAGGACAAAAATTTCATATGGGTACAGTGTTGTATGACTGAGTAATTGTCAGTCAAAATGTGAGAGCACCGAAAGCTGAAAATTGGTCTAGTTATTAAGGGGGTTTAAGTGCCCAGGTTTTCAAGTGGTTAAAGCCCAACTCCAGCCACAACAGAAAAATACCCTTGTGGACTCTCCCACTTTGCAAGGGTTAAATACTCATTGCAGGAGAGGCGGAATCACTTGCCTTTCTCCTTGCTTCAGCAGGGTTCCTCCAGCAGTGTGACTGGTCTCCCTACAGCCTCCTCTCTAAGCTGTTGGCCCTGATTGCATGACTGCCCCACCATGTACAGTCATAGGTGTGCGCAGCGTATTGCATTAGGGTGTGCACCCCAAAGCTCAAGCACACACTACTGATCACTCACGATGTTCATTCAGAAAGGGAAGGGGATTGTCAATTACATATTTACCAGCCCCTTCCTCTACTCATCCTAAAACATCCTTTCAGCAACAGCTGGCAAGAGAGGAGGGAAGCTGGTAGCACTGCAGGGGGGAAGGGGGGAGCCAGGGCAGTAGGGGGAATCTGTGCTGTAAAAGGTGATTAGGGTGTGCCTGGGCACACCTGGCACACCCTGTGTGCACGCCTATGTGTACAGTAGAGAGTTAATAGGCCTGCATTGTACATGATGATGCCTACTGTCACTGCCTACAGTCCAGAGCTTTGAGGAGAAAAGCAAAGTACAGATCAGGGAGACTGGTAAGTAATACTGCCTCTTCTTGATTTAGCAAGAATTTACCCATTGCAGCTCAGAGGAGCCCACTACAAGGGTATTTTTCTTTCTGTGCCCAAAGTTGGGCATTACCAAATTTACCATTTAACCTTTTTTGGGTCTGAATAACTTCTGTTGACCTTCTATTTATTTTTATCTTTAGACTTTGAGCAAGCATTTGCCTTTCTCCAAGCAAGTGGATGTTTTGCTAATTATATGAGTGGAACAGAAGGTAAAAATGTATATACACTGTAGCATATTTTTTATATATTCTATAAAAAAAAAAGGTCTGTATATATAACAAAGTAACCATCACAAAGGGTGGATTTAACGGAATAGGTTCCACTAACAGAGCATATTTTCTTCACAATGAGGTAGGGACAGTGTGTTTATTAGTGATATGGGAGCACTGTTTATATTGTCTTTAAAGGGTAACTCTGCTTTTGTGGGGAGAAAAAATAGCAAATAAAAGAAAAAATATAATATAGAGTTTACAATTTCGACACAAGTCATATTGTAATTGAATGCTATTTAAAAATACCTTTCCTTTTCAATCTGCAGCCCCTGTAGTTTTCTGAAAATGCAATGCAATATGGCTACCTGGAGGTGTTCTGTATACAGAATGTGTACTGAACACACCCCAGAAACATAATTTCCTGCTTGTGTGATTGGCTCACCAATTTTCCCAGAAGTCTGCATAAAATACAAGTCAGGCATCTCCTGCAACAAAAATGTAATTTTTGGTGAGGTACTCCCAATAGGACCACGTCTAAAGGGATGCAGGGCCAGCAGATTCTCTCATTAGAACCCTGCAGCTTCACAGCTGATTGATAATTATGAAACCACACCAATTAGACCCACTCAGCACAGAGGAACAAACAGGGATTTCTTCAATAACAAAAGGTAGGAATCTGCAACAAAGTTTGTTATAATCCTTGCAATGTGCATAGATCACCCAGAAGGGAATGTTTTCTTCTCAACAAAAGTGGAGTTACTCTTTAATGATGGCCATAGATTTCCAAGGGTAGATAGATGTGCATGTCCCAGGGCCTAGAAATCACTTACCGTATTTTCCGGCGTATAAAACGACTTTTTACCCCTAAAAATCCTCTCAAAAGTCGGGGGTCGTCTTATACGCCGGTACCTGACATGTACTGTAGAATCTCAGACCGAGGCCGTCCATTTTTCAAAAGCCGCGCCTCCTCCTCGTGCTGTTCCGTGATAGACGGAACACTCAGCTTCCCAGCAGAGCCTCTGTTTAGTGTTCCGCCTATCACGGATGCCCTCTCGTCCTCGGCCTCGGATGAGAGGGCATCTGTGATAGGCGGAACACTGAACACAGTGTTTGCCTATCACAGAACAGCAGGAGGAGGAGGCGCGGCTTTTGAAAAATGGACGGCCGCGGTCTGACTGAGATTCTACATGTCAGGGATAAAGTATGTGATCGTCGAGGGGCACAGTGAGGTATGCAATGGAACAGTGAGGCATGCAGGGGCACAGTGAGGTATGCAATGGCACAGTGAGGTATGCAATGGCACAGTGAGGTATGGTGAGGCATGGCTAGTCAGAAGGGGGTCGTCTTATACGGCGAGTATATCCCAAAACCCAAATTTTATCTGGAAATTAGGGGGTCGTCTTATACGCCCAGTCGCCTTATACGCCGGCAAATACGGTAACAAAAATACAAATTAATAGCTTATAGAATATAAAACTACTCTTTTCAGTCTATGGTATTAGAAGGAGCAGGCACTGTGCCAATCATTCCTGAAGATCCTCATAGATACATAGTCTGTGTTCACATCCCTCCGCTTTTGCTGTCATGCATCTTTACTTTACTGTTTTGTTTATGTTTTTTAACATGTGTTTGTAGTGGGGGGGGTTTTTTACACGTTTTTCATGCATTTTTTATGTACTTCCATACACTTTGGGCCAGAAAACACAGATAAATGCATATAATATTGGACATGCCCCATTTTTTACAACACAACTCAAACTGGTGCACATATGTGAAAGGCCTCATTTGAAACAATGTATTTTCATGATACATGCATTTTTATACGTGGCAAAACGCACATGAAAGCGCACAGGTTTGAACCAGGCTTGGCTATATTTCTGCATGAGATATTCAAATGAATGTTTTAGATTTTCTATTTTTTTTTTTTACATATAGTGCCTTGCAAAAGAATTCACCCCCCTTGGCATTTTTCGTGTTTTGTTGCCTCACAACCTGGAATTAACATGGATTGTTTGAGGATTTGCATCATTTAATTTACAGAACATGCCCACAACTTTGAAGATGTTTTTTTTTTTTTTAATTGTGAAGCAAACAACAAATAGGACAAAATAACAGAAAAGGTTAATGTGCATAACTATTCACCCCCTAAAGTCAATACTTTGTAGAGCCACCTTTTACGGCTATCACAGCTCCAAGTCGCTTTGAATAAGTCTCTATGAGCTTGCCACATCTTATCACTGGGATTTTTGCCAATTCCTCCTTGCAAAACTGCTCCAGCTCCTTCAAGTTGGATGGTTTGTGCTTGTGAACAGCAATCTTTAAAGCAGAGGTCCACCCGAATTATTTTAATAAAAGCCAGCAGCTACAAATACTGCAGCTGCTGACTTTTAATAAATGGACACTTATCTGTCCAGCGTGCCCGCGATGTTGGAGGCCGAGCAATCGCTCATCTCTCGGCTGCCCCCACCGCCATCCTCGGTGAGGGAATCAGGAAGTGAAGCATTGCGGCTTCACTGCCCGGTTCCCTACTGCGCATGTGCCAGCCGCGCGGCGCACCCTCACTGGTCCCCGCTGTCTCCTGGGACCAGTGTGTTTCCCAGAAGACAGCAGGGGGACGGGGGACGGGAAGTGGAGTGACTCCCGTGGGAGTCTATTCCCGGAAGTGGGTGCAAATACCTGTATTATACAGGTATCTGCACCCCCCTCCCCCCTGAAAGGTGCCAAATGTGACACCGGAGGGGGGGAGGGTTCCGAAAAGCGGAGGTTCACTTTTTGTGTGGACTTCCGCTTTAAGTCTGACCACAGATTTTCTATTGGATTGAGGTCTGGGCTTTGACTAGGCCATTCCAACACATTTACATGTTTCCCCTTAAACCATTCAAGTGTTGCTTTAGCAGTGTGTTAGGAGTCATTTACCTGCTGGAAGGTGAACCTCCGTCCTAACCTCAAATCACACACAGAGTGGTACAGGTTTTGCTCAAGAATATCCCTGTATTTAGCACCATCCATCTTTTCCTCAACTCTGACCAGTTTCCCAGTCCCGACTGCTGAAAAATGGGATGGTGTTCTTTGGGTGATGTGATGTGATGTGTTGGGTTTGCGCCAGACATAGCACTTTCTTTGATGGCCAAAAAGTTTAATTTTAGTCTCATCAGACCAGAGCACCTTCCTCCATACATTTTGGGAGTCTCCCACATGCCTTTTCGCAAACTCAAAACGTGCCATTTTGTTTTTTGCTGAAAGTAATGGCTTTCTTCTGGCCATTCTGCCATAAAGCCCAACTCTATGGAGCATCCGGCTTATTGTTGTCCTATGTACAGATACTCCAGTCTCTGCTGTGGAACTCTGCAGCTCCTCCAGGGTTACCTTAGGTCTCTGTGCTGCCTCCCTGATTAATGCCCTCCTTGCCCGGTCCGTGAGTTTTGGTGTGTGGCCCTCTTTTGGCAGGTTTGCTGTTGTGCCATGTTCTTTCCATTTGGTTATGATAGATTTGATGGTGCTCCTAGGGATCATCAAAGATTTGGATATTTTTTTATAACCTAACCCTGAATTGTTCTTCTCAACAACATTGTCCTTTACTTGTGTTTGGTTAGTGGTGCCTCTTGCTTAGGTGTTGAAGTCTCTGGGGCCTTTCAAAAAGGTGTGTATATGTAATGACAGATCATGTGACACTTAATTGTGTGATGGCAGACTTTTGTCGGAAAATCCGGCCGTTTGTATGCTCCATCGGACAATTGTTGTCGGAATTTCCGACAACAAATGTTGGATAGCATGCTTTAAAATTTTCCGACAACAAATGTGTCTTGTCGGACTTTCCAATCGAGTGTACACAAGTACATCGGAAAAAAATCCAAAGTACAAACACGCATGCTCAGAAGCAATGCTAACCATAACACAACATTAGCAGAAGTTGCCCGAAGGGTGGCGCTAAAGAGCTGAAAAACCATGTAGTTTCTGGTTTGTTGGATGACAATTCTTTGCCGTTTGTATGCAAGACAAGTTCACAGCCAACGCCCTTCTGACAAAAGTCCTACGCTTTGTGCGCAGAAAATTTGATCGTGTGTACCAGGCTTAAGATTGCACACAGGTGGACATCATTTCACTAATTATGTGACTTCTGAAGGTAATTGGTTGCACCAGAGCTTTTTATGGGCTTCAAAACAAAGGGGGTGAATACATACGCACATGCCAATTATCAGATTTTTATTTCTGAAAAATAGTTTTATGTATCTATTTTTCTAATTTTACTTCACCATCTTAGACTATTGTGTTCTGATCCATCACATATACCGTATTTTTCGCACCATAAGACGCACCTGACCATAAGACGCACCTAGGTTTTAGAGGAGGAAAACAAGAAAAAAAATATTCTGAACCAAATGGTGTACCAAAATATTTTCCAGTGCCCATGAAATGCAGCCTGACCATTGCCATAGTAAACGCAGAGTGACCATTGCCATAGTAAACGCAGAGTGACCATTGCCATCAGTGGTGTATTTAGGTTTTGTGCTGCCCTAGGCCTGACTAAACTTGCGCACCCCCTAATTTAAAAATATGACCCACCCCTTCCGTTTAAAGACCCGCCCTGTCATCTTCATGGGAAGAGGACAGAGGGGACGCTGTGGGAAGAGGACAGAGGGTTGCCGTGGGTGAAGGACAGAGGGACACCCTGGGAAGAGGACAGAGGGGACGCCGTGGGAAGAGGACGGAGAGGGATGTTGTGGTGGTCAATAAGGCCTAGAGAATAGCAGGCTAGGCACTTCCTAATGGCTCAGTCCCTGGGAAAAGTAATGGATAATGGCCAACAGGCCCTCTTACCAGACCCAGCGAAATCGCAACAGTGATCCCTCTTGCTGGACGTTCGCTCACTCTGGGTTGCCCGGGGTGACTCTAGTCAGTAGTGTAGCATGTCTGTATCCTGGCAGTGGCTCGGTCTTTCTCCCTCTCTGGTGGTGCGGGTACAATGTGGCTCCCTCTCTGGTGGTGCGGGTACAATGTGGCTCCCTCTCTGGTGGTGCGGGAACAGAGTGGCTCCCTCTCTGGCGGTGCGGGGTACAGCGTGGCTCCCTGGCGGTGCGGGGTACAGCGTGGCTCCCTGGCGGTGCGGGGTACAGCGTGGCTCCCTGGTGGTGCGGGGTACAGCGTGGCTCCCTGGCGGTGCGGGGTACAGCGTGGCTCTCTGGTGGTGCGTGCAGGGTACAGCGTGGCTCTCTGGCGGTGCGGGGTACAGCGTGGCTCTCTGGCGGTGCGGGGTACAGCGTGGCTCTCTGGCGGTGCGGGGTACAGCGTGGCTCTCTGGCGGTGCGGGGTACAGCGTGGCTCTCTGGTGGTGTCCCCCAGCAGAGTATTTTCTTTTGCTCCTCTTCTAACACCCCCTTCCTCCCCTCCAGCAGAGTGCTTGCATGCTGGGGGAACTGGTGCCAGAACTCTGCCGTGACTTAATTTCCCATGATGCCCCCAGTGTCTTCTGATTGGCCCTCTGCTGTGGCCAATCATGGGGAGGGAAACAACGAGCAGGAAGCTGGGTGGCAGCGCAGAGAATCCAATTAGATCCGCTCTCTCTTACTTTTCTCCCTTCGACTTACAGAAAGGGAAGGGGGGCGGCGGGGGATACAGACAGCCCGCAGCTCTCCTCTCCCTGTCACAGCGCCGCTGCTCTATTTGCCAGAGAACTCGGCAGCGGCGCTGTGACAGGGAGAGGAGAGCTGCGGGCTGTCTGTATATCTCCCCCGCCGCCCCCCTTCCCTTTCTGTAAGCCGAAGGGAGAAAAGTAAGAGAGAGCGGATCTATTTGAATTCGCAGCGGTGGCGGGGGGCGAGGCCAGTGGCAGCAGGGGGGCGGAGCCAGTGGCGGCGGTCGGGGGATTCCAGCGGCTACGGGGAGTGATGCGAGCGGATGGCAGGGGCGGTGCAAGCAACGGCGGGGGGTGGGGCTTGTCGTGTATTCGCACTATAAGACGCAGGGACATTTTCCCCCATATTTCTGGGGGGAAAAAGTGTGTCTTATAGTCCGAAAAATACGGTAATTCAGATTCATTTTTTTTTTTAACTAAAGGCTGTAATGTAACAAAATAGGTAAAAAGCCAAGGGGGGTGAATACTTTTGCAAGGCACTGTATATGAGTTCAGATGCTGCAAAATCTGGCCAAGCGACAGATATCGGTCCCAAGAACAGGACACGCTGCAGTCAGTGTTGGTCTGCAGCCAAGTTGGATATTTCAGAGTTTGGTAGATGTTGGAAATTTAGACCATGAATTAGCTTTGTATATTTCTCAGGGAATTGTTGAGAATTTGGTATTTAGTTCCTGGATCTGCACACCCGCTGTGGCCATTATGAGGGGTCTCATTCTCCCTGTTGGATCCTTTATTTTATCTTATGAAGAATGCAACAGCTGAGTTAGACAAATGTATGCAGAAATACTCAACATTCTAAAGTGGACAGAAATAGAGTGACAAACCATAGCAGGTAGGTCTTGCTGTTGAAATATCCAAGACATATAAAAAGTCAAGAGTTGATTCCGCTCATCAGGTTCTACCTATAGTTAAAATATCCGTTTTGGATGGACAGGACAGGTTATTTAGTAGTCACACATCCTAAAGCCTCATACACACGATTAGATTTTTGGACAACAAATGTGTGATGGCAGGGTTTTGCCAGAAAATCCGACCGTTTGTATGCTCCATCTGACAATTGTTGTCGGATTTTCCGACAACAAACGTTGGATAGCATGCTTTAAATTTTTCCGACAACAAATGTGTGATGTCGGATTATCCGATCGTGTGTACACAAGTCCGTCGGAAAAAATCCAAAGTACAAACACGCATTCTCAGAAGCAATGCTAACCATAACACAACATTAGCAGAAGTTGCCCAAAGGGTGGCGCTAAAGAGCTGAAAAACCACGTAGTTTCGTATTTGTTGGCTGACAAAGTTTTGCCATCTGTATGCAGAACAAGTTCATGGCCAACCCCCCCCTCGGACAAAAATTCTACGCTTTGTCTGACGGAAATCCGATTGTGTGTGTGTAGCAGGGTGCTGAATTTAGGGGAAGTGTTTGGGTGGTAGTTGTGCCCAAACACCTTAATTGTTAGAGTTCTTGAAACCATTTTGGTTCACAGGTGGAGTATTGGTGTACAGTTCCCTGTGGCCTGCAGGTGGTGCTGCCATGGTGGACCAGGGTTGAACCGCTGATACAGTGCTGTGCCTTGTGTGTCCCCTCTCGGCAGCCATCCAGTGGGTGTGGTCTACCTGCTGGGCATGCTGGGAGAAGATATAAAAGGGGCAGACGCTGCCTGTTGAGGGTTCGTTGTCGGGGGTCCTACCCCAGGGTTCTTGTTCCTGTCCGCCCTGGGCACCTTTAGCCCAGGGGCGGGTCTGCAGTTCGTGGTCGGTGGATCAGTCCCAGGCACCTTTAGTCCTGGGGCTGCAACAGAGGCCTGGGCCCAGTGCCTTCATCTGGAGCCCACTGGGGATCGAGGAGTCTCAGGGTGCCGCCTTGCGAGGGGACCCGTATCTTGGAAGAGGAGGCCGGGGGAGGAACCGTTCCGAGGGACTGGTGCGGAAGTCACAGTGAAGGAAGGGTCCCGGTAACTCTCCGGAGAGACGTCTTCTCCCTTAACGGAGGCCTTGTTCACCGGGTCTGTGGCAGAGACCGAGTTCACCGGGTCTGTGGCAGAGACCGAGTTCACCAGGTCTGTGGCAGGGGCCTTGGGTAGAGTAAAGCCTCGTACACACTGTCGGACTTCCATCGGACTTTTCCGTGGATTTTTGTCGGAGTTGGCCGGGCACACCCATAGCATACACACCACAGGACTTTTCTGCAAACTTTCCCAAAACTTTTTGCAACATCACGTGGTTTTTCTGCTCTTTTCTGCTCTTTATCACCACCCTTTGGTCAACTTCTGCTATTGTTGGTTGATTTTAACATTAGCTGTTTTGTCCATCGGACAAAAGTCCTATGGTTTTCTGTACACACGGTAGGACTTTGCTCCATCAGACTTTTGTTGGACAAAAATTTGTCCGTTTGCAGACCCAACTTTTGTCCGATGAAAACAAAACCAAACGAAAAAAAGTTTGTCTGATGGAGCGTACACACGGTCGGATTGTTGGTCCAACTTGCATAAAACAAAGTTTGTTGGGCAAAAGTCCGACCGTGTGTACGGGGCTTTAGAGTGTCATTTAGCTGCTAGTCTTGTCCTAAGTAGACTATCCATTTGAGGCTGAGGCTGTTCGAGAAGCCGAACAGTGAAGTTATTGAGATTGTGCCTGGACCTCTCCCATATCTTATGCTGTCCTGTCTTTACTTCAACCTCTTTCCTATCAGAGACTGTTGTTCTACTAAAAGAGAAAATAAACTCTGTGTTGGAGTTATAGCGAGTGTGGACATTTCAGTTAATGGGGGAAACAAGGACTTATCTCTGTATGTATACACAGAGGTGAGAGACATTTTCTGGTTATCTGACTGTGGAAGACCCATCAACAACACCGCACAACCTCTTATTACAGGAGGGTACGGGCTTGTGGCATGGTGTGCCCCTACTTCCTGCGAGGAGCCGAAGCAGCCAGGTAAAAGGGGGTCTGTGTGCTACATGTGTATGAGGCTTTACGCTAATGTAGCGGGTGGTTACATTTAGGGGAAGCATCTGAGTGGTAACTAGGCTGTGATGCACAAATTGTTAGGTTTCATGGACCATTTCTATCCCTGGGAGATGGTACTGGTGTGTAGTTCCCTGGGGCTTATAGGTGGCGCTGTTGCCATGGGCCCGGGTTGAACCGCAGTACAAGGTTGTGCCTTTTTTTGTCCCCTCTTGGCAGCAGTACGGCGGGGCGGGGAACCTGCTGTGCCTGTCGGGAGAGGATTTAAAAGGGAGCGGCCATCTTCCAGTGGGGTCGGTTCCGCGCTCAGGCACCTTAGGCCTGGGTGCGTGTGTGTCGCCTCCGGGTGCCCTAGGCCCGGAGGCCTGGTCGGGTTGTCTCTGGGTGACCTAGGCCAGGAGACGGAGCTGCTGTTCCATCCCAGACACCTTCAGTCTGGGGTGAGGTACTTTGGAGAAAAGCCTGGAGCCCAGCAGCCTTCGGCTGGGATCTGCCATGGACCGAGGCTCCCAGGGATCTGCCTTGCGAGGGGACCCGTATCCAGGATTGAGGAAGCCAGGGAGGTGACCCTTTCTGAAGACCCAGCGCAGAGTCGTGGTGACAGATGGGGCCTCTGGTAACTCTCCGGAGGGATGTTCTTGTCCTAAAAAGGGGCCAAGTTACTAAAGGAAGGAAGTGCGTGTTCTTTATGTCACAGTGGCAGTGACACTACGCACACAAGGTCAGTGGCAGTGGCTTTCATCTTTTCCACCCGGTCAGTGGCAGTGACCAACCTCATGGTCTGTGGAAGGGACCGTGCGCCAAGCCTTTTCGTGCTGATCAGAACAGGAGAAAACCCAATTCAAGTTTGTGCCTGGACCTCCTCCCACCTTATCTGACCTGTGTCTTGTCCCAACCTGTCTGCTCTCAAAGAGACTTTATTGTGCTGAGGAAAATAAATAACAGTTGGGCCTTTCAGTTGGTGTGGACAGTTGCTTACTGGGGAGAACTAAAGGCTTGTTTCTGACTACCACAGAAGCGAGGTCAGCACTGGAGGTTTTTTAACACTGGCTGCAAGCAGGCCCGAGAAACTAACACCGCTCAACCTCCCCATTCAGGAGGGTAGGGGCTTGTGGTGGGGTGTGCCTCATTCTTTCCTGCGGAGGAGCCAAGCAGAAGAAAAGCAGGTAAAGTCTGGGGTTGGTGCACTACACTAACAAAACCAAAATAAAGATTGATGGCTTCTGGCCTTCAATACTCTTGATTTGTTAAACCTTTTACCTTGAGTGAAATAATTTATTCAGTTAAAGTGGTTCTGAAGGGAAAATAAGTGGATGTAAAACCCTCACATATACCCAGTGAAGTGAACAGCCTCAGATGATATGCAGGGATGAAACAAATCTCCCTACATACATTTTGCATGTATATCTGCAGTCTTCAGGTTGCTACGTTCTTTAGAAAGTTAACATTCTGTTAGAATTTGTTCTTCCTGGTTCAGCTGTGGGAGTGGAGTCTGGCATACACTGTCAGTGAGCTGATAGGAGGAAAGGCACACCCCCCCCCCCCCCTCCACATAGGCGGAGGAACGAAGATACTCGCACAGCTGTGCTGTGAATAGACCATCTCTCTGCTAATTTATAGCACTTACCCCAACACAAATTTTCAGCTGCTTTTATCTCCTGTGTCAGAGAACTTGTCGGAAGTTATCATGCTGATAACAGAAGAACAGAGCAGCAGAAAATCACGGAACTTTGGAGAGAGATAAGTAAACACTACATATATATGTGCCCAGGTCAAATTTAATGAATCGGGTTTACATCCACTTTGCTTACCCTCCATTAAGTTAAAAAAATGTTCCATTATCTGTATCGTCCCCTCACCCCTCTAAATACTTACCTCACTCGATCCATCGCTGCACCCATCTGCTGTCAATCAAATCCAGTGAGCAGGGGGCAGGGCCAAGCTGCGCTGTGTGCGTCAATGGACACACAGAGCAGGGCTCAGGAGTGCGACCACACATGTGCCACCATAGGAAGTGGATTCCTATGGTGGAACACGGAGAAGAGGAGGAGCCTAAAGCGCCAGTAGGGGTCCCCAGAAGAGGAAAATTGGGGCCACTCTGTACAATACCATTGCAAAGACCAGGTAAGTATAAACCTGTTTATAATTTCAATAAAAAATAAATAAAAGGTTTACAACCATAAAAGAAAACAATTTCTAGCAACATATATACAAAAACTCACATACATACTGTGAGGGGGTTAGCTCGGCAGCGGGTGTGTGTGACCCCCGGGATGGGCTCCCCACACAAAAACAGGCCCAGCAAACGGAGGTTGTGGTTTTCAAAATCAAAAAGATGCGGTTTATTTTCTATTTACAGTGACAAAACACAGCAAAGCAAAAGAAACATAAACAAAATAAATCCTGGTCAACTTGACCTCTGACTAAACATACAGGTTTCCTAACTAACAACTGGGATCAGCCTAGTGCTGTCCTAGTCCCTAAGTCCCTGGTTTTAAATGTCCAAGCAAATAGCCACACAGGCTTTGTCTCACCGCACAGGGGTTCACTCTCCCTAGACAGTCCACACAGGTCTGGTTCCAGGCATGAGCTAACATCTAATGAAGCTGGGAGTTCTTATAGAGGCCTAAATGAGCTGACAAGCTTCAGCTGGTCTCATCAACTCCCTGTCTGCACGACGCCCCACACTCTCCCTAGAGGTATGAGTCATCCATGAGCCCACTAGCCTCAGCTGGGCTTATACAACTCTCCACCTAGTTGTATAAGTCGGCGTAAAGCCTGAACCTGGGCGAAATATATCTACCCCCCTGGATGCAACCAGGTGACTTTACCTTCCTGCTGTCACATACCCCCCCCCTCTTGTTTTAACCTCGGGGTTGGAACACCAGCAATCAGGCATTCATGTACTCGAGACAAAGCATCCACATTCCCCATTTGAACGCCAGGGCGATGCTTTACTGTGAAGTTGAATTCCTGGAGGGCCAGGAACCACCTATTCACTCTTCTATTTGTTTCCTTGTTTTGAGCCATCCACTTTAACGGAGCGTGATCCGTAACCATGTCAAAGTGCCTACCTAGCAGGTAGTACCGAAGGGAATCTAGAGCCCACTTCACCGCTAAACACTCCTTTTCAAAGGTGGCGTAATTTACCTCATGGGACTTCAACTTCCTGCTGAGGTAAATGACTGGGTGCTCTTCCCCGTTCCAGACCTGGGACAATACTGCTCCTAACCCCACATCTGACGCATCACTTTGTACGACAAAGTCTTTAGAGAAGTCGGGTGAGTACAACACTGGCTGGCTACATAAGGCTTGTTTCAAGAATTGGAATGCTGCCTCAGCCTCGGGGGTCCATTTAATCATGACCGACCCTTTCCCCTTCGTCAGGTTAGTTAGGGGCACAGCCTTAGAAGCAAAGTGGGGAATGAATCGCCGATAATACCCAGCGATTCCCAGAAAGGCTCGTACCTGCTTCTTGCTGTTGGGACGTGGCCAACTCTGGATGGCCTCGACTTTGTTGAGTTGGGGTTTTATTACTCCCCTCCCAATGGTGTACCCAAGATATTTGGCCTCCTCCTGCCCAATGGTACACTTCTTGGGGTTAGCCGTAAACCCCGCTTCCCGAACAGAGTCCAGGACTGCTTGCACTTTTGGCAGATGTGAGGCCCAATCTGTGCTATGGACCATTACGTCATCCAGGTAAGCCGCAGCATACTTCCGATGGGGCCTCAGCATCTGGTCCATTTTCCGCTGGAATGTGGCCGGCGCATTCTGTAACCCGAACGGCATTCTTTTATATTGGAACGCCCCGTCTGGGGTTACAAATGCGGTTTTCTCTTTGGCCGACTTGGCCAGGGGGATTTGCCAATACCCTTTTGTGAGGTCAAGAGTCGTCATGTATCGGGCTGTTCCCAGCCGGTCGATCAACTCATCTATACGTGGCATGGGGTAGGTGTCAAATTTTGTAACTTTGTTCAACTGACGAAAATCGTTACAAAATCGCCAGCTCCCATCCGGTTTAGGCACCAACACAATGGGACTAGACCAATCACTTTGGGACTCCTCTATCACCCCTAAGTTCAGCATTTTCTGTACTTCCTCCCTTATTGCCTCCCGTCGGGCCTCTGGGATCCGATAGGGTTTTAACTTCACCCTTTCACCGGGCGGGGTAATGATGTCATGCTCTACCCCAGATGTTTGTCCCGGCAGCTCAGAGAATACCTCCTTGTTGCGAAGCACAAACTCCTTAACCTCCTGTTGTTGGGGCTGTGACAAGGTGGCTGCTATTCCAACCTCAGGAATCACGCAACCAGTTTGAGCTGGTGACCAAGTGTCTGCGACTAGGGACTCTCTATCCCTCCAGGCTTTCAACAGATTAACGTGATAGATCTGTTCGGGCTTTCGCCTTCCTGGTTGTCTGACCTTGTAATTCACTTCGCTCACTTTTTCCATTATCTCGTAGGGGCCTTGCCATTTGGCAAGGAATTTACTTTCAACCGTAGGGACAAGTACCAGTATCCTATCCCCCGGGGAAAAGGTACGGGTCTTGGCTCCACGGTTGTACACTCTCTGCTGTGCTAACTGCGCTTGGGCCAAATGTTCCTTCACGATGGGCATTACCTGTGCAATTCGGTCTTGCATCAGGGCGACATGCTCAATCACACTCCTGTGGGGAGAACTCTCACTTTCCCAAGTTTCCTTGGCAATATCCAACAGCCCTCTTGGGTGTCTCCCATACAGTAACTCAAAGGGGGAGAATCCCGTAGAGGATTGGGGCACCTCCCTAATAGCAAACATCAGATAAGAAAGTAGACAGTCCCAATCCTTTCCATCTCTATCCACCACTTTCTTCAACATTTGTTTTAGGGTTTTGTTGAATCTTTCAACCAGCCCATCGGTTTGGGGGTGATACACAGATGTACGTAATTGCGTCACTTTGAACAATTTACACAGCTCCTTCATAACCCGGGACATAAAGGGTGTACCTTGGTCCGTAAGCAGTTCTTTACAAATACCCACCCGGCTAAACACAAGAGATAGCTCTTTGGCTATGGTTTTGGCCGAGGTATTTCGGAGAGGGATCGCTTCTGGATAACGGGTGGCATAGTCCATTATAACTAATATGTACTGGTGCCCCCTAGCGGACTTGATTATAGGACCTACCAAATCCATGGCGATCCTCTCAAACGGGACCTCAATGATGGGTAGAGGGACCAGCGGGCTACGGAAATGTGGCATCGGGGCCGACCTCTGACACACAGGGCAGGAGGAACAATAATTTTCTATGTCCTTCATCACCCCCGGCCAATAGAATCTCTGTAATACCCTCTCTCGGGTTTTCTCTGTCCCCAGATGACCTCCAAGAATGTGCCCATGGGCCAACTCCAACACCAACTTCCTGTAAGGTTTGGGCACCACAAGCTGCTCAACGGTTTCTTCTGCCCTTTTTGCCACCCGATACAGTAGGTCCTTCTCTACGCTGAAGTATGGGTAAGTGCAGGTATTATCTGGGTTCACTAACTCGCCATCTATTTTCACTACGTTTTCCCGTGCCTTTATTAGGGCGGGGTCTTTCAACTGTTCTGTGGCAAAGTTTTCCCTGTGAACCTCAAGATCAGAAAACTCCACAGACGGTAGGTTTTCGTCTGAGGAGGTGGGCTCCTCTCCAGTTTCTTGAGTCTCCCCTGCCAATTCTGATAAGGGAAATTCCGGAGAGTCCTCACCACTCTCAGGGGAGTTCTGGCTATCACATTCCTGGTACATAGGGGCACCAGTGGGGGGCTCAGGATCATCCCACAGTTCCCAGAACTTCGGAAAATCCCTTCCCACAATGGCGTCATGCGGTAACTGAGATACTAAGCCCACTGGATGAGAGAGGGTACCTTTGGGGGTCTGAAACACACTGTAGTCACTGGATACTCTCGGGTGTCCCCATGCACACAAATAACAGCTACCTTGCTATTCCCAGAGACCTCTGTTTTAACTAACTCAGCCTTTATCAGGGTCACAAGGCTACCTGAATCCAGCAATACCACAACATTTCTACCATTAACACACATTTTGCATAAATGTTTCTCAGTTCCTCGAATGGCAGTGCATGCGACTGTCGCACACAGCGACTGACGTCTGCCCGTCAGAAAGTCACACTGCATGGGTTCCTCCACAACCGGGCAATTGGCTGCAATATGTCCCGCTTGCCGGCAGCGGTAGCAAACGATCCTTCTTGCCGCCTCTTGAGCCGCTGATTTCCCAGGCTGTTCTCGCCAAACTTGGGGTAGAGCTCCCACCCTCTCACTCTCTCCACCCTCACCCCTTGGAATCCTCTTATCCGCCCCTGGGGATGGTCTGGTCTTAGGGTGCAAAGTCCGAGTGTCTCTGGAAGAGGCCGTCAGGTTCTCTGTAGCCAAGTATTTCTCCACACGATCCACAAGACCATCGGCCGTCTCTGGGTCTCCATGGCTTACCCACTTTTGGATGGCAGTAGGAAGAGCTCTCAAAAACCGATCTATTACAACACGTTCCACAATCTTTGGTGCGGACAAAGTCTCTGGCTGTAGCCACTTTCTGCTCAGGTGAATGAGATCATACATTTGAGACCTGGGGGGTTTTCCAAGCTGGAAAGTCCAGTTATGCACACGCTGAGCCCGGACAGCCAGGGTGACACCCAGCCTTGCCAATATTTCAGCTTTTAGCATCACATAGTCTTTTGCTTGGTTAGGCTCTAGGTCATAGTAAGCTTTCTGCGATTCACCAGTTAACAGAGGAGCCACCAGTCCAGCCCACTGCTCCTCAGGCCACTTTTCTCTTTCAGCGGTCCTTTGAAATGTGGTCAAAAATACCTCTGGATCATCCTCTCCAGTCATTTTTGTCAATAAACGACTCACCCCAAAGGACGCGGTATTAGTGGGACGGCTTTCCTCACTGGTCTGCGGACGTTGCTGCATTACTGCTTCCATCTGTTGTTGTAGTCTCTGCTCTTGCTTCTGCAACAGGTCTATGAAGCGGGCCTCAGATTGCTGCTGGGCTTGTTGCTGAGCCTCCAGACTCTGTTGCAAAGTTGCGTTTGTCTGCTGCTGGGCTGCAAGGCTCTGTTGATGAGCTTGCTGCTGGGCTGCAAGGCTCTGTTGATGAGCTTGCTGCTGGGCTGCGAAGTTCTGTTGTTGAGCTGCAAGGCTCTGTTGATGAGCTGCAAGGCTCTTTTGCAAACCTGCATTTGTCTGCTGTTGATTGGCATTTGCTAGAGCCAGCTGTTTCAGTATCTCCTCCATGCTGGCTTAAAAAAAAACTGCCACTGGTTCTCCACCAACTGTGAGGGGGTTAGCTCGGCAGCGGGTGTGTGTGACCCCCGGGATGGGCTCCCCACACAAAAACAGGCCCAGCAAACGGAGGTTGTGGTTTTCAAAATCAAAAAGGTGCGGTTTATTTTCTATTTACAGTGACAAAACACAGCAAAGCAAAAGAAACATAAACAAAATAAATCCTGGTCAACTTGACCTCTGACTAAACATACGGGTTTCCTAACTAACAACTGGGATCAGCCTAGTGCTGTCCTAGTCCCTAAGTCCCTGGTTTTAAATGTCCAAGCAAATAGCCACACAGGCTTTGTCTCACCGCACAGGGGTTCACTCTCCCTAGACAGTCCACACAGGTCTGGTTCCAGGCATGAGCTAACATCTAATGAAGCTGGGAGTTCTTATAGAGGCCTAAATGAGCTGACAAGCTTCAGCTGGTCTCATCAACTCCCTGTCTGCACGACGCCCCACACTCTCCCTAGAGGTATGAGTCATCCATGAGCCCACTAGCCTCAGCTGGGCTTATACAACTCTCCACCTAGTTGTATAAGTCGGCGTAAAGCCTGAACCTGGGCGAAATATATCTACCCCCCTGGATGCAACCAGGTGACTTTACCTTCCTGCTGTCACAATACATACATGTAAAATAATGAATTGTTCTTATGAGATAGTTCCAATATGCATTACTTCTGTGATCTTCAGTGACCAGTCTCTTTGCAGCAGCACTTTGTTCAGGCCCTGGCTCTCTCAGAATGAAAAAAGGCATAGCAAATAAGGTGTTCTGTGATCCTTGGGGGACAAAATGCAAGACTAGCAGTAGAGAGTAATAGTAGGTGTAGAGCAGGGATATGCAATTAGCGGACCTCCAGCTGTTGCTAAACTACAAGTCCCATGAGGCATAGCGAGACTCTGACAGCAGCAAGCATGACACCCAGAGGGAGAGGCATGATGGGACTTGTAGTTTTGCAACAGCTGGAGGTCCGCTAATTGCATATCCCTGGTGTAGAGTATAGACTAGTGTAGTAAGTGTTATATGCATCCAGTAAATACCCTTATCTGCAAAGAGTAGAATTACAGAGGTTACATGGCAAAGGTTTTGGTGGTTGTGCTTTGCATCCAAATTCTAATTCTATTTCACAGGTGACCAGGCAAAGATCAGTTCCAGAACTACTAGCAAAGAGATATACAATGAAAGTGATTCAGATAGTGTTGGTTCTTGTACAGAAGTAGAAGACCAAGGGGAAATCACCAGAGATGAAGACCCTGATGGGATGGAATCTGGATCACCTGAATCATCCGGAATGAGCAACAAAGTAGGACAATGTACAAGAGATGAAGACCATAATAAAGTGGAAGCTAAATGTTCCACAACATCTTCATTGTCCGTAAACGGCAAAGAAAAAGAAAGCTCTAGAGATGAAGACCACAATGGGATGCAAAGTGAATTGTCTGAATCATCTTTAGAGAGCAACAGGAAAGTGGAAAGCTGTAGAGATGAGGGACATGATGATATACAAAGTGAATTGTGTGAATCACCTTCAGAGAGCAGCAGAAAAGTGGAAAGCTGTAGAGATGAGGGCCATGATGATATACAAAGTGAATTGTGTGAATCATGTTCAGAGAGCAGCAGAAAAAAGCAAAGCACTGAGGGTGACGACCTAGACAGAATGGAAATGGAATCTCCTGCAGCATCTCTATTTTCACCTTCAGTAAGCAGGGAAAGTGATCTGATTCTGCCTGAGAACGCCTCTCGTAGACACAGGTCCTTAGAAGAAATTCAATTAAAGACCATGAAAACAAATTTGCGAGTTCTGAATTCTCAGCTGCAAACCTTACAGTACCAATTGCAGCACCAAACTAAAAACGGAGATGCAGGATTTGCCACAAATCTAATTCAGTTTTTAAGAAAAGTTCCAGAAGATAAAAAGTTGTCCACTCAAATGTCTATTCTAAATGTCTTATCATCGGTTTTGGGTCAGCAGCCAATGTCTATATCAAGCCCTGGTTGTGTACCATAACAATATACAAATTAGTCTTCCCCCAGACTTGGTGGACAAACTAAGCCATAGCCACAAGCCAGAAATGTAGACATATACCAATAAATGTCACAATACAGAACATTATCGTATATACTCGAGTATAAGCCAAGATTTTCAGCCCTTTTTTTGGGCTGAAAGTGCCCCCCTCGGCTTATACTCGAGTCAGTGTACCTAAAAAATATTGAGAGGCTGCGGGCGTCCATCGTTTAAATCTCGCGTTCTCCTCCTGGTCCCTTCCGTGATAGGCGGAACTGCGTCTGCTGAGAATCGCCTATCACAAACGTTCTCTCATCCTCACCCATCCCAGCAGACACTGTGTTCAGTGTTCCGCCAATCACGGACCCCTTTTCATCCTCGGACAAGAGGACGCCCGTGATTGGCGGAACACTGAACACAGTGTCTGCTGGGAAACTGAGGATGAGAGAACGTTTGTGATAGGCGGAACTGTGTCTGCTTAGAAACGCCTATCACGGAAGGGACCAGGAAGAGACCGCGAGTTTTGAACAATGAATGGACGCTCGCAGCCTCTCAATTTCAGGTACAATTTCAATTTTAGGGGCACAGAGAGGATGGGCACAGTAAGGTGGCAATGTGCAGGGTGAGGCTGGGCACAGTGACAATTGGCTTAGTGAGGTTGCAATGGGCACAGTGAGGTGTGCAAATGGGCATTGTTGACCCTCTTCCACTTACAGTAGCTGCTGCATTCTCACCCTCGGCTTATACTCGAGTCAGTAAGTTTTCCCAGTTTTTTGTGGTAACATTAGGTACCTCGGCTTATACTCGGGTCAGCTTATACTCGAGTATATACAGTATATACTTATTATGACATAACTGTCTTTAAAGTGGTTGTAAAGGTTTCCATTTAAAAAATAAAATAAAAAAACAAACATGTCATACTTACCTCCACTGTGCAGTTCGTTTTGCACAGAGTGGCCCTGATCCTCCTGTTCTGGGGTCCCACGGCGGCTCTCTCAGGTCCTCCCCACAATTGATGACCCCCTTTGGGAAGCTCTCTCCCGAGGGGGCTATCTTGCAGGCGCGCTCCCGTGTCTTTCACTCGGCGTCCATAGCCGCCGAGTGTATGACTCGGCCCCCGCCGCCCGGCACCCGCTTCATTTAATTTGATTGACAGCAGCGGGAGCCAATGGCTGCGCTGCTATCAATCTATCCAATGAAGAGCCAAAAAGCCGTGGAGAGAGCGATGCGGGATCGCGCCCATGGAAATTCGGGGCTCAGGTAAGTAAAAGGGGGGGGGGGCTGGGGGGCCGGAAACAGCAAGGTGTTTTTTCAGTTATGTCATAATAAGGTGAAAAAACACGAACCTTTACAACCCCTTTAAAGATGATAATAGTAATACTGTATATGAACAGATTGTTGTCATCAAAATATCTATTTTGCGCATCTATGTATATAGTATTTGTGTGTTTTTGTCTGTTCTATATTCCTGACCATATAAAGTATTACGACAAAACAGATGTTTCCATACAAAAAAACACATATTTTTCACCAGGACCAAAAAACGCAATAAGAATGCATTGGGTGGAAGCTTGCATTAGGTCCTTTTTCATATAATGATACTATATTAGGTCCATTAAATAAAGCAAAGAGCCAATTACATTAATTTCTTTATTGCTCAATCTTCTCTAACTAACTTGATCTAACCAAAATCTGGTTTGTTGCTAAGGGATACTGTTGAAAAAGTTACTGATTGCATTATTTTAGGAGCTTAGTTATGGTACGAACATCTTATGGACACTTGAGACTTGCATGTATCAGTTGCAACATGTCATAAAGAAGAATGGAGAATATTCTGTTTCTGTCTAACATGAACATTGTTTTGGCAAAAATTTCCTGTGTGATAGAATGGCCGGCTTTCCTATTCTGGAAAAGCCTTCATAGACAATATTGTATCTGAATGACTGAGTGCAATGGGCATTTTTACATCCGGCTGTGCTGTTTTGAAGTGCACTATGAACAGAAAATGCCAAGTGCAGCAGGAACATAGATTTGTGCAGAGGACAATGAGTATGGAAACTTTCTATCAATTGGGATGGTTGGTATAGTGTCCTAGGAGAAAATAATTTGCACTGGTATCTTTATTTCTGTCAAAGGCCCTAGGAATACATTATTCTGTATTATAATATAGTTTTCAGTTTAATGTTGTTTTTATACTGTATTGTACAATTATATTTTATACTTTGTCCAATAATATCGTTTTCAGTTTAATGTTGTTTTTATACTGTATATATGTTATATGTGATACGTAAAAAAAAAATTTGAAGAAAAATAATAAAAGCTAAATAAAACTTTTATATTTTGACTGATTTTAAAAGTTGTTCATTATTAAGAAAAATGATTGGGAACATAGTGATATTTCTCTTTATAGAAGGCCACTGAGCTAGGGCTGCCGATGCTGTCCTCCTCCTAAAAATGACGTTTTCTGGCTGTTATCCTGACTTGATTACTTTTTGGATACCGACCTGGAAATTGTATACAAACCAGTAAAGTCAAAAGTCCTCATAAGCAGAGTAACCCAAAGTGGTGTACCACTGAAGGCCCATCCAGACTGCTTACGCCAGCCACATATGCCAGATAAATTAGGATTTGTCCCATCGTCTTTCAAAAACATCCAAAGCTTGTCAACAGCAAACATGCAAATCAGGAGTTTCAATCAACTATTGCCTATAAATGGAAACACCATGCTTCTCATTTCACGTCACTAATTGGCTTAAATGTAAATTTAGGTTAAGGAAAGGGTGTTTTTATGGGTGTGGAAAATGGAAAATTGTATACTTACCTTTCGGTAATTTTCCTTTCCTGACGCATCCAATGGCAGCACACACGCTGGGTTGTGACTCCGCCCCCACAACCTGATAGGACTGCTTAGCTATAAGTGTTTGAAGAGGAGCCCCCCGCCTCATTCTCGGTATATATTACCTCATACGGGTGGGTATTTGTGTGCTGCCATTGGATGCGTCAGGAAAGGAAAATTACCGAAAGGTAAGTATACAATTTTCCATTTTCCTGACGCATCATGGCAGCACACACGCTGGGAAATAACTCGCAACAAGGGTGGGTACTTTTGAATGCATGTCTATTTTTTTTTTTTTTTTTTTTATTTACAAGATATGGAAGAGTTAGTTTGAATCACTGCTCTCCCAAATTCCGTCGTCGTTAAACATGCCGGGTCTATTCTATAATGAGACATGAACGTGGTTCTGGAAGACCAGGTAGCTGCCTTACATATCGTCTCTGGTGACACTCTGCAGTATGCTGCCCAGGATGTTGCCACTGCCCTGGTCGAGTGAGCTTTCAGATCGTCGGGTATCGGAAGGTGTTGGATTGCGTATGTCTTCTTGATGATTTTAACTAGCCAACTTGCTATTGTTCGAGATGAAGCTGCTTGGCCTTTCTTAGGCCCGTTTGGTATTATAAGTAGGTTCTCCGACTTCCTGAATGGGTTAGTCGCTTCCAGGTATGATGATATATTGGACTTGATATCCAGTGGATGTGGAGCTCCTTGGTTAGTGAGAAGAACTGGTAGACTGATTTCTGGATTGAAATGAAACGCAGATGCTACTTTTGGCATGAATTGTTCCGATGGTCTTAAGACGACCCTGTCGGGATAGAAGGTTAGGTGAGACTCCTTCATGGATAGTGCTTGTAGCTCGGATACCCTTTTTGCTGAGGTCATCGCAATCAAAAATGTTACGTTTAGTGTTAAATCTCCCAAGGATATCTCCGTTAGAGTAAAGAAGGTTTTTTTTTTTGTTTTTTTTTTGACAAGGTGTCCAGAACTATAGACAGGTCCCAGGTTGGGAATGACGGTTTTCTTGGTGGCCTTATTTTGACGCATGCTCTTTGGAACTGGACTATGAGAGGGTTAAATGCCCACTTGGTTCCCGTCATGGCCGATAAAGCAGACGTTTGGACCTTTAAGGTGCTTGAACTTAAACCCCTGTCTAGGCCTAGTTGCAGGAATTCGAGAATTTGTGCTACCGTTGGAGACATCGGATTCCATGATTGCTGACGTGCTAGTGCGGTGAATTTTTCCCAAACCTTGCTATACACACCGTTAGTTGATTTCTTCCTGGCCTGTTGTAATGTGGCCACTACTCTTAGGGAGCATCCCTGGTTTAATAGCCTCCCCCTCTCAACTTCCAAGCCGTCAGATGGAGTTTCTCTGGTGCTGGGTGAAGAAACTGGCCTTGTGAAAGTAGGTCCGGAATTACTGAAAGTGTTAGTGGGTCTTCTATGTTCAGCTGTAGAATGGTCGTAAACCATGGCCTCCTTGGCCAGAAGGGGATTATTGCTATCACTGTAGACGTTGAGTTCCTCAGTCTGGCTAGGAATCTGGCTATTAGGGGAACAGGAGGGAATATATATCCCAGGTGGAATTCCCAGGGATGTAGGAGGTAGTCTACCCCCTCCGCTGTCGGATGAGGAGTCCGTGTTAAGAATTTTGGACATTTGCTGTTCCATGGTGTTGCTGCCAGATCGATGTCGGGTATTCCCCATTTCTGTGTTATAAGGGAGAATACTTGATGGTTCAGTGACCATTCGTTGTTTGAGATATGTCGCCTGCTTAGGTCGTCTGCAAGTTGATTCTGCGTCGCTGGAACATATATTGCTTTTAGGTCTTTCAAGGGAACTTGTGCCCACTCTAGGATTGGTCGTACCTCCTGTATAAGGGAGTTGCTTCGTGTTCCACCTTGTCTGCGGATGTAACTCACTGCTACTGTGTTGTCCATCCGTATTATAACGCTCTTCCCTATGATGAATGGTCAGAACGCTAGAAGTGCCTGAAAGGCGGCCCTGAGTTCCAGGATATTCGACACCACTCCTTGAGGACGGAATGCCCAGTGACCTTGTGCTGCCAACTCTTGGTAATGTGCTCCCCAGCCTTGAAGGCTGGCGTCTGATGTGACCACTTCTACCGGAGGGTGAATAATGGGTCGGTGACGTTTCAGATTGTCGATCCGTGTCCACCACCACATTGATTGTTTTACCGATGTGCTGATGCGTATCCATTGTGTTAGCGATGTTCCGTTCCATTGTTTCAGGAACGAAATTTGGAATGTTCTTGTATGCCACTGTGCCCACTGGATCATCAGAAATGTGGAAGACATGGTGCCTAGGATGCTCAGGCATGTTCTGGCTCGTAGATGTGATGCTCCCATCAATGTTTTTATTCTGTGTATGAGTGGATCTATCTTCTCCTGTGGTAGCCCCACAGTGTTGGCATTGGTGTTGATTTCTGCGCCTAAAAAGATAATGTTCTGGGTTGGTTCTAGGCTGCTTTTTTTTCCAATTTATTATCCAACCCAAGTGCTGTAGGGTGGAGGTTAGTATCTCTCGATGTTGTAGCAACAGTTGTCGATTGTCGGGTAGTAGGAGGATATCGTCGAGATAGTGATGGACTCTGAGCCCTTTTTCTTTTAAATGGGCTATTACTGGGAGTAGAACCTTTGTAAACGTCCTGGGGGCTGTTGATATCCCAAACGGCAGGCTTCGGAACTGGAAATGTTGTTGTCCTATTGCGAAACGCAGATATTTTTTAAAATCTTGGTGTATAGGTATATGAAGATAAGCGTCGGATAAATCGATCGATAACATCCAGTCTCTTATGTTGATCGCTAGCAGTATTGATTGGAGACTCTCCATCTTGAAAGACTCTACTTTGATTGACCTGTTGAGGTTTTTTAAGTCTAGCACCGGTCTGAGGTCCCCGGTTTTTTCCTTTACGAGAAAGAGAGGGGAATAGAAACCCTGGGTTCTCTGGTGTAGGGGTACCTGGATTATTGCTTGTTTCTGTATCAGTTCCAAGACATATTGGATTAGAAATTTTCTTTTGGTTATGGATGCTGGGATCCTTGTGACTTGAAAGTGGTCTTTGGGGGTTCTGGTTTTGAAACCCCATCTGTGTCCTTCCTGGATTGTGGATATTGTCCATGGATCCTTTATATGGTCTTCCCACACCCGAGTAAATAGTTTGAGCCTTGCTCCCACTGTTACGGGTTGGGTGACCAACCCATTAAAAGGACTTCTGTTGTTCCCCTGTGATGGCCAGCTTGGGCTTTTGTGTCCTCAGATAGGACGACTGGGTATTTCTCCAATTGCGTCTGAAGTCCTTGCCTGGCTTGTACGATCTTGCTTCTCTATACCTTTCTGGTAAGTTCCTTCTAAAGGGAGGGAGTTTTTGTTGTTTTGGCCTTCTGTCTGATGGTATTAGACCAGACTTTCCTCCTGTGACCTTGGATATTGCTAGATCCAATTTAGGGCCGAATAAATTGGTTCTGTCATACGGGATTTTACACCAGTTTGATTTTGATGTTCCGTCTGCGACCCATGGTTTTAGCCATAGTGCTCTTCTGGACGTAACTGATGATAGCATTGACCTGGCTGATGATCGGATGATGTCGACGGAAGCTTCAGCTACGAAGTCCCCTGCCAGACTAAGTTCCTGTAGTGCGAGACTATTCTATCTTGGTCTGCTGCTTCTAATAGTAGCTTTTCAATATTTGATGTCCAGCTTGTGATTGCTGTGCCGACCGCTGCTAGAGCGATGGCTGGTCTGCATGCGCCTCCGGCCGATGAGTAGGCCTTTTTCATTTCAAGGTCCATCTTCCTATCCAAGACGTCCCTGAAGGTTACTGCATCTTCTATGGGAAGTGTCATGTGTCTTGCCAATCTCATTAAAGACGAGTCTACTATGGGGGCAGAAATAAGGGGATTTACTGCCGGTTCCCTTAACGGATATAGTTTTGCTATCCTGTTATTGATGCTCGGTTTTTTGTCAGGTTTTTCCCACTCATCTCTTATTAGTTCTTCTAGTTCGTCAATGAAGGGGAATGTTTCCGGATCATTCTTCAGGCTGGGGAAATATTTTCTGATTTTACGAGGTGTCTCTTTTGATTCATCCCAGCCGATGGCTTCTTTGACTGATCTTGTGAAAGGATCTATAAGAGAAAAATCAAACCCAACCGAAAAGGGTGTGTCCTCCTCCGCCACGGAATCGTCTGACCCCTGCAGGATGTACGGGGTTGAAGGCGATATTGTCTGGGTTAACCTCACTGGTTCCGAGACCGAAGCTTCCAATATTGATTCTTTTACTGAATCTCTAATAATATTTGACACTTCTACTGCGCCCGATTCTCTATCTCTCGTGGCTTCGTCCGCACAAGATTGGCAGGCTAGTTTATTTGGGAGGGCCTGTGCTCCGCATACCCAGCAGGCATTAGCCGCAGGACAGGTTTGATGGTTATCTTTCTTCTGAGAAGATGATTTGTGATGGTGGGAGGATGTTCTTGATCTACTTCTCATAGAGTGTGAATGTCTTGAAGGAGAGCGTTCCCTACGTCTGGAATGGGACGATCTTGACGATCTGCCAGGGCTATCGGAAAAGGTGATATTAAAGGCCATGCACTCTTTTAATCTCCTCTTCAATACTTACCCTATACCTTGCTGCCTCTTACCTTACTGGCTGTGGATGGTCTACTTGGGCAGTGGCTTCCATAGGGATAGAAAGAGTGTACCTGAAGGAAGGTAGTTTTTTCAGGCAACAGAGACTCTCAAGATAACAGAGTAAAGCAAAAAAAAAGAAAAACGTTTTTTTTTTTTTTTTTTTAACATAGAAAAACGATTGCCAATGTAATAAAATAGGAAGGTACACTTACCAGCTGGTGGGCGCTGTTCCTAGCTTCTCTTGCTTGCAGCAGTTGAATGTTGCAGAGAATAAGCGAGCGGACAGCAAAATAGCATATGTGGTATGTTTTTTAAATATACCGCCGTCGCCGCGGTAATGACGCGCCGCCGTGCATGCGCACCAGCGGCTAGAGCGCGCTGCCGCCATCTTTAAGACTGGCAAACAGTTAAAAAGGCATGAGGTCACTTCCGGTCGCGGCGGCGATCAGTGTAATGTGAGAATGGGAGCAGGGAGGAAGCGCTGCTATGAGAAAACAGTCATAAGGGAAAAAGAAAGAGAAGGTAAACTGAAATAAAAGAATGGTAGCCATGCCCAGAAATGAAAACCTGTTTAAGGCTTGTAATCTGTCCAGTGCCCCTGAGACCATCAGAGTGGGGGTTCCTGTAATATGGCTCATTTAGAGACCGTACAGACAGGACTTCCAAACTAGGAGAGGCTGAACCTAGCTGGGGTGAGAGTGGTAAAAGGTCTTACGCTACTGCTGTCAGTCCTGGTTCAATGAGGAAGAAAAAGAGAATGAGGCGGGGGGCTCCTCTTCAAACACTTATAGCTAAGCAGTCCTATCAGGTTGTGGGGGCGGAGTCACAACCCAGCGTGTGTGCTGCCATGATGCGTCAGGAAATTGTGTTTATTAAAGGCTGCAAAATGGCAGTATAGAAAGGTGAATTTTATGTGTTCTGTAGCTTTAGGAAGTTAACTGTTGCTAATGGAGTCTGTATATAAATATCACCCTGCCCCCTTGGCTCTACGATGACTTTAGTGTGGAGTTTTCATGAATCCGTATGCAACAAAGCTGATTAACATGTCTGATTCACATGGTTGTGGAGTTTTGTTATGTGCATATTTGTTCTTGGATAGTGACTCAAAGGTGGCCTTGCACGATTAGGTTTTTTTTTTCTTTCATGCAACCATCGATAGTCCAAAAACTTTCCAACATGTTCCTTTCTCAGAATTAAAAAAAAGAATTAACTTCTTTAATGCGGTGCAGGCCACACGATGGTCAAAAATTGCTTGGTCCCTGCTGTACTGGCTGAATTTCGTGCCGTGTATGGCAAACTAAAGTATTCAAATAGAAAAAGGTTGGAATAAGAGCCAAGAAAATAGAGGAATCAGAAATGTGCAATGACATCTTCATTGTTTTTTTAAGTAAAAGTTTCTTTAAAACAGTTATGATATTTAGAAGCTGGAGATAAGAGTGTGAACACACAAATAACTTTTTTGGGGTAGCCTCTCATTGGTGAGCTAAAAAACAATAATAGAAAACTTTTGTACCTCCTTGTAACAATGAGCCACACTCACTCTACTGTTCAAACCAACCCTGTATGTACCAAACGGCAATACAGGCTGCATGGGATTCAGGCTTTATAAATATAGAAATTATCTGTACAAGCAGCAATTAACAAGGCACTAAGGTGAAAAAACATCCGAGTATTTGCCCCCCCCCCCCGAGCCCCCATTTACTTACCTGACCCCTCGAAAGTCCCGCGCCGTGAACGCGCAGGCTTCTCGGTTGATTCATTGGTTGATTGAAAGCAGCGCAGCCATTGGCTTGAGCTACTGTCAATCACATCCAATGACGCGGCACACCGGGGGGGCGGGCCGAGTGATACAGTGAGCAGCCAGGGCCGCCGGCTGTATCACAGGAGCACGCCCGCAAGAACTTTCCACCATGCGAGCTCGCGGACCTGATCGGACGCTTCATTTACTCCTATGGAGCGGTGGATGTCAGTGGTGACATGTCTGCTGACACCCACTGCTATCCGATCCTGTCCGCAAAATCCAGACAGATGGAGACCTGATTTTCCATCCGTCTGGCAGATCGGATGAAAATGGACAGGTGGTCTGTTTTCATCAGATCTCCCCATAGAGGAGAGCAGGGCTCTGACAGGTCTGTCCCTGCACAGTGAGCGGAGACGGACCTGTCATCTGCCTGCTCAGCTGGGATCAAAGAATCGATCCCCCACTGAGCAAAGCTTAGTCCATCGGGAGGACCGCCCGTGGGAAAGAGACCTTTTAATTTTATCATGGGGGGGGGGCAGCGCAACTCCTCTTTAATGAGTTTGCATGGAGCACTTTGCACATGCTGAAATCAATGCAAACTCATTAAACAGTCTACATTTAGTGAAAGTTCATGTACTGCAAAGTTTGCAGTACATGAACTTTCACTGAATGTGGTCTGTTTAATAAGTTTGTAGCATGGATCACTTTGCAATATCATGATCTGTATATTCATTTCCATATTTAGCACTGTGTGATTGGCTTCTTGGCACACGCATGGTAAGACATTTTTTGAAAAAAGTGTGAACGAAATGGGGCCCGCACACCCAAGCGCTTTAGGAAATAATAAGGATTAAAGGTATCAAATGAGTAAGAATCAAAAAAACATCCAGTTTATTGGCAGCTGCTAAAAAAAATCCAGGTGAGATCCAAACATAAAAATATAGCAGAAATGAGCACTGCTCATTTCTGCTATAGTAATAGAAATACATTTCACCTCCTGTCCTGGCCGCTGCCTGGGGTTCCCCCCATGCGCCTCTCTCTCTCTCCTCCACCTGCTATCGTCACAGATAGACCCGGGTCGGAGAGAAGATGCAGCCAGTGAATGTAAGCCGCACGGATGAGGGTAGGCGGAGCATTAGGCCAGTCAAATGGAATGCAGCCAGTCACCGGCCGCTTATGGGGACGCTGGTCGCTCCACCCCCCTCGGCTAAGCATGCTGAAAATACTGCTGCCCATAATATTTACTAGTGCCGCACTGCGAACTATAGCAAGATGGGAGGCAGCAGGGAATAGTGGGGGGGGGGGGGGGGAGGGCGGTCGCGTGAGCTGGGACTCTGTAGGACGGGTCAGGGGGCTTTTTCTTGTGCGGGGGGTGGCTTTCTTGCCGCCCCCCGGCAAAGTGCCGGCCTGGGCCTTGTCGGCCTAGGCCAGGGGTTTTCAAACTGCGGCCCTGTGGCCGGATGCGGCCCTTTGCTTGCCTTTATCCGGCCCTTGGGGCACTATTCCATCCACTGACACCAACAATGGCAAATCATTTTTATTGCTGAAACTACCAATGGGGCACTATTCATACAACTTACACTATCAAAAGGGTACAACTCCTTCTATTGACACCAACAATGGGGCACTAGTCCTCCCACTGACACCAAAGGAATGGTATTGTTTACTCCCTCTCAACATTTTCTACTCCCAATGGCCCTAGTCCGGCCCTCCTAAAGTCTGAAGGACAGTAAACTGGCCCTTTGTTTAGAAAGTTTGGAGACCCCTGGCCTAGGTCAAAAGACAGCACTGACTATATCCAAAACCTAAAAAATAAATAAAGTTTGGTTGGACAAACACTTTTATGCTATTTTCTAGGGATGCGCCGTTACCAGTTTTTTACCACCGAGTATGAGAACCAATACTTTTCCTCATGTACTCGCCGATACCAATTTACCGATACCTATTTTTCGTGTCATGTGACAGTTTTTTTTAAACTAATGAAAAATGATTGCAGTTTATTTATAATTGCAGAGAATTGTAACTCGGAAGACATTATGAAACAAATAAAAAAAAAATGTACTTGCTTGTCACAAGCAAGCACAGAACCAGTGGCGGAACTACCGCCATAGCGACCCACGCGGGCGCTATGGGGCCCGCAGCCGAGGGGGGCCCTGTGAGTCGACTGTGTGGGCGGCGGGTGAACTGCCGAGCTGCCCGTCCGCTCGGCGTTCGCACAGTCTCACGCAGTCACAAGCCCCGGGCCGCTTCCATTATCTTTTAAAACGTCCGCGGTCCGCGGCGCTAGCTGTCTTTTTTTTTTTTCCCCAAAAGCTGGCCGCGGCGGCCGCCGATTGGCTGGCTGCTGCCTTCTGCACACGCACTGCATTGTGGGATTTGTAGTTTGGCCGCGCTACATAGGTAATGAACCTATCAGCGCAGCAAACTACAACTCCCACCTCCCAGGAGTCTCAGAGGCAGCCAGGCAGGTCATGTGGCACGTCAGGGGAGGGTCAGGGGGTACGAGCGGCGTCAAGAGCGTCACACTCATGGGCTGGGACTGGCTGCAGAGGAGAGACGTGAACATCATTAAAGTAAGTGTGAATGATGACCTCCCCCGCAAGCACCCCCCCCCGGCCAGCATACTCAGCCAGCACCCCCCTCCCCAGTCAGCATACTCAGCCCAGCACCCCCCCCGGCCAGCATACTCAGCCCAGAACACCCCCCGGCCAGCATACTCAGCCCAGCACCCCTCTCCCCAGCCAGCATACTCAGCCCAGCACCCCCCTCCCCGGCCAGCATACTCGGCCAGCACCCCCCTCCCCAGTCAGCATACTCAGCCCAGCACCCCCCCCCCGGCCAGCATACTCAGCCCAGCACCCCCCCCCGGCCAGCATACTCAGCCCAGCACCCCCCTCCCCGGCCAGCATACTCAGCCCAGCACCCCCCTCCCCGGCCAGCATACTCAGCCAGCACCCCCCTCCCCAGTCAGCATACTCAGCCCAGCACCCCCCCCCGGCCAGCATACTCAGCCCAGCACCCCCCCCCCGGCCAGCATACTCAGCCAGCACCCCCCTCCCCAGTCAGCATACTCAGCCCAGCACCCCCCTTCCCGGCCAGCATACTCAGCCAGCACCCCCTCCCCGGCCAGCATACTCAGCCACCACCCCTCTCCCCGGCCAGCATACTCAGCCAGCACCCCCCTCCCCGGCCAGCATACTCAGCCCAGCACCCCCCTCCCCAGCCAGCATACTCAGCCCAGCACCCCCCTCCCCGGCCAGCATACTCAGCCAGCACCCCCCTCCCCAGTCAGCATACTCAGCCCAGCACCCCCCCCCCCGGCCAGCATACTCAGCCCAGCACCCCCCCCCCGGCCAGCATACTCAGCCCAGCACCCCCCCCCCCGGCCAGCATACTCAGCCCAGCACCCCCCCCCCCCCGGCCAGCATACTCAGCCCAGCACCCCTCTCCCCAGTCAGCATACTCAGCCCAGCACTCCCCCCCCGGCCAGCATACTCAGCCCAGCACCCCCCCCCCGGCCAGCATACTCAGTCCAGCACCCCCCCCCCCCCCGGCCAGCATACTCAGTCCAGCACCCCCCTCCCCAGTCAGCATACTCAGCCCAGCACCCCCCCCCCCCCCGGCCAGCATACTCAGCCCAGCACCCCCCCCCCCCCCGGCCAGCATACTCAGCCCAGCACCCCTCTCCCCAGTCAGCATACTCAGCCCAGCACCCCCCCCCCCGGCCAGCATACTCAGCCCAGCACCCCCCTCCCCAGCCAGCATACTCAGCCCAGCACCCCCCTCCCCAGCCAGCATACTCAGCCCAGCACCCCCCTCCCCAGCCAGCATACTCAGCCCAGCACCCCCCTCCCCAGCCAGCATACTCAGCCCAGCACCCCCCCCCTGCCAGCATACTCAGCCCAGCACCCCCCCTGGCCAGCATACTTAGCCCAGCACCCCCTCCCCAGCCAGCATACTCAGCCCAGCACCCCCCTCCCCAGCCAGCATACTCAGCCCAGCACCCCCTTCCCAGCCAGCATACTCAGCCCAGCTGGGAGGCTCGTGGGTGGACTGGCCAATCAGCAGGTGGCGGAGCAGAAAGATGACATCATCTCTCACCGCCTGGCGCCCGCCCTGCATCCCGGCAGTTCCGCCCTCACTCACTGTGCAGGCAGCAGAGAGATTACATCATCTCTCTGCTGCCTGACTCAGACTGGGACATAGGAAGTGACAATCCCCATTCCCCACCTTAGCAGGAAAGTGACAATCTGCAACTTGTGGCAAGTGACAAACCGCAACTTGTGGCAGGTGATGTGGCAAGTGGACAATCCGCAATGTGTGGCAGGTGACGTGGCAAGTGACAATCTGCAACGTGTGACAATCTGCATCTGGTGGCAGGCGACTTTGTCGAGTGACAAACTCGGGGCTCCCACTGATTCTGCATTATGGTGAGTTGAACTATTTAATTTTATATAACAATGTAATAATATAAATCTTGTGCTTCAATCATCCTGACACCATAACAACCATGGTGCCGTGATGATTGAAGTAATTTCCCAAATAAGTTGCCCGCAAAAAAATCCATGCAGGTCAGCAATGTGTGTCCTTCAGGGGCTGCATACAGTATACTGCATACTTTGTTGTTCAAAATTAATAAAAGATGTTGCCTGGGTACTGTGCCACGTGAGTGTGGTAATCTGTTGGTCAATGGCACTAGTTCATTTTTTTGGTGGGGGGGGGGGGTTGTTTGCAGGGGGGGGCCCATACAACATTTTGCTATGGGGCCCTGTGATTTCTAGTTACGCCCCTGCACAGAACATGTTTAAAATTAAATTATTATATAAACATACTGGTGTAGGTGCCCCCCTCCCCATGTCATCTCCCAGGCTGCACGGAGACTTGCAGTTTCTGTCTTGTTTTCTACCGCTGAGGAAAAGTTTTGGTGGCGATGAGGGGGCTGCCGCAGCTGCAGGAGAAGTGCAAAGACCACAGAAATGACCTGGCGGGCCGGATTCGTCCCACTGCCTTTTGTTTGACAAGTGCTTTACAGGGTGGAGAGTTTACTACCAATTTAACCATTTGCCTTCCAAGCCTATTCCAACACTTCTACATGTAAATATATATATATATATTTTTTTTGCTAGAAAACTACTTAGAGCTCCCAAACATTATAAAGACCCTTGGCTCAGAGAATAAAATGGTGACAAACTGGAAGTGACAAAATACTCTTTACTTCCAGCTTGTTAGACCATAGAGATGATCGGGGACCTTCTGGGCCTACTCTATGGTCAGCCGGCGGAAATTCTGGCTGCAATCCCGGGTTCCCCCAATGGGACGAGAGAGCTCAGGAAGGCAGCCTGTAAAAACAATCCATCGGCTAATTACCAAAAAGCGGCCTAAATAAAAAAAAATACTGGGTTGATGCCGATGGCTGCTGGAATCATCCCAGTATAATCACTGACTTAGAGCACAAGCCGAGCTGTGTGTCTTGGCCAATGATGGTTAAAAAAATAAAAATAAAAATAAGATCCTTCGTAAAAGCAGCACATATCACACACGTTACATATAGTTAGACACAGATTTAACCCTTTGTCCTATATTTTAACCCATTCCCACCCAGTGTCAGTACAGTGACAGTGCATATTATTAGCACTGATCACTGTATTGACATCATTGGTGATGTCTGTGTCAGTTAGTGTCCGATTGTCTGTCGCACTATTACACTCCCCTTATAAGTTGCTGATTACTGCCATTAGTAGTATAAAAAAAAAATACAAATTCCAATATATATCCCATAGTCTGTAGATGGTATAACTGTCAGACAAACCAATCAATAAACACTTATTTGGACTTTTTTTTCTATCAATGACATAGAATACATTTTGGCCAAAATTTATGAAGAAATTCAATTTTTTTTATTTTTTATTGGATGGATAGAAGAAAGTACAAATATATACATACATACATATATATATATATATATATATATATATATATATATACACACAGTTGCAATAAAAAGTATGTGAACCCCTTGGAATGATATGGATTTCTGCACAAATTGGTCATAAAATGTGATCTGATCTTCATCTAAGTCACAGCAATAGACAATCACAGTCTGCTTAAACTAATAAACACACAAATAATTAAATGTTACCATGTTTTTATTGAACACACCATGTAAACATTCACAGTGCAGGTGGAAAAAGTATGTGAACCCCTAGACTAATGAGATCTCCAAGAGCTAGTTGGAGTAAGGTGTCAGCCAACTGGAGTCCAATCAATGAGATGAGATTGGAGGTGTTGGTTACAGCTGCCCTGCCCTCTAAAAAACACACACCAGTTCAGGGTTTGCTTTTCACAAGAAGCATTGCCTGATGTGAATGATGCCTCGCACAAAAGAGCTCTCAGAAGACATACGATTAAGAATTGTTGACTTGCATAAAGCCGGAAAGGGTTATAAAAGTATCTCCAAAAGCCTTGCTGTTCATCAGTCCACGGTAAGACAAATTGTCTATAAATGGAGAGAGTTCAGCACTGCTGCTACTCTCCCTAGGAGTAGGAATCCTGTAAAGATGACTGCAAGCACACAGCGCAAACTTCTCAATGAGGTGAAGAAGAATCCTAGAGTGTCAGCTAAAGACTTACGAAAGTCTCTGGCATATGCTAACATCCCTGTTAGCGAATCTACGATACGTAAAACACTAAACAAGAATGGATTTTATGGAAGGATACCACAGAGGAAGCCACTGCTGTCCAAAAAAAACATTGCTGCACGTTTACAGTTTGCACAAGAGCACCTGGATGTTCCACAGCAGTACTGGCAAAATATTCTGTGGACAGATGAAACCAAAGTTAAGTTGTTTGGAAGAAACACACAACACTATGTGTGGAGAAAAAGAGGCACAGCACACCAACATGAAAACCTTATCCCAACTGTAAAGTATGGTGGTGGGGGCATCATGGTTTGGGGCTGCTTTGCTGTGTCAGGGCCTGGACGGATTGCTATCATCGAAGGAAAAATGAATTCTCAAGTTTATCAAGACATTTTGCAGGAGAACTTAAGGCCATCTGTCCACCAGCTGAAGCGCAACAGAAGATGGGTGTTGCAACAGGACAACGACCCAAAGCATAGAAGTAAATCAACAACAGAATGGCTTAAACAGAAGAAAATACGCCTTCTGGAGTGGCCCAGTCAGAGTCCTGACCTCAACCCGATTGAGATGCTGTGGCATGACCTCTGTAAAGAGGAATGGTCAAGAATTAGGGCTCTTTCACACGGGGCGGATCAGTCATGATCCGCCCCATGAAGCTCCGCTTGCTCAGCGGGGATCGCTCAGTTGATCCCCGCTGAGCCGGCGGATGACTGGGCAGTCCCCGCACACTGTGCAGGGACCGCCCTGTCAGAGCGCCGCTCTCCCCTATGGGGAGATCGGATGAACACGGACAGTCTGTCCGTGTTCATCCGATCCGCCGACGGAAGGAAAAATAGGGTTTTCCTCCGTCACACTTTGGCGGAGCGGATGTCAGCGGACATGTCACCGCTGACATCCGTGGCTCCATAGGGCTACATGGAGCGTCCGTCCAGGTCCGCCTAAAAAACTGACAGGCGGACCTGAACGGACCCTCCGTGTGAAAGGGGCCTTACTCCTGACCGTTGTGCACGTCTGATCTGCAACTACAGGAAATGTTTGGTTGAAGTTATTTCTGCCAAAGGAGGTTCAACCAGTTATTAAATCCAAGGGTTCACATACTTTTTCAACCTGCACTGTGAATGTTTACATGGTGTGTTCAATAAAAACATGGTAACATTTAATTCTTTGTGTGTTATTAGTTTAAGCAGACTGTGATTGTCTATTGTTGTGACTTAGATGATGATCAGATTACATTTTACGACCAATTTGTGCAGAAATCCATATCATTCCAAAAGGGTTCACATACTTTTTATTGCAACGGTGTGTGTGTATATATATATATTTTTTTTATTATTATTTTTTTTTTAAATTTTTTTTTTTATTATTTTTTTTTTTTGTTTATATTGAAAAAAATAAAAATCCCAGTGGTGATCAAATAGCACCAAAAGAAAGTTCTATTTGTGTGGGAAAAAAAATATATCACTTTAATTTGGATACAGTGTGGCATGACCGCGCAATTGTCAGTTAAAGTAGTGCAGTGCTGAATACCAAAAGATGGTCTGGTCATAAAGGAGCAAAACCTTCCGGAGGTCAAGTAGATAAAGTGCAACTAAAGGGAGTGAGCTACCTTTCCTCCAATGAGCCTGCCCCGCCATGGCATCTTATCCTGTGTGTTAGTCTTCATTGGCTGTCACTCCTGTGAATGCATAGGAGGCATCATTCAAGCATACAGTGTATTGTTTGGAGGTGTAGGTTGAGCGGTGCATGCACCGCTCAGTTTACATGCCAGACAAGACAGCGAGCAGGCAAGTCGGGGCATTTAATTGCAGAAGAGACAGTGCATGTCTCTGCTGCAATAAAAGGTGGCCTGCAGTTTGTTCCAGCAGGATTTTCAGGCCCTGTCCACTCTTGGGTATAGCAGAAATGTGCATTTTCACACGTTTCCGAAAACACACAAAAAATGCTAAAATGTGACGCACTTGCGTTGCCATTATTTCTTTATGACGCCCAAAACGCGGCGGAGCAATTGCGTGTTTTCTCTGAGACAAAAACGCGTGCAAAAACACACTTGGCTCATGTCCAAACCTTGGTAGTCCTGGTTTATGGAGCAGAGGGAGACCCATTCAAATGAATGCGAAAAAAAGAGGACAAGGAGTGACCCCATTGGACCCAACCAGAATGTGTCATAGACATGCCTCCATCCCCATGTATATATCTGGAAAAGGAAGGGAAGGGTTTGGGACTTTACATGAGGCATGTATATGTGCATAATAAAGAGGACGAGTATCGAGTTGTACATGGACTACATGTCAAAAATCCCGCTGGGAGTAGGCATGTAGCCATGGAATAATAAGTAGAAATTAATAGAACCAATCAAATGCAACCAATATAAACACTACATAATATGCTATAAATTGTATTGTATAAATAATATACGTTACATGATTTCCACAATAATGAATATAATCAATATAAAGATTATAACATATTTAATGTCTTTTGATATACATAATTGGTACAGGCAAAAGCAGTTAATGAATGAGTTTGATACATATACAGGTCCAATAAATTATAATCATCATAATAAATATAAATATTCAATAAAAAATTGTAAGAATTCATGATATGTAAACAAGCTTGGCCTGGCATCCTAGAGTCAAGACTTGACGCATTTCGTGGCATTGTCAGCCACTCATCAGGAGTAGGGATGCATAGATTTAGGCTATAAGGTAAGATGGAGAAATAAGTAAATAGATGAATCAAATTTTGTTGGGTATACCATAAACTCTGTAACTCTGTATATGTATCAAACTCATTAATTAATTGCTTTTGCCTGTACCAATTATGTATATCAAAGACATTAAATATGTTATAATTTTATTATTGATTATATTCATTATTGTGGAAATCATGTAACGTATATTATTTATACGATACAACTTACCGTATATCATATTATGTAGTGTTTATATTGGTTGCATTTGATTGGTTCTATTAATTTCTACTTATTATTCCATGGCTACATGCCTACTCCCAGCGGGATTTTTGACATGTAGTCCATGTACAACTCGATACTCGTCCTCTTTATTATGCACATATACATGCCTCATGTAAAGTCCCAAACCCTTCCCTTGCTTTTCCATTCAAATGAATGGCGCCGTTCCAAAAACATGCTACAAAAAAAAAAAAAAGCCACATAAACGTGACACTAGTGTGGACAGGGTTTTAGTTCCACTTGAAAACTGATCTAAAGTCTCCTATCCTTTACAAACGAGGAAGCTGCCATCTCAGGTTCACACGTGTGTGTGTGTGTGTGTGCTGAGGTTTTGGCTAGTTTTACAAGCGTTTCTAGGCAGACTCCCATTGGCCTCTATTTGGATGTGTGTTTTCATGAAAGCACATCATTGATGCAAGAAAGTGCTAAATGAACCAGATAATAAGTGTCTGAAATAAAATAAAAATACAACACACTGCAAAAAACAAACGGCGGCACTCACTGGCATCTGAATACTACAACACATCAAAAGATGTGTGCTGCCCCTTAAAGTGGTTGTAAATCCTCTGGTGTTAGTTGCACCTACAGGTAAGCCTAGATTAAGGCTTACCTGTAGGTGTTTGCAATATCTCCTAAACCTACACGGTTTAGGAGATATTTGCCAAAAATAGTACATCGGCGCAGGCGCACTGTAAATGCCGGTTTAATGAATCGATAACGCCGGCTTTTACAGCTCCCGCGCGCATGTGCGGATTGACGTTTTCGCCGCTCTGGCCAATCACAGCGCCGGAGCGGCGATACCCGGAAGTAACCTTCCGGAGCGATGTCTGCGGCCGGAGGGGGAGACGAGGACGGCTTCGAGGGATTTGATCTAAGGTAAGTAATGCATAATATGCTAGTCATACTAGCTCATTATGGCATTGTCTTCCAGGTTTTTAACCACTTAAGCCCCAGACCATTTTGGCTGGTTAAGGACCAGGCCACTTTTTGCGATTCGGCACTGCGTCGCTTTAACTGACAATTACGCGGTCGAGCGACGTTGCTCCCAAACGAAACTGATGTCCTTTTTTTCCCACAAATAGAGCTTTCTTTTGGTGGTATTTGATCACCTCTAGGGTTTTTATTTTTTGCGCTATGAATAAAAATAAAGCGACAATTTTGAAAAAAATTCTATATTTTTTACTTTTTGCTATAACAAATATCCCCAAAAAATATATAAACATTTATTTTTTCCTCAGTTTAGACCGATACGTATTCTTCTACATATTTTTTGGTAAAAAAAAAAATCGCAATAAGCGTTTATTGATTGGTTTGCGCAAAAGTTATAGCGTCTACAAAATAGGGGGTAGTTTTATAGCATTTTTATTTTAAAAAAAAATATTACTAGTAATGGCGGCGATCAGCAATTTTTATCGTGACTGCGACATTATGGCGGACACATCCGACACTTTTGACACCATTTTGGGACCAGTCATTTTTACAGTGATCAGTGCTATAAAAATGCACTGGTTACTGTAAAAATGACACTGGCACTGAAGGGGTTAACCACTAGGGGCACTGAAGGGGTTAAGTGTGCCTAAGGGAGTGATTCTCACTGTTAGGGGGCGTGGCTACGAGTGACACGTCACTGATCTCCGCTCTGATTACACAGAGCGGAGATCGGTGACAGTGTCAGTAGGCGAGCGGGGAGATGTTGTGTTTACACTAACATCTCCCCGCTTCATCCCTCCGTGAGACGATCGCGGGGATCCCCGCGGCGATCGAGTCTGCGGGGATGGCGGCAGGGTCGCGAGCCCGCCCGCCAGCGGAGCGCGCGTGACCACACGGCAGGCAGTTAAAGGGGACGTACAGGTACGTGATTGTGCCTGTACGTGCCATTCTGCCGACGTATATATGCCGTGGCCGGTCCTTAAGTGGTTAAAAATAAATAAATAAAAAAAAAAAAAAATCGGGGTTTACAACAACTTTCAGTTGCAAAGTATGTAATAACATTTCATATGATTGTAGCGCACGGACCCTTTTCTCCTGCCTTTGGCTCACCTGCAGGTCAAGGCACACCACGCCACATGCCCGTAGCCTCCTGTTTTAAGCCCTGGTTCACACTGGTGCGATTTGACATGTCAAATCGCATGTCAAATCGGCGAAATTTGCAGCAAATTGCGGGCTATGGCACCGTCCTAATCGGTGCGACGCCGCATCAGCGGCGCTGCACCGATTACAAAAAGTAGTTTCTGTACTACTTTTTGCGATTTCAGCCGCGATTTACATTGACATCTGTTTCAGATGTCTGAAATCGTGGCTGAAATCGGGACTGCCAGCGGGAGTGAAATCGTGCGAGTTCAGCTGAACTCGCAGGCTTCACTCCCGCAGCCCCAGTGTGAACGTGGGCTTAGAGGTTGAGCGGTGTTAACAGTTTTGGGTCCCGCAGCGAGTTACTCCCTTCAACTGGTTCTTGTCTCCCAGAGTGTAGGGACAAGTCTCTATTTCTCCCCAGGAAGGCCAATGTCCACACCACTTTAACTTCAACGCTGAGTTTATTTTATGAGCAAAGTTCAAGTTCAGCAGTAGTGATGAGCCGAACACCCCCGGGTTCGGTTTGCACCAGAACCCGCGAACGGACCGAAAGTTCGCACGAACTTTAGAACCCTATTAAATACAATGGATGCGAACGTTCGAAATCTAAAGTGCTAATTATAACGACTATTATGCATGTTATTGTCCTAAAAAGGGTTTGGGAACCCAGGTTCTGCACCAGGGGACATGTATCAATGCAAAAAGAAGTTTTAAAAACGGACGTTTTTCTGGAGCAGTCATTTTAATGATGCATAAAGTGAAAAAAAAAAAAGTCAAATATTAAATATCGTACCTGGGGGGTGTCTAAAGTATGACTGTGAAGTGCCACGTGTTTCCCATGTTTAGAACTGTCCCTGCACAAAATTACATTTCTAAAGGAAAAAAAGCCATTTAAAACTGCTTGCGGCTTTAATTTAATGTCTGGTCCCGGTAATATGGATGAAAAGCTTTGAGAAAAATGGCATAGCTACCCCATCACCCCCCCCCCCCCCACCCCAGCCCATTACCAGACCCTTTGGGTCTTGTATGGATATTAAGGGGAACCCCGCACACAAAATAAAAAAGGCCCTATATACTCTGAACAGCCGTATACAGGCGGTGCATATAAGACAGGGACTGTAGGTTTGTTCTTATGTAGAATCTGTTTGTAATTTTGAACAGGTACATTGTTTAAGTGTAGCTCCAGCCAAAAAATCTATTTTTAAGCTTTTTGGAAAACATAGGGAAGGGTTATCACCCCTGCAACATTTGTTTTGCTGTCTGTGCAGTGTGCACCTGTTCAGAACAGTTCACCTCACTTTCCGTCCTAATGACAAATGTTTTTTGAAAATTTGGGGTTTTTATTGAAACAAGAATTGGTGATAAAGAATCAGTGGAGAGGAGACACTTTTTTTCCCATATTAACTCTTACAGGAGAGAATTTGCCTTCCTAGGGGTAGATTTCCTCTCACTTCCTGTTGTATCCTTCCGTTTGCAAGGAGGAGTCGTTTGTAAGTTGGATGTTTGAAAGTAGGGGCCTGCCGTATATACTCAGCTGAAATTTGCCCCTTACATGTTGGTGTTGCCACAACACTGTGAGCCCTCACAGTTACTCTTGGTGGGCGCATGAATGGGCCCTGCTGTGAATTATTAGATCAAGAATTGTAATTGTAATTGCATGCCCCTGTTGAACAGGGGCTGAAAAATTGGGCCTTTGGTGGTGGTGGTGGTGGTGGTGGTGGTGGTGTTGATGTTGACACAACACTGTAAGGCCTCACAGTTAGTCTTGGTGGGTGCAGGAATGGGCCCTGCTGTGAATTATTAGATCAAGAATTGTAATTACATGCCCCTGTCAAACAGGGGCAGAAAATTTGAGCCTTAGGCACTGGTGCCACAACACTGCAACCCCTCACAGATACTGTACTTGGAGCACAGCAATGAGCCCTGTTGCAAAGTATTGCATCAAAAATTGTAATTACACGCCCCTGTTAAACAGGGGCTGAAAAATTGGGCCTTAGCCACTGGTGCTGGTGCCACGACACTGCAACCACTCCCAGATACTCTAGTTGGAGTGCAGGAATGAGCCCTGCTGCAAAGCATTGCATAAACAATTGTAATAACACACCCCTGTTAAACAGGGGCTGAAAAATTGGGCCTTAGCCACTGGTGGCGGCACCCAGAAACAAAAATGTTCTTCCAAGCTATCATCGTCAATCGAATCATTGAGGAGGAGGAGGATAGTCAGTCAACATAACAGGACAGTCTCTCAGCATCAGCATCAGTCTTGAAGGGATGTGACATTTGAAAATAAATTAGTCTGTTATATCAGCTTCAGGTGTTTGGTAGCTGGTGGTGATCCAAGACTGGTTCATCTTTATGAAGGTCAGTCGATCAACAGAGTCGGTGGACAGGCGCACCCTGTGATCCGTGACAAATCCTCCAGCAGCACTGAATGTGCGTTCTGAAAGAACGCTGGATGCAGGACAGGCCAGTAGCTCAATTGCATACTGTGCAAGCTCTGGCCAGTGATCCATCCTCAAGACCCAGTACGCCAGAGGATTTTCGGTGGGAAAGGTGTCCAAGTCTGACCTTGCCCCTAGGTATTCCTGCACCATGCATATCAGACGCTGGCGATGGTTGCTGGAACCGATCATACCTTGGGGCTGCGGACTAAAGAATTGTCTGAACGCTTCGGTCAGACGGCCACCTTCCCCACCGCTCCTTCTTTGACTGACCGAAGCCTCAGCAACTCGTTGTCCAGGACCAGGAGTTTGTAACCTCCCAGTCTCTGGGAACGCGTTGCACAGACCTTTCTGCAAGGCCTCCCGGAGTTGTCTCATCCTCTGCTCCCTCTGCGACGGTAAGATAAGGTCCGCAACCTTACCCTTGTACCGTGGATCAAGGAGAGTGGCCAGCCAGTAATGGTCCCTCTCCTTGATCCGAAGAATACGAGGATCCTTCCGCAGACTTTGCAGGATCAGGGAGGCCATGCAGCGTAGGTTAGCTGAGGCATTCAGTCCGGAGTCCTCTGGGTCACTAAGGACGACATGATCCGCAGCCACCTCCTCCCAGCCACGTACAAGTCCACTGGTTTCTTGGGACTGTAAATCATCCCTAAAAGACTGCTGCTGATGATGCTGAGTGCCAGGCTCCACCTTCATGCTGACACAATCCTCCTCCTCCTCCTCTTCTTCCTGTGCGATGGGTGGGACAGAAGGAACACTGTCTGGGTAAAGGGGGCCTTGAGAGGCAAGGAAGTGTTGTGGAATTCCAGGCTGCTGTTTACAGAGCACACAGCCTATAATTCCTGTGCTATCTAAGCACACATCAGATTTCATCTTTTTGCAATAATGCTATCTTTAGCCTAAGTTTGCTAAAATCCACTCACCGTTCATTCCATCATTCATCCAAGAAAGGCAGCACCACAAAAGCTTCTCTTCTCATCAGGCCATTCCAGCAAAGACTGACTAATAAAAGCCTATGATTAGGCGTCGGCTAAACTCAAAAGATCTCACACAGGAGGTGATTGGCTGCAGCAACCAATCCCCTCCCCCATGGGCGGGAACCTCACAGGATGTTCCTTCCTCACAGGAAAATGACAATACCTGGACATTCCTTCCAACAGGAGATGTCATACATGAATACAATAACGTAGGATGGCTAAAGTTACCGTTGATAGGAATTCTTATTCTGCGCTATTCCATAGAATAACGCATATTAAGATTATACTATTATTGAATGGGGGAGGGAGGCTATCTGCAGATGCGCACTACGAATTCCAACCAATGTTGATCAGACACAGCAGAGACAAGAGTACGCATCTGCTCATAACCAATGATGTTGTTGCAGAGCGAGCATATCCCCCCCCTCAACGATCATCCGTGCTAATGCACAGAGGGCCCCCACGTCGGTGGACATATCCGCACCCTGCAAACATCACACTCCAACCTCAAGACGTTTTCCCCTATCAGACGGGATTCAACCAGCCTCAGACTACCCCAATCAGCTCTTTTAGAGCGGGTTGCGGAAGTACTAACACTGGGTGACACTATGACAATACATATTAAATACATCTCCATAAAAATCTCCACAACAGTCCTCCTTTTTTTGTCATATGCACCCCATGTGTCCCTCGATGAGAGTTGATCTGCTTCTTACACCTGTAAATGAATCAGTCCTTAGTCCATAAAAAGGAAAACACGGCTTGACATGTAGACTCTACTCTTCAGGGGCATGACTTGTAAAGGAGGACACGACATGGTGAGCTGTAGTAATTGCCGATCCGTCTGTGATCCTCTGTGTCTTGTATGTGGGTCCTGCTTCGGGGCGTCTCATCAAGGAAACTCTGGTCACGCGTCAAATCAGGCAACAGGAGCACCTCGTCACGACATAGAAAGAATAGAAATAAAACAACATGAGTATATATATTCCCACTTCCTTTAAAAATTAGATCCCCAAAGATTCCCAGACCCTTAAAATAGACTCCCAACCTTCACTTAGCTACAGCTCTGGCTTCAACAATTACATGAAGAACCCTATCCTTAACGGATGAGAATTGTTCAATCGTATCCCAAGCCCGAGCCCCCCCCACATGCAGGACACCATGCCCAGACCTGGTTCGGGGCTGGTGAACAAATCCCTTCTAGCTGTCCCTGCCATTCTTAATTTCCTGCGCCATCAGATCCTCGCGATCGGCCGCGACCTAAGATGCTGGGACAGCTTCACCATCACGCATGAACCTCTTGCTTTGGGGGAATTACCTTTATAAGCTGCAGATCCGCATAAACACCAAACTAAAGTTCAAACACACTTGTGGGCTGCCTAGATACCCAAACCGACAAGAGGCAGAGCCATTAAAACTAAAACCAATTTTACCCTCTAAAAAATGCATCGTTAGATTCCATTGACAAGTGTCTGTTTGGAGTCTTCACTAGTTTGTCAAAACTCCTCATACCCATAATAACATCATAAATGACATGTACCGCTGTCATCGCTGGGGACTAAAACTCCTCATACCCATAATAACATCATAAATGGCATGTACCTCTGTCATCGCTGGGGACTAAAACTCGGTGAAGACTCAGAACAGACCATCGGTCCTGTTCGCTTTCTGAGCTAGTCAGGACATACACTTTAAATAATAACTTGGGATGCTTTTCACCGTTACCCTCGCTAAAATTTACTAAACAACAAAAATATAAATAAACAAAGATACTCCTCATTCTTTGGTGTGGTTGAGCCGCTTCTTGCAGTGGTTGGCGTGGTCTCATCCCTCAAGCTTCTTTACAACGACCCAGTCACCTGGTTGGAAAGAATGTAAACTGATTATTAAATCAGGGTCCAGGAGGGACTCGTGAAAACCTTTTGGTGGACATTTTGAAGTTCATGTCACAACGATCGCACCTCCCCCATCAGCCGAGAATATAAGTGACAGCTAATGAGGAGAGTACGACCCTGATTTTGATTGACCTCCAAACAACCCACATATGACAATAACCCAGACATCGGGACTGTGGTCACTGCATAACCTGTGCGTGGCTTACAATACCTGGAGCCATTGACAAGGTTCTTAGCCTCTGGGATGGGAACCTACTTCACCAGACTGCTGCTTGCCGATTCAAATTCTATTAAAGAAAGACAGTCTTGGCACAAACTTGGTTAGAATTACAGAGGTTATTATTAGTTTGAAAAAAAAAAACTGTCACTCTTACATTTATCACTTCTCCCCCCTTTTCTTCCCCATTAAAGACTGAAGGAAGAAATGTGTGGTGCAGGAAAAAAGAAACAATGAAATAGCCTATGATACTTTTACCGCCTTAGACTCATATTTATCCATATGTACAGCTGTCTACATACACCTGTTCTCTGTGTACAAACTCCTTGGACCTGAAAAATACTTATAAGCAAAATTATTACTCTATTCTTCATATTTAACCTGCAAAGAATGGAAAACAACAATGACATTCCTGTACATTGGTAAATTGTCAATGACATTCTTTCAAAACCGATTCAAACAAAACCCTCTGTAACCCTTACTTTTCCCGTTCCTACAAAAATACAACAGCCGCGACGCATTGAAGGATCGCCGCGGTAAGTTCGAACATATTCACGTTACTACATACAAACATTCCGATACAAACGTGGGGGAAATACTTCCAAGTTTCCAAAACCACAAATGAAAAAAAACAAAAACAGCCAGAATTCTACCTTTACTCTTTCAGCAATAGGAAAAAAATACAATGGGAATATGAGAGCAACTCGAGAAGCTTGCATGGACCAGCCATACAAAGTTCAAACAAACGGGCATGAGACTACACCTCCATCAACACTCATCATTACAGATTTCTGAAGCCGCAGCTTAACTACATCCATTCCAGAGGGATACCCAAAATAGTATCCTTGGACCACCTATGTTAATCTTTTTTGGGGTTCAAAGGCCTTTGCCCCAAAACTAGGCTTCGTGCACTGTGTGACCGTCTGACTATGGGAAGCCTCCATTCCTTCCCTTTGCACAGACCTCCTTGTGTCCATGGCGATTCGAATCGGCTTATCGTCTTAAACCTGCGTCCAGGTTAAACCGTTGCACCCATTTTCGGAGATCACCGCCCGGTGTCTTCTTATACGGTGAATTGCAGAACTACAACCACTATATGGTCAAGTCCTCCAACTAGAAACCCTAACCGAGGCGTCAACTCTATGGCTTGTTGTCCCAACACTTTTGGAACTACAACAACAACCACAGATCAACCCCCGAATTAGGCCTCTACCCCTCACAGTGCATGCATACACAAGCATTTTCCGCTATACACCCATACACTACGTTGTCAGACTAAACCACACAGAACACTTACGCCAGTTTACCACCTGCAGAACAATGTGGCTTCTCTCTGTATCTAGATGATAAAACAATGGTGATGCCCCCCTGTTTGCTCTCTACCAAAAACTGTATTACAGTCCAAAACTTCACAAAACTGGAACAAAATATAAAACACTTTTAAAACGCCAAAATGCTTTCCATTTTTCTTCCAGACACAAATCTCATTGCTCACCTTTAAAAACCCCAAGCTCCTCCCACTAACTTTCTGCTGATATATAAATGCTGAAAAGAAACTTCCGGTTATGCTCAGCTCTTAAAAAACCAAACTGGTTTATTTACATATCAATTGTTCAGGAAGAGGGAGGGGGAGGGGAGGCGTTAGCCATAATCGCCTTGTCTATCAAGACTTCAAAAAAAAAAATCCATGGCTACACATTATATATATTTCAACCATTTAAAACCTTGTCAAGGAAATTATGGAATAAACCCCCCTTTGCAAATGGGAGGGAATCCCCCCTGACCCACACATCTCTGGAAGTCAGACCATAAGTTGGGACTCAAAATACAAACTCCTGCCAAAAGATGGCTATACAGTACAAGTTCCAAAAAAATTAATTGCTCTCTGGGAAACTCCCAAATATTTAAACATAAAAACACATCATTGTACAAAAACTCTGTTAGTCTTACAATCTATCAAAATTCAGTGTAAAGTGAAGTTTTTCTTAAAACCAAAATCCAATGCAAAAAAAAAACGCCGCGCATATACTGCAAAGTCAGCTGACCCTGCAATAGCTTACACTCACCCAAATGAAAACAGAGAAACCTTTCTCCTAACACCATCTGCATGGAGTTTGCATGCTGTCCCTGTCTCTGCGTTGGCCTCCCCCCACACTCCAACTGCTGGTAGATCAGCCAGATCCCATCCATAAATAGGCCCCAGCATGTGCGTGTGTCTGCAAGCACGTTGTGGCCCCTCGGGGTAAAACCGCGCTATTTTAAGATACCTCTCAACTCACCTCAAAAGGTGATGCTTAGAAAAGCAATTTAAACCAGAGACAAAACTGCGCCAATCAACAAATGCCAATACAGCATATTCAGGAGTCGTGTTTGCTAAACTGGAACTTCCTATCTCAAACTGTAAACGTCTCTCAAAATGGCCGACAAGCCAGGACTACAAAATGGTGGATGACCCACCACAGCACCTCATGGACAACAAGAATTACGCCATTGACGCATTCAATTTTTCCCGCCAAAACCAGCATCTCTTTAAAAAATAAATGTTTTTCTCCACAAAGACTGACTACACCATTGAAACTTTTCTAAATTATCATCAAAATCCACTGAAAAAGATGTCAGCTACACTCTACAAGGACCACATGTACACTTACAAACTTAGCCTCCCTTTTGCCAACTAAACAGCACATTCAATAAATGTGAGTTACATGACAATATTAAAAACATATTCATTTCTCTAAGTTCATATACTCTGAGATATTCACCACTTTTCTCTACCTAAAGTTCACACACAGTGGCCTCAGCTTCCATAACAAAGCCATTGCAGAGACATACCTCCTCAATGCTAGCATCCAAAACAGCCTGCAACCATTCAAAGGGCGTATTCCTTTCAACAAACAGCTACTATTGTCTGGCTTCCAACAATGCCTGGCCACTTGAATATGCGGCAGGAATTTTCAACTTTAAGACCAAACACTTTTGTTAAATTATTTTTACACCCCTGGGGACATGTGTCTTTGTCCCCTATAAAGGCAAAAATCACAATTTATCCATTTCTATTTTTCATAGAAATCACAAACACCACACACATACAGTATATTGTTGCTTGTAACATCAGATCATCTCTCAGGGCCCGGCCCTTCCACTACAAAACTCCTGCATGCTATTTACAGAAAGTCACCAACTTTCACCCTTGTAACTGAGATGCTGCCTGCCCCGCCCCCACTAAACCTCATGGCTTATGGCTCAATGCAGCGGCCATCTTTAACAAGGCCGCCAATCTCAGTGTAGGCTGCATGAAATACCACAGCTATACCTTCATTTCATACACAATATACAGTCTCCATCAGATCATCTCTTACACAACTTCAGTAACACTTATGGGGACACATGTCCTGCATCACACAAACAATCTAATCACACACAGGCATACACAAACAAATTCACAGGCCTACGATCGGATTCAGAGGCATACGATCTCTCTCCCAACAAAATCACACACACACATGCACGATCGGATTCGCAGACATACACACGCACACATACACACGCTGCAAACTTAAAGCATTATTTCAAAAAGACAAAAAAAATGTTCTTTTAAAGAGTAGAGCCCCCCCACATCGGAACGTAGATCCACTCTTCCCCCCATCTCGATCCGATGTCCAAAGGGACTCCATCTATTCCCAAAAATCCTGGCCCGCCATTACTGTTGTGGAATTCCAGGCTGCTGTTTACAGAGCACACAGCCTATAATTCCTGTGCTATCTAAGCACACATCAGATTTCATCTTTTTGCAATAATGCTATCTTTAGCCTAAGTTTGCTAAAATCCACTCACCGTTCATTCCATCATTCATCCAAGAAAGGCAGCACCACAAAAGCTTATCTTCTCATCAGGCCATTCCAGCAAAGACTGACTAGCCGACGCCTAATCATAGGCTTTTATTAAACTCAAAAGATCTCACACAGGAGGTGATTGGCTGCAGCAACCAATCCCCTCCCCCATGGGCGGGAACCTCACAGGATGTTCCTTCCTCACAGGAAAATGACAATACCTGGACATTCCTTCCAACAGGAGATGTCATACATGAATACAATAACGTAGGATGGCTAAAGTTACCGTTGATAGGAATTCTTATTCTGCGCTATTCCATAGAATAACGCATATTAAGATTATACTATTATTGAATGGGGGAGGGAGGCTATCTGCAGATGCGTACTACGAATTCCAACCAATGTTGATCAGACACAGCAGAGACAAGAGTACGCATCTGCTCATAACCAATGATGTTGCAGAGCGAGCATATCCCCCCCTCAACGATCGTCCGTGCTAATGCACAGAGGGCCCCCCGTCGGTGGACATATCCGCACCCTGCAAACATCACACTCCAACCTCAAGACGTTTTCCCCTATCAGACGGGATTTAACCAGCCTCAGACTACCCCAATCAGCTCTTTTAGAGCAGGTTGCGGAAGTACTAACACTGGGTGACACTATGACAATACATATTAAATACATCTCCATAAAAATCTCCACAACAGAAGTCCTCCTCTTCCTGCCTCTGTTCTGCCTCAAGTGCCCTGTCCATTATTCCACGCAGCGTATGTTCCAACAGGTGGACAAGAGGTACAGTGTCACTGATGCATGCACTGTCACTGCTCACCATCCTCGTGGCCTCCTCAAATGGTGCCAGGACAGTGCATGCATCCCTGATCATGCCCCACTGGCGTGGTGAAAAAAAACCGAGCTCCCCTGACCCTGTCCTGGTGCCGTAGTCGCACAGGTACTCATTGATGGCCCTCTGCTGCGTGTGCAACCGCTGCAGCATGGCCAACGTTGAGTTCCACCTGGTGGGCATGTCACATATAAGGCGGTTCTTGGGCAGGTTCAACTCCTTTTGCAGCTCAGCCAGGCGAGCACTGGCATTATAAGATCTGCGGAAATGCACACAGACTTTCCTGGCCTGCCTCAGGACATCCTGTAAGCCCGGGTACCTGCCCAAGAACCGCTGCACCACCAGGTTAAGGACGTGAGCCACACAGGGCACATGGGTCAGTTGTCCCTGTCGGAGAGCGGAGAGGAGGTTGGTGCCATTGTCGCAAACTACCATTCCTGGCTTAAGCTGGCGTGGCGTCAACCACCTCTCGGCCTGCCCCTGCAGAGCAGACAGAACCTCTGCCCCAGTGTGGCTCCTGTCCCCCAAACACACCAGCGCAAGCACGGCATGGCATCTTTTTGCCTGCGTACTTGCGTAGCCCCTTGAACGCCTACGGAGCACCGCTGGTTCCGAGGACAAAGCACAGGAAGAGGCCACGGAGGAAGAAGAAGAGGAGGGGGTGGAGGACAGAGATGTGTCACAACCAGTAGTAGCATTTTGGAGGCGTGGCGGTGGAACAACACTACTGCACCTTGTCCTGCATCCTTCCCAGCTGCCAAAAGAGTGACCCAATGGGCCGTGAAAGAAAGGTAACGTCCCTGTCCATGCCTGCTGGACCATGAGTCAGCGGTAATATGCACCTTACCGCTGACCGCCCTGTCCAGCGAGGCCAAGACATTGCCTTCCACATGCCGGTAGAGAGACGGAATCGCCTTCCGTGAGAAAAAAAGTGGCGTTTGGGAACCTGCCACTGAGGAACCGCACATTGCACAAACTCACGGAAGGGGGCCGAGTCTACCAACTGAAAAGGCAGCAGTTGAAGCGCTAGCAATTTAGCCAAGCTAGCATTCAACCGCTGGGCATGTGGATGGCTGGGAGTGAACTTCTTTCGACGGTCCAGCAGCTGGGGTAGGGAAATTTGCCTGCTAGAATCGGACGTTGGTGTACTGCTAGCAGAGTGCCCACAAGTACTTGGCTGTGACACACCTAATTCTACACCTTCATTCCTCTCAGAGCAGGTTTCAGAGAGGACTGAAGGTATAGTGGGGTTGGAGATCCCAGCTGATGCGGTGCAAGAAGAGGTCAGCTTTGTTCTTTGGTGTGGGTCTTTAAGGTAGGCTTGCCAACGAGCTGCATGGCAGGTCAACATATGTCTGGTCAAGCATGTGGTGCCCAAGCGGGTGATGTTTTGGCCACGCGATATACGCTTGAGACATATGTTGCAAACAGCAGCTGTGCGATCTGATGCACTCGACTCAAAAAAGGCCCACACCAAAGAACTTTTTGAATAACGGGCAGAGGCAGCGCCCTGCACAGGCGGAGCTCTGCGGTGTGATTCCGTCGGTGTGCTGCCCTTACGCTGGCCCCCCGAGGGCATCCTGCCTCGTTGGAGATGTGCCTCCTCCTCCTCCTCCTCTCTCCTATTAGGCACCCACGTGGAGTCAGTGACCTCATCATCCCCTCCCTCCTCATCACTGGAGCCAATCCGGCAGTATGCTGCAGCTGCTGGAACATGACTGCCAGATTGGTGTCCTTCTTGAGGATCCCCTCTCTCTGCTCTCACGCTACTGCCTTCCTCTAGCTGGGTATCATCATCAGACCCTTCGAAACGCTGGGCATCCTCCTGGAGCATGTACCCAACACTGTGCTCAAACAGTTCGGGGGACTCCTCAGGAGGACATGGTTGGTCTAGGGAAGGAGTGACTGATGATGACATTGATACCAGGGAAGAGGACGCTTTGGCAGCTGCTTTGCCAGTACCCTGAGCCTGGGTGAGAGAGGATGAGGAGGGCTTGGTCATCCACTCTACCAAGTCTTCGGCATGATGCGGCTCAACACGTCCAGCTACCGAAAAGAAGGACAAGCGTGTCCCATGGCCACGTGCTGATGGCGATGCACCGCGTCCACGACCAGCACTGTTGTCTCTAGATACAGAGCCTGCTTGCCCTCTTTTTTTAGCTCCTGACTGTCTGCCTCTCCTTGTTTGCCTTCCAGACATTCTAATGGCCTGCAGGGAAATGGGAAAAGCAGCAATACAGGCTAAGTTAAGGTGTAATATGGTCAGGAGGCACACTCCGCCCGCTGTAAGTGCCGCAAAATCCTGTTGGTGTAACACACCAGGAAAAAGCAGCAATACAGGCTAAGTTAAGGTGTAATATGGTCAGGAGGCACACTCCGCCCGCTGTAAGTGCCGCAAAATCCTGTTGGTGTAACACACCAGGAAAAAGCAGCAATACAGGCTAAGTTAAGGTGTAATATGGCGGCCTTTTATAGTGTGGGGCGTGTACTAAACCCCCTCAGCAATAATTGGACACAGGCATCCTGCCTGTGGCCAATCATTGCTCTCCTCGCTGCCGGCGCTGTGATTGGCCAAGCATGCAGGGTCACAGTGCATGCTTTGCCAATCACAGCGCCGGGATTACACTGCGATGGCGCAGTGTATTGTGGGCCGTTCGCGTCACTCGAATTTGCCGCGAACGGCCCAAATCGTTCGTTGTTCGCCGAACGCTGCGAACAGCCGATGTTCGAGTCGAACCTATGTTCGACTCGAACACCGAGCTCATCCCTAATCAAGAGTCTCCATAGAATACACAACATCGTCTCTGTCCTTGCTGCAGATCACCACCCTGTCCGCTTGAACGTGCCGACCAAGTGTCCAGTCCTCCCGGCAACCTTTAAAGTGATCTGCCATGGCAGCAGAACATTTGAAGTACCAGTGGCCTCTCTGTACTTTTAGATAGTCCCACACAAAATCAGAGTACCACCGGTCCCTGTAGGCCTCAATCTCAAAAAGCAGTTCTTTGGGAATGTAGGTGTATTCCCACCCGTACTCAATGGCAATCTTTTTGTTGAGGAGCCGCTGCAACCGGGCCAAAGGCGGCATGGTGGCCCGATCCCCTGCTCCAGGAAGAACAATGGCATCCGGAGACCTCTTCAATGGCGTGAGCTCTAGCTGAGGCATAGGGGGCCGCAAAGGTGAACGAGCCTCCGCAGTAGGAGACCCAGAGGGTTCTGGAGCAGGCAAAGTGGGTAGGGAGACAAGTCCTTCTGCTGCAGTAGGGGCTTCCAGCCGGGGGATGTAGTTTCCCCAGAGTCTATAAGCGATCCCTCCCGGAAGCTACGGGTAGAAGTCACCGGCATTCTATCCCATCCTTTTTTAATAAACACTTCATCGATAGCAAAGTCATCTCCTACATCAGATGATGAGGTCTAGATCAGAGGTGTCATACATCTCTGCCGACAGGTAATTTCTGGTGGACACAGGCACACTGTCCCCAAAAACAGAGTGTTTCCGCGGGTTGGCTGCCCGCACATCCCCAATAGTACGGGGCGCAATCTGCTTTCCCGTCCCCGGCAAACTCTGTACTGCATTATCCCCAGCCTTCTTACCGTCCCCTGACGTGGATCTCCTGGAGGTCCCTCCGGTTTGAAGCTCCGGTTCAGGCAGGCGCTGTGGTGGACCTCGACCGCGGCCGCGGGAGGCTTTAACATAGCCCACCTTCCTCTTGGGAGGTGGAAGGGAGGTCTCGGTAGTAACGGAGGCAGCATCCGCTGGCTTCTCCGTCTCTGGCTCCGTAGTGACTGGAATCTCATCTGTAGTCACGGTGGTGCGCGTGGGCACGGCTGTGGGAGCACAGGTTTCCTCTTCTAGAGTGGTGGTGCCTATTAGGTAGTTTACCCGGTAGACCTGGGGCTTTTCCGTGGGTTGATCCACCTCGAAAAGGAACTCTCCACACCGGGTACATCTTCCAAAGGGCCGAAGCTGTACCACCAGTCCCTGGCACTTAGGACAGATCATGCCCAAGGCCTCTGCATCTCTGCACGTTTAGAGCGCAAAGCAGCCTTGAGGCTTCAGCCGGATCCCTGTATCCGTCAGGGGGGCAGTTAGTGGAGCAACGTCCATGGATGAAGCAGGTGGGAACACACAAGGTCCCGGTGAAACAGAGATCCATGGGGCGGTAGACATGCTGCTTCTTCACTAGTCCAATCTGTACTGTCCTTTGGCGCCAAGCGCACCACGTGTAACTCACAATTGTCGGGGCTCCTCCCCCTTCTTCTTCCTGCTGCACGTAGCTTGCGGGCTTTTCTATGTTTGAGACATGCCCACAAACTACGCAGTTAAAAATACAGTTAGGCCTGTACCTCCATTTCTCTCATAAGTGGCGTAGTTCAAATTCTCCAAAATGGCCGACCTCCACGGAACCACACGGGGAAAAAAAATAAAGTCCAGTCCCCAGGGGTAGCTGCAAAATCCCGGACTCGAGCCCCCACGTGTAGCGCACGGACCCTTTTCTTCTGCCTTTGGCTCACCTGCAGGTCAAGGCACACCATGCCACATGCCTGTATTTTCCTGTTTTAAGAGGTTGAGCGGTGTTAACAGTTTTTGGTTCCACAGCGAGTTCAACTGGTTCTCGTCTCCCAGAGTGTAGGGACAAGTCTCTATTTCTCCCCAGGAAGGTCAATGTCCACACCACTTTAACTTCAACTCTGAGTTTATTTTATGAGCAAAGTTCAAGTTCAGCAGACAGGAAAGGTGGATGAGAGAAAAGATAGTGAGGTTTGGGAGATAGGTCCAGGCACAAACTGGTACAATCGTCACCACTCGATCCCGAGTGGGTTTAGCTCACCCGGATAGTCCCCTGTAAGAGTGGATTCTAGCAGCCGGAGTGATGCTCGCACATTCACTTAGATTTCCTAGAGATACGATCGGGAGATCCACTGCCACAGAATCTTTAAGTCCCAAACTTCTCAGCACTTGCAACACCAGAACAGGTGCCAGCGACAGCACGTTGCAAGGCCTGTGACGGATCGTTGAATCCCTCTAGAAGGCAACCAGGCCTCTCTTTCTCCGTGAACTCTCACCGGTCCATCAGAAAGGTCCTCCCCTGGTCTCCTCTTCCAGAGCGGGCCACTCTCTCCCGGGTACCCTGGGATTCCTCTTTTGGAGACAGGCCCCAGCTAAAGGTGCTGGGCCCACTAGTGGAGTTGCAGCCCCAGGCTAAAGGTGCCTGAGACTGATGCACACGCGCACCCCTGGCCTGGAGGGCCGGGTGGCGCAACTCAAACTCCCCAAAAGATGGCGTCTGCCCCTTATGTACCCCCTCCCAGCATGCACAGCAGGTTACCCACGCCCACCGTACCACAGCCGAGAGAGGACACCCTAAGGCATAGCAATGCCACCTGTGGTTCAACCCTGACCTGACATGGCAGTGCCACCTACAGGCCACAGGGAACTGTACACCAGGTTGCATCACATAGGCAGAAGCGAGTACCTACCAATCAAAGTGGTCTGAGCCCGGCTATCAGCTCAGACCAACCCCTAAATGTAGGCACATGGCACCCCCTGAAAAGTAAAGGGGCGCTACATGATGTTTTTTATTTGCACTGAAAGTGGTTGTAAACCCTTACAGACCACTTTAACCTGCAGGTAAGCCTAGATCATGCCGTTAGTGGAGGCACCCGCGCGCATGCACGGGAGTGACGTCATTGCGGCTCCGGCCAGTCACAGCACCGGAGCAGCGATATGCGGAAGTCACTCCTGGAGACATGGCACCGACGGAGGAGGGCAACGAGCACCGCTGCGGAGGCTTCGATCTCAGGTAAGTACTTCATAATGAGCTCATAATGTTTTTTTAAAAACACCCTGCAAGACAAAGGCATAATGAGCTAGTATGCTATGCATACTAGCTCATTATGCCTTTGTCTTGCAGGGTGTTTTTTTAAAAAAAAAAAAAAAAAAAAGGAGGGTTTACTCTTGAAACTCTCATGTTGATACTCTACAAATAATGGGACAGCACAACACAATTTTCTCTGTAGGACTTTGATTCACTTTAATAAAAATGCATGTTCTAATAGTCCAATGGGAGCACACCTAAAAATGTGAGGCAGCCAAATACTCAGCGCACACCTGTGGACATGGCCTTAGCCTCTGTTTGATCTGCAGTTGCCGTGGTGTTGCACATGTGATCAGTTATAACACCAGAAATTTGATGGTATGACAGTTTAGCTGGGAGCACAAGCAACTGTGATCCCCGCTGAGCCAGCGGATGACAGGGCGGTCCCCGCACACTGTGCAGGGACCGCCCTGTCAGATCTCTGCTCTCCCCTATGGGGGGATCGGACAAACACAGAACGTCTGAAATTGAAAAATAGGATTTTCCTCCGTCTGCAGAATCGGAGGATTGCGGACACGGATGAGATCGGGTGTCAGCGGATGTTAATCCGCTGACACCCGCTATCTCATAGGGACCAATGTATGTCCCTTTTTCATCCGTAAACGGATGGATGAAAAAGCGGACATACGGTCCGTATGTGTGAAAGGGGCCTAAAGGTTAATTTTTTTTAAATAACAAACGTGTCATACTTACCTCCACTGTGCAGTTCGTTTTGCACAGAGTGGCCCCGAACGTCCTCTTCCCACGACGGCTGTCTCTGCTCCTCCCTGCAAGAGCTAACCCCCTCTGGAAAGCTCTCTCCCGAGGGAGTTACCTTGCGGGTGCTCTTCCGTGTTATACACCCGGCGGCCGCGTCACTGGATTTGATTGACAGCAGTGGGAACCAATGGCTGCGCTGCTATCAATCTATCCAAAGAGGAGCCGTGGGAACGACGCGGGATCGCGCCCACGGAAGTTCGGGGCTCAGGTGAGTAAAATGGGGGCTCGGGGGGGCCGGAGAGTGCATAGGATGCATTAAGGTGAAAAAACACGAAGGTTTACAACCCCTTTAAATGCAACAGATTTGAGAAGCAGTTAAAGTGTCATTAAACCCATTTTAAAAATGTCACATAGATCTTCCTTTTTCTTCACAAAGAATTGCTATAAATATTTTACATAGTAAAAGAAGCTGCCGATATACCTTTTTGAGGAGTAGATATACCACAGTCATGTGACACCACTATATCGCTTCCCATTGTACTCTGATATCTGGAGGAGGTGCAGTGACATGTGATGTGATGAAGCTATTCACATCACTACAGTAAGTGTATAGGGCAGTGGTGGTCAACTTTCTTCATGTGGAGGGCCTCAAGTGCAGCCCACCACATCACCAAAGAGCCGCAGGTAAAATTAATTTCATTATCAGGGACAGCAGACACACAACAGGATATACTCATGCAATGGGCATGATACAAGAGATGGTCAGAAATTGCAGACATGATACAAGAGATGGTCAGAGACTGTGGATATATTACAAGAGATGGTCAGAGACTGCAGACATGATACAAGAGATGATCATAGATTGTGGATGTGATACAAGAGAAGATCAGAGACTGCAGACATAGTACAGGAGATGGTCAGAGATTGCAGACATGATACAAGAGATGGTCAGAGACTGCAGACATGCTATAGTTGTTGGTGATTGGGGGCCTGTTTCAGTAGCTGGCCATAGACCTGGAGACCTATTACTAGCTGCTAGAAATCACTACTATAACAGGGTAATAGGAAAACACAGATTAGGGGCTGCACAAAAATGGGCACAGGTTGGGCACCAAGGGTATAGGGTCTTCCCGATTGGTGCTTTTGTGGCCACATGCTGCCAATGAACACTCCTTCAAGCAGATCTGCCCCTGCTGTATAACACTTGATGTGGGGCAGCGAGGGTAGAGGGGGAGACAGTGTGGAAATGCCAGTCTCAGTGCTCTAGCTGCCCCTGAAGTGATGACAAAAGTTGCATGGGGCGGCTTGGAGCAAACTATAAAGAGAACGTATTTCTCTGGCTTTGCTTGCGGCATATACACAGTGAGGGTGGCAGCACTAATATCAGCTGCTAATGCTATTAGGGTTGCATCTGTATCTAGGAAGTGAAAAGAAACTGCAGGATTAACAAGGTATTTACAGATACAGAGGAGATGCGCAAATGAAAGCCTCTGCTATAAAATACAGTACTTCGTTTTACATAAAAATATATGTAGCGGCCACCTCCACTCCTCTCTTTGTCTTGTCTTTCCCTTGTCTAGGGGTACCTTAGAGGGGAGGGAGCGGGGACACCACGCCCGGCTTTCACCACAGGTGTTAGTGCGGTATAAGCAACAGTTCTGTATTACCTTCGGGTCAGTGCTGTGCACCTGGATCCTCCCTCCAAGAGTCACCGTGAACCATGTCCGTTAGAAAATGAGCTCCACACCATTAAAGTTCAGCACTCCTTTATTCTCCTTGTCTGAACACAAACAGTTGAACTCCCTTGATAGAACAGAACAGAAAAGGAGGTGTGGATGCGAACAGGCCCAGACACAATGTAAGCTGCCACTTCCCTTCCTAGAAGTGTGTCCTGGTCTCCGCACGAGGGGGGATTTTCTTCCAGGCGGTCTCCGACGAGAGACTCACTTGTCACCGGCAATATGCTGCACCGGGTCTTCAAATGAGGAGCTCCCCCTGGTCCATTGCGCCTTCTGGATTCGGGTACCCAATCCCTGGGTACCCTAGGATCTCCTTTCCTCGCGGAACCCAGTGTTGGGCACTGAGCTCCGGACCTCCATCTAAGTACCTCACCCCAGGCTAAAGGTGCCTGGGATGGAACTCGACCTCCGCTGTCCTCTGGGCCTAAGCCGCCCAGAGAAGCGACACGACCCACCGCCCGCAAGCTGAAGGTGCCTGGGACTTCAACCCCGTGACCAAGATGGCCGGCCCCCTTTATACCCTCTCCCAGCAAGCACGGCGGGTTCCCCGCCCCACCATACCGCTGCCGAGGGAGGACAAAAAGGAGGACGGCACACAGCGATAATCCAACCCAACCCAGGGCGACAGCGCCACCCAATGGGCCGTGATGAATCACACATCACTGGTGTCACTTCCAAATTCAAATTTACACCCGGGAAAGTACATACCCACTACATATATATGTAGCGCCCTCCTCACTCCCCTCTCTGCATCAGCTCGTTTCTCTTCTTGTCTAGGGGTACCTTAGAGGGGAGGAAGCGGGGACACCACGCCTGGCCTTCACCACAGGTGTCAGTGCGGTATAAGCAACGTTCTTTCTCTACCTTCGGGTCAGTGTTGTGCACCTAAAACCTCCACATGAGATTACCTTGAACAATGTCCACCAGAAAAGAGCCCCACACCATTAAAGTCCAACACTCCTTTATTCTTCTCGAGTGAACAGCATAATCAGTTAGACTCCCTTGGCTTTACAGAACAGAAAAGGAGGTGTGGATGCGAGTAGGCCCAGACACAATGAACTCTTCACTTTCGTTCCTGAAAGTGGGTTGCGGTCTCCGAGCGAGGGGGAATTTCCTTCCAGGCGGTCTCCGGTGGGAGGCTCACCTGTCACTGGCAATCTGCTGCACCCAGTCTTCAAGTGAGGAGCTCCCCCCGGTCCATTACGCCTTCCGGATTCGGGTACCCACTCCCGGGGTTCCCTAGGATCTCCTTCCCTCACGGAACTCAGTGTTGGGCACTGAGCTCCAGACCTCCATCCGAGTACCTCACCCCAAGCTAAAGGTGCCTGGGATGGAACACGACCTCCGAACGTCCTCTAGGCCTAGGCCCGCCTAGAGAACCGACACGAACCACCGCCCACAGGCTGAAGGTGCCTGGGATGGAACACGATCTCCGGCTGTCCTCTAGGCCTAGGCCCGCCTAGAGGACCGACACGAACCACCGCCCACAGGCTGAAGGTGCCTGGAACTCCCCCGTGACAAAGATGGCCGTGCCCTTTATACCCTCTCCCAGCAAGCACAGCGGGTTCCCCGCCCCACCATAACACTGCCGAGAGAGGACAAAAAGGAGGCCCGGCACACAGCAATGGCTCAACCCCCAGCCCATGGCGACAGCGCCACCTGCTGGGCTGCAGGAAACTACACATCACTGGTGTCTCTGCCAGTTAAATTTACACCCGAGAAAGACATATACATATATGAGTTTTGTCTTTAGTTATACTTTAAAAAGATTTGCCTGGTTAAAGAGTAACTCCACTTTTTTGAGAAAAATAGAAATCACCGCTGGTGATCAATGTGCATTGTAGGGATTTTAACAAATTTTGTGGCAGAGTCCTACCCAGTGGTGAAGAAAGGAAGGTGCGCCAAACTAAGTGCAGTAAGTAAGGCTTTTTTAATGGCAAATTAAAAAATGACAGCCAAATGGCTACTCACAAAATTCAGGACAAATACAGGCATGTAGAGGGTTAATAGTGGTCCGGAGTCGTCTCAAGCAGTCCTTAGGGGAGATTCAGGTTCCAGATCAGGAAGTAGCTGAGGATGGCTGAAGGCAGGATTTAAGGTAAGCTGAAGGCAGGTTATGGTGTCAGCAGAGGAGGACAGGGCATCCAAGCTATGGATGATGAAGAAGGCCCTGTACCGCTGGGACATCCAGGAGACAACCAGGAAGTTGCCATCAGCGTGGAGCGCAACGTGCCGTCAGACCGGAAGTGACGTGGAGATCGAACGGACCAATGGGATATTCCTACCCAGTGGTGGCCTGTCCATAGAGGGCTCACGGGCACTGTCTCCCCTATTCATGCTTCTGGCCCCCTGATCTACATATCAGTGGTGCGCTGGACCATGGATTTCAATTCAGAGCGAGCTGTTGTTTTGAAGCACCTGATTAGAGTCAGAGGCTCTAATAGGCCAAAACAATTAAATTTTCGCTTTTTTCACACTAAAGTTCCTCCTCGCCAATCAGGAGGCAGGTCTGTGAGACCTGTTTCCTGATTGGCCAAAGCGTCAGGCGATCTCATTTGAGGCCTAGTGCTTTGGCGGAAGAGGAGACACAGGCCTAATAGCAGGTCCCTGCCACTGACCTGAGTTGAATAGTTGGACCGCTGCCACCGGTCATAGAACGTGAACTACCTTCCTCTCTGAACTTGGCCCCTGTTCGGGAAAGATATCCCTCCGGGCGGTCTCCAGAGGTTCACCCGGCACTGGCAATCTGCTGCACCAGATCTTCGGATGAGTCCCTCCTCCGGTCCCTTACGCCTCTGGATTCGGGTGCCCAACTCCCAGGGCACCCTAAGACAATCCCTCCCTCACGGGACCCAGCGGAAGGTACTGGGCCCCAGGCCTCCGGCTGAGCACCTCACCCCAGACGGAAGGTGTCTGGGATGGAACACGAACTCCAAGTGTCCAGGCCTAGGCCGCCTGGACACCGACCGCGGACAGCAGCCTTCAGGCTGAAGGTGCCTGGGACTCAAACCTCGTGGCGAAGATGTCCACCCCCTTTATACCCTCCCCCAGCAAGCACAGCGGGTTCCCCGCCCCACCGTACAACAACTGCGAGTGGTCACAAAGGGTACGGCACTGCAGCGATGGTTCAACCCCGGCCCAAAGTGACAGCGCCACCTGCTGGGCCGCAGGGAACTATACATCACTGATGTCTCCACCAAATTTAAAAGTATATGCTCGCTACACATGCTATAAAACATTTGTTGTCGGAAATTCCAACAATTGTCCAATGGAGCATACAAGCGGTCGGATTATCCGACAAAACCCTGCCATCACACATTTGTTGTCGGAAAATCCGATCGTGTGTACGGGCCTAATCAGCGGGAATGAAATTGTGCGAGTTCAGCTGAACTCGCACAATTTCATTCCCGCATGTCAGTCCCAACTTCGGGGGGGTGATTTCAGAGACATTGGTGGGTGCACCGTTGTCTATGGAAATCACACCCTGAAGTCGCCAAAAGTATTACAGAAACTGCTTTTGGGAATCGATGCTGTGTCGCACCAATTCGGACGGTGCAATAGCCGCCGATTTGGCATGCGATTTGACATGTCAAATCGCTCCAATGTGAACCAGGGCTCACTGTCAGAGTTTGATGCTTTAAACATACATAGCTGTAAAATATACAAACCATATCGTTATCTTCGGTCATCAATGAGCTTTCCCTAATAACTCACAGTATTTGGTATCATAGAGACTCCCAGCAGTTTCTTTGCTCCAGGCTGATATTCATAAAATGCTGCTTTGCTCGTAACAATGTTTGCATTCATTGCTCCCAACTGCCTAGCATAATATAACGCACAATGGATCAATGGGCTCAGCAGGTCATACCGTTAAGTGGTCAAAGCCTGTCAGCTGTCGTGTCCAGCGCAGTGTCATGCAGAGGGCTGTGTTGTGTTGTTACAGAGTGCAGTGCATGGATCTAGCATTGTGTGTACTCAGCCAGTAATACAGACACAGGCGTGTGTTCCTGGGTGTGCTCAGCAACCGCTCTCTCTTCCTGTGTGTCCTCCCAGCCACTCCTACAGACAGACTATGTCAGCTGCAAATTCTTCATGGTGAAATCATGGCATTTACCCAGAAGGCCCTTGTCCTTTGCTTAGTTTTCATTCAAATCTAATGCTAGGGACACAGAGCTAACCAAGTGTCCCCATGGGACTTGTCACCCCCTACAGCCAACCCCTCCTTTCCTCTCTTTACGGCCTTCCATTGTTTACAGCTTTAGATGAATTGGCACAATCAGGCTCCATGCACACAGACAAAAAAAAAACGTTGATTCTACAGGCGTTTGATGTTTTTTTCACCTGCCTGTAGAAGCACTTCTATTGTATTCTATGGGTCTTTGCACATTATGACGACTACAGGCATTTTCTGACGTTCAGAGGCAGGAAAAAAAATTCTCTTCTTGGTCGCCTTTTCTGGAGAAGTTTAGGAGCTGTAAAAACGTCAATCGCTCCTAAACTCCTGTTATCTCTTGTGAACGTCAAGTTTCAAAGTTTTTTTTATTTTATTTGGGAGTTAACTTTTGCAGAGGGGAGTGTTGTTAAGGGCAAAAAAACACCTGTAAACTCAAACGCTCATAAACTTAAACTTTGTACAATATGCTCTCAATTTGCATTTTTTATACCACATTTTTCCAGCTAAAACGCTGATGTTTTTTTCTGCTCCTAGTGTGCATGGAGCCTAAAAGGTGCAGAAACTTTCTGCTGGCTTTCTCTGTTCATTTTTCAGGTCTGGGGACATCTCTCGCATCCTGGTCACTGATAAGAAGGCACAGAAGACAGCTATTGACAGAAGTTAAAGGGGTTGTAAAGGTTCGTTTTTTATTTTCTAAATAGGTTCCTTTAAGCTAGTGCATTGTTGGTTCACTTACCTTTTCCTTAGATTTCCCTTCTAAATGTTTTTTTTTCTCTGTCTGAATTTCTCACTTCCTGTTCCTCCTCAGTAAGCTTGCCCCCCCCATCATCCGAGCCGTTCTGGCTGGGGGTTAGTCAGCATGCTCACCCCCTCCCTTGGGACTACATCACAGCATCTCCCCGCAGGAATGTAGTCCCAAGGGAGGGGGCGAGCACGCTGACTAACCCCCCAGCCAGAACGGCTCAGATGATGGGGGCAAGCTTACTTACTATTGTTTTTACTGGTAATGGCGGCGATCTGCGATTTGTAGCGGGACTGCGACATTGCGGCGGAAAAATCTGCACTGATCAATGTAAAAATGTCACTGGCAGGGAAGGGGGTAACACTAGGGGGCGATCAAGGGGGTTATGTGTTTCCCCTGGGTGTGTTCTAACTATAGGGGAGATGGGCTCACTGGAACATGACAGAGATCACTGTTCCCGATCACTGGGAACAGAAGATCTCTGACATGTCATTAGGCAGAACGGGGGATCGCCTTGTTTACATAGGCAGTTCCCCGTTCTGCCTCTGTACACAGTGATCGCGGTTCGCCGGCGGACATCGAGTCCACGGGACCCGCAGACACACTCGCTATCCTCCTTGCACAGACCGACGTACATCTCTGACCTGCCACAGTAAATGTACGTGAGCAGGTCAGCAAGTGGTTAATCACTGCTTTGATCCTGGGCAGTTTATAAAAAAAAAAAATAATGCTAAGAAACAAAATTTGAAAGCCAAGCAAGCAACCAATGGGGATGAAGTAAATTAAATAAATGAATGATGCGCTAAACACCAACCTGTTTGGAATGTGCACAAGTGCCTAATATAAATATTCAATCAATGCTACGTGCTGAATATTACATATAGAAAACAAATATATATCAATTATGTGTATATAAATGTCAAAACCACAGTGTTCATAAAGTGCAGTGCTATGATCCAGGAGTAGCGTCAATTACAATGTGGACTGCATCAGGTTTCCCTCACATTCTCATTTAGCTTGTCCCCAAATACACATTCAATCAACTGCTGAACAATGCAAAAGGTCAAATCCTCTTTCACACCGCTATGCTGGTTAGCAGTGAACTATCTCCCAAGAAGAACTTCTTTCATAAATCTCCGGTTTTCAGAAGCATCACCACATAAATGCCCAAGAAAAACAAAACAGAAAGCAGATCATTGCGCAGTATTGTTTACACAAGACACAACCTGTATCAGCTGCGGCTTGCACTCACATAACCTCCGAATTCAAACAGCGCTTGTTCAACTCAGTATCCAGTGTGGTTCTCCTCAGACTGTTGCGAGCGTCAATAGGCTCCTCCCCCTACGCGTTGCGTCACCGTCACGTGACTTAGTCGGTGCGGTGACAAGTTGGTGTTTAAAGCATCATTAATTTATTTAATGTATTCACTTTTTAAGGAATCAGATTATTTTTTGTTTGATTGCGGCTTTCACTATTTGGTTATCTTTTGGTTGGTTTACACTTATTTATTTCATTAGCGCTTTAGTAATTATTTATCTAATGGGGATGAAGTGTTTTCCTTTATAGGTGCCAATATCTGTGGTCTGGTATAACTGTCTGAATCTTCCATCAAACTGGCATCTCCCCTCCCTTTGTTGTGGCCCTAACTTTATTGGGGTACAGGTGTGGGTGGACACAGTTTATGGTTACAGTTACTTGGTGCTCGAGTCCTAAAAGACTGAGTGGGGTAATTTCGGCCCACAGGTGTGGGTGGACAGTGTTTATGGTGGTACCTGGTGCTCAAGTACAGTTACTTGGTGCTCGAGTCCTGAAAGACTGAGCAGGTGGTTTGGTTAACCGGTTCCTGACCATGTCACGCAGATATTTTATGGCACAATGGCTCTCCAGGGCAAAATCCCGTACGGGTACATCCTACCCTTTTACAGCCACCAGAGGGCACGTGCCTGTTGCATGGCGGGGGGCCGATGCGTGTGGCCGGTGGGCACGATCACTGCCGGCCACGCACGATCGCGTGCACGAGCCAAATCGTTTGTTCTTACTAAGTAGGAAAAACAATATGTCTCCTCTCCTAGTCAATCCTATCCCCATACAGTTAGAACACACTGAGGGAACACACAATTAGCCCCTTGATCGCCCCCTCGTGTTAACCCCTTCGCTGCCAGTGACATTTACACAGTAATCAGTGCGTTTTTATAGCACTGATCGCTGTATAAATGCAAATGGTCCCAAAAAAGTGTCAGAAGTCTCCGCTCTGTCCATCGCAATACCGCTGAAAATCGCAGATCACCGCCATTACTAGTAAAAATTAAATAAAATAATAAAAATGCCATAAATTTTTCAGATAGTTTGCAGACGCTATAACTTTTGTGCAAACCAATCAATATATGCTTATTGCGATTTTTTTTATTTTTTTACCAAAAATATGTAGAATAATATATATTTCCCTAAACTAATGAAGAAATTATTATATTTTTTTAATTTTGGGGGATATTTATTATAACAAAAAGTAAAAAATATATATATTTGTTTTTAAATTGTCGCTTTTTTTTGTTTAAAAATAAAAACCGCAGAGGTGATCAAATACCACCAAAAGAAAGCTCTATTTGTGGGAAAAGGATGCTTGTTTGGGTACAGCGTCGCAGAACCTGCGCAATTGTCAGTTAAAGCGACGCAGTGCCAAATTGTAAAAAGTTTTCATGGTGATATTGGTCTGTGTGTTTAATGTTAAAGGTATGGTACAACGAAGGTTAAGGCTGGGTTCCCACCTGGATGCGGGTTTCCAATTTGCATGACAGGAGATTGTGACCGGCTCTCTGTGGAGCTGGTTCACATATCTCCTTTGCGGTTGCGGATCGGCTTGCACAGGAACGCTCTGCGTCTTTGGCTGTTTCAGGGCCAAATTCAGGCAAAAATTCGGCCCTGATTCGTCCCTGAGCCCTGGTTCACACTGGGCTGCGGGAATGAAGCCGTGCGAGTTAAGCTGAACTCGCACGATTTCACTCCCGCATGGCAGTCCCGATTTCGGCCGCGATTTCAGATACATCTGTGATTGTTTCTGCACAGATGTCAATGTAAATCGCAGGCCGAAATTGCAAAAAGTAGTACAGAAAATACTTTTTGAAATCGGTGCAGCGCCGCAGATGCGGCGTCGCACCGATTAGGACAGTGCCATTGCTGGCAAATGCCACCGATTTGACATGTCAAATCGCACCAGTGTGAACCAGGGCTGAAATGGAGAACAGGGACGCGCCGGACCCCCTGCTGTGAGCTGCATCTGTCGGAGATGTGAACCCAGCCTCAAGTTTATCATATGTGTTTTAAAATCCAAATAAAGGGGCCACGGCCATAAGTTTCCACACTTCAGTTTCATGGTTTTCTTTACTATAATGATTGGTCAGATGGTGATGTGGAATTAGGGTGGCTGTTTGTGGGATTGTACAGTCCATCCCATGTATGTAGCAAACAAAGAACAGCTCCTGATTTCTAGGCAGGGCTACAATGCAGGTTGGTAAAGGGATACAAGGGTAACTAAAACTTATTTTATATTACAATATTTTTATAGTAGTATTCCAAAATTTTTTTTTTTTTTTTTTTAGCTTTGGATAGATTATAGCCATGCAGCATAAATTGCATCCATATTTCTGTGCCCAGGTAATGCAACTGTGATGTACAACAGCCCATAATAATAAAAAGCTGAACGTGAGTATATGCCATGCTAGGATGCTAGCATAAACTCATTCACAGGCATACAGTTACATAGTTAGTCAGGTTGAAAAAAGACACAAGTCCATCTAGTTCAACCAATAAGGCCTCATGCCCACGGACGTTTTTACAGCTGCGTTTTTTACAGCTTAAAAACGCCTGTCCATGTTATTGTATAATTTTTTTTTTTGGAAAAAAAAAATTAAAAAAACGTCGGAGCTAAAGAAACGCAATCGCGGCGTTTTTGCGCGGTTTTTTATGCCTAAGGCCCCATGCACACAGGGCGTTTTTACAGCCGCGTTTTTTACAGCTTAAAAACGCCTGTCCATGTTTTGTAAACATTTTTTGACCTTTTTTAAAAAAAAAAAAAAAAATCCCGGAGCTAAAAAACACAAATCGCGGCGTTTTTGCGCGTTTAATAGCGTCTGGCGTTTTTGCAGCTCAAACCTGGAGCTCCAGAACGCACTGGAATTGTTTTTTTTTTGCAGCTGGAAAACGCCTATGCCACTTGGAGCTCATAAAAGCTCTATGTGTGCATGACACAATAGAATAACATGGATGGGTGTTTTGCAGCTGTAAAAAAAAACGTCTAACGCTGCTGTTAGCAGCTGCAAAAACGCCCTGTGTGCATGGGGCCTTACACCGACGCTGAGGTCCTGGGTTTTTTTTACAGCTTAAAAACGTCTATGCTATTTGCAGCTCAAAAACGTCTAGGTGGGCATGAAGCTATAGACTAACATGGACAGGCGTTTTTAAGCTGTAAAAAACGCTCAAAAACGCGGCTGTAAAAACGTCCCTACATATATTTTCTTAAAAATTTGTATAGCCACCTGTTTAAGTTACTGTAGGGCTGGAAGTCTACATGTATGTTTATTGTGATCGCATGTGAATATCTGATGGGTAGTCTGACCACTGACAGTTTTCTTTCATTTCTGCTGTTCCTATTTTCTTTCTCTTTTTGTTTTATAGTTTGTATGCATCCAAAAATCCTAATAAACATTTTCGGAAAAAATAAATAAATAAATCATACAATCACATATGCACAATCCTCTACCCACAGTTGAGTGTGTGAGTGATAACTTATATAGCGCTGCAAATGCGAACTAAATCGCCTCAAGGCGCTTTGTATCTGGTGTCGTCCTGATCCTTCAGAAGAGGCGGGTCTTACGTTTTTTCCTGAAGGCTCGATGGTTTTCTTCCATACGGATGTCCGTGGGTAGAGCGTTCCATAGCCGTGGTCCTTGGACTGCAAATCTTCGTTCTCCCTTCCATTTGTAGCGGGACTTGGGGATGTGGAGGAGGTTTTGATTGGTTGATCGGAAAATGCGTTTGGGGGTGTAGTGTTTTATCTTCTCGCATAAATATTGAGGAGCGTTTCCTTGTGTGCACTTGTGGATCAGGCAGAGGGTCTTGAACGTGACCCGATCCTTTACGGTTAACCAATGCAGGGTCCACAGTGAAGGGATGATCGATTCCCAAGGTTTTTTCCCTGTTACCAGTCTGGCTGCCGTGTTCTGGATGACTTGTAGGCGCGCAATCTGGTATTTAGGTAGTCCTATGTAGAGGGAGTTTGCGTAGTCGAGTCGGGAGTTGATGATTGTTCCAACTACTACTGCTGTGTCCTTTTTCGGGATGAAGGGGATGAGTCTACGCAGCAGGCGGACGAGATGGTGCGATCCGCTGACTACTGATTCTATTCGTGCATCCATCGACATCTCCGAGTCAAAGATGACTCCGAGACTTTTGACATTGGTGCTCGGGGTAATGGTCTGTCCAAGAATGGTGGGTGATGTACAAGAAGTCTTTGCTTTTGTCTTTAGGTTTGCGTGGAGGAGAAGAAGTTCTGTTTTGGATCCATTGAGTTTGAGGGAACTCTCAGTCATCTAGACATCGATCAATGTGAGGCACTTGTCCACTCCGTGATATTGGTCTTTTTTTCCGGTGATACGAAGGAAGGTTGATCCAGAGGAAGGTGAAAAACCCCAGCAGAGCATTTTCCAATTTGCTACAGCAGGGGAAAGAATTCCTTCCTGATCCCCCGAGAGGGAATTGAAAATCCCCTGGATCAACTTTACCTATAAATGTCAGTACCCAGTTATATTATGTTCATTTAGAAAAGAGTCCAGGCCTTTTTTAAAGCAAGCTACAAAGCTGACCAGAGCCACCTCTGGAGGGAGTCTATTCCACATTTTCACAACTCTTAGGCCCCTTTCACATGGGGATGTCCATTTTGATGGACTCCGCTTGCTCAGCGGAGATCGCTCCATTGATCCCCGCTGAGCCGACGGATGAAAGATCCGTCTCTGCTTACTTTGCGGAGATGGACCTGTCAGAGCTCCACTCTCCTCTATGGGGGATCGGATGAAAACGGACCGCCTGTCCGTTTTCATCCGATCCGCCAGGCAGATGGAAAAATAGGATTTTTTACTTACCGTAAAATCCTTTTCTCTGAGTCCATGGACCGACACAGCTTCTCTATTGACAAAGTGGGTATTATCCGTTAATTAGGAGTGACTAGGCAGAAAAACTTGTAAAAAGTGTTGCATCACACCTTCTACAGTACCGCCCAGGGGGCGGACCCTCTGGGTATACCCTCTCAGTCTGCATCTTCGCAGATCAGTTCGTCAAAAAGCAGTACAAACTTAAAAGGAGGGGTGGGTGCTGTGTCGGTCCATGGACTCAGAGAAAAGGATTTTACGGTGAGTAAAAAATCCTATTTACTCTTTCGTACATGGACCGACACAGCTTCTCTATTGACAAAGTGGGACGTCCCAAAGCAGTGTCAGAGAAAAAACGAGGGGTGGTAACAGCATAAAAATAAACTTCACCCCAAACACAAAACAGCACTCCTCCAACGGAGGAGTTGCAACTCTAAACAGCCGCTTGCAAAACCTTGCGGCCAAAAGAGGCATCCGAAGATGCACCTACATCAACTTTGTAGAATTTTGTGAAAGTGTGAGCGGACGACCAAGTCGCCGCTTTACATAATTGGGAAACAGACGCTTGATGTCGGAAAGCCCAAGAGGCACCTATTGCCCTGGTCGAATGCGCCGTGACAGGAAAGGGGGGCGCCTGACCCTTTAAGGCGTAAGCCTGGATTACTATCTGTCGGATCCACCTAGAGATGGTGGCCGATGAGACTGCTTGGCCCTTCTTGGGACCAGCCACCGAAACAAACAGTGAGTCTGACTTCCGGAACAGAGAAGTAGCAGATAGGTATACTCTCAAAGCTCGGACAACGTCCAAGGAATGCAACGCCGACTCCTTAGGATTCGACGGCTGAGGACACAAGAATGGAAGTAAAATGTCTTCGTTGAGATGAAAAGCCGAAACGACTTTCGGAAGAAGGGAAGGCTGCGGCCGCAGCACCACCTTATCCTTGTGGAAAATCAAATAGGGAGCCTTGCAGGACAAGGCTGCCAGCTCAGAGACTCGTCTAACTGACGTAACAGCCACCAAAAAGACCACTTTCTGAGAAAGTGTCAACAGGGGAATATCTCTAATATTCTCAAACGGTGCCTTCTGAAGCACCGAGAGGACCAGGTTCAAGTCCCACGGAGGTAACGGGGGACGGACCGGAGGGGCCACATGTCGGACCCCCTGCACAAATGTACTCACGAGAGAGTGAGTCGCCAGGGGTCGCTGAAAAAAGACAGCCAGGGCAGATATCTGTCCCTTAAATCGTACTTAGGGCAAGCCCTTGGTCCACCCCATGCTGTAAAAACAGCAGGATTCTGGAAACCAAATAGGTACGCGGATGCCATTTCATTTCCTCACACATGGAGATGTAGGCCCTCCAAGTGCGGTGATAGACCTTCCTAGAGGACGGTTTTCGAGCACTTCTCATAGTAGAGATTACTGAGTCTGACAGGCCCCAGTCTCTCAGTACCTGGTTCTCAACAGCCATGCCGTTAAAGCCAATGACTGTAAAGCAGGATGGAATATGGGACCTTGCGATAGCAGGTCCTTCCGTAGTGGTAGGCGCCAGGGGACGTCTGCTACCAGACGTACTAGATCGTCGTACCAAGGACGCTGAGGCCAATCTGGAGCGATTAGGATCATTGGAATTCCCTCTGCCTCCACTCTGCGGAGCAGAAGAGGAAGAAGCCTTAAGGGAGGGAAGGCATAGATTAGCCGATACTGACCCCACGATGCTACCAACGCGTCCGTTGCGTCTGCCCATGGGTCTCTTGACCGGGCCATAAATCTCAATACCTTCCGATTGAGTTGGGAAGCCAGAAGATCTACGTCTGGTGTGCCCCATCTTTGGCAGAGGAGTTGGAACACCTCCGGGTGTAAGGACCCTTCTCCCTGGTCCAGCATCTGGCGGCTCAGGTAGTCCGCCTGCCAGTTTTCCACACCCGGAATGTACACGGCCGACAGTGCCGGTACGCTCCTCTCTGCCCACTTCAGGATGCGAGCGATCTCTGATGTTGCAGCTGAGCTTCTTGTTCCTCCTTGATGATTGACATATGCCACTGCTGTGGCGTTGTTTGACTGGATCCTGACTGGACGCCCTTGCAGCCTCTGAGACCATTTGAAGAGGCACAGCCTGATCGCCCGGATTACCAGGACATTGATCAGCAGGAGGGCTTCCTCTGGGGTCCAGCGACCTTGCGCCGACTGAACACCCCAGACTCCCCCCCAACCTGTAAGGCTGGCGTCCGTCGTGATCACTATCCAGTAAACCGGAAGAAATTACTTCCCGGCCATTAGAGCCGGTGCTGTCAGCCACCATACCAGGGATCTCCTGACTATGTGGCTCACTCGGATTTGATAATCCAGAGATGATGGACATCTGTTCCATCTGGACAGAACTTCCTTCTGTAACACTCGAGTGTGGTATTGAGCATATGGAACCGCCACGAAGGAGGCTACCCTGAGGCCCAACACTCGCATGCAAAAAACGGAGTGACGACCAATTCCTGGAAGTCAGCTGCCGTACTGCACCCGGAGGGTCTGCAACTTCTCCACAGGGAGGAATACCTTTGCCTCTGAAGAATCCAGAATCAACCCCAGGTACCCTAGGCGTTGAGTGGGCACCAATACTGACTTTTGCGTGTTTAGTATCCAACCACAGTCTCGAAGAGTCTGACAGGTAATGGACACGCTTACCTCTAATTCTGAGCTTGAAGGGGCCTTCAGCAGAAGGTCGTATAAGTAGCCTGTGATAGCGATACCCCGCTGTCTTAGAAGTGCCAGAATCGGAGCGAGCACCTTGGTGAACGTCCTGGGTGCTGAGGCAAGGCCCAACGGGAGGGCCACAAACTGGTAGTGGTCCTTCCCGATAGCAAATCGCAGAAACCTCTGGTGTCTGGAGTATATGGGGACATGCAGGTATGCGTCCTTGATGTCCAAGGAGGCCAGAAAGTCCCCCGGATGGAGAGCCGTGACTACAGATCGAACCGACTCCATCCGAAAACTTTGTACCTTCACAAAGCAATTGAGGGCTCTGAGATCCAAGCTTGGACGAACCCCCTCCTTCTTCGGCACAATGAACAGATTTGAGTAAAAACCCCGTTCCAGTTCTGGAACTGGAATAACTACCCCGCGTTCCAGTAGACCCTGGACCGCCCCATACAGGGCCTCCCGACGGGTCGGTAGTAGCTGGAGATTGGAGGTGTTGAATCTGTCCGGTGGACAAGAGAGAAACTCTATCTTGTAGCCTGAGGAGATTACTTCGCAAACCCACCTGTCGGAGATTAGTGCTGTCCACTGAGTCACGAATTTGCGAAGACGTCTCCCCACCCGAGAGCTGGGTGGGGGTGGACCTTCTTGCGGACGCAAATTTGTCCGCAGGCTTATTGGGTATGCGGGACCAGGGACGCTTTTGTCCTTGGGCAGGCGCTTTATCGGCCTGGGGTCTTTTCCCTGTCGCCCTAGGGGGACGAAAAAACCACTTGTGTGCAGTAAAGGAGGGCCCTTGCCCTTGGCGTGGCCCCTTACCCTTGCTAATTTGGGGAAGCAAAGTGCTTTTACTTCCTGTGGCATCCTTGATGATGTCATCCAGAGAAGCCCCAAAAAGTCTGTCGCCCTTAAAAGGCAGATCCAACAGGGCTTTCTTGGAAGTCTGGTCCGCAGACCAGCCTTTTAGCCAGATCAGGCGGCGTATTGCTACTGCATAAACCGAAGTTTTAGACAGCAGGGGAATAGTATTCATGTCTGACTCGCAGACAAACCTAAGGCCCTGGACCAACAGGTCGGCCAATGTTATCTCATCAGGAGGAGCATCTCGCTCCTTAACCCCTGAAGTAGCAATCTTGCCCATTCAGTAAGTGTGTGAGACACTAGGGCCCCCGCCAATGCCAGGCGTACTGCCGAGCCTACCACTGAGTATAGGTAGCAAGCGAGTGCTTCAGCCTTCTTATCCACAGGGTCCTTGAAAACAGGAGCCCCTTCTACAGGAATTGTGGTGGCTCTATTAAGTCTGGACACCGGAGGGTCCACTATATGGGGGAGAGGGCCATTTCTTCAGAAAACTCTCCTCAAAAGGGGTACCGTACCGCAAACCTCTTTGGGGCTGTAAAGACCCTCAGTGGGTTCTCCCATTCCTTGTATAAGAGTTTATCAAAAGACACACAAGGGAACACCTTAGCAGTGCGGGCAGGTCTATGAAACCCAAGTGGACCGGAGTCTCTGCTGCTTCTGCAGTATTTTCCAATTTTAGCATATCCCGCACTGCAGTAATAAGGTCAGATACCAAAGCCGTCTCGCGTACTGACCTGGACTTTGAGTCATTCTCACTGTCCGGTCACGGTCTGCAGTCTCTGATGCGTCAGAATCTGGGCCCCGAGCCGTAGCTGGACCTGGTTCTGCACCAGAATTATCCCCAGAAGCTTGCAGGGGATGGGGCGTTTACTACCCCCTGTATTCCCGTGTGCTGCTTCCACCCTGGCAGCAAACGCCTCTAGGATTGCAGTCATAGCGTTCATAGACACCTCAGGGGCACCAGCTGCTAAATCTGGTGTTTCAGGGGAGAAGACATCTGGCTCAGATGCCATGCTGACCGCACGCTGACACTCACAAGGCTCCAGGCAAGATATCAATAGGCCACCCTCCTGTGCTGCAGAGAGGCCGGGTCACCCAGAGGACTCACCACCCTGGATAGGTACTGCTATGCTGCGCCTGTGATGCTGTCCCCTTGCTGCTGTGTCAGTCTGCTTCTTTTATCAGCACTTCCTGTGTGAATTTTCGCGCCAGTGTAATGCACCCTAGAGGCCGGAGGCTCTCGAAAAATGGTTGCCAAAAACGTCTGTATGGAAGATAATGTGGGCTCTAAGAAAATGGCCGCCGACAGAAGATAGAGGTCAAGCAGCCATAGCCCACAAAAAGATGGCCGCCGAACGGCAATATCTGCATACAGGGTGGACAAACATGGCCGCCGATCAGCTGATAGGGGCCAGTGGGTGTGGCCGAACCACAGGAAGATGGCCGCCGGGCAGTCACAAAAGGCCAAACTTGGCATGGACCACCTCAAAATGGCCGCCGACAGCATGAAGGAGGAAGGACACAAACACAGGTAAGAAAAAATGACATTTCTTTTAAATGTTAGTTACAGCCAGCCCCGCTCCAGTGGGACCCCCTAGGTGACCCCCAGCACCCAGCAACCTTTAGCTAGAAGCCCAGGGAGGAGGGAAAGGCAGGGAGAGAGGGAAGAAAGGGGCCACAACCACTTACTTGATCTCTCCAGGAATGTCCAGCTAAATCACCCTGCCGAGGCAGGGGAGTTTTACTTACCTATCCTGCATGTATTCTGCTGGAAGACATTCCAAACAGATCATCGTCCGCGCACGGAAGGTGACTGTTGGCCAGGCATGCTGTGATTGGACCCAGAAGGGACGATCATATGTATGCCCTGGAGCATGACGCTCACCGGACAGGCTGCTGCGACTCGGCCGTAAGGTCAGCCGAAGCTGAGTGGTCCGATGCAAGCCTTGGAGCGTAAGCTCACCGGCCAGGCTGCTGCGACTCGGCCGTAAGGTCAGCCGAAGCTGAGCGGTCCGATGCAGGCCCTGGAGCGTAAGCTCACCGGCCACCCGTGGAGCGACGGGCATGTCGTGGAAAACCCAGCGCGTAGCTAGGGTCGGCACACGCTCGATGGCCGAAACTGGGGAGACTACAAGGATCGAGGATCCAGCCTGTCACCCAGTCGGCAGTTGATCGAAGATCGCAGGAAACAACAAATGTAGCAAAAAAAATAAAAAATATATATATATATATATATCTTTTTTCCCCGGACCAATGGGCCCGAAGGGAGCCATGTCCTACTCCTTGCTAGACAGAAAAAAACTGATCTGCGAAGATGCAGACTGAGAGGGTATACCCAGAGGGTCCGCCCCCCTGGGCGGTACTGTAGAAGGTGTGATGCAACACTTTTTACAAGTTTTTCTGCCTAGTCACTCCTAATTAACGGATAATACCCACTTTGTCAATAGAGAAGCTGTGTCGGTCCATGGACGAAAGAGTAATAGGGTTTCCATCCATCTGGATTCAGCAGAACGGATGTCAGCGGACATGTCACCGCTGACATCTGCCGCTTCATAGACCTGCATGAAGCGTCCGTTCAAGTCCGCCTAAAAAACTGACAGGCGGACCTGAACGATTTGCCCGTGTGAAAGGGGCCTTACAGAAAGAAGCCTTTCTGTATTTGGAGATGAAATCTCTTTTCCTCCAGATATAAAGAGTTCCCCCTTGTCCTCTGTGATGACAAAGGTAAAGTTGATAACTCAAAACCAAGTTCACTATTTGTACATAAATCCTTGGATGCACAAAAGCCACTTTCAGGGATTTATGCTGGTATTCTAGTTGACAAAAGCATGCCCTATATTTGGTCCAGCTAGTGTACCACCATTCGTCATTAGGGGCTGTGCACTGCAGTTTTCGTTGCAAAGCAGGAGCAGCAGTGAGGAGATGCTTCTTTGACACTAAATGGTGTGAAATCCAGTGGATGATATCAGTGTTTAATGTCTCATTGTTAACTCCTTCCAAATGTAAAGGCAACCAGCGACAAAAGTAAATGGAGGTAGCTCCCAGTGCTCAGCCCAATCGGCCTACTCATAGAGTGAGTCTTCAGAGACAGTGCAACAGCTGCGGGAATGCCATCAACTTGGAAAGCGCTCCACAGCTAACGTCTTACCAGAATGGACTCTGGAAAGCGCTTTATGTGGAACCCAGTACCCAAGGGCATTAACATAATTCCCACGCAGAGAAGAAAAATTACCCACAAACAAATGTGGTCCACAAGGAATGGGGTCAAGTCCCTAGAAGGAACCTAAAACAAAACTAGCTAGTCTTTCTCACTAGGACCTGTCTAACTAGGAAGGCCCTAAAGCTTTACACCAATGACACCTTAGGATCAGGGGATGAGAAAGACAACTAACCCCACTAAGCGAGACTCGCCAGGGAAAACTTCACATCAGCAAGACACAACAGCCTATAAGAATGAGAAGTGTTTCCCAAGTCTGCCACAAAGGTCCAAGGTTCGATTCCTGTGTTACCTAACCCAGTGTGTTTCTCAACTCCAGTCCTCAAGGCGCCCCAACAGGTCATGTTTTCAGGATTTCCCTCGGATGAAACTGCTGTGGTAATTACTAAGGCAGTGAAACTGATCAAATCCCCTGTGCAAAATAATATTAAGCCTGAAAACATGACCTGTTGGGGCGCCTTGAGGACTGGAGTTGAGAAACCCTGACCTAACCAACAGGACAGGAAAGAAGGTAACTCAGGAATCAACGATTCATATTATTTTCTTATGATTAGCAGTTAACGTTATAAACACACAGTCAATTAAGAAGTGCTACATATTATCAATAAAGCAATATTACATAGGATTGATTAGTAAGGAAATGCATGAAGTAAAGAATAATACATCCCGAAAAGAGTTTCAAACAACATCCTTGGCAACACTTCGACTTGGGATCCCCCCATTACAGCCAGGCTGGAGTCTATCAGGAACAAAAGAGGCCCTGCGCAATGTGTCCATCCACAGGTGAGGCTCCGAACTGCCTGAAGGTAAACCCCCAGCTTTTATACCTTGCTGCAAAAAAATAAACAAATAGCCTGGTTTCTGTGTATTAACAGTGTTTGTGTGGTTATCAGGAGTTGGGTGACTGTTGCGCAAACTGGACGCTGGCCAGATGCCCAAGCATGTTCAAGGGCGCATCCCAGTCCGATCAATTTAACATGTCTATTGACCTAAGACAGGTGATCTAAACTTGTTAGAGGGCCATGACTTGTTATGGATAACCACAGCTTGTAATAACGTGTTTTATATCTTGATAATAAAACTTCCCTTATGTCTTATGGTACCAGTTCTCCCTTTGCATGAAGTTCTGAACTGTTAGCTATGCAAGATGTTTTCCCACATACCCACTTTCTCCATTATTAGTTATACAAGATGCGACTATGTGTCAAGAAAAAGGCTGAACGGGGTGGGATTTTGTGCGTGCCTCAGAGGCGTAAATAAATATAGAGATACTAGAATTAATGAAAAATAAACAACTTTTATTTTTCTGCCATAAGGCAGTGATACCAAAAAATCAAAACATGAAATAAAACCAAGTTACAGTTTTAGGAGTTTCGAGTTCAGGGTGTGCGATTCCCAAGCATAGAAGATAGTAGGGCCTACGCATTTCACGGATTTCCTCTTCGTAGGTAGATGCTAGCCCCAGGCTGGTGAAATGGATTAAAAAAATAAATAAAAAAACACAGGTAGAGCCGAGGATGATGCTGAAATATCCGCCAGTACACATTAGAGGACTAAGGCAACCCGGAGGGATCTCGCCAAGAAAAATCCTACCGATCTCTGGTCACAAGATAAGTGTGGGAATGCTCCTGATCCCTTAGATTCAATGCAGTGACAGCATCTGAAGGACAGGAGTCTTATCATCAGCATAGCAATATTAAACTTGATCAGAGGCAATAACAATCCTTCAGATTCAGCGCAGCATCAGAGTATGTAAAGACTAAACCATACTGTATTATCCAGACTAGCTCTCATAAAAGACACAACAGTGTCTTGGTGGTGTCCAACAAAGTCAGAATCAAGAGACCCACACCCTGGTAGAATCCCACAAAGCAGAAGCAACATCAAGCAGCCCCAGAGATAATGATTTTCCTAAGAGGAAAACTCCCCAGGTACAGGGAGAAGCATTCTAACTAGCTTTTTTAACAGATGGGCTTAGTGGCCACACCAGACACTATGTGGTCCATAGAGGCAGACATCTGTTCAGCAACTAGGTGAACATTAGTAGAGAAAATAGTCAGAGAACGTTAGAAGAAAAACATTGGAGTGGGTACCCAACACTACTGCATAGAGGAATAGAGGGGTAACCCCCTCTCATGACAAGGGGCTGAAGGGTAATCCTGCAGTGTTTTTTTATAGCAAGAAACTATGGTGGTTATCCCCACCTACAGGTGACAGTTTCCAGTGAGAAACTGACAGGGTGAGATTCAGATGGATTTTGCTGGATTCACACCTATGCATTTTGCAGATTTGCACCACAGAACGTGTTCCATAGGAAACCATGTTAAATGGACTGTAGTGCAAATCTGCAAAAAGCATTAAAAATGCATAGGGGTGAATCCAGCCTTAGGCCCTTTAGGGAGATGTTGTCCACTTAAATTTCACAATGCCTACTCTGTTTATCAGAGGGCAAGGATATCGCATAGTGAAGATGCTAAGAAAAAAGCACTGGGCCAAAAAAAAAGGTGTCAATGTTCCCAGAAATAGTGTTCCCCGAGGAGACAATGGAGTTTATTTACTAAAGCTGGAGAGTGCAAAACCAGGCTCACTTCTGCATATAAACTAATCAGCTTCTAACCTCAGCTTGTTCAATTCATCTTTGGCAATAAAACGTGGAAGCCGATTCATTTCTATGCAGAAGTAAACCCGATTTTGTGCTCTCCAGCTTTAGTAAATAAATCCCAATGTCCCTTGAAGGCCAAGCAATTCTCTTTGAATAAGGCATCAGCATCCCAGTATCTTAACAAGAGTGCACTACACATCTGAATAGATACCAGGATGCCCATGCAAGACAAGTTTATATTCTTGGAAAAAAAATAAAAAATCCAGCACAGTCAAAACAAAAGTCTCCAGACATCAGATCCACATGCTCAATTAAGAAGAAGGGGGCTTACTCCAGTGGAGGCGAGATCCTTGGAAAAAAAAAAAAAAAAAAAAAAAAAAAAAAAAGTAGTATCTTAACCATTCTACCACAATTTGAAAGAAGTGTCACTGACACTGTGGGGCCAATGACAGAACCTGACCTCTGGTTAGTCTGCCAAGGTGGGTCATTGGTAAATCCAATGGGTTTAGACCACCATCTAACAAATCTCCTTTAAAAGAACAGTCCAACACTCTCAGGTGGGGCCCAAGACAATTCAGGGTGCTTCCAGTCTGCATAGAGGAATACCTGAAATAGTGGGTTTGGTGGAAAGGTCCTTGCAGCAGTAGGAGCTCTGAAAGACAGCAGGCTGAGCTTTAAAATGCTGGGTAGTACGCAATACATCAATAAGGTCCAAAGGGACCCCCTGTTAGTAGGTGGCAATAGGAGACTGCAGTGCCCCAAAACAAATCTTTTCACAAACAGGACTGCGGCCATTGGTTAGGCAAAGCTAAATAGCCCTCCACCTTATACATAGGGCATGATTGGTAGATGGTGTTATCCCAAGTTACAGGTTGTTTGCCAGTGTCAAATTCTCCAGTAGGTAGCAGTATAACATGCCCGGATCTGAATTCTGTGTCCCTCAATGCACCCAGTAGAAATGGGTCTTTACTGGAAGGCAAAACTTATGCAAGTAAAACTTCCAACTGCGATAGGGACATATAGGGGGAGATTTACTAAAACTGGAGCACTCAGAATTTGGTGCAGTTGGGCATGGTAGCCAATCAGCTTCTAATTTCAACTTGTTCAATTAAGCTCTGACAATAAAACCTGAAAGCCGATTGGTTTCTATGCAGAGCTGCACCAGATTTTGCCCTCTCCAGCTTTAGTAAATAACTCCTAGTCTAGGGCATAAAACAAAATTTGTGCCAATACAGAAAAAGGAACATCTTGTAAATTGAGAAGGATTGTGTTTGTAAATCCATTTTGAAGAGAGTGGAGTTGTAACATGGTTGGTGCATTGTTGCGCACAAAACTCTCCACCCTGCAGGCCCATACACACAATCTGACTTTTTGACAACAAATGTCTGACGGACCTGTTTGATCGGACAACCCGAACGTGTGTATGCTCCATCGGACAAATGTTCTGTGAGAACAGACAAACTTTCCGGCAACAAATGTCCTACGTCGGCTAATCCTTTCGTGTGTACACAAGTCCATCAGACAAAAGTCCAAACACACATGATCAAGATCAGACAAGAGCAGAAGTTGCCCACAGGGTGGCGGTAAAGAGCTGAAAAACCACGTGATTTGGTGAAAGTTGGCTGAAAAAGTCCTGTCGTGTATATGCATACCAAGTTCCCGGCCAACACCCTTCGGACAAAAATCTACGGAAAAGTCAGATTGTGTGTATGAGGCTTATGAATTGTTTTGGCTTTGGTTTCCAATAATTACATATTGTTGAAGACAGTTGGCTGCATCTGGTCCCAGACACAAATAGTGCTATATGCCAACACAGGTACAGCTAGGCTAGCATAGGTCACAGCACTGAGGTATTGTCAGCCCCAAGAGGATTTTGGCTTGGAGGCATATAGTCATGAGCGTACAGATGGTAGCTTTGTCTCTCAGCCAAGAGCACAGGCTTGACCCTGCAGATTCTTATCAGCAGTCCATTTCTCCCAGTGCCATTTTCCACTTTAACTGATGAAATATGGGGCCTGCATTGTAGGCCTTTCAAATGCTTGTTGCCTGGATGTGAGGACGTTTTGTTCTAGTCTGAAACAAGTTCTGGGTAGAATTTAGTGTGAACCATTTATTTGAAGGGAACTATTACTGCATCTTTTGTCACATGACGCAAGACCTACCCGTGTATGGCTAGCACAAGAATTAGATGGCAAAGACTTCAATCCCTTTCCCCATAGACAGTGCAGATTATAGCCCTCTACACAAAACACACCACACTTGGTACAAAGAACAGCTCTGTTTATTACAGTGAAGCAGTACAGGAAAATACGTTAAGGAGGCTAACAGTAAACTTTTGTACACTACTCAGTTGCTAAATTTGTCCAAATGGCAGACTTATGCTGGCCATACACGGCACAGCTTTCAACTAAATTTCCACCGGTATTGGACTGTAAAAACAGTGAACTGGATAAAGGCAACCTGGCAGTTAATATAGGTTATATGGCAGGTATGCTGGTGGGTTGCCTTTGTTTTTTTTCCCCCTTTCCCCTGGACTGGAAGAAGGCAACTGCTTGCTGTAAAACAGACATTTCTTTTATAAAATTGGGCTCAATCAGGGAGATTTACTAAAACTGATGCACACAGAATCTGACGCAGCAGTGCATAGCAACCATTCAGCATCCAAGTTTTAGCCTAGGCTCACACTGACAGCAGGATTGAAAAACTTGCACGATTTCATTCCCACGCCAGTCCAACTTCGGGGGCGATTTCAGAGGCATCTGTGCGGGTTCTTGCACAGAGGTCTACACAAATCACACTCAAAGTCACCAAAAGTAGTACAGAAACAACTTTTGGGAATCGGCAAGGCACCGCAAATGTGGCATTGCACCAATTCAGACAGGGCCATTGCCAGCAATAGCCGCCGATTTGGCATGCCAAATCGCATCAATGTGAACCTAGGCTTATTGTCAAAGCTTAATTGAACAAGCTGAAGTTAGAAGCTGATTGGTTATTATACACAGTGCACCAAATTCTGTGTGCTCCAGTTTTAGTAAATCTCCCCCAATGTATCCCAAACAAAAAGTACCACTGAAGTCACATAAGCACTTAGACATGCAGGGTGGGGATTTACTAAATCTGAAGCACACAGAATCTGATACAGCTGTGCATGGTAGCCAATCAGCTTGTTCAATGAAGCTTTGACAATAAAACCTGGAAGCCGATTGGTTTCTACGCAGAGCTGCACCAGATTTTGCACACTTGAGTTTTAGTAAATCTCCCCCCTGCTGCATTTCTCAGAACAAAATTGCAGACAGAAAAAAAAAAGTTCCTATGACCATAACACAAGCCATGTTTTCTATAGTGTGTCAGGCAGTAGCACAGAGGATTATTTGCAACATCTGAAAGATTAAATTTGATTCTCGTTTTACTTCCTATCCTGAGGAAGGCTGGGAAACATCCAAAATGAGCCTGGATAGAGCTCTAAAAAAAACAAATTTAAAATCGCATTTGAAGTTACAAATAAATTTCCCCTACCATTTCAGTTGAAACGCACACCAAACCCAAAAACTGACCAGCTGGCTGCAACTAAGGTTTGCTGCACTAGATTTCAGAGCAGTGGACTCCATGTAACAGTTCCCCATGCTCCGTCAAGCCAGATCATTAGTGGTGGACACTGCAGCAAGATGGCTGGTGTCAGAGATAGCAGAGGCCTTTAGCTACAGGCTACTAGTGGCAGATCGGCTGCATTAGTGGCAATGCAGCATTCTTACACCATCATGCCATCCAAAACATTGAAAGCCTGTTAATTTTCAACACTCTTGAAATGAGGGGTGTGGGTTTGTAGAAAACATCTAGTGGGTATTACAGAAAACCAGGACAGGCTTTAAAGCAGAGTTCCACCCAAAAGTGGAACTTTCGCTCATTTGTCTCCTCTCCCCCTCCGGTGCCACAATTGCCACCTTTTTTTGGGGGGGGGGGGGGGGGGGGGGACACGACAGGTAACCATAAGGCTACACTGCCGGGTTCCCTTACCTGCAATGGCAGCACCCGACAGCTGATGGAAACATCAGCCGCGGTGCCGACATCGCTGGACTCCAGGACAGGTAAGTGTCCTATTATTAAAAGCCAGCAGCTTCAGTATGTGTAGCTGCTGGCTTTAAATATTTTGTTTTTGGGGGGCGGACCTCTGCTTTAAATAGGTTTTTAAAACATCAGCGACACCTAGAGTTTAATCTTTTAAAAAGAAAAAAGCTATGGAACACACTGCCAACAAAAGGGTTAAATTATACACTGCAAAGGCAGATATTATGTTCACTCAATCAGTAACCAGCCAATCAATTCAGAACTAGCAGACGTTATAAGGCATGAGAGAGCATCTACAAAAGCAAGCCACATTCATATATGGAGAAATAATAGAACACCAGACAAGGACATTAGTTAGTGTGCTGTGGCAATAGTCCATCGGCTGTATAACCCAGTATACAGATTAAAATAAAAAAGGTGCATTTTAGCCATTCAGTCCATGGTCTGTTGACGGCTCATTCCTTTGTTAAACTTTTTGCATTGATCTCCTTAAGTGCCTCGTTCTTCCGGAAGATATATGCATTGGGACAGGTTTGGGGATCTTCCAGGTTTTCCAGTTGGGAAATACCAGCAATACAAGGATCGTGATCTTTCAACATGTCTGGAAATATATGAGATTTTCTTTCCAAGCGACTGGACCGTCTGACAGGGGTTAAAAATTTGTAACCCTTGATGCTGGATCCTCCTTCGCTCATCTGTAGTTTTCTCATTCTGGTAAAATAAATACATTAATAAAATTATATACGAGGACATTGCTATTACTATATATTAAAAAAAAAAAAAAAAAAAAAAAAAAAACATACTAGAGCAATAATCTAGTGGCTATTTACTGTATACATCAGTAAAATAAAAAAAAGTTTTATTTTTATATGTGCAAAATTTCTGTTACTATAGAAATTTCTGTTAGAAAGTATATTCTCCCTGGGTCTTAAAAAGAGAAGTATGTTTTTTTTTTTTCAGATTCATACTTACCTAGGTGGATGTAGCATCAGACGGATGCTGCAGCTGTCCCCCCGGCGTCTCCGCACAAAATAAAAATAAGGAGGAGAAGGTGTCCCCATGTAAAGATTTCCCCTCTATACCTGTTCTGGTGGCAACTTTACATTTTAGGTTTGCCCTCACTTTCATTCCTGGTGATCAAGACATTTAATATTCCCAACAGGGACACAGACAGCAACCCTTAATCATTATAAAAAAGAAAAAAAAAAGAAAAGAAGAAGAGCAATAAATAGACCAAATTTTGTGTTGCAGAGTTTTTTAAATTTATTTTTAGAACAAATTTATAACAGGCCCTCATTCATCTCTGCATTTATAAGCATTGTGAACTTATTCATTTTCAGAATTTCACAACACAGGCATAGTTTTTTTTCTAAGAGACAGAGGGGTTTCTTTACTAAAGGCAAATCCACTTTGCACTACAAGTGCACTTGGAAGTGCAGTTGCTGTAGATCCGAGGGGGACATGCAAGGAAACTAAAAACAAAAAAGTATTTTTGCTTGTACATGATTGGATGATGAAATCAGCAGAGCTTCCCCTCAGATTTATAGCGACTGCACTTCCAAGTGCACTTGCAGTGCAGAGTGGATTTGCCTTTAGTAAATCAACCCCAGAATTCTGGCAGACTGTTAGCCCTGCAAGCCCAGCTCTGAGCGGAGAGTGGCGATTGGCATCACTGTCTTTGCCCCTCCAGAGCTCACTGGGCAGGAGTGGCTGGCTCTGGCTCTCAGCCAGGTGCCCAGAAGCTGAGCCAGCTGTTGATCAGACATCTGAATGGATCTCATCATTATGGGTTGGATCCTCAGAGTTTGGAGCAGGTCTGTGACCTGACAGAGGGCTTTAGCCCGCCGTTTCTGGGTCACAGGACAGCACAAGTGCACTCCTGTGACCCACAAGAGAAGTATGACCAAAAAAAGCTTATGCCAAAAATTTTAAGACCCTGCAAGTACAGGAAAATCTGTCAATTTTCCAGAAATGCACTTGGGTCCTCCTGTCGTGGACTGACAAAACGCACAGCATTTTGTGGACTGAGTGTGGTCAGCCTTGTCTAGTTCTCGATTGCCCACCATCTCATCTCCAGTACATATAGGGTAATCATTCTGTATTCCTAAGATACTGATGGAGGGATAATTACTCTCCTTGAGACAACACTGAATGCGAGCACTGGACAGCTCTGAACTTCTGAAATGATCAGCAGGTATTTTGTTGTTATTAAAAAGATAAAAACACATTCAAATTGTATATTTGACAGACTAAAAATGGAAGCAAAGTTTATTGTTACTCTATAGAGAATCTGACCCGTCACTTTTCTCAATCTTGACAAACCACCCCCACCTGTTGATACTCCCCTATGCTACGCTTCCCACCTGCTCTATTCATGCGTCAGAGCCCTGATAAATACCCTGGGTGGTTGAACACCAGTCCCAAAATGAACACCGTCACATGGAGTAGAAGATCAATAACCCTGTGTAAGCACCAACGACAGACATGGACGTTACACATGTATTCTACATCGGGCCTTTGACAGATAAATAAGGCAGCACGAGGAAGTACAGAAAATCTGTTGCTTTTCTCTGAATAAGCAAAATGTCAGACTTAAAAAAAACAAAAAAAACACACGCCATTGCTTCAGTATGCCCCAGTGCGCATGTGTCGATGACATTGGCATATGCAGGGGAGATACCCGGGGTAGCTACAGGTAAGCCTTAATATAGGCTTACCTGTAGCATAAAGTGGTTGTGAAGGGTTTACAACCACTTTAAACAGAGTTATACTACCAACCACTGGAGCCCAGGCTAGATTATTAAGCCCCACCAGGCCCCGTTATCCCGATAGCCATTAGTTGCCACTAAACGACCAGCGACGTACTTGTACGTCGCTAGAATTTCAGATGCATGTACTGGTATGATGGCTGCAGGCTCACTTGTAATAGCAATCGGAGCGCCCAACTAGCTGCTCGATTGCCATTACAAGCAGCTAGTGGGGACGTCTTCCTCCCACCGGGAGACCCGAGCGACCAGCCGCCGGACAGCCAAGCAAAGCTGGATTCGCTTTGATCAGCCGTTTGCTATAGTAACCCGGAAGCGATGACAGGACGCCACTTCCGGCTTACCCGGATGTCAACAGTGCTATTTAAAAAAAATAATAATAATCTAAAGTATTCAAAAGCACAGATTTTGGAGTTTTGAATGCTTTCAAGGGCAAGGAAGGGATTTAGAGCCACACGGGAGATATTGATGCAAACGTCCGATCGTGGGAGTAATTCTAGCAATAGACCTCCTCTGAAATCTGTAAGGGTTTTTAAATCGTCACCTATGGATATTAAAATTTACGTAGTTTGCTGCCATTGCACTGGCATGTGTAATTTTAAAGCGTGACATGTGGGGCAACATTTTTTTTTGTGAAATATAAAAAGGGTTATGTATTCTGTTTTTCTGCATTAAAAAAAAAGTCTCCCCCCCCCACAAAATTGTGTTTGAAGACACAGTACACCAACAGAATCTCATCAATTCAACATGTACTTTCAGGGAAGGGAGAGCTTACTTTTCCAAATGAGGGGTTGTGGTAATGTTAAATCTAATCACAGATGATGTATCCTCTTCTTTTTCTGGAGTTCCACGAGAGGTGGATGGTTTCTCAGGAGTGGATGGGCTCTTTGGTTCAAATTTCATTGCTCTTCTTCTATTTTTGCTTTTTTCCGTCATAGCAGAATCCTCAGGTTCAGGCTTTACCTCAGCCTTTACCCCTTGAGCCTCTTCCTCACACTCTTTCTTTTGGGCCTCTCCTGTAAAAAAACAGCACAAATTAATGACATATTACATGTTTATTCAGCATAAACTCAGTGACAATTGGGACAGAAAATTATAAAAACTTATTGGAAATCCAACATATTTAAAGATGTGTTCAGAACAGGAACAAAGGGGTTAATGGGGGTACTGGTACCAGTTATGACTTCACATACTTTAAAAATGACGGTCACTGGGAAAACAAACTTTTTCCAGCACTGGTGGCACACTTTTAAAGTGGAGCTCCACCCTAAATAGCAACTTTTGCTATTTGGAACCCCCCCCCCCTCCGGTGTCACAATTGACACCTTTCAGGGGGGAGGGGGGTGAAGATACCTGTCTAAGACAGGTATTTTCACCCACATCCGGGAGTCCTCTCTCCGGGAGTGACGTCACTTCCCGCAGACTTCCCTTGGTGTTCTGGGAGACACTCGGCTCCCAGAACACAGGAGCACCAATCAGAACGGCGCAGCGCGACTCGCGCATGCGCCGTAAGTAACCGGGCATGAAGCCGCAGGGCTTCACTTCCTGGTTCCCTCAGCGAGGATGGCGGAGGGAGCAGCAGAGCGACGAGCGATCGCTCGTCCTCTGCTGCGGACGTCGCTGGACTCCAGGACAGGTAAGTGTCCAAATATTAAAAGCCAGCAGCTGCTGGCTTTTAATATTTTTTTTTTCCGGCGGAGCTCCGCTTTAAGGGTTGTCAAAGGCCTGCCCCCCCACCCCCCTCTGCACTCTGTGGTTTTATCCACCAGCTCTGACAGTATTACAGGACACAGTAGTGACAAAGGGGCTGGCAGAAGGAACCACAGCGTACACCATGGGACATCCGGAAGGGTGTCAGATGTTTCATCAATCTTCTCTTTTTTAAAACTGTAAAATCTGGTGATATGGATAGCAAACATTTATTCCAAATAGCAACAGATTTGCTTCTCTTGTCTCATTTGCCTTTGAAGGAACCAGTTATTCTGACTCTCAGGCTACATTCTAATCTCAGGTCAGTGATGGCTCTGAGACAACATGTATATCTTTATTACCCTAGAACTAAATCTGCCAAGTCAAAGTATGGCTGCTACTATGAGGATACAAAGACACAAAGTGGAACTACACTGCATCTGAGCACCACAAACCAAAAATGAAGCTTAATAAAAAAATAAAGTTAATATTCAAAGCAAACACCCCCCATCCACCCATGTCTTCATGCTTTATTTTATTGAGAAATCATTTTGAAACACACTCCCTAACAGAATTTCTGGTCATGGCCATTTAGAGTAAGGGCAGATGCTTAATGTAGCATTTACTTCCTGCAATCCGGAACATGTAAAGATGATATACATTCCATTCTATTTACTAATGCTAGCAGCATAAGGATTTAAAAAATGGTCAATGTTTATTGAGAGTGATGTTATTTTAAAACTTCATAACTAGAGGTCGACCGATATAATCGGCCGATATTTGGCCATTTTTGATAATCGGCCGATGCCGATTTATCAAAATTAGGCCAATATTTTACACTGACCGCCATTCCTCGTCCCTTGTCCACAAGCGCCGCGCTGAGTGTGTGAAACTGACAACAGAGAGGAGAGAGGGGGGAGCTGTCAGAAATTGAGCTTGATGTCGGGGGTGGGCAGGACCTAGCAGCTACAGCCAATGGGATGGTATCTGGGCGAGCCGCTATGCGTATGTGGCCCCGCCCCTTCTTAAGCAGCTTAATCATTGTCTGGTGTAATATAGCTGCTGGGTCCCCCCCACCCCCACATCGAGCTCAATTCTGACAGCACTCTCTCTCCTGTGTGTTACTTGTCAGTTTCACAGTTACACTCGGCTCAGTGTGAAACCCGCCACCGCCAATCAGTGCCACCTGCCAGTTCCATCTGTACTGAGGACATCAAGTGTGTGCTAGAGCGACAGGAGCAAGCAGGAAGGAGTGGAGTGGAGTGGGTGAGTTTTTTTTTTCCCTTTAAATTTGCATCATATATCAGCCATCGGCCGCCCCAATTTCTAAATATCGGCATCGGCCAGAGAAAAACCCATATCGGTCGACCTCTATTCATAACAGATTCTGTTTAAAAGTATGACCCCTGCCTTGCAGATTTTACTGGCAAAAAAAAAAAAAAAGTGAGTGACTTAGAAATTACTGAAGTCATTGGCCTTTACGAGTGCTTGCCTGCGGCCTCGGCAATGTAAATGAAATGCACTTAAAGTGGTAGTAACACACACACAAACACTTCTTGTCCCCCCCCCCCCCCCCCAAGAAAAACAAACACTCACCCGAGCGCCCTCTCGATCCAGCGATGTGCCCGAGAGCTAAGCTTCTCCCGGGTCTCTCATTCATCATTGGCTACTGCCAATCACAGCTAGTGAGCCAATGGAGAGAGAGCAGGGTGCGGGACTGAGCAGCAGCTCCGTTTGTCTTATGGAAGCATAGAGGCAGGCTTGAGAACGAGCACACACCAGTGCCTCCAGAGCAAGCAGCTTGTTATTGGTGCGCTGGCTGAGGAGGAGAAGCCAGGAGCGCCAGCAGGGGAGCTGAAAAGAGGAGGATTGGGTCTGCTTTGTGCAAAACCACTGCACAAATCAGGCAAGTATGATTTTTTTTTTTTTATTAACAAAAAAGGGAGGAAACTTTAATGTCACTTTAAAATCCAAAAGAATACATACCAGGCTCAGTCTTCAACTGTTCCAATGTGTTTGCAAGAATAGCTCTCAGCTCTTCCAGAGGCTGCACAATGTCATAAAAGAGAAGAGGGATGTTAAGTAATTAACTGAGAAACATTTAAAGTAGTAAAAAAAAAAAAAAAAAAAAAAAAAAAAAAAAAAAAAAAAAACACACACACACACCACACACCTGTCCTTAAAGCGGAGGTGCAGCGGAAAAAATAAATAAATAAATATTAAAAGCCAGCAGCTGCAGACTTTTAATACATGGACATTTACCTGTCCTGGAGTCCAGCGACGTCCGCAGCAGAAGACGAGCAATCGCTCGTCACTCTGTTGCCCCCACCGCCATCCTCGGTGAGGGAACCAGGAAGTGAAGCCTTGCGGCTTCATGCCCGGTTCCCTACGGCGCATGCGCGAGTCGCGCTGCGCCGTTCTGAATGGTCCCGTGTGTTCTGGGAGCCGAGTGTCTCCCAGAACACAATGGGTACTCTGCGGGAAGTGACGTGCTCCCGCAGATTTCCCACAGAGAGGACTCCCGGAAGTGGGTGAAAATACCTGTCTTAAGACAGGTATCTGCACCCCCCTCCCCTTAAAAGGTGTCAATTGTGAGGGGTCGGAGGGGTCCGATCAGCGGAAGTTCCACTTTAGGGTGGAGCTCCGCTTTAAGTCCTAAATATTAGGCATCAGGATGTTGCCAACTCCCAAGGTCTGCACAGACAGGACTTTACAAAACTCAAGAGGCAGAAAAACAAGAAGCTAGCTGATGCATGGGTTGATGGTTTTCATGCCAATGATGCTACATGCAAACATTTCAGTGTACTGTTCATGCTAGCTGCAAACCGATACACAGGCTAAAGTACCTGTCCTTCAAATTTGATGTGGGAGGGTTGTAGATATAAAAACATACAACATGAATTCAGATTATCTGTAAAGCAAGCTTGTGGCTGTTTCATGGGTGCACAATAGTGTAGGCATCTCCTAGTCTCAGAGCAAAAAAATTCCATCAGACCAGGTCTCAATCCTTCCTGCTAGTTACCTCCATATCAGCTACAAAATATGATAGGGAAAAATATGGAGGGAAGGTTACTTGGAGACCATCCTCAACTATGGCCATAAACACACAAAGGTGGATTCTTATCCAGATTACAGACTTAGCCAATCCATAAAATCTGGCCGGCTTGTTAGAAGACTTTGTATTCATAGCAAGTAGAAATGATCTTCTAGAGTTATTCTTACCTGTGCCCCAGCTGCCACTGCATTCTCACACACATCAATTACATTATACGGCTGGCCTTCCCTCTGTTCAAGACGTGCCAGACATTCCCAATATCTGGAAAGCTTCTTTGCTTCTGGAGTATTCTCAATCTGCTTTTCCAGTATGGATAGAATTTCTTCCTTTGAAATACCCTAAAACCAGAATAAAAGAAAAAAAAAAAAAAAAAAAAAAAAGAAGGGAAAGAAAGACGAATGGTTATCCTTCTGGCAACACCAATTCCAAACATGATTTAAAGGCCAAGTTCACACTTGTGCAACCCACGTTGTGAGGTAGAGCAGCCCATTCATTCCAATGGGCTACTCTATCCACAGAAACGCGGGTAAAGAAATCCCAGACCCTGTATAAGAATTAAAATACACGGAAGCGTATGGTGCTACGGCAAAAAACGCCAATGAGTGGGGGTGCCGTCAAAAATTAATGCCACCTCCACTAAAGAGCATTTTGCCTGTGGGTTGGGAACGCTTGTGATTTTGCAAGTGTTCCGTTCCGGACCTGCAGAATTGTGAACCTTCCTAGACTAACCGTTCGTAAAAAGCAGTTATGCTGGCAATACACTATATGGAAATAAATAAATAAATCGGGCCGAAATTCAGTCAGTCAATTAGACAGTTTGTTTGTTTTTTGGCCAGTTAAAGTGGTTGTAAACCCTTATCTTTTTTTTTTTACTAACCTGCAAGACAAAGCTATAATGAGCTAGTATGACTAGCATACTAGCTCATTATGTACCACTTACCTTCGATCGGGGCCCCCGAAGTCGTCCGTGTCCCTCCTCTAGCCGTATCCATCGCTGCGGCGATAGCCGGAATGTTACTTCCGGGTATCGCCGTTGCAGCCAATCACATCGCCGCTCCGGCGCTGTGATTGGCCGGAGCGGTGAAGACGTGACTCCGCGCATGCACGCGTGAGCTGTCGAATTCGGCTACGTCGTCGAATGTTGCGACCTAGCCGAATTTGTGAATGGGGTGACGTCAACGTCGCCGCATTTACATACAAATATCTCCTTAACCGTGTAGGTTAAGGAGATATTTCATGCACCTACAGGTAAGCCTTAATCTAGGCTTACCTGTAGGGCTTTGTTTAAAAAGTGGGTTTACAACCACTTTAATGGGCACAAATCGGTAGGGAAGTTTGGAAATTTTCTGCCGAACGAACTATAAATTGAAATGTTAATGCATTTCCCTGTCCCAACTGTTTGCACTAGGTATATGTGGGGGAAAAAAAAAAAAAAAGGATTCATGTCCATTGAACGATTTAAAATCGGTCATTACATGGCACTATTGTTTGCCCTCACAGCCGAATGTTCGTTTTTTGAAAATGGGTTCAAACGATTTTTAGTAAAGTGTATGGCCAGCATTACAGTTGCCTATTATAACACAGGAAAAAAAAAAAAAAAATTAATTATATCAAATTGTAGACATTCAGTATAATGAAACCATTTTACTCTATTATATAAATATCTGTACTGTAATCCATACATTAGAGACATTCTAGATTCAGAGATTTTTTTTATAAAGGGAAAAAAAAAAAAAAAAAAAAAAAAAAAAAAGATATATATATATATATCTTTTGTTATAAATGGTCACATTCCCTCTGTTCTCAGCTTCATAAGAGCTGGGGGTAGGAGAAGCAACAGCACACGGAACTTCCCAGTGAATGGCTGTGCACCAGGGGGGGGGGTTGGGCGTCAGGGCAAGTCTGATCATTGGAGGAGAGCACACCAAGTTCCCAGCATAGCTAGAGAACTGACCATGGTGTGCTCTCCTGCTTAGTGTGGTCTTGGTCAGTTTGTAATAGTAAAGCAGAGGGACTGGCAGGAACACCAGGGATTTCACACAAAAGGAAGCAATACATAGAGAACAGGATACGGTCTCAAACAAGTACAAACAAGCAGCCACATATCAGGAACATGAAGTGTCGGGTAACAAACGCTTTAAGCTTTGGAAAATGATTTTTTGCAGGTTACTACTTGTACAAAATGTTATCGGCACCCAAGGTCCTTTTATTGCCGCCCAATCTAGAATTATCCATCTGATCAACCAATCACTGGGATCTGGGGATTGGAGACAAGTACTAATAGAGACAGGGCTGCTCAGGAGAACGTTTAGATAACAAATGTCCAAGAGTGCAGCTGTCTATTAAATCTCATTTAGCAACACCTGTGGTCATCATCACCGCCTTTAGACACCATTCCCACTGGGTCGCTTTGGAGGCGCCATAACGCTAAAAATAGCACCTGAAAAAGCGACCTGAAACAGCCGCTGCTGTCTCTCCAGTGTGAAAGCCCCGCTAGCGGCCGAATAGCGCCGCGAAATTGACGGTAAAGCACCGCTAAAAATAGCGGCGCTTTACCGCGGACGCTGCCCCCGCGTGAAAGGGGCCTTATGTTTAGCTCTGCTCTGAATGGGGGGGGGGGCATACTTTGCCTTGTATACTCGAGTCTATACGCAGGTATCCGTGTGTACATGGATAGATAGACATACCTCATCAATTAACTTCTGGCATTCAGCAAAGATCTGGTTGACTTTCAGAGTGAACCATTCCTGTTCATCCTCTTCTGCCATGGTTGCCCAGAACAGCTGGCGAGGTTCTTCTTCTTTTGGTTCTTCAGGTTCACTTTTAATGACTGGCTCATCCTTTTGTACCTTAAATGTAGAAAGCGGAGCCACGGATGGGGGCCTTTTCATTACCTTTCCATTCGATGCTCTCCACTGTGCTAGACGAGCCCTAAATAACAAACAAAAATCATTGAGATCATAAAACACACAAACACACACACACACGACCGGGGTTCCCAGCAGTAAAAAGTATGCCGGGAATCCCGGGGGTAAAAACCGAGAACCTACTTGGTAACTTTCCCCCTGTGTACACACCAGAGGTTTTCCCGTCAGGAAAACTGCGGTGAGAGCTTTGGCCGGGAATTCCGGCCCTGTGTATGCTCCACCAGTGTTTCCCATAGGGAAACTGCAGGGAAAAAGACCGCTGGGAATCGTGGTAGGAAAATAGAGAACATGTTCTCTTTTTTCTGCCGCGATTCACAGCAGTTTTCCTGCCGGGAAAACTGCAATTTAGCATACACACAGCCGTTTTTCCTGGTGAAAAACTGTCATGGCAGTTTTCCTGCCGGGAAAACCGGTCGTGTGTACGAGGCAACAGGTTGGGATTGATGGACTGGTGTCTTTTTTTTACTTCACCTACTATGGAGGGAGAATGGGGGCGATATGGCAGCTGTCTATATACTACCCGTTTACCTGGAGAGGAATCAGTGCTCCCATTTGCACTACAAATGCACTTTTCTTATATACCCATGCATGCAGCAAAAAACATTTCTGCAACACATTCATTTATATAAAGCTAGAAACAGGGAGGTCTGACTCTTGCATATAGACTTTTCAACATGCTTGTTTTTTCTAGTTAAACTACTCATTTACAGTATCCAATTATGCCAAAAGATTGGAAAGTTTCCACTAATCTTTATTTACTTGAAACTAACCCAGCATGAAAAGCATGAACACTCCTGTGCAATGATCAAACTAAAGTGGACCTAACCTGACCTAGACCCTTGCAAAAAGGTCCCAATGCTGATGTGCAGATAGCTAATACTAGTCTTCAAGTGGAACCCCTAGGATCCTTAACCCAGACTGTGTACGTGGCAAAAACTCTCATCCCAAATTAGGAGTAAGCCCTTCTCCCTCCTTTTATGAAGGATCACTTCCCATCATTCAACTGACAAAATGCAATGGGCAGTAACTTTGACTTTTGTAGAAGTAAAGGCCCATGTACAGTCTAGTCATAGCACACTGGAGGGGCATTTGCAGGGTTAAAAGCAGGCAGTGAGGAGGCAACAGAATCCCCCCTCATTGCCTGTCAAATAACGGTGAACAGCAATCTGAGCACAGATCCCTTTTCAAAGACTTGGCAGTTTAGACACAAGTCTAAACTTAGCCCTACCTGAGCTCTTTACAATGCCTTAAAAATAAGCCCATTGGACTTCAGTTTTAAAATGTGACTATTGACACAGGAATTTACAGAAGAATAAAAAACTAAAAAACCCAACGTACTTGCGCTCTTCTGCAGTTTCATTCACTCTTGGGTATTTGACAACAATGGAAGGTCGCTGGTGGCTGGGAATGATGCTTACAGGGCCAATTGTTACTCTTTTCTTGCTCTGCATACCAACCAAGTCTGAACCCTTTTTCTGCACTTCAGGCCCCTGTGGCGCATTTGCTCCCAGTGACTTCTTGTGGGTGGTTCTTCTAATGGTCACATGTGAAACAGTGCTCTTGGTAACAGCAGTACTTGATGCCTTTGTCTGCGATGTGGCTGTTGGGATGACATGGGTAGCTCTTCTCGTGGGCCCAGGTTGGGCTTTGCTCTTGATAGTGGATGTCTTGGCTTGTGATGTCACTGGTGGAACTTTTGGCTTTGGTTTCATGTCATTGACAGTAGATGGCCTTACAATTGGCTTTCTAGTCATAGGTATATTTGGTTTGGTTGCTGCTCTTTGCTTAATAGTTTTAAGCTCTGGGGCTGCACTTTTATCGCTCGTGGTTTCAGAAGGTTGTCTAAAAGAATTGATCTTGGACTGCACAATTTTGCCACGATAAGCTCCAAGAACAGGCTTAACCGCCGGCTTCTGGTCTGCTTTGGCAGATTCTTCCTTATGCTTTCTACCCTTTAGCTCTCTCTCTTTTAGAGTTTTTGTTTTCAAAAAAGACTGGCTGATAGTCATTGTTTTGCCATCTTTATTCACAACTGGTCGGATGTTTTCTTTATTAATGGGTTTAATCTAGAAAAAATTAAAAATATTGGAATTACATACATTAAAGGGGTTGTAAAGGTTCGTTTTTTATTTTCTAAATAGGTTCCTTTAAGCTAGTTCACTTACCTTTTCCTTCGATTTCCCTTCTAAAAATTTTTTTTCTTTGTTTTCTTTGTCTGAATTTCTCACTTCCTGTTCCTCCTCAGTAAGCTGTTCTGGCTGACTAACCACCACTCGGATGATGGTGTGAAGTTTAGTGAGGAGAAACAGGATGTGAGAAATTCAGACGAAGAAAAAAAACATTTAGAAGGGAAATCAAAGGAAAAGGTAAGTGAACCAACAATGCACTAGCTTAAAGGAACCTATTTAGAAAATAAAAAACAAACCTTTACAACCCCTTTAACCAATCAAAGTCACCTTGCCAATACTACATCAAGCATGAAATACACTGTATAGGGATATACGGAGAAAGCAGAGGCCAGTAACCAGTTCCTCACCGGAGGCGACAGCATATTATGGAAGACTGCATTTGGGGATGCATTTTGGATGCCGTTCTCAGAAAAACGGAATCATTTCCACACCGGCGTTTCCTCTACTAAATATGCTACAAACACTTACCATTTTTTGGTCCAGGACTTTCACTGCTGCAGACTTTTTCGGCTGAACTTTATTGGACCGCTCAATCAAAGGAGACCTTTTGAAGAGAATACACACACACCATTATAAATTTTATTTTAGAAATGCCTACTTTCCATATGTGTCTTTTTAAAATGATAAAACTTAAGTACTATGCCACAGTTTAAATGTGCTTTTGAAAAAACAAAAGCTTTTTTTTTTTTTTAACGTCAGAAAATATAAAAATACAATTTCTAGGGATGCACCGAAATTTCAGCCACCGAAACATTTCGGCCGAAAATGGCTCTTTTGGCAAAAAGCCGAAAGAGAAAATAGGCAGATACTGGAGCCGAACATGGTGCGGGGCTCCAGGCGCCGTCCATTACGGGGTGTCGTTGTGGGAGAACATAACAGCTTTCATTTCAATAGCTGTGTGTTCCGTGTTGTGCGCCATCACATACAGCCCCTCCTCTTTGTCTGGGCACTTTGATAGAGAGATCACCCGTCCAATCCTGGGACGAGTGATCTGTCTATCAAAGCTCCCCAGACAAGGGGGAGGGGCTGTATGTGATGGCACACCGCGGGGAACACACAGCTATTGAAATGAAAGCTGTTATGTTCCCGGCACTCTAATCACCAGGCGGTAGCGGCTCTCCTCTCTTCCCCTGCACAGGCTGGCTGAACTGGGGACACAGGCTGGCTGAACTGATCTCCTGTACCGCGTCCCCAGCCTCCGGCCATCTCCTGTACCGCGTCCCCAGTCTCCGGCCATCTCCTGTACCGCGTCCCCAGTCTCCGGCCATCTCCTGTACCGCGTCCCCAGTCTCCGGCCATCTCCTGTACCGCGTCCCCAGTCTCCGGCCATCTCCTGTACCGCGTCCCCAGTCTCCGGCCATCTCCTGTACCGCGTCCCCAGTCTCCGGCCATCTCTATGCATAAAATGTTTTTTTAAAAACAAACAGTCACTTTCGGTATCGGTGCTGTATTGGTTTCGGTATCAAAGAAGATTTATTTTCGGCACCAAAAAACCCATTCAGTGCATCCCTAAAAATTTGCATTATTTATTTTTATGTCAAGCAAATCCAAAGACAATTCCCAGCTCAACTTACTGACCAGCCTGCTGCCAACCGAATTATACTGTTTAACAGTATGAGCGGCCCACACCTCACTTCCATTTGTTTGGAATATGCAGTGCACTTACTTGCGGTCCTTTGTATACATACAAGGCAGTTAGGAATACATAGTTAAAAAGGTCTCCTGTATGATTAAACACTTCCCACCCAACCTATTGTAATAATGCAACCAGTTGGGTGCTCCGTTATCTTGGGTGAACCTTGTAGGACTTGCTCCCACTCGCGCACCTTGTACACACCCAAGGGGCTGCGCAGCGGTGTGATCTGTGACCCACTGTTCACAGTAAAACACAAATCATGATATTGGGCTGCTGTGTGGCACCGTCACCATGTGATCTCTGAGACCAATCACATGTCACTTCTAAACAATGGCTCTCATTCATAGCCATTCTGTACTACTGTGAGCTCTGATTGTCACAGTGATCACGTGGTACAGGGACAATCACAGCAGACCTATACCATGTAATAGTAGTGGCCAATCACAGCCATTACAATTGTACACAATGGCAAATGAATGGATGCCATTCACAGTGTAAAAATAATTGCTTATACAGCGAACATTACTGTATTAAGCAATCCGTGGAGAAAAAAAAAAAAAAGAAAAACCTGATCAGTGTCACTACAGAAAGCACCACAAATCCCAATCCACCGAGTTGAGTGCTCATAATGGAGGAAGTGATGCCACAAGCAGAATTGCTTGCCTGGGCACACCATATAGGAGATGGACATGGAAATGCTGGTCATTGAACTTGGAATTCCTAAATACTATACAGTATAATGCCGCGTACACACGACCGTTTTTCATGACGAGAAAAATGCCATTTTTTTATTTGGTCATTAAAAACGATCGTGTGTGGGCTCCAGAGCATCTTTCACAACGTGAAAAATGGGCATTAAATATTTGGAACATGCTCTAATTTTTCTCGTTTTTCACCTCGTCATTTTTCTCGTCATGAAAAACGCCTGTGTACGCTTTAAAGGAGTAGTAAAGTTACATGTTTTTTCACCTTAATGCATCCTATGCATTAAGGTGAAAAAACATTCGACAATACCGCCCCCCCCGAGCCCCCGTTTTACTTACCTGGCCCCTCGAAAGTCCCACGCTCGTCCCCGTCATCCTCTTCGTTTTTCAGCCTGGCCGCCGATTGGCTACACTGGATGGATTGAAAGCTGCGCAGCCATTGGCTGGCGCTGCTGTCAATCACATCCAATGACGCGGCGCGCGGGGGGCGGGGCCGAGTGATACAGTCGGCTGCTATGGCCGCCGCTGTATCACGGGAGCGCGCCCGCAATCACTCCACACCATGCGAGCTCACTCGCATTATGGTGTGGAGTCCTTGCGGGGAGGAGCCAAGACAGCCGCCGAGGGACCCCAGAAGACCAGGATCGGGGCCACTGTGTGCAAAACGAGCTGCACAGTGGAGGTAAGTATAACATGTTTGTTATTTTTAGGCAAAAAAAAAAGGGAAGCTTTAGTGCTCCTTTAACAACGTGAAAAAACACGCATGCTCAGAAGCAAGTGATGAGACGGGAGTGCTCGTTCTGGTAAAACTAGTGTTCGTAATGGAGATAGCACATTCGTCACGCTGTAATGGACTGAAAAGCACAGAGACTGAAAAGCGCGAATCGGCTCTGACCAAACGTGGTAACACAAAATCAGCAAAAGCAGCCCAAAGGGTGGTGCCATCCGAATGGAACTTCCCCTTTATAGTGCCGTCATACGTCACCGCGCTTTGCTCGAGCATTTTTTTCCCACGATAGTGTGTAGGCAAGGCAGGCTTGAGAAGAATGTCGAGAAAAACGTTTTTTTTTTTCAATGACATTAAAACCGGTTGTGTGTACGCGGCATTAGACTACTTACCGGATCTCATTCGGTTTCTCAGGCTTCTTGGATTTCAGAGTAGCCATTTTTCTAGGTATGTCAACCTCTGGAAGTTTTTTTATTGGCTCTAGTTTAGAAAAACAAGACAAAATATTAATCTGACAGCCACTTATCTTGTGAAGTCCTAAGATAGTCAGAAACTAGTAGAATTTCATTCAAAACGGTTAATTCTAAAAAGGCTGTTTATTCGTTTTTCTAAATTGTTATCACGGTCAAATTAACTTTAGTTTTCGATCAGTGATGAGAAAATTCTAAACCTAGGTAACACAAAAAAAGCTGGCCATACATTATACAATTTCCTTGTTTAATTTTCTCTAGATTTACCTACAACTATGTAGTGCAAGGGCCTGCCTGATTGCATCCAAATTGAAAGAGTTTAGGTTTGGACCTCAAATTATATGGTTTTGGTAAATCTAAAGGAAAATTGTACAAGAAAATTGTATAAAGGAATGGCCATCCTAAGCTGCAGTACTGATAAGCAAGACACTGAAAAGATAATAACCACATAATTGCGCTGGAGTTTTTGTTGGGTGTTCAATCGCTGGTGTGAATGTAGCCTTAGGAAGCCAGGGGGACACTTTGCCACATTTTTTAATACACAAGCAAACACCTGCGCATGCACAGATGTGGTGAAGGGCTCTGCCAGGACCCAAAGGCTGGGCAGAGCCCTTCAGAACATCAGCACGTGTATTATAAGGGCAGCGCCTTTAGTAACAGACTCCTAGGTGTCACTTCAATATTCCCAAATAACAGGAGCCCACCAGAGCCAGTGGGATCAATCACCAGCATAAACCAGCAGGCCAATAGTGACCAGTGCTGGGAGCTGACCTCAGGATTGTCCCATATATTATTATAAAGCTTAAAGAAGCACCAGAGGTGGGAATAGGGAAAGCAAACATCCTTTCCACACCTCTTGTACATTCTGTAAGGTATTACGCTGTCCATAGACAAATGGAAATCCATCCGGCTCAGCAGGGACCAGCTGAATTTCGATCCATCTATGGCTGCTTCCACTCAAGAGAAGACAACCGAATGATCGACTTTTGAAAACCTTGTCAGCCAATCGGCTGCAGCCACAGATCAGTGTATTCTGACAGTGGAGGAGTCCCACTGTCAGAATACAATGGCACAACAGGGAGGATTCATCCATCTCACTTGTATAGATGGGGGAAATCTTTTCTTTTTTTTATCATCTATGAACAACCTTCTGGCTAATCAGAAAAGAAATAAATAATAAATTAACCATCATGCCAAAGCTGTAAAAAGGTGTACAGCATGCATGGAGCAGAAATAGCCAGTGTATGGAGCCATGGGTGCAAGTACAGACTCCCATTGCAATGAATGGCAGTATGCAGAAACCCATGCATAGGTCCATATACTTGCCTGAGCCCCCTCTCAATCCAGCTATGTCCACAAGAGCCTCGCACTCCCGATTGGCTTTGGCAGCAGCTTGAGCCATTGGCTTCTGCTGCTGTCAATCACAGCCAGAGTGCGAGTACCCAGAGAGGCAAGGGGCGGGGCTGAGTTGTGGCTCCATGTGTGAATGGACACACAGAACTGCCGCTCGGGAGCGCCCCCTCAGCAAGCTGCTTGCTTTGGTGCAACCTGGCAAAAGGGCGGGGCCAGGAGTGCCGGAGTGGGACTTGAGAAGAGGAGGATCGAGGCTGCTTTGTGTAAAACCACTACACAGAGAAGGTAAGTATAACATGTTTGTTATTTAAAAAAAAAAAAAACACAAGGCTTCAATGTCACTTTAAAGAACATGTTACCCCAACACTTCATATTCCTGATATGTGCCTGCTGTACCATGTAGTTGTATGAAAAATTATCCTGTTCTCTTTATATTGCTTCCTTTATGTGAAATCCCTGGTGTTCCTGACAGTCCCTCTGCTTTGCTGACCACACTAAGCAGAACACACTGTTGTCAGTCCTCTAGCTATGCTGGGAGCTCGGTGTGCGCTCCTTCAATGATCAGACTTGTCCTGCACCCCCCTCCCTGCACAGCTATTCACTGGGAAGACCAGTGTGCTGCTGTTCCTTCTCCCCCAATTCTCTGAGCTCCTTATGCAGGCCTCATGCACAATGGATGTAGTTTTTGCTGGTCCTAGGGGTGTTCCCTCCCCCCATCCCAGCATGTTCGCCTAAGTGTCCATACACACATAGGCTTTTAAAAAGGAGTTTAGAGGCATAAACAGCATAATTATTAATGTGGAATTAATGTTGTCATCAAAATTAGTGTGTGCTGTAAATTGTTTCCAGCATTGGGCCCATTTCTTCTTGCTGGAGGCCGCCATTTTTCTTAAGCCCAGATCAGCAGTAAATCATACAGCAGAACTAAACCCATTGCTTTAACGGTTAAAAAAAAAACAAAAAAAACAGTTACATCCCTGGAATGCAGAGATTGCCAACTGTCACATTTGCTTGTGTCCTCAACCAAACTGTCAAACCATCAAATGTCTGGTGTCATAAATGATCACATATGCAGCACCATGGCAGTTGCAGATCAAACAGAAGCAGCAGCTTTCTTGGCTATATAGGATAGGAGGGTTTAATTCTGCTTTTTAATGTTTCACATGGATACACCTGCAAAAGGACTTAAAGTGGTGCCATGCCATATAGGGGAAGCTCTGCTGGTTCACACCTGTTTTGGCAGCGAGTACCCGCGCTCACTTCCTGGTAAGATCGTTGTGGCGATCTCCAATTACGTCTGGCACCGTCCCCATGCCTTTTGGGATACACACAGGTCCCAGAAGACAGCAGAACCATTCAGAAACCACAGTGTGACTCGCACATGTGCAGTAGGGAATGGACTGTGAAGCCTGAAGGCTTCGCTGCCGGTTTCCCTTAGTGAAGATACCGGCGCCTGGACCCAAAGCCAATTGAAGCAGCTCGGGTGCCAACATTGCTGGATCCCTGGACAGGTAAGTGTCCTTATATTAAAGAGTTGGAAAGGCTTATGGTTTTTCACCTTAATGCATTCTATGTTCCCGGGTCCTCATTGGATAAATTGACAACAGCGGGAGCCATTGGTTCCCGCTGCTGTCAATCAAATACAATGATGTGGGAGCCAGGGGCAGGGCCAAGTCCTGCTGTCTGTCAATGGATGCAGCAGCAGGACTCGGGAGCGCACCCGCACAGGTGCCCCCATGGAGGGGGCACTGGATGAAGAGGAGGAGCCAGGAGCGCCACCGGATGACCCCAGAAAAGGAGGATCGGGGCCACTCTGTGAAAAACCCTTGCATAGGGGAGGTAAGCATGACATGTTTGTTATAAAAACACACACACACACACGTCTTAATCACTTTAAAGGTCAGCAGCTACATTTTATTTATTTTTTGCCCAGATTGGAGCACTTTAATTTTGGGAATCAAGTTCCACTTTAATTCATTTCAGTGGCCGGAATACATTATTATTGATGCCCAAGCACTTGATGCGCCTAAATATGGCAAAGCCCCCGTTCACATTGGAGCGACTCGTCATGTGATCTGACAGGTCAAGTTGCACGACAAGTCGCAGCCTATTGGAGGCAATGACACTGTTCAAATCGGTGCGACACTAACTTTACATCGCCGCACTGATTTGCAAAAGTAATTCCTGCACTACTACTGGCGACTTTGGGTGCGACTTGCATAGACATCTGCACATGAAGCCGCAGATGTCTTCCGAGTCACACTGACACACAACTTTGAAATCGTGCGACTTCAGATGATGTCACACCATTTCCAAGTTAACGTGAACGAGGGCTAAACGTCAATTGCTTTTTTTTCTGCCAAAACTGTGCTGCCAGGAGGAACAGGAGTCTGGGTGGAGTTAGGAAAGCGTCCTGCGTACACAAGGCCTTAGAATTAATGGCAGCGGACACGTGACACGCGTTTTGCATGCATTCTGGGGACGCACGCATTTTGCATGCATTCTGGGGACGCACGCATTTTGCATGCATTCTGGGGACGCACGCATTTTGGGGACGCACGCATTTTGCATGCACATTCCCGGAACACATAGGTATGAATGGAGCCTCACAGGAGAAGGTTCTTAATTTATTTGGTAAATCAGAGTACTGCCCGTCCTGACCAATCACACTTTAGCTTTTATTTGGAGGGTAAAAAAACAAGGAATAGGATTGGTCCGTGTGAGCTTCTTTGTTCAGCTCCCAAGACATACAGGGAAGCCTCAGATCACCCGAGTTCCTAAGCTGGGTGACATATAGGAGTGACAACCTATACACGGCCTGTGTACCCCACTCACCTGTACGCCTCAATCCCCTCCGCACCGCCGTCACAGCCACCATCTTTACGCTCATCACACTCACTCCTCTCCTAAGACAGTTTGAAAACCGCTCCATCTATAGCACCGCCTCCCCCCTGCGCGATTGGTTCCCGTTTATACTTTTCTCCAATCACAACTCTCCTCCAGAAACCGAGCGGCTGTGATTGGCTAAATGCCATGTTATTGCCGCTTTACCAATCAGTTCAAAGTATTTGTCACGTGATAATACAGAGTTTTTCTGCTGAGCCAATAAGACCGGGTTAGCTTTGGTGGGCGTGGCCGGAACGCAATGGTTCGTCAGACGTTACCTAACCTGGCGGATCGCCTATTCTGACGGAACACCGGGTCTGGTGATAATGAATGACTACAGATTGGTTGCACAATTTCCCCCATTCATACAGTTTTTCCCCCCCTCCCCCGGGCTGCAGTACCGCCATACATTACAATATAGGTTTTCTTTACTGTAGAAAGGTCCCAGTGCACTATTTGCGGTCACGTGATTTTCAGGAAGGAAAGTTGGAACTTGTCACTGGTTGCTTTAGCGGCCGATCATATGTTTATAGCGTTGTCATTGGCTGTTCAGGAAAATCTGTCCCCACACAAGGAGCCATTTTGTTGACTCCCTGCCATTAGATTTCATAGGATTTTGAGCTTCGGAACAATGGCCGACGTCTTGCGTCTCGGTTCTCCTTTTTAGGAAGGGGTTTGTTTTCATCGCGGTGTATTGACTTCCTGCTGAAGTCAGAGCCTGGGTCTGGTTTCCTTGTTAGTGGCCCGGTGTTATCTGTGGGTATGGATCGCTTCTCGTGGTGCACTGGGCTGCTGGACATTGAGGAGACACTGGTGATCCAGCAGAGAGGGGTGCGCCTGTCAGATGGGGAGGATAAGGTCAGTGCATGGCTATCATCGAGCTTTATTTACACAGACAATGACCAGAAGAAATCATTATTAATGCTCAAGCATTTTTCTGCCAGGGGGGCTGACATCACATTATGGAAAATTGGGAGGGGGTTTTGTTTTAAAGGGCACCTGTCATTGTATGTAAAGTTCTGCGGTGACACAAACTTCCACAATCTCCTTTTTGCGGACGCAGAATGATCTCCCATGAGCATGTACGTGTTACCGGTCGCAAAATATAAATGAAGAGCGCCGATGATTGTAGACGCGATGAGGTAATGTGATCAGCTTGGCGGTTACTGCAAAGAAATACACGAACAGGAGAAGATCTGACCAATCGCCTTTATGGCTGAAGTAGTTTCACCTTTACATAATAATACATATTACATTTTTTATAGTCACCTGGAGTTGTATCATTTTGTGCTGGCCAATCAAAACAGCTGAATTCCCTGCACCCGCACATGATGTCATTGTGAGTGGGGGAGTTCATGGACGTCACATGATTGAGGTGGAGGAGAGTATTCACAGGCTTTAGTTCCATCTTAGGGCCCCATTCACACTGCAATGCACATAAAAACTCGCCTGCAGTTAATTGCACTTCTGTACGTGTTTATGCGCATTTTTCTGAAAAGGTTTTTTTTTTTTTTCAAAGGCATGTTTCCTCCGACCTAAAAGGAGAAGTCCAGCCTGAGCTCGTTTGGCTGGACTTCTATTGGGCACAGGAGTGCAATTAATTTTGCACTTCTGTGACCCATTTTCAGCAGAGAGCGGTCTGAAGTCCGCTCTCTGCTGACGTCACAGGAATCGGTCCAGGCACCGCGTCATCCCGACAATAAAGTCTGGATCCTCCAGGTGCCTGTCTCAGGCTGAGACGGCTGTTCCCCGCCCCTCAACAGCTCAGCGCTCCAATGACCGTGGAGGAGCAGTGCGGAGAGCTGCTGATTGACGACCTACAGCTCTCTGCTCAGGGAGCAGTGAGAACCGAGCCATCAGCGGTGTTCGATCGCTCAGTTCTCAGTGCAGAGGTGCCGGGGGACAGATGCAGTATCGGACCGATTTTTGCATTCACCTAGGTAAGAATGAAACCTGCAAAAAAATACTTCTCTTTTAATGTTGTGGGTGATAGGTGAAGTGTGTTTGTGCGCGTTTACATGCGTTTCTATGCACTGCTGTGTCAATTTTTAAAGCTGTAGTAAACTTCTGAAAAAAATAAATCCTCCTGAAAGTTAAAGTGATTGTAAACCCTGTTGGACTACTTCTACCTATAGGTAAGCCTAGAATAAGGCTTACCTATAGGTAGTGGAAATATCTCCTAAACGTGCGCCGTTTAGGAGATATTTCACTTGTAGTCCGCAGAAATTCTTCACTGCGCATGCGCGGGGAAGAAACAAAACTAAGTGCCGTTTCTTCCCCAGCCTGTGCCGTGAATTGCGGCTCCCATGCGCGGGAGTGTCGTCATGCGGCTCCGGCAAATCACAGCGCCGGAGTCCGTGTCCCGGAAGGAAGAGGAGGCAGAAGATGGACGCTGCCTACTCTGGGGACATCGCTGGATTCTTTTGCAGGTAAGTGGCACATAATGGGCTAGTATGCGAAGCATACTAGCCCATTATGCTTTTCATTTGCAGGCTGCAGCAGCGAGCTAAATAGGAAGTAAAACCCAATAGGGTTTACTTCCTCTTTAATATCATAATGTGTACAAAAAGAAAATGTAATATAGATGGGACTTTAAAGGCACCATAAGACCAAAATCATGTTTACTCTTTCGTCCATGGACCGACACAGCTTCTCTATTGACAAAGTGGGTATTATCCGTTAATTAGGAGTGACTAGGCAGAAAAACTTGTAAAAAGTGTTGCATCACACCTTCTACAGTACCGCCCAGGGGGCGGACCCTCTGGGTATACCCTCTCAGTCTGCACATCACAGACCAGTTTTTTTCTGTCTAGCAAGGAGTAGGACATGGCTCCCTTCGGGCCCATTGGTCCGGGGAAAAAAGGATAGATATATATATATATATATATATATATATATATATATATATATATATATATATATATATATATATATTTTTTTTTTTGCTACATTTGTTGTTTCCTGCGATCTTCGATCAACTGCCGACTGGGTGACAGGCTGGATCCTCGATCCTTGTAGTCTCCCCAGTTTCGGCCATCGAGCGTGTGCCGACCCTAGCTACGCGCTGGGTTTTCCACGACATGCCCGTCGCTCCACGGGTGGCCGGTGAGCCTACGCTCCAGGGCCTGCATCGGACCGCTCAGCTTCGGCTGACCTTACGGCCGAGTCGCAGCAGCCTGGCCGGTGAGCTTACGCTCCAAGGCTTGCATCGGACCGCTCAGCTTCGGCTGACCTTACGGCCGAGTTGCAGCAGCCTGTCCGGTGAGCGTCATGCTCCAGGGCATACATATGATCGTCCCTTCTGGGTCCAATCACAGCATGCCTGGCCAACAGTCACCTTCCGTGCGCGGACGATGATCTGTTTGGAATGTCTTCCAGCAGAATACATGCAGGATAGGCAAGTAAAACTCCCCTGCCTCGGCTGGGTGATTTAGCTGGACATTCCTGGAGAGATCAAGTAAGTGGTTGTGGCCCCTTTCTTCCCTCTCTCCCTGCCTTTCCCTCCTCCCTGGGCTTCTAGCTAAAGGTTGCTGGGTGCTGGGGGTCACCTAGGGGGTCCCACTGGAGCGGGGCTGGCTGTAACTAACATTTAAAAGAAATGTCATTTTTGCTTACCTGTGTTTGTGTCTCCATGCTGTCGGCGGCCATTTTGAGGTGGTCCATGCCAAGTTTGGCCTCTTGTAACTGCCTGGCGGCCATCTTCCTGTGGTTCGGCCACACCCACTGGCCCCTATCAGGTGATCGGCGGCCATGTTGGTCCACCCTGTATGCAGATATTGCCGTTCGGCGGCCATCTTTTTGTGGGCTATGGCTGCCTGACCTCTATCTTCTGTCGGCGGCCATTTTCTTAGAGCCCACATTATCTTCCATACAGACGTTTTTGGCAACCATTTTGCGAGAGCCTCCGGCCTTTAGGGTGCATTACACTGGCGCGAAAATTCACACAGGAAGTGCTGATAAAAGAAGCAGACTGACACAGCAGCAAGGGGACAGCATCACAGGCGCAGCATAGCAGTACCTATCCAGGGTGGTGAGTCCTCTGGGTAACCCAGCATCTCTGCAGCGCAGGAGGGTGGCCTATTGATATCTTGCCTGGAGCCCTGTGAGTGTCAGCGTGTGGTCAGCATGGCATCTGAGCCAGGTGTCTTCTCCCCTGAAACACCAGATTTAGCAGCTGGTGTCCCTGAGGTGTCTATGGACGCTATGTCGGCAATCCTAGAGGCGTTTGCTGCCAGGGTGGAAGCAGCACACGGGAATACAGGGGGTAATAAACGCCCCCGTCCCCTGCAATCTTCTGGGGATATTTCTGATGCAGAACCAGGTCCAGCTACGGCTCATGGCCCAGATTCTGATGCATCAGAGACTGCAGACCGTGACCGATCGGACAGTGAGGAGGACTCCAAGTCCAGGTCAGTACGCAAGACGGCTTTGGTATCTGACCTTATTACTGCAGTGCGGGATACGCTAAAGTTGGAAAGGACTGAAGAAGTAGCAGATACTCCAGTCCCCTTTGGGTTTCGTAAACCTGCCCGCACTGCTAAGGTGTTCCCTTGTGTGTCTTATTTTGACAAACTCTTATACAAGGAATGGGAGAACCCAGTGAGGGTCTTTACAGCCCCAAAGAGGTTTGCAGTACGGTACCCCTTTGAGGAGAGTTTTCTGAAGATATGGACCTCTCCCCCTATAGTGGACCCTTCGGTGTCCAGACTTAATAGAGCCACCACTATTCCAGAAGAAGGGGCTCCTGTTTTCAAGGACCCTGTGGATAAGAAGGCTGAAGCACTCGCTCGCTACCTATACTCAGTGGTAGGCTCGGCAGTACGCCCGGCATTGGCGGGGGCCCTAGTGTCTCAGACACTTACTGAATGGGCAAAATTGCTACTCCAGGGGTTAAAGGAGCGAGATGCTCCTCCTAATGAGATAACTTTGGCCGACCAGTTGGTCCAGGGCCTTAAGTTTGTCTGCGAGTCAGACATGGATACTATTCCCCTGCTGTCAAGAGCTTCGGTTTATGCAGTAGCAATACGCCGCCTGATCTGGCTAAAGGGCTGGTCTGCGGACCAGACTTCCAAGAAAGCCCTATTGGATCTGCCTTTTAAGGGCGACAGACTTTTTGGGGCTTCTCTGGATGACATCATCAAGGATGCCACAGGAGGTAAAAGCACTGTGCTTCCCCAAACTAGCAAGGGTAGGGGACCACGCCAAGGGCAAGGGCCCTCTTTTACTGCACGTAAGCGTTTTTTTCGCCCCCTTAAGGCGACAGGGAAAAGACCCCAGGCCGATAAAGCGCCTGCCCAAGGACAAAAGCGTCCTTGGTCCCGCAGACCCAACAAGCCTGCGGACAAATCTGCGTCCACATGAAGGTCCGCCCCCACCCAGCTCTCGGGTGGGGGGACGTCTTCGCAAATTCGCGACTCAGTGGACTGCTCTAGTCTCCGACAGGTGGGTTTGCAAAGTAATCTCCTCAGGCTACAAGATAGAATTTCTCTCTTGTCCACCAGACAGATTCATCACCTCCAATCTCCAGCTACTACCGACCCGTCGGGAGGCCCTGTATGGGGCGGTCCAGGGTCTACTAGAACGCGGGGTAGTTGTTCCAGAACAGGAACGGGGTCAGGGTTTTTACTCAAATCTGTTCATTGTGCCAAAGAAGGAGGGGGTTCGTCCAATCTTGGATCTCAGAGCCCTCAATTGCTTTGTGAAGGTACAAAGATTTCGGATGGAGTCGGTTCGATCCGTAGTCACGGCTCTCCATCCGGGGGACTTTCTGGCCTCCTTGGACATCAAGGACGCATACCTGCATGTCCCCATATACTCCAGACACCAGAGGTTTCTGCGATTTGCTATCGGGAAGAACCACTACCAGTTTGTGGCCCTCCCGTTTGGCCTTGCCTCAGCACCCAGGACGTTCACCAAGGTGCTCGCTCCGATTCTGGCACTTCTAAGACAGCGGGGTATCGCTATCACAGGTTACTTGGACGACCTTCTGCTGAAGGCCCCTTCAAGCTCAGAATTAGAGGTAAGCGTGTCCATTACCTGTCAGACTCTTCGAGACTGTGGTTGGATACTAAACACGCAAAAGTCAGTATTGGTGCCCACTCAACGCCTAGTGTACCTGGGGTTGATTCTGGATTCCTCAGAGGCAAAGGTATTCCTCCCTGTGGAGAAGTTGCAGACCCTCCGGGCTGCAGTACGGCAGCTGACTTCCAGGAATTGGTCATCACTCCGTTTTTGCATGCGAGTGATGGGCCTCATGGTAGCCTCCTTCGAGGCGGTCCCATATGCTCAATACCACACTCGAGTGTTACAGAAGGAAGTTCTGTCCAGATGGAACAGATGCCCTTCATCTCTGGATTATCAAATCCGAGTGAGCCACCTAGTCAGGAGATCCCTGGTATGGTGGCTGACAGCACCGGCTCTAATGGCCGGGAAGTCATTTCTTCCGGTTTACTGGATAGTGATCACGACGGACGCCAGCCTTACAGGTTGGGGGGGAGTCTGGGGTGTCCAGTCGGCGCAAGGTCGCTGGACCCCAGAGGAAGCCCTCCTGCCGATCAATGTCCTGGAGATCCGGGCGATCAAGCTGTGCCTCTTCAAATGGTCTCAGAGACTGCAAGGGCGTCCAGTCAGGATCCAGTCAGACAACGCCACAGCAGTGGCATATGTCAATCATCAAGGAGGAACAAGAAGCTCAGCTGCAGCATCGGAGATCGCTCGCATCCTGAAGTGGGCAGAGAGGAGCGTACCGGCACTGTCGGCCGTGTACATTCCGGGTGTGGAATACTGGCAGGCGGACTACCTGAGCCGCCAGATGCTGGACCAGGGAGAATGGTCCTTACACCCGGAGGTGTTCCAACTCCTCTGCCAAAGATGGGGCACACCAGACGTAGATCTTCTGGCTTCCCGACTCAATCGGAAGGTATTGAGGTTTGTGGCCCGGTCAAGAGACCCATGGGCAGACGCAACGGACGCGTTAGTAGCATCGTGGGGTCAGTATCGGCTAATCTATGCCTTCCCTCCCTTAAGGCTTCTTCCTCTTCTGCTCCGCAGAGTGGAGGCAGAGGGACATCCAATGATCCTAATCGCTCCAGATTGGCCTCAGCGTCCTTGGTACGCCGATCTAGTACGTCTGGTAGCAGACGTCCCCTGGCGCCTACCACTATGGAAGGACCTGCTATCGCAAGGTCCCATATTCCATCCTGCTTTACAGTCATTGGCTTTAACGGCATGGCTGTTGAGAACCAGGTACTGAGAGATCGGGGCCTGTTAGACTCAGTAATCTCTACTATGAGAAGTGCTCGGAAACCGTCCTCTAGGAAGGTCCATCACCGCACTTGGAGGGCCTACATCTCCATGTGTGAGGAAATGAAATGGCATCCGCGTACCTATTTGGTTTCCAGAATCCTGTTGTTTTTACAGCATGGGGTAGACCAAAGGCTTGCCCTAAGTACGATTAAGGGACAGATATCTGCCCTGGCTGTCTTTTTTCAGCGACCCCTGGCGACTCACTCTCTCGTGAGTACATTTGTGCAGGGGGTTCGACATGTGGCCCCTCCGGTCCGCCCCCGTTACCTCCGTGGGACTTGAACCTGGTCCTCTCGGTGCTTCAGACGGCACCATTTGAGAATATTAGAGATATTCCCCTGTTGACACTTTCTCAGAAGGTGGTCTTTTTGGTGGCTGTTACGTCAGTTAGACGAGTCTCTGAGCTGGCAGCCCTGTCCTGCAAGGCTCCCTATTTGATTTTCCACAAGGATAAGGTGGTGCTGCGGCCGCAGCCTTCCTTTCTTCCGAAAGTCGTTTCGGCTTTTCATCTCAACGAAGACATTGTACTTCCATCCTTGTGTCCTCAGCCGTCGAATCCTAAGGAGTCGGCGTTGCATTCCTTGGACGTTGTCCGAGCTTTGAGAGTATACATATCTGCTACTTCCCTGTTCCGGAAGTCAGACTCACTGTTTGTTTCGGTGGCTGGTCCCAAGAAGGGCCAAGCAGTCTCATCGGCCACCATCTCTAGGTGGATCCGACAGATAGTAATCCAGGCTTACGCCTTAAAGGGTCAGGCGCCCCCCTTTCCTATCACGGCGCATTCGACCAGGGCAATAGGTGCCTCTTGGGCTTCCGACATCAAGCGTCTGTTTCCCAACTATGTAAAGCGGCGACTTGGTCGTCCGCTCACACTTTCACAAAATTCTACAAAGTTGATGTAGGTGCATCTTCGGATGCCTCTTTCGGCCGCAAGGTTTTGCAGGCGGCTGTTTAGAGTTGCAACTCCTCCGTTGGAGGAGTGCTGTTTTGTGTTTTGGGGTGAAGTTTGTTTTTATGCTGTTACCACCCCTCGGTTTTTCTCTGACACTGCTTTGGGACGTCCCACTTTGTCAATAGAGAAGCTGTGTCGGTCCATGGACGAAAGAGTAAATAGGATTTTTTACTCACCGTAAAATCCTTTTCTCTGAGTCCATGGACCGACACAGCACCCACCCCTCCTTTTAAGTTTGTACTGCTTTTTGACGAACTGATCTGCGATGTGCAGACTGAGAGGGTATACCCAGAGGGTCCGCCCCCTGGGCGGTACTGTAGAAGGTGTGATGCAACACTTTTTACAAGTTTTTCTGCCTAGTCACTCCTAATTAACGGATAATACCCACTTTGTCAATAGAGAAGCTGTGTCGGTCCATGGACTCAGAGAAAAGGATTTTACGGTGAGTAAAAAATCCTATTTTATCAAAGTTTATTATACAATTATATTAACCACTTGCCGACCACCTCCAGTAGATATATGTCGGCAGAATGGCACGTACAGGCACATCAACGTACCCGTACGTCCCCTTTAACTGCCTGATGTGGGGGTAGCGCATGCGCGGCCGGCGCGCTCGCGACCCTGCTGCCTTCCCCGTGAGTCGGACCGCGGGTCCTGGGGTCTCGATCACCGCGGGGATCCCCACGAACGTCTCACGGAGGCATAGAGCAGGGAGATGCTTGTGTAAACAAGCATCTCCCTGCTCTGCCTAGTGACAATGACACGAATCTCGGCTCCGTGTACTCGGAGCGGAGATCGGTGTCATGTCACACAGAGCCCAACCCCCCATCAGTTAGAAACATTTAGGGCACAGTTAACCCCCTTTAGCGCCACCTAGTGGTTAACCCCTTCACTGCCAGTGTCATTTTCACAGTAACCAGTGCATTTTTATAGCACTGATCGCTGTGAAAATGACAATGGTCCCAAAAATGTGTCAAGTGTCCGATGTGTCCCCCATAATGCCGCAGTCACGAAAAAAATCACTGATCGCCGCCATTACTAGTAAAAAATATTTTCTCCTTTCGTCTTCCAGGACAGCCTCTGAGACATAGGGCTCCTCCCTCCGGGACAGGAAACACACACACCCATTATCTTTAAAGGTGGTCCTCCAGGCCTCCCTCTTCAGTTATTGTGTTTCCTGCCGGACGGGAAGGAGCACGCATAAGGAACCTAAGGAGCTCCATGTCTCAGGACTGTCCTGGGAAGAGCCCCTGGAGAGACTCTCCTCTGCCTGGGCACCCCTCTGTCCTATCGGGGAAGAGCGTGGTTGCCGGCTCCACCGCTGCCATTAAGCTCGGAGAGAGCTGGACCCTGGATGGCTTGGACCCAGTCCCCCTGTCTGCCTGTACCTGAACGAGGTTGTGTCCTGGCGGACGGGCGAGAGACGCTCGGCTGGCCACGCCGATTCGGCCGACACTTCCGGGTACAGCGCGCGGGGGGGGCGGGGCTTCTGCGTTCCAGCGGGCGGAAGTGACGAGACTTCGGGCGGAACCGCGTCATCAAGGGGCGCCTGGAAACATGGTTCCAGTCTCTTAGGCGCAGCGGAGGATTGCCAGGCGTTACCGGAGCGGTGTTAGACTCGGCGAGGCCGCGCAAAGCACCCGGGACCATGGAGACACCTGTTCAGGTCGTAGACTCCGGTTCATCAGGCTCCGGTGCCTCTCAGGTAAGGTGGTGAGGGTGGACCATTCCTTACACTGGGGGGCCAGGGTATTGGACCCTATATTCCCCTCCCTGGGTGGAGAACCTTCTGGTGAGGGGGGGGCACTTCCTAGGCTGACTCCAGCACAGTGGTGGTGTGGGTCAGGGTAGCATATTGATGGAAATTTCTTGTCCTTTTCTTTTGTTTGACTTTCAGGTCAAAGCCCAGGACAAGACTCATATGCAACCGCCTAGGAAAAAGTGTGCCGTTTGTGGGGCTAAGTTAGGCTCTAACTGGGAGAAGCCTCTATGCCCTGATTGTGTCAGCAGTCTCGTTAAGGATAATTCTGTGGCAGAGTGTCACAAGATCCTGGCTTCGGTTAAAGACGAGCTAGCATCCACATTCCAATCATTTAAAGGAATGATGGATAGGGTGCAGGGTCCCTCTTCTTCTCTATATAGAGCAGCCAGTACACCCTCCTTGTCTGAGCCCAGTCAGGAGGAGGAGGTGATGGTTAGGGAGAGGGTACCTAGATCGCTTGCCTCTTCTCAGGCGGAGTCAGCGTCCGGCTCTGAGGAGGAGGATGATTCCTCCAGGGGGGCCAGATACAAACTATCCCTGGATGATGTGGGAGATTTGTTGAAGGCGATTTACGACACGTTAGAAATTCGTGAGGAGCAAGTCCAACTTTCAAAGCATGACCTAATGTATCAGGGGTCTGGTGCACAGAAAGCCAGGGTGTTTCCTGTTCATAAAACTCTGATTGAGTCGATTTTGCTGGAGTGGGAGCAGCCGGAAAAGAGGCCCTTCTTTTCTGGTAACCTCAAGCGGAGGTTCCCCTTTGAAGCAGATGCTTCTCATCCATGGAATAAGATTCCAAAGTTGGATGCACCGTTAGCCAAGGTCTCTAAAAGGACAGACTTGGCCTTCGATGATCTGGGGTCGCTCAAGGATCCCATGGATAAGAGGGGAGATGTGCTGCTAAAGAGGGCTTGGGATGCCTCTGCCATAGGGTTGAAACCGGCCCTAGCAGCCACTTGTGTAGCCAGAAATCTGGAGTGCTGGCTCACACAATTACAATCTCACATTGCTGCTGGTACACCTAGACAGCAGCTGTTAAAATCTTTTCCCCTACTATTTAAGGCAGTAGGCTTTCTGGCAGATGCCTCCGCGGAGTCGGTTAAATTGGCAGCCAGATCTGCCGCTTTGGTTAACGCAGCCAGAAGGGCTGTATGGCTAAAAACATGGTCTGGCGATCCTGCCTCTAAGCTTAAACTGTGTGGGTTACCCTTTTCCGGTGACCATCTGTTCGGACCAGGTCTACATGAGGCTCTGGAAAGAACGCAGGATAGAAAGAAGGCCTTTCCTGAAAAGAAAAAGAAAAACGAGAACAAACGTTTTTTTCGTGGCCTCAGGCAACAGGAAAGGGATGGCCGTCCCAAGAAGCATTGGACGGGCCATAAGGGACGTGGAAGAGGAGGAATCCTATTTAATCCTCCTCAAACCACCCCTAAACCCCAGTGACTCCTGTGTCCCAGTGGGAGGGAGACTAGGGGAGTTCCTCCCACAATGGGTCAATTCGACTCCAAGTCCGTTCATTTTGGACATAATAAGGAACGGTTACAGGTTGGAGTTCGATTCTGTTCCCCCTTCAATGTTCCAGCTTACCCAGCTGCCAAGAGACCGGGAAAAAGCAAAGGCTTTGGGTCTATTATTAGGGGATCTAATGGATCAAAGAGTCCTTATTCAGGTGCCCCTGGAGGAGCAAGGGAAGGGAGTGTATTCACACGTGTTTGTCGTGAAGAAACCTTCCAGGAAGTTCAGGTTAATCCTGAATCTTCGTCCTCTGAACAAATTTATAACATACAAGAGGTTCAGGATGGAGTCAATATTCTCTGTGACCAACCTCCTGTTCCCAGGCTGTTTCATGGCCACAGTAGATCTCAGGGATGCCTATCTACATATCCCCATACATCAGAAATTTCAAAAATTCCTGAGGCTGGCAGTGCAGATCGATACAAAGGTTCTGCACTACCAGTTTCGAGCTCTCCCTTTCGGTCTGTCCTCCTCGCCGAGAATCTTTACAAAGGTTCTGGCAGAGGCCCTGGCTCCACTGAGAGTCAAAGCCATCACAGTGATCCCCTACCTGGACGACCTCCTGTTTGTCGCCCCATCTTTTCAACAACTGGAGAAAGACCTACAGGAGGCCCAGAGTTTCCTACTGTCTCTGGGGTGGTTGATCAACCGAGACAAATCTCAGCTGACCCCGTCCCAGGAGGTCCTTTACTTGGGATACAGAATCTCTTCGGTGGAGATGAAAGTCTTTCTTCCCAGGGAGAAGATTCTGAAGGTGGATCAGGCAGTAGCCCCGCTTCTATCCTGTCAGCCCCAATAAGGGAGGTTATGAGAGTTCTGGGGTTGATGTCGTCCTGCTTCCCAGCTGTTCCGTGGGCAAGGCTGCACCAGCGCCCTCTACAGGGTCTCATGTTGAGCCACTGGGATGGCAAAAAAGAGAGCCTGGATTCAAATATGCCCCTTTCCACCAAGGTCAAAAGGACATTATGGTGGTGGCGAGCCCATCACAACCTGGAGAAGGGTCTGTCATGGGCCAGGCATACGGCCATAGTAATAACTACCGATGCCAGTGCATGGGGTTGGGGGGCCCATCTGGAAGAAAACCTAGCCCAGGGGTCCTGGTCTCCTATAGAGGCCCAGCGTTCCTCAAACCAGAGGGAACTTCTGGCGATCCTCAGAGCTATAGAGACCTTTCAGTCCCAGATAGTTGGCCAGCACCTTCAGGTGCGAACCGACAATGCGGCAGCTGTCGCGTACATAAACAGACAGGGGGGCACAAAGAGCCCAGCTCTGCAGGCCATAGCGAACAGAATCCTATGTTGGGCCGAGGTGAACCTGCCCTCTCTGTCAGCAGTTCACCTAAAAGGCTCGCAGAATTCTCTGGCGGACTTCCTAAGTCGTCAGCACATAGGACAAGACGAATGGTCCCTCAACAGGGAGGTCTTCATGGAGATTGTGCAGCATTGGGGACAGCCAGAGGTGGACCTCTTCGCCTCGGAGGACAACAAAAAGGTGCCTCAGTTCTTTTCTATCCACCCGTTGGATCAGGCCACAGGAATAGACGCCTTCGCCAATCCTTGGCAGTTCAACCTGTGTTATGCCTTCCCTCCAGTGAGGCTGATAGCCACGGTGCTTCAAAGATTCCTGTCAGAATCTACGGACCTGATCCTAATTACTCCATACTGGCCAAAGAGGCCGTGGTTTGCCAACCTAAAGAGACTGGCCATTTATCCCCCACTGACTCTTCCGGTCAGGGAAGATCTGATATCCCAAGGTCCGGTTCTCTACCCACAGATAAAAAATCTAAAGTTAACAGCCTGGTATCTGAGGAACAACTGCTAAAAGCTCAAGGCTTTACAGACAGAGTGATTAGAACTCTGCTGGAGTGCCGTAAGCCAGTAACCAGGGCTATCTATGCCAAGGTATGGAAAAGATTTCTTTCCTGGCTGGGAGAGCAAGGACTAGATTATCCTGGGATACCAGAGGTACTGGATTTCCTCCAGGCAGGGGTGGAACTAGGCCTGTCTATTAGTACCCTAAAGGTTCAGACCGCTGCCTTAAGTATTTTCCTCCAGACTTCACTACAGCAAAATCAATTCGTTAGAAATTTTTTCAGGGCTCTAGCGAGATCTAGGCCGGTGAAGGTTACAACCTGCCCCACTTGGGATTTATCTTTGGTTCTCAGGGCTCTTACGGGTAGTCCTTTTGAACCCCTGGAGAAATCATTACTGAAATGGATTGTACTCAAGACTGTTTTTTTGATAGCGATCACATCAGCTAGACGAGTGAGTGATCTACAGGCTCTATCCATACGAGAGCCTTTTTTGTTAATTTTGGAGGACAGGATTATACTTAAGACAGATCCTAGTTTCCTCCCCAAAGTAGCATCTATGTTTCATAGAACGCAGGACATTGTCCTACCTACGTTTCGCCCCACCTCAGAGGAAGAGGAGGAGGAATCTCTAAGTTTGTTAGACGTCAAAAGATGTCTTTTAATTTATTTAGAAGTCACTAGGAGCTTCAGAATCTCAGATTCACTTTTTGTTAATTTTGCGGGGGTCCGCAAAGGTTATAGAGCATCTAAATCGACCATTGCCCGATGGATAAGGATGGCGATTTTAGAAACTTATCAGTTAGAAGGTAGACAAGCACCATTGGTTAAAGCACATTCTACCAGGGCAGTCTCAGCATCTTGGGCAGAGAGGGCCGGAGCCTCCCCGGAGGACATCTGCAAGGCAGCAACATGGTCATCATATTCGACTTTTGCAAGACATTACCGTCTGGATTTGTTGTCTGACAAGGAGCAGACATTTGGACGAAAGGTCCTCCAGGCAGTGGTCCCGCCCTGACAAAGTAAGTTCCTTGCTTATCATCTCAGAGGCTGTCCTGGAAGACGAAAGGAGAAAACCGGAGTTAGACTTACCGGTAACTCTTTTTCTAGGAGTCTTCCAGGACAGCCTGGTTTTCCCACCCGGTGTTTGCTATTAACTAGGTGTTGGAGTTATGTACTAACGATGTGTTAGCGTGTTATGTCTTTCAGAGCCTTCCGGTAGTTCTTTGGTAAACTGAAGAGGGAGGCCTGGAGGACCACCTTTAAAGATAATGGGTGTGTGTGTTTCCTGTCCCGGAGGGAGGAGCCCTATGTCTCAGAGGCTGTCCTGGAAGACTCCTAGAAAAAGAGTTACCGGTAAGTCTAACTCCGTTTTTTTTATAAAAATGCCATAAAACTATTGTAAACGCTAAAACTTTTGCGCAAACCAATCGATTTTGTTTTTAGGGTTGAAAATATATTTATTGGAATTTTAACAGTGAGTACATGAAAATATATATGAAGTCACAATCCGTAAGTAGTCACAAATAAGTTTGTGCAAAGAGTCAGCCAAATGGCTATCGCCCACAGCATAACTCATAATACATAGTTATACAATATCAGATGTGGTGACCGGTAATTGGAATAGAAAACGGGTACAGCTAGAAGAGCCCCGTCGTCATATACAACAGGATTGAAAACAGATACGTTAGGGATTAAGATTAAAACAAACACAAAAAAAAAAAAAAAAGGGGGAACAAAAGGAGTGGTAGTGGGGGTCGGATGGTGGGAGTGGGGAGGGGTACAGGGGGAGAAGAAGAGAGGAAGGGAGAGAGAGATGAGAAAAGAGAAGGAAGGACAGACAAGAGAAAGAAAAGTAGGCAAGGAGAAATCGTAGAAGAGTGTCAGAGCTACTGAGTCGGGGAACAGGGAGAGATAAGTAAGTAGCTGTGGTGAGAGGGGGACCCCCAGAAACAAGTCCTGTCCGTCCCACTGTCACTTTAGGTGCAAGGATAATCAATTTGGGGTCGACAGCATACTTGCCAGAGTGTCAGAAGAGGAGAAGCGGAGCCAGACGAACCACAGTGCTTTATATTTGTCAAAAGTATCGTTGTCAAGGGCCAGCATCTCCTCCATTCTCATAGTATCATTCATAATCGAGACCCAGTGTGACAAGGGAAGAATGGAGGTCGACTTCCAGTAGGAAGGGATGAGTTGTCTAGCTGACGACATAAAGAAACAAAGGAGGTTCTGTTTCTGGGAGGATATTGAACCCGGGAGAATAGAGAGAAGGGCAATCTTAGGGGAGGGCGTCAGCGTATCATCATAGAGTTTGTCGTAACAATCAAATACCTGAGTCCAGAAGGGGCGGATCCTCTCGCATTCCCACCAGACATGTAAGTAGGTCCCCGTAGAGGTCGAACATCGCCAGCAGGATGCCGGAGTGGACGGAAAGATTTTGTGCAATGTATAGGGGTCCCTGTACCATCTTGACAGAATCTTGTAATTTTTTTTCCTGTGAATAGCAGGATATCGTAGATTTATGAGTGAAATGAAACGAAGTCTGCCAATCTGAACCTGGGATGTCCTCACCCATATCTGTAGACCATGCCCTGGTGTAAGAAGGTAAGTCAGCATGTGTAAGATTTTGTAAGAGACAGTAAATGGTTGAGAGTAGGTGTCTGGGCGTCTCGGAGAGGGAGCACAGCCGTTCAAACTCGGTTTTAGGGCGGTGTATTTGGGAGGAAGAGTGCAAGTGCTTCGCGAGCGTAGATAAATGCAGTGTGGTGAGCCAATCAGAGGATCCTGTCGGCGTGATAGGTGTTCCGCGCGTGGGGTGTACGAAGGAGTGCGCCTGGGGCCAGTCAGTCCTCCTGAAGGGACCCAATGTAGACGTTCCTACACCCTGAGGGAAGGCAGGGTTGTTAAATAGAGAGGATAATGGGGAGGGATCAGAGGACAGAATGGAACACAAACCCCTGTTATACCACAGTCTAAGGGAGGCCAGCGTCAGAGGGGAGGAAGAGGGTATACGGGTGAGATCAGATTTATATCCCCAAAGCAGTGCTCGGAGATCGACCGGAGCCAGGTCCTGCTCAATGGCAACAGAAGCCTTTTAGAAAGGGCGAGGGAACCATTCCAGAGTGCGTGCCACATGGGTGGCCTTGTAATAGAGTTCAAAATCGGGGAGGCCCGCTCCGCCCTGAAGTTTCGGACGGGAGAGCAAGTTATATTTAACCCTAGGCAACCCACGGCTCCACATGAATCTGATAGCGATAGTACGCAAGGATGTAAAGAAAGACTTGGGGATCAAGATGGGTATTGTTTGGAGAAGGTACAGAAGTCTGGGTAGGGTATCCATTTTTAGGGTATTGATTCGTCCGAACCAAGGCAAGGAAGATCCCCCCCACTCCTCGAGGTCCTTCCGAATGCGGGAGAGCAAAGGAACGTAATTCAAGGAGAAAAGATTAGGAAGGTTAGAGGGTATAACTACCCCCAGGTACGAAATCCCCTTCTTCTGCCACCGAAAAGAGAAGTTTGATCTAAGAGCGGACATCGTAGTGGAGGTGAGGGAAATATTGAGGGCTTCAGTCTTGGAAAGATTAAGTTTAAAATTGCTAAAAGATCCAAATCGTTGAAATTCTGAGAAAAGAGATGGCAAGGAGATATGGGGGTGTTGCACGTAGACCAGTAGATCATCGGCATAAAGGGATAGTTTGTAGTGGGAGGAGGGTGTCTGAATACCGTGTATGGAAGAGTTTTGTCTAACGGCACAGGCCAGATGTTCAATAACAATCACAAATAGGAGAGGGGAAAGGGGACAGCCCTGCCGAGTGCCATTGGAAATATCGAACGGCTCAGAGGCAGTGCCATTGACCAACACCGAGGCCGAAGGTTGAGAGTATAAGGACATCACCTTAGAGATAAATGATGTTCCTAATCCTAACTGTTCTAGGGAAAGTCGGAGAAATCTCCAACTGACCCTATCGAACGCCTTTTCAGCGTTGAAGGAAAGGAGACAGGCTTTTAGGTCCTTGCGTTGGATATAGGAGATGAGGTGAATAGTTTTGGTCGTATTGTCCCTCGCCTCGCGGCCCAGGACAAAACCCACCTGATCATTATGGATCACTCCAGGGAGGAGAGGGGATAGGCGTGTGGCCAGTACCTTTGCGAACAATTTGAGATCTATGTTGAGCAGGGATATTGGCCGGTAGCTGCTGCATTGGGAAGGGTCTTTTCCTGGTTTGGGCAATACGGAGATATTGGCGGATAAGAGGCCCTTAGGTGGCATATGAGAGTCATCCACGGCATTGAATGCCTTAGCCATAAGTGGGGTGAGGAGGGTGGCAAAAGTTTTGTAGAAACGGGGGGTGTACCCATCCGGGCCGGGACATTTGCCCATCTTCAAATCCTTGATGGCGCCCAGAAATTCGGGCGCGACCAGAGGTTTTTCTAGTTCATCAGCATCAGGCTCATTGATATTGGGTAATGCTGTTTCCAAAATATAATCTCGCATGTCGTCGTTCGAGGAGGCAGTGCGTGCGTTTGGACCTGTGGGCTGTAGATTATAAAGTTGGGAATAGTACTCCTGAAAGGCAGAAGATATGCCCCTCGGGGAGAACTTTGTGGTTTGATCGGGATGCGCAATAGAGGGAATGGAGAATCGGGGTGGTCTGGGGTGGAGGACCCGTGCTAAGTGTTTGCCACCTTTATTTGCTAAGGAGTAATGGAAATTGCGGGCCCTGTCACGGGCTATTAAAGAATGTGCGTCTAGAAGTTGAAGTAGGTCCCTACGTGCATTCGACAATCGGACAAAAATGGCCGGGTCCAAATCTCGTTTGTGCAGAGGTTCGAGTTCTGCTATAGTAGAGAGGAGACGGCGGATATCATCTGTACGTATCTTCTTGAGGCGCGAGCCATGTTGTATAAGTATGCCCCGAACCACACACTTCAGAGCCTCCCACTGAATGAGGGGGGAGGTGGTATCCGAGGAGTGATCGGAAACAAAGTTCCGAATGGTTTTGGTGACATCCGCTACACAAACAGAGTCTCGCAGTAAATTGTCATTGAGCCTCCATTGCGTACCTCTATGAGATTTTGGAGGGTGTGACAGGGTCAGGTAGGCCGGGGCGTGGTCGGACCAGAGAAGGTGGCCCAACGACGCCTGGATGGGGGTGTCTAGTAGAGATTGGGATATCAGGAAATGGTCAAGTCTACTATATGAATTGTGTGCCGCTGAATAGTGGCTGTAGTCCCTCTCCGTGGGGTGCTGGACACGCCAGACATCCACCAGGTGAGAGGAATGTAGTAGGGATTTGATGTGTGCAAGTGCGGAGGATGGAACAGAGGACTTACCCGAGGAGGAGTCTACAGACGGGCACATAACGAAATTTAGATCCCCACCGATGATGAAGCAGGGACCCCCAAAGGAGGACAGTCTGGTGAGAACTGACGAGAGGAACCGAGCCTGATCCACATTAGGTACATATACGTTGGCCACTGTGAAGAGAAAATCGTTTAGTTTCAGTTTAAGAAAAATGAAGCGACCATTAACATCAACAAAAGAGTCTAGAACCTCAGGTTTAAAAGATTTATGGAAGGCAATTGATACACCTTTCGATTTGGCTTGGGGGTTAGCACTGTGGTACCATTGTGAGTAGTACCTGTTACGTAGAACAGGTATAGAACCCGTACGGAAGTGGGTTTCTTGTAACAACAAGATACTGGAGCGTCTTTTATGAAAGTGATAGAGAATCTGGCTCCGCTTCTCTGGTGTGTTGAAACCCCTGCAGTTGAAGGACGCTAAAGATATTGGGCAAACAGAAGCCATAACATAGTCAGATGTGGGGAGCGGGGGTGAGGGAGGAAGTAAGTCACGGTAGGTGGTTCATAGTTCAGTAGCTCTTGAAGAAGAAAACAGCGCCATAGGAGGCCTAAAGGTGGGAAGAAAAAAGATGAAGGCAGAGGAGGGGAGGTGACGAGAGGAAAGAAGAGACAAAGGGAAAAAAGAGGGGGGGGTGGAGCAGGTCCGTAGGACCATGTGAGTATGTAAACAATTTGGTTGGACATGGTCGTCGTCCCCCCAGCCCAGGAGAAAAAGCATAAACATCAGATCATACTCATATCGGGGCAAAGTGGAGGAAGACCAACAGAGCAGGAGTAATGAGAAAAAAAAAAGAAAATAAACATAAACAAAAAAGGCCACTAGGTGGCTCCAAAAGACTGTAAGTAGAATAAAAAAAAACCTTACAGCATGGCATACAGCCGCATACCAACCAGTGTCCATAATGACACTGATAAAAAAAAAGAAAAACCCCCTTGGGGGGGGGGGGTGCAGTGGAAACTCGCTGGGCAGGGCAGTCCCCTGGTCCCCAGCTCCACGGAAAATCAGTCAACTAACAGGACCAACATACAAAAGTCACAACATGAAAATAGTTACGCATAAAATTGGTCCTAAACAGATAATAAGGAAACTTCAGAATGCAATAAGGCAGGCAACCTCGCTTAAGGCAACCACCTTAGAGAAACCATAGGTGAGCGGTGGCACGAGAGGTGGCATCCAAATAGTAACACGGGAGGCAAGGAGAGAACACATTGCAATGGGTAGGCAGTCTGAGTCAAATATCCGGAGCAACCTGGAAGAAATATAATGGTGGTTAACAAAAATACAACAGACACTATAGTCCAGTGCTCAAGGTAGTAGGACCACAATGGAGAAGCAACAAGGAGCAGAGGGGGTCAAAGCAGGCCTCAAAAAAAAAAAAAAGAGAGGCAAAAGGGAAACAATGATGGTGGTGGTCCATAAACATGGGGGGCAGACGGCAACAGGATCACATACGGTTCAGACCTGCTGTGTCCCAGAAGGGGCCCCAGGAAAGTCATTGCAAGTGAAGGAACAACTGCGATCGAGTCTGGTTCAATCATTAGTGTCCCGTTGAGGCTGGGGTTTGGGATTACGTCTGCGACCTTGCGATTGCCATTGTGGTACAAAAGGCAGGCCAGGAGTAGTTGGTGTGAACGGCCAATCCGGGATAGACACCTGCGGAAGATTCAGCGTGCCGAGGAAGGACGGCAGGTCTCCCAGCGTGCGGAAGATTGCGGTTTTACCCTCGTGATGTACTCTGAGATGGAATGGAAACCGCCATTGATATTTCATCTGTTTGGATTGCAAAAGCTGTGTTAGCGGCTTAAGTGCTTTTCTCATCGCCAGCGTCTGATGGGATAGGTCTGGGAGAAGCATCACGGGGGTGTCATTAAAGAGTATGGTGTCCTGCGAGCTAGCAGCTCTCATGATGTCTTCCTTAATCTTGTAGAAATGAACCCGGCACAGCGTGTCCCGCACAAAGGAGGGGTCCGGGGCCCGCGGGCCTGAGGTTCTGTGAACGCGGTCCAGCTCAATAGGGTCATCTTTGGGCCGGTGCAGCGTTGGTTAAAAATGGTGGCCACAGCCGCAGGCAGATGTTTGGCCTCTACAGACTCGGGGATCCCGCGTATGCGTATATTATTGCGGCGATTGCGATTTTCGATGTCGTCCTGCTGATACGCGAGTTGCTGCAGCATGACGGTATGGGTATTAAGTATTTTGTCGTGCGACTTCACGGTGGTGCTGAGACTGTCAGTGGTAGCGTCCAGATCTTCAAAGCGCGCACCCACGTCTCTCTTGAGGTCGGAGACCTCTTTCCTGTATGCTTTCTCAATTCTGTGGACACATTGCTCAAGATCAGATTTAGTGGGCAGGGATCTAATGTAGCTGTGCAGCGAGCGAATCTGTGCCTCCATGTCCCATCCGTCACCAGAGCCCAGGGATGCATTAGAACGGCTTCAGGTGAGCACACAATCAGAGTCCTCAAGGGGGGGGCAACGGCTGCGGGAGCTCACCTGGGAATGCAGGGATGATTCAGAGCGGGCTGGAGACGGAGGTGCCAGCGCCATCTTGGATTCGGAACGGCGCTGTGATGCGGCCCGGGATGGGGCGAAAAAGTCTTTCAAATCGCCCCCTTTTCGGTTCCCAGAGGTGCCCTTCTGTGCCCGGGTCTTACCCTTCCCCATGTGCCAAGTTTAGGTAAGTTTCCAGAAGTTACAAGTCCCGTGGAGCCAAAAGACCAGGGAGCTGTGAGGAAACACGTCTCACTGCTCCATGCGGTAAGCCCTCGATTTTTTTTTTACCAAAAATATGTAGAAGAATACATATCGGCCTAAACTGAGGAAAATTTTTTTTTATATATTTTTGGGGGATATTTATTATAGCAAAAAGTAAAAAATATTGCATTTTTTTCAAAATTGTTGCTCTATTTTTGTTTATAGCGCAAAAAAAAACAAAAAACGCAGAGGTGATCAAATCCCACCAAAAGAAAGCTCTATTTGTGGGGAAAAAAGGCGTCAATTTTGTTTGGGAGCCACGTCGCATGACCGCGCAATTGTCAGTTAAAGCGACGCAGTGCTGAATCGCAAAAAGGGGCCTGGTCTTTAACCAGCCAAAATGGTCCGGGGCTTAAGTGGTTAAAAACAGGAAAAGGTTGAAAAAGCAATACATAGTTGTACCCATCAATCAAAGATCATGATTGGAAAAAATTAACCAACGCGTTTCAACTTTCATAGTCTTCAGCGGATTAAATATGATGGGTAAATAAAAAAAAAACAAACAACCAAGAAGTACAAAATATAATATTAAGAGAAAGAATTACAAATATAACCTTTATAGAAAAAAGCAAAATACATAATTAGAACACTTACGATGTTGATGGTGGGGACCAACCCAATACAAAGACTTCCTCAAGCAACCCGGTAGGCAAAGGAGGGATTCAAGGGACAATAACCGCAGTCAGAAATTGTACATAAATATCTCGGTCATTGCAGCTTAAGAAAAAGAACATTTAATTGGAGTGATATAGCACCGCCCCCCCTTTTTTTTTTTTTTTGATTTGAGATATTTATGTACAGTTTCTGCCAGCGGTTATTGTCCTTTTGAATCCCCCTTTGTCTACCGGGTTGCTTGAGGGAGTCTCAGGGTGTCTTTTTATTGGGTTGGTCCCCACCATCAACATCACGAGTGTTCTAATTATGTATTTTGCTTTTTTTATAATTTTATCTTTGTAATTTTTTCTCATGTTATTATATTTTGTACTCCTTTGGTGGTTTTTTTTCCAGAATTTTCCCATCATATTTAATCCCATGAAAAAGACTATCAAAAGCTGAAATGCATTGGGGTTCATTTTTCCATTCATAATCTTTGATGGGTATTCTTCTGATCTCTGCTGTGATCACCATGTATACAGATACAACTATGTATTGCTTTTAAAAACCCTTTCCTGTTTTTAACCACTTGTCCCCCGCCCACTGTCAATTGACGGCGTGCGGAGGATACTCTCGTTCTGGGAGGACGTCATATGACGTCCTCCCTTTAAAACGAGCTAGAAGGCGCGCGCCGCGTTCACAAGGCCCCGGTGCGCGTGCCCGGCGGCCGCAATTGCCGCCGGGCACCCGCGATTGCCCGGGAAACGAGCAGGAAAGTGGGTCTCTGTGTGTAAACACAGAGATCCACGTCCTGTGAGGGAGAGGGGACCGATGGTGTCCCTTGTACATAGGGACAACCATCGGTCACCTCCCCCAGTCAGTCCCCTCCCCCCACAGTAAGAACACATTGAGGGAACATATTTAACCCCTTCCCGTCCCCTAGTGGTTAACCCCTTCCCTGCCAATCACATTTATACAGTAATCAATGCATTTTTATAGCAGGGATCGCTGTATAAACGTGAATGGTCCCAAAAATGTGTCAAAAGTGTCCGATGTGTCCGCCGCAATATCGCAGTCACAATAAAAAATCGCAGATCTCCGCCATTACAAATAAAAATGCTATAAATCTATCCCCTATTTTGTACACGCTATAACTTTTGCGCAAACCAATCAATACGCGCTTATTGCAATTTTTTTTTTTTTTTTTTCTTTTTTTTTTTTTTTACCAAAAATATGTAGAAGAATACGTATCGGCCTAAACTGAGGAAAATTTTATTAAAAAAAAAAAAAATGGGTATTTATTATAGCAAAAAGTAAAAAATAGTGTTTTTTTTCCAAACTGGACGCTCTTCTTTTGTTTATAGCGCAAAAAATAAAAACCGCAGAGGTGATCAAATACCACCAAAAGAAAGCTCTATTTGTGGGAAAAAAAGGACACAAATTTCGTTTGGGAGTCACGTCGCACGACCGCGCAATTGTCATTCAAAGTGTGACAGCGCTGAAAGCTGAAAAATGGCTTGGGCAGGAAGGGGGTTTTCGTGCACAGTAGGGAGGTGGTTAATATAATTGTATAATAAACTTTTTTTTGTATTTTACCCATGATTTTTGTCTTAGGCCCCTTTCACACTGAGGCGCTTTGCAGGCGCTATTGCGCTAGAAATGGCGCCCTGAAAAAGCCGCTACTTTGTATCCAGTGTGAAAGCCCGAGGGCTTTCACACTGAAGTGGTGCGCTTGCAGGATGGTAAAAAAACTCCTGCAAGCCGCATCTTTGAGGCGCGATAGGAGCGGTAAATATACCACTCCTGTAGCGCCCCTGCCCATTGAAATCAATAGGGTAGCGCCTCAAACGCCGTAAAGAGGCGTTATTGTGGGCGTTTTTAACCCTTTTTCGGCCGCTAGCGGGGGTTAAAATCACCCCGCTAGCGCCCGCAAATCGCTGCAAAAACACAGCGCTTCAGTGTGAAAGTAGCCTTATGGTGCCAATAAAGTTCCATCCATATTACATTTTTTTTTTTTCTTGTTACCGTTCTCTGGGATGTGCCACCATCTCCTGGGCATATATGACCCGTCTGTCATTATTTATTTTATAATGTGCCAGACCAGTATGCATCGCATACTAGCACATTATAAAAGCCTTACCTTGAAACTAAGTTCTCCGGCAGCACAATGTCACCCCTGCAGAGGCTTCCATCTTCACCCAGTCTTCCTTTTGGGTTGGGGATCTCCGGACGTCTGGCCGACCCGCGATGATGTCACTCCCACGCATGAGCATGGGAGTCACAGCCACGGCACAGAGCTCTGAAGGAACTGCATACCAAACAGCGTACCGGCTGCCAAACAAGTGAATATCTCCTAAACGGTGCACGTTTAGGAGAAAATTATTTTACCTACAGGTAAGCTTTATTATAACCTGTAGGTAAAAATCACACAGCTGACTTCTTGTAAAAAAAAAAAAAAAATCACACAGCTGAGTTTACTACTGCTTTAAAACATGTTGAATGAAATCGCACAGCTGTGGAACGCAGAGAAAATCGTCAGAAATCCCATGCAGAAAAATGCAGATAACTGCACATAGTGTGCATAGATCCTTAGGGCCTATATCAAGGCAGGTCACTGCTAGGGAACATACATGTGCCACATTTACACCACAACACCCCAAGTACAGTGACAGCTTTCATAGACAGATCCTGGTTGGTCGTTGTTTACAATCAGGAACATCTGATTTATGTAACTGCGCTGATCGCTAATTACAGCGGTCACGTGATCAGGCAGCCCGCCTCCCAGTGTCAAAGCAGAACTGAACCCATCAAATGAGCTTTTTCCCTAAACAGTTACATTCAAGGCATACAGTGAATAACTGTCACAGTTGTTTGTACTCTCAATCTATTTGATGTGCAGTTGGCAGGCTGCTGCACATGTGATCAGTTATGACCCCAGCCATGGGATGGTTTGACACCTCAGTTGACAGTTGAAGTAAGAGTGACAGTAAACAGTCACAAGCATGCCTTGAATATAATGGCTCGTCCACACCATACCTTCCTTGGCTGTAAAGGATGTTAGTGTTTCGGATAGAAATCGCACCGCATTCCTCTTTAAGGCCGGTTTCACACTGGGGCGGTGGCGGTATAGCGCTGCTAATTTTAGCGGCGCTATACCGTCGGGATTGCAAAGGTATTCGGCCGCTAGCGGTGTGGTTTTAACCCCTGCTAGCGGCCGAAAAAGGGTTAATACCACCCGCAAACCGCGGTTTGCGGCCGGTATTACCGCGGTATCCCATTCATTTCAATGGGAAGGAGCGGTGGAGGAGCGGTAAACACACCTCAAACTTTCAACCTCAAACAGTAAGTCTCGGGGCAGGTAAGGATATTCCCATCCGTACTCACGGGCGACCCTCTGGCAGAAGAGTCGTTGCAGTCGGGCCAAAGGAGGCATTGTGGCCCGTTCACCTTCTCCTGGTTGAACGATGGCCTCCGGATGCTGAGGTACTTTCATTACCTCTGATGGCTTCACTCTTGGTGCCCGTAACACAGGCAACGGGCGTTTGTCCCAGCCCTTGCGATGAAAAAGTTTGTCTATTTCACCGTCATCTCCACAGTCCGACAGCGATTCTAGGTCGGAGGTGTCGTACATCTCTGCGGGAAGGTAGTCTTTAGTAGACGTGGAACTACCCTCCCTAACGGGCTCCACCGGCTGTGGACCCCCGACACCTCCAACCACCACCACAGTCCCAGCCCCTGGCTCACCTTGACCTTTTGAAGCACAGGGATGTCCAGGACTCTTCCAACCGGATCCATCCAGGCCCGGCAAGCGACGGGGTGAAGCTCGACCACGACCACAGGACGCCTGTACCAGGCCGACTTTCCTCTTCGGAGGTGGGAGCAGAGAATCTGTAGTGACCGAAGCAGCACCCTCAGATTTTTCTTTCTCAGTCTCTGGTTGGGCAGTCACATCGCCCTGGTCAGTGCGTACGGGAACCTCCGCAAAGGCCTGGATCTCCCCTTCCGGAGTAGCGGTACCTGTGAGGCAGTTGAGGCGAAGGGCCCGGAGCCTTACTGTGGATGGCTCCACCTTAAATAAAAATTCTCTGCACGCCTCACAACGCCCGAATGGCTTCAGGTGGACCACCAGTCCCGAACATCCGGGACAGATCACGCCGAGGGCCTCCGTGTCTCTGCAGGTGTACAGAGCCAACTGTCCTCGGGGCCTGAGTCTTATCCCCGTGTCTGTAAGGGGAGCAGCAAAGGTAGTCATCTTCGTGGGGTAGGGAACCGGAATCCACGGGGAGCTTGAGGCCATCCCGACTATATGCTGCTCCATCACACACTGACCACGCGCCGAAGTCTCCACGTGAGTCCCTCCACATGGCCAGACTCCTCCCACGACTTGCACGTTTTCGCGGGCTTCCATCAAACTCCGCCCACGAACTGTGTAGTCACGGGGTGCCTCATGGCGCAGTGCATTAAAAGCCCCCTCATATAGTACGTCACACGGCTGGACTTCTCCCTCTTCTCACTCTTCCACATGGGCCTTTCCCGTCTTAGGGTCATTTCCACGACTTTGAGCAGGGATGCGCTTTGGCCGGTCACATGGCCGACCCGCTCGGAACTCCTCCGGGCAGCAAAGTTCAGACACAGCCGTTCTTAATTCCAAGGTCAAAACACACATCATCCCGGACTCACGAGCCCCCACATGTAGCGACCTCACCCCCTTTGATTTGTCTAGGGGTATTTCATATGTGAGGGTGAGATGCGCTACGGCCCATGTCCTCCCCATGGCAGTGGGTGAGGTCAAGGCCAGAACCAGATATTTTCCTCGGGCCTGTGCGTTTCAGTTAAAGGGGTTGCTCCACCGGAATTTTTTTTTTTAAAGCCAGCAGCTACAGCTACAGCAGCTGCTGGCTTTTAATATTTGGACACTTACCTGTCCTGGAGTCCAGCGACGTCCGCAGCAGAGGACGAGCGACCGCTCGTCGCTCTGCTGCTCCCTCCGCCATCCTCGCTGAGGGAACCAGGAAGTGAAGCCCTGCGGCTTCATGCCCGGTTCCCTACGGCGCATGCGCGAGTCGCGCTGCGCCGTTCTGATTGGTGCTCCTGTGTTCTGGGAGCCGAGTGTCTCCCAGAACACCAAGGGAAGTCTGCGGGAAGTGACGTAACTCCCGCAGATTCCCGGAGACAGGACTCCCGGATGTGGGTGAAAATACCTGTCTTAGACAGGTATCTTCACCCCCCTCCCCCCTGAAAGGTGTCAATTGTGACACCGGAGGGGGGGAGGGTTCCAAATAGCAAAAGTTGCTATTTAGGGTGGAGCTCCACTTTAAGGACCAAGTCTTGCTGTGCTGACACCTCCCTTTGCTCCCATTAACCAGAGTCCCACACACCGATTAAGGTCCAACTCTTGTTTTATTGTCACACTCACAATCAAACAGTTCTTTACCAGCCTACTGGTTGAGACCCAATAACAGTTCAATACGGTGGAGTGAGCAGGTCGAGGCACTATCCTGGTTGTACGCTAAACCACTGTGGTTTCACCAGCGGTTACTATAGCCATTGGCTAGAGAGAGAACTTAGAACTTGTGAGTCTCTACCAGCGACTCAAGAGAATGTAGATAGGAGTACCTTCGCTGCGTTGTGGCCCCTGTCAGGGGGAGATGTCCCTCCAAGGGAGTTACCGGAGGCCCATCCGTCACCGGGTTGATGCTGCTCCGGACTCTCCGGATGGGTGACCTCCCCATCCACCTCAGGGACCCTCGGACCCCTCCACCCTCGCGGGACCCAGTCAAAGTCACCGGGCCCCAGGCCTCCGGTTTAGTACCTCGCCCCAGGCTGAAGGTGCCTGGGATGGACGCCAACTCCGCTCCGGCCAGGCCTAGGGCGCCTGGGCCGAAACTCCGGACCGCCCGCACCCAGGCCTAAGGTGCCTGGGCGCGTGATGAAGAAGATCCCGAAGACCTCGTGGCAAGCGCGTCTCCCCCCTTTATCTCCTCCATTGACGTCACGGCAGGTTCCCTGCCCTCGCCGTACCATCTCCGGAAAGGGACAAAAAGGACAGCACTGCGGCAGCAAATCTACCTTGAGCCTGCGGGTACCTCGCCACCCACAGGCCAAGGAGAATAATGCACCACCCAGTCCTCCACGAACACAAATGATCCAAATCCTTCCATGATTTACACACCTGGGTCATACTATGACCCAGGTGTATCCCACCTAAATTTAGAGACCCCGCTACTAAAAAATTGTAGAGACCCTATAGAATAAAATGGTGGTTGTTGCAATATTTTATATCACACTGTATTTACGTAGCGGTCTTTCAAATGCAATTGCAAATGCAAAAAAATTACTTTAATGAATTAAAAAAATAAAAATAACCAGTAAAGTTAGCCCAAATTTTTCTAATTTTGGCCAGAATCATGCAGCTCTAGTAGGGAGGATGCTTGAATGCCCCTTGGCACTGTCAGATATGGGTGGAAAGTGTGAATGCCCCTCAGCGCTGTCACTTGTGAGTGGGATGCTTGAGTGCCCCTCAGCGCTGTCACTTGTGAGTGGGATGCTTGAGTGCCCCTCAGCGCTGTCACTTGTGAGTGGGATGCTTGAGTGCCCCTCAGCGCTGTCACTTGTGAGTGGGATGCTTGAGTGCCCCTCAGCGCTGTCACTTGTGAGTGGGATGCTTGAGTGCCCCTCAGCGCTGTCACTTGTGAGTGGGATGCTTGAGTGCCCCTCAGCGCTGTCACTTGTGAGTGGGATGCTTGAGTGCCCCTCAGCGCTGTCACTTGTGAGTGGGATGCTTGAGTGCCCCTCTGCGCTGTCACTTGTGAGTGGGATGCTTGAGTGCCCCTCTGCGCTGTCACTTGTGAGTGGGATGCTTGAGTGCCCCTCTGCGCTGTCACTTGTGAGTGGGATGCTTGAGTGCCCCTCTGCGCTGTCACTTGTGAGTGGGATGCTTGAGTGCCCCTCTGCGCTGTCACTTGTGAGTGGGATGCTTGAGTGCCCCTCTGCGCTGTCACTAGTGGCTGGCAAGCTTGAATGCTGCTCAGCACCGTCACTTGTGGGTGGGATGCTTCAGGTTAGATCCTGGGAAATGTGAGAGTCCCGAATCTCATGAGAAAACACTCCTGCTCTGTGATGAATAGCGGGATTAGCTTTTGTAGATCCAGAAGTTTGATAAGAGGATTTATGATACTTTAATATTTTGCTCTTTATTTAGTAATAATAAACATTTATAAAGGGCTTATGCATCTAAGACTTTCATTCATTGCAACAAACCTAACCAGTTACCAGGGTGAAAGCTCAATTCCTGACAACTTTTTTTTTTTTCTTAACCACAAGGTGTCAGTATGGTCCTGAATATGGGATTTTGGTGGACAGGTAGTTTATCTGCATGGCCAATAGGTGGAAATCAAATCACATTTTTTACCAATGACTAATACAGTGGCAGCTTTATAGTAAGCCCTAATAAAATGGCATTTGGTTTCTAAAGCCGTGTATAAAAAGAAGTGTTATAATTGTTTTTATGTGTTTTTCTATCCTTTTTGCATCTCGGTGCAACTGATCCCCTGCAGCTTTTTTTCCAGACAGTTCTTGTCCAACATGCATACTCCAGTGATCGCTGCGTGAGATTTCTCAGGACAAGTTTTCGGATGGTGACAACCATGTCCATAGGCTTTTAAATGGCTTCTTTCTCAGAAGACTGTATGACAACCTAGAAAAAGAATTGGAAGTGGAGGAGGCAGCATTATCACCCTATAATAGGAAGCACTTAAACAAATATTTTCTTGGCAGGATCTCCAAGTATTATTTTAGTGCAATCTAAAGATTTAAAAAAATTGAAAAATGGCTTTCAAATGTTAACCACTTCAACACCAGGCACTTTTCCCCCCTTCCTACCAAAGCCAATTTTCAGCTTTCAGCGCTGTTGCTGTTTAAATGACAATTGCGCGGTCATGCTGTACCCAAACAAAATTTTTATCATTTTGCTCCCACAAATAGAGCTTTCTTTTGGTGGTATTTGATCATCTCTGGGTTTTTTATTTTTTGCTAAACAAATAAAAAAAGACCAAACATTTTGAAAAAAAAAAAAGTTTTTGTTATAAAATTTTGTAAATAAGTACGTTTTCTCTACTGACGGGCACTGATGAGGTGGCACTGGTGGGCACTGATATGCGACACTGATGGCCACTCATAGGTGGCACTGATGGCCACTCATAGGTGGCACTGATGGGCACCGAAAGGTTGCACTGATAGGTAATTATGGGTGACACTGATAGATGGCACTGATGGGCATCACTGATGAGGCACGGGCAGGCATTAGTGATGGGCACTGATTGGCACCATTTGTGGGCACAGATTGGCATCCCTGGTGGTCATCAGTGGTGGGTGGCCATCCCTGGTGGTCCTGGTGGCATCCCTGGTGGTCCTGGGAAGGCATACTCAGGGGGGTTGCGCTGATAATCAGCACAGACCCCCTCCTGTCAGGAAAGCAGCCGATCGGGTCTCCTCTACTCGTGTCTGTCAGACGCGAGTGAGGAAAAGCTAATGCATGGCTCTTCCTGTTTACATCGTGATCAGCTGTGATTGGACACAGCTGATCACGAGGTAAAGAGTCTCCGTCAGAGACTCTTTACCTAGATCGTCATATGACGTCCGGTCAGGTAAACAGAACCACTTTGTCGATGTCATATTGCTATATGGCAGGTGGCAAGAGGTTAAAGCCCGATTCCAGCTTGGGCCAGCCCAAAAAAAAATAACACTGCTGTTCCTTTTCCGGGTTGAATGAAGCATACTAGGGTTGCGTCGATACTAAGCATTTGCTGTCAAGAAAAACTTTCAAAAGAGGTTGCCTGAGCATCCCGTGTACATTAGGCCTTAAACTGTCTTAGTTTATATCTCTCAGGAACTTTGGAGGGCTCTTGAAACCACCATTGCCACCTCCACTCTCCTGTGAGATTATAACAAAAAAAGGTTTCACTTTAGTAGAAGGATTAGGATCTATTGTGACACCAAGTAGAATAGCATTCATGGTGGGAAGGGAGGCTGGGACAGGGGAGGGTTCACTCATGATCTTGGTGTGAAAGAGCGCTGAGAGGCAGCGGAAGATCTCTTCCGCCGCCCATAGTCATCTTGTGTCGAATCCACCGCTGAAACCACTTTAATCTGAAAGCGGACAGCCCGCTGTTCAAAAAGATACCAGGGTATTTAACGTCAAAGTAATGACGTGTGTGTGTGTGTGTGTGTGTGTGTGTGTGTATATATATATATATATATACAGTGGGCGGTCCGGAAGTGGTTAAAGAGAATGCACAGCAGATAATGTTTGCTTTCAGACTGTCCCTCTCAAATTGAAACCTCATGTGGGCCTGAAGAGAACCGCTAGGGAGGAGGAGAGTAGCTATTAAAACTGTTTCTTCAGGGAGATTTAATCTCTGGTGTCTATAAAAATATGAGAAGCCAGAGTGAGATTTAACCTAAAAGTCTATCTACGTATCACTGAAATATTTAGTGGGGGTAGAACTAACAATATTCTAATAATGACTTTCTAAATGTCAATGTTTGCATTTGCTTAGGCATACCCTAAACATTCCACATAAAATTAATTTAATATAATGTAGCCATGGTGATTTTTACAAGAGGGGAAGGGGTAGGTCTGTTCACATGGAAATAGAAACTAAATCTGGCCATACATGGATTGAAATTCCCTGCTGAAATACCGAACAATGTATGGGGCAGGGAGGTTCTACAGAAGGCGAGCTACTGATTCACTTCTGTACAACTTCCCCGTCAGATTTACTCGGCTTGATTAGCGCCACTGATTGAATGTGTGGATGGGGGAATCCAGTCCGTTATTTGCTCACTGGTTCGATGAAAATACCTGACTATTCTAATTGTACATCACTGTTTGGAGACCCTAGGCATCTCTGAGCTGAGATCTGTACAGCAACAGATAGAAGTTCACACTTTATGCTGCTTCTTTTAGATTTCTTATTTTGGTTTAGTTTTTGGTTTACATTTTTTCATGTTTTCTCCATGAACTCCATTATAATAACACTTATTTTTAATTTTCTACCAGTGCAAGTTTGACGCCGGCGCCCTACTTCTGACAACTCATAGACTTGTATGGAGAGACCAGAAAAATCATGTAAGTAGTTTACTGCAGGATTTTAAGTAATTGACGCAATGCTAAATGTATTCATTATGTCAAAGACTAGCCCGAATATACCCTACGCAATCTGAATTGTGCCCAAAATGGCAGCAGTCAATAGGAACATTTTATCATGTTACCTGGGACTGCCCTGTCATTCAGGAGTATTGGAGGGAGGTGGTAGCGGAGATTAACACCGCTGCCAACCTTTCGGTATCACTGGACCCTAAGGTTCTTCTTCTGGGTATCGCGGAATTGGTGACACATTCCACTCATGCTAAACTGCAACTGTTTTATCTATGTTTCTATGCCAGGTAGGTTTTACTACAACAGTGGAAGTTGGTGGCTCCCCCCCACGGTGACCCAATGGCGTACACTGGTGGACTCAGTACTACCTCTTTACAAATTGACGTATATGGGCCGCAAATGCCCTCAAACATTTGATAAAGTCTGGAAATCATGGGTGACTGCTAGATCACTAACTATATAATGATATAACTAACGTTAGCCTTGACAACTGGGACTTTTCCATGTGTGGGCGATAGATTTTTGCCCCTTTTTTTTCAGCGCATCGTGGTCTCCCCCCCTTCCCCCCCCCCCTCCGCTCACGAGAGCTGATATCTCTTCCTGTCAACCTCCTTTCACCTCACAATGTTGAAGGTCAACTGCTACTGACATACGTTAAGCTGATTGGGATCCTGGCACCTCCCGGACCCTCATAGACCCCCCCCCTCCCCCCATCATGATTGGTACCTCCCAACTTGAACTATTCTTAGGATAGAATCAACTCATCTTGTTGCTCATCCTAGACCTTGCAGGGTCTAGCATCGCCTATTATTCTATGATTATCCTGGTAATCCTAATGTTTTGTATAAATTACTATACTGTACCGCTGTTTTGTTTTACTTTTTGTATTTTCTTTTTGTTACAATAAAACGTTTCTGTTAAAACAAAAATGTATTCATTATGGAAGCTTTATCAGTGCTTATAATGGACAATACCATCTCCATCTAATACCTTGTACCCATACATAGGGTATATATTTAAAGTGGAAGTAAACCCATCCATAAAACAGTTTCATTTCCTGCATGTGCCGGAAATGTAACACTCCCATTGGTTGTGCTCTCAAACAAACTGTCAAACCATCCAATGACTGGTGTCATAATTGATCACATGTGCAGCATCATGGCAGTTGTAGATTAAACAGAGACAAAGATGGCAGCTTCCTTGGCTGAAAACGATAGGGGGGTTTACTTACACTTTAAATACTGGGCAGAATGATTAGACCAGATCTCCAAACTACGGCCCTCCAGCTGTTGTGGAACTACACATCCCATGAGACGTAAAACTCTGACATTCACAGACATGACTAGGCATGCTGGGAATTGTAGTTCCTGAACAACTGGAGGGCCGTAGTTTGAAGAGACAATCAGTAGGTCTTTTTCCCAAGAATATGTGCATTTGCTGTAAAAAGCATTGGTGAATCCTCGTAGTGGATGCAGGTGTCCATATTCGTGAATCCCCAATCCCCCATTAACTACCCCCCCCCCCCTCTCTTTCTCTCTTCTAGTTGTATCCCTCTTTTCTATCTGTTAGGGCATTGCCCGCAATCTGAGCTGTTTCTCTTTTTTGTTAATACTATTTTTGTTTTCTGTAAAAGAATGGGGACTGGGCCCGCGGGGCCATGGTGACCCAGGTTAGCTTCCAGGAATGGGTTAAAGCACCCAACTGGATACAGGAATTTGCATTTGAAACGTATAAATGTGGTGTCATCAATAGTAGAACTACAGTCCGTACCACACAGACCTTGCCTACTGGCAGGTGTTCATGCAGGCCTGTTTGACATTGTTCCCTCAGCGGATGTACATTGACTGTCACTTATTAACCTGTCATATTTTCCTTTTTATGTATACCTGTATTCCTGCCATTGCTTGTATTGTCATGGTGGCCCATGTGGACCCATTTCCCTGTTTATAAAAAAAAAAAAAAAAAGCATTGGTGAATATGGCTTATCTGTGTACCACGCAAAAGAATAGATGGTTAGAGCATTAAATCACACCAGCACATCCTTACCTCAAAACATATTTAAGGTAGAACTATAGACAAAACTTTTTTTTTTTTTCCATTTTAGAAAGAGCAAGGGAGGGTTATTTAACCACTTCAATACCCAGCCATAGTAATATGACGCTCACAGATGGGATCTCCCATCCTGGGTGGGCGTCATATGACGTCCTGGGTTTGAAGGGGGATATCTGAATGATGGGTGCAGCTAGAGGCATCATTCAGATATCCTTTTGTTGTGCCGGCGATTCTGTGCACCATAAGAATGATCATAGCGGCGGTTCCGCCGCTTGATCGTTCTTATAGGTGGCGGGAGGGGACATCCCCCCCCCCTCCCGCCACCATACGGTGCTTCTCCGGGTTCTCCCGTGCCATCGGAGACCCGGAGAGAATCGTCCGGTGCCGGTGGTGGGTCACGTGATGAGCATAGAGATGACTGGTGACCAGATGGTCACCAGTCATCTCTATGACCGTCGGAGGCCCGGGCGTAATGCGATGACGTCACGCCCGGGTCCTCAGATGTAAATAAAGCCGCCATTGCGGCTAGTAAACATGAGATCAGTGAAAACGTTTTCACGATCTCATGTTTTCCAGCCTGGAGGAGAGATGTGGGGTCTTATTGACCCCGCATCTCTCCATAAAGAGGACCTGTCACACACATTCCTATTACAAGGGATGTTTACATTCCTTGTAATAGGAATAAAAGTGATCAAAAAAAAAAAAAGTAAAATAAGTGTAAAAAAATAAATAAGTAAAATAAAAAAAAATTAAAAATTAAAACGCCCCCGGTAGCTCTCGATGAGAGGCGAATGCACACGTAAGTCCCGCCCACATATGTAAACGCCGATCAAACCACATATGTGAGGTATCGCCGCGTGCGTTAGAGTGCATGCAACAATTCTAGCACTAGACCTCCTCTGTAACTCTAACCTGGTAACCTGTAAACAAATTTAAAGCATCGCCTATGGAGATTTTTAAGTACCGAAGTTTTGCGCCATTCCATGAGTGTGCGCAATTTTAAAGAGTGACATGTTAGGTATCTATTTACTCGGCGTAACATCATCTTTCATATTTTCCCCAAAATTTGGGCTAACTTTACTGTTTTTTGTTATTTTTTAATTCATGAAACCATTTTTGTTTCCAAAAAAAGGCGTTTGAAAAATTATTGCGCAAATACCGTGCAAGAAAAAAAGTTGCAATGACCGTCATTTTATTCCCTAGGGTGTCTGCTAAAAAAACATATATAATGTTTGGGGGTTCTGAGTAACTTTCTAGCAAAAGAATGATGATTTGTACATGTAGGAGAGAAGTGCCAGAATAGGCCCTGTATTGAGGTGGTATAAAAAGCCCGGTGTTAAAGTGGTTAAAAAAAAAATTTGCCATCTATGTCCCATTTGGGAGACTTCCCTTCACTTCCTGTCCCATAGCCAAAACAGGAAATGAGAGGAAATCCCTGCAAATTAGGGGAATCCCTTGCGGACCCCCAGGTCACCACAACTAGTGTCCCCACTGGAAGATTCCCCCTACTACTTTTTCTGGGGACAACGCAAAATATTGAATTTTCTTTACTTTTACTTTCAATGATAATGGTATACAGGACAAATAGAGAGGGTGAATCTCCCTAACGGGGGACACAGACAGCAATAAAAACTGACTGGTGTTCTAATCCCTCTCCTCTCTTTCCAAAACTGAAAAAAAGGATTGCCTTTAATTACAATTTAATGTAACACAGATGGCAAAAATGAAGCGGACGGGGGTTATATCCCTTCCACTCTAACCAAAATGAAAAAAATGCCTTTACATTTTAGCGGAACTAAAGGGAGCTATGCTTACCTTTCCTCCAACCAGCCCCGTCCCATGCCGGCATCTTTCTCTGTGTGCCAGTCTTTTTTTTTTTTTTTCAAATATAGATTTTTATTACATTTTTTCAGAAATGAACAGGGTCAAAAAAATATAACAACATTTACAAAATATATAGTTATTGCTTCTTTAGAGTAGTAAAGAGAGGTATCTAGCATAAATTAATCTAAACATATAACATAACATTTTGTCCCACTGCTACCTTAACCTGTGTCTCCTACTTCATATCACCTTGTATAATGAGACTCCACTGCTCCATTCCATACACTTTAATTAAAAAAAAAAAAACACAAAAAAAAAAGGGGGGGGGGGGGGAGAAGTAGAGAGAGGAAAGGACCTCTCCTACAGAAAGATTTAGAAAGGGAGGAGGGCAGTATTCAGGGATGGCCCCCGGAAATATATCCTACTGTCAAACCACGCATCCACAACTTCTGACTTCAATTTATATAAATGCTTTATAGCCCTAAGAGGGATTTACCCTCTTCTGAATAAATAAACAAATTCCAAGGAGTCCATATCTTTCTATATACCTCTTGTCTATCAGTTGATGTCAAAATCAAATCTTCCATCCTTCTAATATCTTCCACCTTCCTCAGCCACATTGCTGTGGTTGGTGGAATCTGTTGTTTCCACAGCAGAGGGATGCAGGATTTAGCTGCATTTAGTAGGTGGCATAGGATGGACTTTCTATATTTTCTTATTGACATATTAGAGACCTGCAACAAAAAAAGCGCCGGATCATTCGGAATTTGAAAGTTAGTAAATTTCTGAGAAATATTCCGAACCATTGTCCAAAAAGCAGTCAGTTTGGAGAATGTCCAAAATATATGTAGAATAGCCCTCTATTTGCACCACATCACCAGCAATATTCTGGTGTATCAGGAAACATGATATGAAGTCGACTAGGTGTCATATACCATCTTGTCAATATCTTATAATTAGTCTCCTGTATCTTGGTGCAAATTGAAGATTTAAAAGAGAGACTAATCATAGCTTGTATTCGTGCTGTAGTAAAGGTGCGATGCAAATCTAGACCCCATTTTAATATACAAGTAAGCTCTGGCTGTTCCCGTGGGGAGTTAACCACTTAAGCCCCGGACCATTTCGGGCCATTAGGACCAAGCCTGTTTTTGGGATTCGGCACTGCACTGCTTTAACTGTAAATTGTGCGGACATGCAATGTTGTACCCAAATGAAATTTGCGTCCTTTTCTTCCCACAAATAGAGCTTTCTTTTAATGGTATTTGCTTGCCTCTGCGATTTTTATTTTTTGCGATATAAATGGAAAAAGAACGAAAATTTTGAAAAAAAAAGATATTTTCTACTTTTTGTTATAAGAAAAATCGAATAAACTAAATTTTAGTCATACATTTAGGCCAAAATGTATTCAGCCACATGTCTTTAGTAAAAAAAATGTCAATAAGCGTATATTTATTGGTTTGCGCAAAAGTTATAGCGTTTACAAACTAGGGTACATTTTCTGAAATTTACACAGCTTTAAATTTATGACTGCCTATCTCATTTCTTGAGGTGCTAAAATGGCAGGGCAGTACAAAACCCCCCCAAATGACCCCATTTTGGAAAGTAGACACCCCAAGGAAATTGCTGAGAGGCATGTTGAGCCCATTGAATATTTTTTTTTTTTGTCCCAAGTGATTGAATAATGACAAAAAAAAAAAAAATTACAAAAAGTTGTCACTAAATGATATATTGCTCACACATGCCATGGTTATATGTGGAATTGCACCCCAAAATACATTCTGCTGCTTCTCCTGAGTACGGGGATACCACATGTGTGGGACTTTTTAGGAGCCTAGCCACGTACGGGACCCCGGAAACCAAGCACCGCCTTCAGGATTTCTAAGGGCGCAAATGTTTGATTTCACTCCTCACTACCTATCACAGTTTCGAAGGCCATAAAATGCCAAAATAGCACAAAACCCCCCCAAATGACCCCATTTTGGAAAGTAGACACCCCAAGCTATTTACTGAGAGGCATGTTCAGTCCATGGAATATTTTATATTTTGCCACAAGTTGCGGGAATATGACAAACTTTTTTTTTTTTGCACAAAGTTGTCACTAAATGATATATTGCTCACACATGCCATGGGCATATGTGAAATTACACCCCAAAATACATTCTGCTGCTTCTCCTGAGTACGGGGATACCACATGTGTGGGACTTTTTGGGAGCCTAGCCGCGTACGGGACCCCAAAAACCAAGCACCGCCTTCAAGGTTTCTAAGGGCATAAATTTTTGATTTCACTCCTCACTACCTATCACAGTTTTGAAGGCCATAAAATGCCAAGATGGCACAAAACCCCCCCAAATGACCCCATTTTGGAAAGTAGACACCCCAAGCTATTTGCTGAGAGGCATGTTGACCCCATTGAATATTTTTTTTTTTTGTCCCAAATGATTGAATAATGACAAAAAGAAAAAAAAAATGTACAAAAAGTTGTCACTAAATGATATATTGCTCACACATGCCATGGTTATATGTGGAATTGCACCCCAAAATACATTCTGCTGCTTCTCCTGAGTACGGGGATACCACATGTGTGGGACTTTTTGGGAGCCTAGCCGCGTACAGGGCCCCAAAAACCAAGCACTGCGAACGCTGCAGTTATGTGTGTTGTGTTTGGTAAGTGACAGTGATCGATCGATACTGCACTTGGGTGGGCTGGGCTGGGCTGGGCTGGGCGGAGGGGCTAAACGCAGGCGCTAGCAGGTATCTGGGCTGATCCCGCTAACACTGCGTTTTTGGGAACCCTAAACCGCTGGGGATGCTAGTATAGATCTGATCAGATCTGATCAGATACTATACCACTAAGGGGGGTGTATGCTTTGCGCGTGGGTGTTAGCGTTACTGGCACTAACCTAACACTGCCTGGGGCGACGCAGACCCTCTCTGGCGCTAAAACCTAATTGATCTCACCCGCCGGGCGATCAGGGGGGTTAAACCTTTATTGGGTTATATACGGCGGGTGCCCTGATGCTATAAAAAGCAAACTAATCAACCAGCGTCACCCGTAACCTTTATATGGTGATCACTGGTGAAAGGGTTAACTAGGGGCAATCAGGGGGTTAAAACCTTTATTAGGTTAAATATGGGGGTACCTGACACTATATAAAAACCTGACGGGTAACCTAAATAACTAAATAACTTACTGGCTAACCAGTGATACCAGTGACGCTTATACGGCGATCACTGGTGAAAGGGTTAACTCTAGGGGCAATCAGGGGGTTAAAATAATATATGGGGGTACCTGACACTAATAAAAACCTGCGGCGAACCTAAAAAAAAATAACTGCCTATCTAAAACACCAGCGACACGAATACAGCGATCGGAAAAACAATCGCTTAGTGACGCTGAAGTTAGGGGGTGAAAGGGTTACCTGGGGGGTGATCAAGGGGTTAAACCTTTATTAGGGGGCTACCCTGGACCTAAAGGGGCCTAATCCTAACTGCCCTGCAACTTTTTACAATCACAGATGACACTAAATGCAGTGATCAGTAAAATAAATGATCACTGCAATCAGTGACACTGTGATTGGGGGCTTTGGGGTGACCTGGGGGGTGATCTGGGGGTGACTGGGGGGTGATTTGTGTGCCTATGTGTACCTACGTGTCAGTGGACTGTTGGTGCACTAACCTGCTTCTTCTCTGCTCGGCGCCGGGAACGGAAAGACCGCGGCGAGGGAGATGACATCACTTCCTCCAGCCTTGTTTACATCACATGGCGGAGGAAGCATTTTCATTGGCCGGGAGCGATCGCGAGGGGGGGGCGGAATCGAGCGCCCCCCCCCCCCCTCATGCCTGATCGCTCCCGAACACTTAACGGCCGCTCACTGCAGTGAAGGGGGGTCCGGATGGACCCCCCAACTGCACAAAGGCGATCACGTAGATCTACGTGATTCTGCCTGTCCGTGCCATTCTGCCGACGTAAATCGGCGGTGGGCGGTCGTTAAGTGGTTAAGTAACGTATAAGTCCTAGAAAGGACATGAGATAATGGTTCTATTCCAGCGCAATACTCCTCAAATAAGGTTAATTGCCTAATATATGCCTGTGGATCTGGTATAGTCTGAAGGAAGTGGTGTAACTGAGCTGCATTCCAGAATGTAAGTCGATAGGGGCCTGCGAGGTTCATCAACTCATCTATAGTAGGCCATCTATCTCCTATCACAAACTGTGATGCAGTAATTCGCTCAGTCTCACGTAAAGTCAAAAATTGTGTGATTGGAAGCCCTGGGAGGAATTTGGGATTCCCAATAATTGGAGTTAAAGGGGATGTCTTGGTCGTTTGCTCTGCATGTATAATAACCTGTGAACATTGTTTCAGGGTGTTCCCTATCAAAGGATGTAATTTTAAATCTGACGGTACAAAGTCCCAACACCATAGCGCCCTCCTCAATGGTATGAAGGATTGATGCTGTTCTATTTGCACCCATAGCTTCGAATCACTATGACGTTGCCAATCTATTACTCTTCCAAGATGAACTGTTTGATAATATCTCCGAATGTCAGGCAGCGCTAAGCCACCATAATGTTTTGGAAGAGTTAATAGGGTGCGAGAGAGGCGTGGTTTCTTGTTAGCCCAAACAAATCGTGTGAACATTGCCTGTACTTGCTTAAAATAGGAGGTCGGTATCCGAATCGGTAAAGCTTGAAATAAATATAAAAATTTTGGTAAGATACACATTTTTATTAAATTAGACCTGCCGAACCACGAATGAAAATTTGTATGCCACTTCTCTAATAATAATCTAGCCTTTATGAGCAAAGGAGGAAAATTTAATTCATAGGTACGGGCTAGATTTGCTGGAATGTTTGTACCTAAATAATTCAATGCTGATGTAGTCCACTTAAAGTGGAAACCACCTCGTACTTGTGCAAGAATTCGCGGTGGCAACGCCACCCCCATCGCCTCTGATTTTGAAAAATTTATTTTCAGATTAGATAGGGCACCATATAGATCAAATTGTTTAATGAGGTTAGGTAATGATACTGCAGGGTTAACTAATGAAAATAACATATCGTCGGCATACGCCGAGATCTTATGTTGTGTGCTACCCACTGTCACTCCTTGTATATCTGCTTGAAGCCTAATTGTACAAAGGAAAGGTTCCAAGGTAAGAGCATATAAAAGGGGGGACATAGGACACCCCTGCCTGGTACCATTCTTAATTAAAAAAGACTCTGAGAGCACTCCATTTACCTTGACCTGTGCGGTTGGATTTGAATATATTCTGGCTATCCGGCTCATCATCACTTCCCCTAGTCCAATATGTCTAAGTACGGAGAACATAAATGACCAGTTTACCCGATCAAATGCCTTCTCCGCGTCGGTATTTAACAATACACATGGGGTTTTCGTGGACTGGGTCACATGGAGCAGGTTCAGCACTTTAGAAGTGCTGTCCCTTGCTTCCCGCTTAGGAATAAATCCTACTTGATCTAAATGGATTAGCTTTTGTAAGTGAGTCGCCAGCCGAGTAGCCAGAACTTTAGTGTATAATTTAAGATCCACATTCCAAAGTGGGATTGGTCTATAACTGCCACAAGAAGTAGGGTCCTTCCCTTCTTTGTGTATTAAAGCAATATGGGCTCCCAAGGTATCCCTAGCAAATAAAGATCCAGAATCAATCGCATTAAATAAATTAATCAAACGTGGGCCTAATATTCCAAATTGTGTTTTATAATATTGTACTGTGAACCCGTCAGGGCCCGGGGCTTTCCCTAATTTCATAGTTCCCAATGCTTGTTGAAGCTCCAATAAAGAGATGGGGACATCTAATTCCGCAGCTATCTCAGAAGATAAAGAGGGCATTTGGGATGCCTGAATATATTCATCTATGGCCAGTCGAGACGGTATAGGTAATGATAAATCATATAGGGATGAATAAAACTCTTTAAATTCTCGGGTAATTTGTCCTGATAAAGTTATCTTCTGCCCATCGCTATTAACCACTTGGGGAATATATGTTGATAACTTATGTTCTCTAACCCTTCTTGCCAACCCCTTCCCACATTTATCGCCCGATTCATAACTCGCCTTGCGACAGAACTGTAGCGCCGCTTTCGCTTTAAACTGTAACAGGTCAATAATCTGTTTTCTAATTATCGCCAGTTCTGTTTCTACAGTCTGGTTAGGGGCATGTTTATGACTGGCCTCCACAGCTGCTAATTTATAGAGTAATTCGGTAAGTTGTTTCGTTCGCTCACGTTTGATACGAGCTCCATGTTTGATAAGGACACCTCTCAGGACTGATTTATGTGCCTCCCATAGAACTCCTGGAACACAATAAGGTAAATCATTCCTCTGAAAATATGATGTCAACTCCTTAGTCACATCCTCCAGGACTTCAGGAGTCTGCAACAGACTTTCATTGAGTCGCCAAAAACGATGTGTAAGCGACTGTGCTCCCGTCAAATCATAAGACAGGAACACAGGCGCATGATCTGACCATGTAATGTTGCCTATCGATGTAGTTTGAACCGCATGCAGGTAATTATGAGGAACTAAAAAATAATCAATCCTGGTATAAATTTTGTGTGGAGAAGAAAAAAATTAATCTCGTTCCCCCGAATGTTGTAATCGCCAGACATCAATCAATTGAGTTTTATATAGCAATTTTTCTATACGTTTCAGTTGGCTCGGAGGGATAGTCGATGTGCCTGTGGAGGTGTCTACTGATGGTATCAGAGGTACATTAAAATCTCCTCCGAGTATCAACTGTCCCTCCATGAAATCTAGAAGTTTCCCCAGTACCTCCTCCAGAAAAGAGGCCTGATTTTCATTGGGAGTATAAATTGTTGCCAGTGTTATCTGTTTATTCCCCAGGAGTCCCTTAATATAAACATATCGGCCCGTAGGGTCTATCAACGAGCTTTGATAGCGCCAGGGGATTTTACTGGATATTATTATTGAAACACCTTTTGATTTGGCCATCGGGTTAATAGAATGATAGGTCCATGGATAAAGTTTATTTTGAAAATATTGAAGTCTATCTGTCTTAAAATGTGTCTCTTGAATAAACGCTATATCCGTACCGGAGCGTTTTAGGTCATGTAATAGCATGCGTCGCTTCTCAGGTATATTTAGTCCCTTAGCATTCAGGGACATCACTACAATACTGTCCAACGTCATATTGGGGATAGAAAGGGGCAAAGAAAGAGAGAGAGAAAAAAAAAAAACTAATCTGAGAGGAGATCTTCTCCTTTTCTCCACTAATTACCCTAAGGAAGGCACTTACTACTGGACCCCTCCAGAATATGTAAGCACAGGCCTAATTAGGGGAGTGTTCCGAGATGGGGTTCCCAATTTATTAACATATATATATATATATATATATATATATATATATATATATATAATTATGCCAGTTTCGCAATATATTTGTCTCATTACTATTACCTGTTATATCATAGTAGAAATAGGGAGAAGAGAAAATTAAATTAAATAAGAGTAAAAAATTAACATATATAAACCTTCTCTCCCACTTCCACTACGTAAAAGGACTTTTTCCAATTCTCCCTCTTTGATATTCTCTATCAAGGTGACCCCTCGCCTGGCCCTTTCTCTACTTATTAATCCACCTTCTCTTCCTAATATGGTTCTCTTACACATATACAGAAAGCAATAAATATAAAAGGAATAAATAAATAAGCACACATATATATATATATATATTATACATACATACATACATACATACATACACACATACACCCATACATACATATATACATACCCGTACACATATACTCACATACATACATACCCACATACACACATCCATTTGCATACGCATTAGCTCAGCCTAACCTTTCATATCATTACTATTACTCCTTATACCATGGTAAAGATTGGAAGAGAGAGAAAATAAACTAGTATATGAATTAAATAAAATAAAATTAGCATTTCCCATGCATAAACCAAAAACCATGTCAAAGGACTTCTTCCAGTTCTCCTTCTTTAATATTCCACTTCAAGGACCCCTCATATAGCCTCTTCTCTATTTAATAACCCGTCATCTCTTCCTAATATATTTTGTCCTACACTTGTGCAGGGTGTCCTGGGGGGGAGGGGGGGAATAACACTCAAAAAAAAAAAAAAAAAAGTGTAAGACCCCTAGAGCCTAATTTCCCTTTTCCCCTCTTCTCAAATAAATTAATCAGGGGGAGTTGTAGTTCCTAGTTACCTACATTACTCCCTTACCCTCAACCCTTGTGTCTTATTGTGTCCTTATACTCACTCTCCTACTTCCTCCCCTTTGCTCATAATCTTTATAGATATATAGTGTATATTTATTGATTTATATGTCATTATTTCACTTCCCCCCCCTCCCACCTCCTCCCATTTGTGTATTCCCTCCCCCCCCCCCCCCCCAACTCTTATTCCGTAGAACTAATCGTGTTCTATATACTCCTTTATTTGTAGTAATAATCTCAATTATTGTGCTTTTACCTACACGACCCAGAAAAAAAAAAAAAAAACCTACCTCACCCCAAACTTCACAATTAATCATCAAAACCCTATCCCCACACCCGAAGAAAAAAAAAAGAGAAAAAAACCAACCACACACAATAACCATAATATTCCCTCCTTCCCCTTTCCCACCCCACAATTCTTTAAGTTCGATTATATATTGTGTACATATTTTATGGTATAATATTTATTGTATTTGGGCCCCTAAAAAAAAAAAAAAAAAAAGGGAGACCAGAGAAACCAAAAAAAAAAAAAAAGGGGGGGTATTCCCTCTTATTCCCCTTAATTTAGCTGGACCCCTCCATAATTGTCCCTGGCATGATTTAAGTTAGTTAATTAATTGGGGGTAGATATTCCATCTAACCCCAAGAGCTCTATTTATTTTAACAATTTCAATATAAAGGGCTCTATCCGGTCACACAGAAAAAAAACAAACAAAAGGGGGGGGGGGGGGGCGGAGTTCACCCACTTCGTATCCTCTTTCTATATTGCTTATTTATTTCCCCCCCATTCTCAATATTCCTCTCTAATTATTTATTCTCTTCTTAGGGTCCCTCTTATTCCTCATGTACTTGGGATATCGGCTCAGTCCTCCCAGAATCAATAATTCCACGCCGTGTTGGGCCCAGCATTGGTTTTAACCAGTTAGGGATCGGGATAGCGTCCATCTCCAGGAAGACAAACAATCCTGGTAAATCCGCAGGGCTAGATACAAAAAAGGAAGCAGGACCTTTCTTCACAGTTAGTGCGATCGGAAATCCCCATCGATATGTATACCCCTTTTGCCTGATCTTGTCCAGTAACGGACGCAATAATGCCCTCCGTTGCAGGGTAGCTCTGGATAAGTCTGCTAATATTTTTACTGGGGTTCCCTTAAAGTCAATGTCTCCTGCTTCCCATGCCTTACGGAGGATAATCTCCCTGTGGGGGTAACGTAACAAGCGGCATATAACATCTCTGGGTCTCTTTGGGTCTTTAGAGCGGGGTCCTAGAGCTCTATGTACCCTTTCCACCTCCAATTCTGCTGGATTCACTGAGACAGCTAATTGCTGGCAAATTGTCAAAACCACAGATTGTAATAATTCCTGACCTGTCTCCTCTGGAATTCCCCTCAGCCGTAGATTATTGCGGCGACTCTGATCTTCAAGCTGTTCCAGATGGAGTTGTGATAACGAGACTTGTAAGGCTTGTAAATCTTGCGTCTGCTCCAACTTTGATACTCTATTCTCCAAATTGGTTGATGATCTTTCACCTATGGAGATCCTCTCTGTAAGCACTTGCACATCCGCCCGGACAGCTTGCATATCTCTACAATGTGCTTCCTCCACACGGAGGATTAATGCCTCCATATCAGCACGGGTGGGAAGCACCTCCATGTCTGCTCGAGTTGGTAATGCCTGGATGAGAGCTCTAATGTCCCCTTCCCCCAGTATAGATGGTCTATTCGCCTGTTGCTCCTGCAGGCTCAACTGAAGGGGGGGGGGCGACGGGGGATTCCACCGCCGTCAGGGAGACCACAGCCAAAGGAGCCGCCATAACTGACTCCAGGTGAGTGGTGCTCTGAGTTTCTTTTGCTCGGTTCCGTGAAACAGTGGATCTTGTGCTCGGGAAATAGCTCTCTATAGTGGCGGTATCCGAGCGGGATGTTGCTACTCTATGAGTACGCTTCTCCTTTCCCTTTCCTACGGTGCTCATGCCGGGAAAAGCTACAGCATTACCGGCCGCTCAGCTGGAGGGTATTGGGAGCTCCGTTTGTATCTGACCTTACACCACCATCTCTAGCCACACCCCGCCTACCCTCACTTCCTTGTGTGCCAGTCTTAGTCTATCTTCATTGGCTGGCACAGGATGACATCACTCCTGAGCATGCGCAGAAGTTAGTCATCCCGGCATACAGGAATCAGGCCGGTGCTGTAAGCTGGAACTGCACATGTGCAGCTCAGTTTACATACTGGAGACCACTAAGAACAGGCAGGTAGGTGTATTTTATTCCCGCTTTAAGCTTTCCTTTCATAAGACGCAATTCACAACACTTTAACATCGGCCTAAGGCTATTTTCAGCCACCTGACCTAGTATGTTAAATTTCATTGCACTAAAATAAAAACAAATGTAAAAAAAAAAAAAGAATACTTATTCCTGGTGTGTTAGCTTTGTGACTTGAGCCTATAGTGCCAGGAATGCCCATTTTCAGCCAATTTTTCTTTTTTTGCCTCATATCTTTTTTTCAATCAAAAAAATATCCAGAACACAAACACAGTAGGCTCAATTTGAACAGCTTTTACACAAGGGTCTCTTTTATAGCCACATGACTGTAGTTTTCAGATCTCTTTGGACTCTGCAGAAAGTACCTGACGCTTTTTTTGAAAATAAAGCTACCCATAGGGATGAGATAATAATCTAATAACATTTTAGTTGAATGATCAGAAGGTTATGAACTTTGCCAGAAAAAGCTGTCTGAGGGACCGATTTTTATTTTATTTTTTTCTTCTGAATTCCAATTTTTTTTTATCTTTTTTGAATTCCTGTTTTTCTATAATAAGATAATTGAGTCAATAAGCACAGTGAGCAGACACTTCCTGTACTTGATGGCATAATTTCCATATAATTGTGCTGCTACATGTATATTTCTAGGGGTTAGAAATGTTTTACTTTTTATGAAACAATCATATGTATGAAAAACCATTTATCTGCGTTATTGGCCACAAGTCTACTAAGCCTTTTCCTAAAGTGTCAAATCACAGGAAAAGACGACACTCTGATATGTCAGCAAAATTGTTATCCTTTAAATCAAAAAAAGGGTGCTACAGTTAATAAAAACACCAAAGCGTTTCAGCCGTCAGGCCTAAAGTGTAACTTCCCTTAGGACGCAGTAACATTATATTGAAGCGTCTCTTGCCAGTCTTGTACTACATGTCTCCAATCAAGCGAGATATTGCCGATGAGGCCAAAGAGCAGCCTGACAATCTTTTGAACATGCACATGTGCTCTTCACTCCCATTATATCCCATTCATTTTTATTGAAGGTTCGTACTATACACAGTGAGGGAAAAAACTATTTGATCCCCTTCTGATTTTGTATGCTTGCCCACTAACAAAGAAATGATCAGTCTATAATTTTAATGCATATATAAGAGCACACCGAAGTGAACCGGTGCCAACTGCAAAAAGGACAAGAATGGATAAATATAAAGTCCCAAAAAAGTAAGTTGAAAAGTAGATCACTGGTGAAAATTATTGCGTACAGATGGATAAATTCAAGATATTGAAATGGTTAATCTTAGAGCCAGTCTGTATTTAAAATAGTGATTCCCTAATAATGCAGAAGAAGAGGAAGACTTGTGACAAGAAAAACCTTCATCCACCAATTGGACACCCAAGAGTGATAATGTAGTCTCCTTACCACAGAAATATGACCGCTATCACGGCGGTCTCTCCAGGCACAGGGATTTATGGTCTCCCGATAGACCTATGCTGGTAACTGGGTAACAGAGACTAGATCGGATCCTTGCATCTCAGAAAAATATAAATAGAAGAAACTCCATAGCGTAATACTGTATGTAAAAGGCTAATTAAACCAAAAAGTATTGCACTTACAAATTTGAAGTTTAAAATGCGCGGTATAGTAAAGCTGGATGCGAGCGTGGCGTCACCACGAGGCTTCCCGTATCAAATCTTCGGTAACGGCAGCTTTTTTCACATTCAATTATCTTACACCCTTTATATTCAATATGTTTTTATTTCCCTCATTACTATCTAGCACAGTGTTTCCTTTTTGGTTTTTATCATTTTAATGGTGGGTTTATTTTAACAGTGAGAGACAGAATGACAACAAAAATATCCAGAAAAACGCATTTCAAAAAATGTATAAATTAATTTGCATTTTAACGAGTGAAATAATTGTTACATAGTAGGTGAGGTTGAAAAAAAGACACAAGTCCATCAAGTCCAATCTATGTGTGTGATTATATGTCAGTATTACATTGTATATCCCTGTATATTGTGGTCGTTTAGGTGCTTATCTAAAAGTTTTTTTAAATTATCGATGCTCCCCCCCCCCCCGCTGAAACCACTGCTTGTGGAAGAGAATTCCACATCCTTACGGCTCTTGTAGTAAAGAACCCTTTACGCAGTTTAAGGTTAAACTGCTTCTCTTCTAATTTTAGTGAATGGCTGCGTCTTTTTAATTTCGCTTTTGCGGAAAAGTTTTATCCCTTTTGTGGGGTCACCAGTATGGTATTTGTTCATTGAAATCATTTCCCCTCTCAAGCATCTCTTCTCCAGAGAGAATAAGTTCAATGCTTCTAATCTTTCCTCATAACTAATGTCCTTCAGTCCCTTTATTAGCTTTGTCGCCCTTCTCTGTGCTCTCTCCAGTTCCAGTACATCCTTCCTGAGGACTGGTGCCCAGAACCGCATGGCATACTCCAGGCGCGGCCGGACCAGAGTCTTTTAGAGTGGAAGAATTATTGTTTTATCTCTGGAATGAATCCCCCTTTTAATGCTTGTCAATATTCTGTTGGCTTTGCTTTCAGCAGCTTGGCATTGCATGCCATTGCTGAGCCTGTCATCTACTAGGACCCCCGGTCCTTTTCCACCCTAGATTCCCCCAGAGGTTCTCCCCCTAATGAGTAGATTGCATTCATATTTTTGCCACCCAAATGCATTATTTTAAATTTTTCTACATTAAACCTCATTTGCCATGTAGTTGCCCACCCCATTAATTTGTTTAGATCTTCTTCCAAGGTTTCCACATCCTGCGGAGAAATTATTGCCCTGCTTAGCTTAGTATCGTCTGCTAATAACGAGATTGAGTTGTTTATCCCATCCTCCAGGTCGTTTATAAATAAATTAAATTTGACCCCTTCGCAAAACATGACTTCGTACTTGGTGGTAAAACCCTTGTTGGCAATCACAGAGGTCAGACGTTTCTTGTAGTTGGCCACCAGGTTGCACACATCTCAGGAGGGATTTTGTACCACTCCTCTTTACAGATCCTCTCCAAGTCATTATGTTTTCGAGGCTGACCTTTAACCTTCAGCTCCCTCCCACATATTTTTTATGGGATTAAGGTCTGGAGACTGGCTAGGCCACTCCAGGACTTTAATGTGCTTCTTGAGCCACTCCTTTGTTGCCTTGGCTGTGTGTTTTGGGTCATTGGCATGCTGGAATACCCATTTTCAATGCCCTGGCTGAGGGAAGGAGGTTCTCACCCAAGATTTGATGCTACATCGTCCCTTTTTGATGCGGTGTCCTGTCCCCTTAGCAGAAAAACACCCCAAAGCATAATGTTTCCACCTCCATGTCTGATGGAGGGGATGGTGTTTTTGGGGTCATGGGCAGCATTCCTCCTCCTCCTCCCACGGCGAGTTGAGTTGATGCCAAAGAGCTCAATTTTGGTCTCATCTGACCACAGCACTTTCACCCAGTTCTCCTCTGAATCATTCAGATGTTCATTAGCAATCTTCAGAAGGGCCTGTTCATATGTGCTTTCTTGAGCAGGGGGACCTTGCGGGCACTGCAGGATTTCAGTCCTTCACAACGTAGTGTGTTACCAATTGTTTTCTTGGTGACTATGGTCCCAGCTGCCTTGAGATCATTGACAAGATTCTCCTGTGTAGTTCTGAGCTGATTCCTCACAATTCTTATGATCATTGAAACTCCACGAGGTGAGATCTTGCATGGAGCCCCCTACCAAGGGTGATTGACAGTTATTTTGTGTTTCTTCCATTTGTGAATAATCGCACCAACTGTTGTCATCCTCTCACCAAGCTGCTTGGCGATGGTCTTGTAGCCCATTCCAGCCTTGTGTAGGTCTACAATCTTGTCCCTGATATCCTTGGACAGCTCTTTGGTTTTGGCCATGGTGGAGAGATTGGAATCTGATTGCTTCTGTGGACAGGTGTCTTTTATACAGGTAACAACGCTGAGATTAGGAGAGTGCTCCTAACCCCAGCTCGTTACCTGTATAGAAGACATCTGGGAGCCAGAAATCTTGCTGATTGTTATAGGAACAAATACTTATTTCACTCATTAAAATGCAAATAAATTTATAACTTTTTAAAATGCATTTTTCTGGGTATTTTTGTTGTTATTCTGTCTCTCACTGTTAAAATAAACCTACCAATAATATTATAGACTGATAATTTTTGTCAGTGGGCAAACGTACAAAATCAGCAGGTGATTAAATGTTTTTTCCCTCACTGTAGGGGGCTCAGAAAAACTCCATAGTATTGAAAACAATCTGTATAGAGAGGCTCCCCTAGACTGCTGGTACATGTTATTCAGGCAAAAAGGGATGCGACAGCCTCAATACATGTCAATAAGATTAAAGCCAGCGACTCAGAGCGCTCTTGCGAAAAAAGCAATCAATACATGGAAGCATATAGCCAATTAAAATGTAGTCATACACATAGTGATATGTGATTGATTTAGGTACAAATGATCACAAAAAAGTGTTGCACACAATTGTTTCACATTTTGCGAGTGGCTGAAAATAATTGGAAAAAATAAGATCTATCGTATTATTACTGTAAAGGGTCTATCAACGCAATCACTTAATCGATCTGAGTTACAATCAGTTCTTGGGACACATGCAGATATTCAATCAATCAGACGCAATCAACAAAATTCTGCCACAGCCAGATTGAGAGCCAGATGCCACAGATTGAGAACTAACCAAATCAATCAAATGGAGGGACTTGGGTTGAGATTTTTCTTCATTTCAGTAATTTTAGTTGCATTGAATTGATTGTATGATCGTTTCCTATGTGTGTGGCCACCTTACCAGTGCATTTTTGTGCATGCTGTGGAATAAAGGAGTCGCAGGGAGGAGGGGGTTGTGGTAAACTTTGATGATTTTAAATGTCAAGATATTGGGGTGTTACCAAGGCTCAAAAGCCAACACTCCACATTCAGATTTAAAACCACAAGTGGCAAACTCTAGCTAACAGATTATAGTAGTCCTTTTGGACAGTTAAGTGCCATGTGCAAAATGGTAATTGACGTTGGTACTTAGTAAATTTAATGTATTTCCCTTTTTTTTTTTTTTTAGGAATTCTGCATTGCAATTCCTCTTTCCCAAATTGTGTTCACAGAAGAGCAGGCAGGAGGCATTGGAAAAAGGTAGGTGTTTCATGTTCATTGCATTTTATATTTTGCAGTAATGTGGATAATTTACTAAAGGAGTAGAACATGTTTACTGTCAAAGTGAATTTTCTCTCCGCCAAGCTTAGAGAATGAAATGAAGTTGTGCCGACTTTAATCATCCAATCATGTGTAAGCAAATACCTTTTTTTTTTTTTTTTTTTCTTCTTGTTTATGATTGGCTATACGTTTGTAAAGTGAATTTTACTCTGTTTCACCTAATTCACTATGTGAAAAATCACTTTGTAAAGGGAGAATTCACTTTTAAAGGTCAACATATCTGACTAATTTAGTAAATCGGTGTATATGTGTGATCAGACAGGGTCACATTTGGCACTCTGCTAGTGAATTTGGTAACCTGACCGAGTATTACCATTACTGATCCACAAGTGGTTGTTTGTTTTTTGTAAGTATATCAGGTAGTACAGCTTACTAGTACAGTAGTACCTTGGATTATGAGCATAATCCATAAAAGAAGCATGCTTGTAATCCAAAGCACTCGTATATCAAAGCGAGTTTCCCCATAGGAAATAATGGAAACTCAGATAATCTGTTTCACAGCCACGGCTGGTCTATTAAATACTGTACGTGGCCAGAGGTGCGGGGGCGCTGGTGTATGCAGTACCGCATGTGGTCAGAGGTGCGGGGGCACCGGAGACACTCGGGAACTGAGTGTCTCTGAGTGTCACTGTCTCCCCTGCACCTCTGGTCAAATGCGGTACTGCACACCCCAGCAGCTTGAATCCTGCTCGTCTTGCATGACACCGCTCGCAAAGCAAGTCAGAATTTAAAAAAAAGAAATGGCTCGTGTTGCGAAATGCTCATAAACTGCGTTACTCGCAATCTGAGGTTCCACTGTAAAGGGGCAGAGATCAGAGAAACTGTTGAAGATCACACAATGATGCATTGGTTTGACCATGGTGACTCCCTTCAACCTTTGGACAATGGGATATCCCATGTCCTTTTTTGCGCTCAGTTGTGGGAAATTAAGGCTGCATTCAGACGCCTGCCAGCACAAATCGGTGAATTCTTGCCTGCGGTTGTAAACCATGCTTGCATACACGTGTGCGACCAGCAGTGGCTGTCAGATTTACAAATCACGCATAACTACTTATCCGAATGGTAACGTAAGGATCCATGTGATAAGCAGTTGGAAGCCCTTTCCTGCTGGTGGATCCTGCTGTGACTTGGCTTTGTCAAATCATGTCTGACCGGTCCACATCTATTGAGAGGTCTAGCCACTGTGGTTGATCCCCTGTTTATTGAATGTATGGAGCAGATGGATGAAATTTTAGCTGACAGTTTGCTGGAAGTCTCCTGTCTCATGTCTCCCACGTGCCTCATGTCAGTGCAGATGTGTAGGACTTTTTGGCCAAAGTGCTGGGTTGCAGAACCTTTGTGCAAGAAGCACTTGATCTCCATTGCCTAAGAGGTTTTGTTCAGAAATGGTTCTTTCCTACTGTGGATCGAGCTGTGTCTTGCCTAAACAAGGTGCTGACTATATCAGTGGAGGATTCATCTTCCTATAAAGGATCCATCCGATAAGCAGTTGGAAGTCTTTTTTTGCTGGTGGGTCCTGCTGTGACTTTGCTTTGTCAAACCCTGTCTGACTGGTCCAAATCTCTTGAGAGGTCTAGCAACTGTGTTTTATTTAAAGTATGGAGCAGATGGATGAAGTATTAGCAGTGACAGTTTGCTGGAACCCTCCTGTCTCCTCTCTCGCATGTGCCTCATGTCATTGCATATGTGTAGGACAGTTTGGCCAAAGTGCTGGGTTGGCAGAACCATTGTGCAAGAAGCACTTGATCCACATGGCCTTCTAGTTGCCTTGTCTCTCCAGACCAGCTCCTGGTAAAATCATTAAGGATGTTACTGGTGGCAAGAGCACCTGTCTTCTCCAGCAGAAGAAACCTAGGGAGCAGACTGCTAAGTCATCTCCCTCTCTGACTGTCAAGAAAAACTTTCGGTTCTCTGGTCCTTCAATTCCAACATCTAGAGACACCCAAAGCTTGGCTTCCAGCCCTCTCTCAAAGTCTGGCATCCCCTACCTCCCAAACATCTTTCCTCCACATAAGTATGGAGGTGGTAAATACAAAAATCTTTTAAATACACCTGGCCACTTGTTTGAGACTTAAGCCTTGTACACACGACCCAGTTTTTTTGGCAAGAAAACTGCTGGGAGAGCTTTTTGCCGTGAAAACCGTTCGTGTGTATGGTTTCTCGACAGGAAAACTGCAGAGAATCTCAACGAGAAAAAGAGAACCTGCTCTCTTTTTTTTTTTTTTTTTCTCGTCGTGATTCTCGGCAGAGTGTTTCCTGCTGAGAAAACCGTCTGTATGCTTACCTGTCCAAGGTAAACCCACGCATGCTCGAAAAGACTTCGACGCATGTGCAGTAGCATACAAGGTTAGTGTGGGGTGTAGCAAGATGGCGGGGACGCCATTGAATGTGACGAGCGCCGGTTCATCATAGTAGATGACATCACCCCGTTCTTGCCATTCAAAAGAACTGCGTTTTTTTTGGAGTGGCCGTCTGTACACAGGGGTTGGCAAGACAAGCTTGCCAGGAATCCCATCAGGAAAACCGACGGTTTTCAAATAGACGGTATTCCCGCCCATGCGTACAGGGCTTGAGATAGAGGAAAGATTCTTGTTGTGTCAACCGATCAAGTTATCTCTTGTTATTCTCCATATTGCACTGGAAATAGAAAAGTGAAAATGCCATTGTGGTGGCAACAAGAAATTACCTTTTGGCCATTTTTACACATTAGGTTCAGTTTGGCTAAACTTCCATCTTTGTGTAAAGTGTGTTAGATAAACACGATTCACGTAATCTTGGCTAATAATTTAATTTTTTTTTTTTTATGATCATAAGTCTTATTTTTTCAGTATAAAAGTTATATATCCCTCTTCCCCAAGTTGTCCTTGCTGATGACAGTGGCAATATGTTGCTACACGTTTAATGATCTATATTTTTCCATGTGCTGCTTTTAGACTATCAAAGGCTTCATTTATCTGCTATCTGTGTCTGGCACACGTCAGCCTGTTTCCGTGTGAATATTTCAGCTCTTGGTCCCCAGAGAGCCCACCATATAATGTAAATATAGGGACACTAGCTGAGAATAGTGATCTTATTTTAGCAAGTAGAATTTCCTGTATAGAGACATGAAGCTGCATGTGCTAACTGCAATTGCTCTAGTTTATAAAACTATACAATTGAAATATCTCCATACGCGACGCTTTAACATTTCTTACAGGTTACCTGTTTAGAGTTACAGAGGAGGCCTTGGGCTAGAATAATTTTTTACTTAGATATTTTTTTTAGCACTTTTATTCCTATTACAAGGAATGTAAACATACCTTGTAATAGAAATAAGGGATGACAGGTCCTCTTTATAGAGAGATCCAGGGTCAATAAGACCCCAGATCTCTCCTCTACCTTTTCAAAGCAGAAGTAAAAAAAAAAAGAAAGATCTTTTGCTTTAAAAAACAAAACAAAAAAAACATTGCTTTGGCCCTAGACCGGAAGTGACGTCATGATGTCACTCTGGTTCTTCAAGACCATAGAGGGGATGAGAGACGTTCTGGTCTCCGGTAACCTCTGTGGCTAGTCTCGTGACCCGCCGGATCGTTTCTTGGGCAAGCAGGTAAAAACTGTAAGCCTGAGAAACACTGGGGAGTGGCGGGAGGAAGGGATGAACCCTCCAGCTGTTCCGGAAAGCGATTCAGCAGCTAATTGGCCGCTCGGACTGCTTTCATGAGAAAGCCAGTTGCTGGCTGAAAAAAAAAATACCGGAATTACGGCTGACAACTTCAGCCCTAACCCCAGTAAACCACTTGCAAAACGCATATTGATGTTACGTTAAGTAAATAGATACCGAACATGTCCCGCTTTAAAAATGTGCACGCTCATGGAATGGTGACAAACTACAGTATTTAATAATCTCCATAGGTGGCATTTTAAAAGCCTATACAGGTTACCAGTTAGAGTTACACAGGAGGTCTGGTGCTAGAATTCTCGCTATCGCTCTGATGTTCACAACGATACCTCACGTGTGGTGCGAACACCTCTTACACATGTGTGTGCGATCTACGTATGCGCTCGCCTTTGCGCGGAGCGGGGGCACTTTAATTTTTTTTATATTTATTTGAATAAAAACTGTATTTTTACACTGGCCGTTTTAAAGTATTTTTATCACTTTTATTGCTATGGAATGTAAATATCCCTAGTAATGGCAATAATTAGTGACAGGTCCTCTTGAGTGAGACATCCGGAGTCTATTAGGCCCCAGATCTCCTATCTGCCCTGAAAGCATCTGAATAAACCAAGATTGGTTTGATCACATGCTTTTTACAAGTCAAAAATTACTTGTTTTACATTTTGCAGAAATCGGAAGTGACAAAATACTCGTCGCTTCTGGTTTCGTATTTTCCATAGAGGTGCCCGGGGACGTTCCGGATATTTATCGGTCAAGTCTATCTAAATCTGCGAGTGCATCTAATACCACCCTCTCCCCAGACTGACAATTCTGCTGTCCAAAGGTGTCTTCATAGTTCTTCCATCCTCCAACTTTGAATGACAAAGATTTTACAGATATCTTTTAGAACTTGTGAACCGTTTTATCTCTGTTTCTGCTGCAAATAATGGGAGTTTTGATTCACTTAAATTGTAAAATCCTTTTCTTGGAGGACATCACGGGACACAGAGCGTCTTTTTATTCATTGCGAATAGCTGTGTTAGAAAATGTCTACAAATAGTATGTTCACAACTGCTGTTTATATTTTATCATTATAAAAATTGCGGCTTTGGGCTTTAAATGCAATAGTGCCTATCAGAGTAACTCATTAAATGTGTATGTTATCTGTGCTTGCAGTGCCAAAATTGTTGTACATCTCCATCCACCTTCTCCAAACAAAGAACCTGGACCGTACCAAACTAGCCGCTACTCTTACGTCAAGCTTTCATTTAGAGAACATGGTCAAATTGAGGTAAATATTACGTGTTCTGATTGTTAACTATATATTTCTCTCTTCCTGATTTAGGCTCACTACAGTAGGTTTAGCTTGCCTTATATGACTTTTGTTGAATATTTGTTAAAGTGATTCTAAGATTTGTATTTTTCTTCTTAAATGACAAACATGTTATACTCGCCTACTCTGTGTAATGGTTTTGCACAGAGCAGCCCGTTTATATTTTTTTGGGTCCCCCACTGGCGGTCCTGGCTCCTCCCCTCTCTGCTGAGTGCCCCCAATAGCAAGTTTCTTGCTAGGGAGGGACTTGAGCAGGCTCGCTCTTGTGAATGGACATTGTCCATTCATACACAGAGCACAACTTGGCCTCACACCCCATGCTCCCTTTATTGGCTCACCCTCCCCTCCAATCAGTTCTCAGAGCTTTCCCCACTGAGGTCTGCAGAGTGTAATTTCAGCCCCTCGTCCCTTGCTTTCTGAAAGCTCAGACAAGCTGTATAAATATATACAAAGGAGCTTGGGGTAGCTCATTGTCATAATGCCGATGGTATTGACACAGCCCCAAATCATCCACAATGTCTCAAAAGTGATATGGTTCAGAAATATTTACACAGAATAAAGGTGGATAAAGCACCTGGACCAGATGGTATCCACCCACGGATCCTAAAATAATTGAGCTCTGTAATTTCAAAGCCATTTTTAGGGACTCATTAATGACAGGAATAGTACCACTGGATTAGCGTAGGCCCAATGTGGTGCCTATATTTAACCACTTCAATACAGGGCTTTTTGTACCTATTCAATACCGGGCCTATTTTGGCACTTCTCTCCTACATGTACAAATCATCATTCTTTTGCTAGAAAATTACTCAGAACCCCCAAACATTATATATGTTTTTTTAGCAGACACCCTAGGGAATAAAATGACGGTCATTGCAACATTTGTTCTTGCACAATATTTGCGCAATAATTTTTCAAACGCCTTTTTTAAAAAAAAAAAATGGTTTCATGAATTAAAAAATAACAAAACAGTAAAGTTAGCCCAATTTTTTGGGAACATATGAAAGATAATGTTACGCCGAGTAAATAGATACCTAACATGTCACGCTTTAAAATTGCGCACACTCATGGAATGGCGCCAAATTTTGGTACTTAAAAATCTCCATAGGCGACGCTTTAATTTTTTTTACAGGTTACCAGGTTAGAATTACAGAGGAGGTCTAGTGCTAGAATTGTTGCACGCGCTCTAACGCACGCGGCGATACCTCACATGCGTGGTTTGAACGGCGTTTACATATGTGGGCGACTTACGTGTGCATTCGCTTCTGATCGCAAGCTACCGGGGACAGGGGCGTTTTAATTTTTTTTTATTATTATTTATTTATTTATTTATTTTACTTATTTATTTATTTTTTTACAATGATTTTACTTTTTTTTTTGATCACTTTTATTCCTATTACAAGGAATGTAAACATCCCTTGTAATAGGAATGTGTGTGACAGGTTCTCTTTATTGAGAGATGCAGGGTCAATAAGACCCCACATCTCTCCTCCAGGCTGGAAAGCATGAGATCAGTGAAAAATTTTTCACTGATTTCATACTTACAGCCGCAACGGCGGCTTTGTTTACATTTTGAGACCCGGGCGTGACGTCATCACATCGCGCCCGGGCCTCCGACGATCATAGAGATGACTGGTGACCATCTGGTCACCAGTCATCTCTATGCTCAAAACGTGACTCCACCAACGATGCCGGAAGATTCGCTCCGGGTCCCCGATGGCGGGAGAGCCCGAAGAAGCACCGGATGGCGGCGGGAGGGGGGGTGTCCCCTCCTGCCGCCTATAAGAACGATCAAGCGGTGGAACCGACGCTATGATCGTTCTTATGGTGCACAGAATCGCCGGCACTTCAAAAGGATATCTGAATGATGCCTCTAGCTGCAGGCATCATTCAGATATCCCCCTACAAAGCCGAGGACGTCATATGACGTCCACCCAGGATGGGAGATCCCATCTGTGGACGTCATTTGTCTATGGCTGGGTAGGGAAGTGGTTAAAAAGGGATCAAAGTCTTTAACAAGTAACTATAGACCTGGTAGTTTACCTTCTATAGTTGGGAAGATACTGGAGAGATTAATAAAAGACCACATAAATGAGTTCTTGCTGGGAAAAAAATATTTTAAGCAACAGACAGCATGGATTCATGAAAGACAGAAATTTTCAGACAAACCTGATTTCTTTTTATGAGGAAGCAGGTAAAACCTTGGACAGAGGCGTGGCTGTGGCTGTAGTATACATAGATTTTGCAAAAGCATTTGACACAGTTCCCCACACATGGCTAATGTGTAAGATAAAGTCTACAGGCTTGGAAAAATGTGTTTGTAAATGGATAGAAAACTGTCTAAAAGACAGAATTCAGAGAGTAGTGGTTAATGATTCATACTCTGAATGGTCTAAGGGTATCAGTGGTGTACCCCAAGGTTCAGTGCTGGGACCCTTACTGTTTTAATATCTTTATAAATGATATTGGGTCTGAGATCAATCGTAACATTTCTGTCTTTGCAGATGACACTAAGCTATGCAGTGGAATAACGTCCTTACAGGATGTCTCCAATTTACAAGCCGACCTCAATGCACTGTCTAATTGGGCAACCATGTGGCAGATGAGGTTTAATGTTGATAAATGTAAAGTTTTGCACTTGGGGGCTAAGAATATGAATGCATCCTACATACTAGGGGGAGTGCAAATGGGGGGGATCCATAGTGGAGACGGATCTGGGGGTTTTGGTAGATCATAAGCTTAATAATAGCATGCAATGCCAAGCTGCAGTTTCCAAAGCAGAGGTATGGACTCCAGAGAGAGATATCATTTTGCCCCTGTACAAATCATTAGTAAGACCTCATCTGGAATATGCAGTTCAGTTTTGGGCACCAGTAATCAAAAAGGATATCGGGGAACTGGAGAAAGTGCAGAGTAGGGCAACCAAACTGATAAGAGGCATGGAGGATCTCGGCTATGAGGAAAGATTCAAGGAACTGGATTTATTCTCTCTTGAGAAGAGAAGATTAAGGGGAGATATGATCAACCTGTATAAATACAAAAGTGGTCCATGTAGTGAACTTGGTGTTGAGTTATTCACTTTAAAACGGAGTTCCACCCAAAAGTGGAAGTACCACTCTGAGTGAGTGAGTAACTTGTATAGCGCTGCAAATGCGAACTAAATCGCCTCAAGGCGCTTGGTATCCAGTGTCGTTGAGATCCTTCAGAAGAGGTGGGTCTTTAGTTTTTTCCTGAAGGCTCGATGGTTTTCTTCCATGCGGATGTTTGTGGGAAGTGCATTCCATAGCCTTGGTCCTTGGACAGCAAACCTTCGTTCTCCCTTAGCTTTGTAATGGGTCTTGGGGATGTGAAGGAGGTTTTGGTTAGTTGATCGGAGGTTGCGAGTAGTGGTGTAGTGTTTTATTTTCTTGCATAAGTATTGAGGTGCTTTTCCTTGTGCGCATTTGTGAGTGAGGCAGAGGGTCTTGAAAGTGACCTGATCTTTTACGGGTAGCCAATGGAGGCTTCTCAGGGACGGTCTGATTGATTCCCAGGGTTTTTTTCCTGTTACCAGTCTGGCCGCTGTGTTTTGGATGACTTGTAGGCGTGTAATCTGATATTTTGGTAGTCCTAGGTAACGGGAGTTTGCGTAGTCAAGTCGGGAATTGATGATGGTTTTGACTACTACTGCTCTGTCTTTTTCTGGGATGAAGGGGATAAGTCTTCGTAACAGGCGGAGAAGGTGGTGAGATCCGCTAACTACTGATCCTATTTGTGCATCCATAGTCATGTCTGAGTCAAGGATGACTCCAAGACTTTTAACTTTGGTGTTCGGGGTTATGTTTTGTCCAAGGATGGAGGGTGGTGTCAATGTGGTCAATGAGTTTTTCTTTCGGTTAGCGTGGAAAATGAGCAGTTCTGTTTCGGATCCATTAAGTTTGAGCGAGCTCTCTGTCATCCAATTGTCGATCAATGTAAGGCATTTTTCCAGTCCGTAGTACTGGATGCGAAAGTAAAGTTGAGTGTAATCTGCATAGGAGTGGTAGCGCAGGTCCTGCTCACTGATGATTTTGAGGAGTGGCCGGAGGTAGATGTTGAAGAGTACCGGTGACAGGGGTGATCCTTGGGGGACTCTGCATGTATTTGTGCGTGGTGCAGAGGTGAAGGCTCCCAGTTTCACTGTCTGGGATCGATTTTCTAGGAAGGATACGAACCATGGTAGGTCTGAGTCTGCGACTGCTGCTACTTCGGTCAGGCGATTGAGCAGTTTTGTGATCTACTGTGTCGTAGGCTGCACTGAGGTCCAGCAGCACCAGGAGACTCGATTTTCCGTAATCTGCTGCTTCGAGTGCGTCGTCCCATATTTTGAGAAGTGCCGTTTCCGTCCCGTGGCCTGGGCGGAATCCCGATTGTAATGGGTCCAGGAGTTTGTGGGGAATCCAAATGAAGTTGTAGCTGTTTGTGTTAATATTTTCTCGATGATCTTGGAGAAGGTATTCAGGCTTGTTACCGGTCTTTTAAAGTTTGGGTCTTTAGGGTTGAGGTTGGGTTTCTTTAGATGTTTGATTATTCCTTGCTTGAGGGACGTCGGCACAATACCTTCTTTGAACGATTGATTTATGAAGTGTGTTATGGGGGGTGCCAAGATGTCGGTACATTCTCTAGTAGTTTTGCCGGAATGATGTCATTCGCGAAGTGCTATCTCGGAGGCTTCTGATGATGTTTTTGGTGTTGTCGTTTGTAATTGGGACCAGAGTAAATTTCGTTGGTTGGAGATTATTTATATGGAAATTTTCTTCCTTTGGCCGAGTGTGGTTGTTGGATTTTTTCTGCTGGATTGTTTCCCGAATGTTGTTGATTTTGTCGATAAAAAAATCGGATAGTTCATTGCAGAATTCCTGTGTTTCGTTTGCTGAAGACTCCAGGAGGACTCTACCCTTCTCACTCCCTTAGTACTTCTGCTCGGGCTGCCTTGGCGACTTGAGTGGAAGTTTTCCTCTCCCCCTCCCTCCCTGCAATCTTCTGGGACACGTCACTGGTCCCAGAAGATTGCCTGGGCATTGAGGAGGCCACAGCGTGACCTGTGCATGCGCACCCGGCTGTGAAGCCGCAAACGGTCACAGCCGGGTGCCCACACTTGTAATGCCGGGGAGAGGCGAGGGAGAAACCAAGGGTTTGGGCGGCTGCATCACTGGATCGTGGGACAGGTGTGTGTGTTTATTAACAGTCAGCAGCTACACTTTTTGTAGCTGCTGACTGTTATTAAACCTAAAAACGACTGGAACTCCACTTTTAAGGTCATCAGAGGACAAGGGGGCACTCTTTACATCTGGAAGAATTTAATCTCCAAATACGAAAAGTTGTCCTCGCAGTAAGAGCTGTGAAAATGTGCAATAGACTCCCTCTAGAGGTGGTTCTGGTCAGCTTTGTAGATTGCTTTAAAAAAGGCCTGGATTCTTTCCTAAATGTACATAATATAACTGGGTACTGACATTTATAGGTAAAGTTGATCCAGGGAATATCCGATTGCCTCTCGGGGGATCAGGAAGGAATTTTTTCCCCTGCTGTAGCAAATTGGATCGTAGTCTGCTGGGGGTTTTTGCCTTCCTCTGGATCAACTCGTATAGGATTGTGTATATGGGATTGTGTATGTTTTTTTTTTTTCCCCTTTTATTTGTTGAACTAGATGGACTTTTTTCAGCCTGACTAACTATGTAATGTGGCACTTTGAACTGATGTAGAGAAAAAAAGACTGCAGATAAAATGGTGAAGGGTTTACTATTTGCCGACCGGGCCATAGCCGAATGATGGCTAAAGCGTGGTCGGATAATTCTGGGAGGGCGTACAATGACGTCCTCCCAGAATCAGGCGCACACATGGGAGTGTCCATGAGTGTCCCGAGAACCTGGCGGGTCACGGATCGGGGTAAAGGGCCAATCCCAGCGGCCCTTTACCACGTGATCGCTCCGTCCAATGATGGAGCGATCACTGTCAACAAACCAGCGCCATATCCAGTTCTCTCCGCTCCTCACACCGATGGTGTGAGGAGAGGAGGGAGAAGCTGCAGCGTGAGGCTGCATGAGTTTTTTTTCTATTCCAAGTGCCCATCTGTGCCCCAGCAGTGCTTCACAGTGCCACGTCAGTGCCCAGCAATGTCCTATCAGTGCACATCTGTGCTCTACAGTGCCACCAAAGTGCCTATTATTGCCCATCAGTAAGTGCTCATCAGTGCCACCCTATCCCTCATCAGCGCCTGTCAGTGCCATAAAAATGTGTTAAAAAAAAAATGCATAGAAAAATGCGTTTTTGTTTTCATTTTCTTTCCACATTTTCCAAAAACTTGTGGGAAAAAATGACTTGTTCAAAAGACTCATTATGCTTCATAGAATATACATTGGGGTGTTTTCTTTCCAAAATGGGGTCATTTTGTGGGCGTTCTCATTGTTCTGGTGCTCCAGGGCCTTCAAAAGTGTGATCGGTTGCCAGGAAATTATATGTGTACTTTATGTCCCTAGAACGCCTGAAGGTGCTCCCTGCATGTTGGGCCTTTCTATGTGGCCAGGCTTTGTAAAGTCTCATACATGTGGTATCGCCATACTCAGGAGTAGCAGAATGTGTTTTGGGGTGTAGTTGTAAATATGCATATGCCATGTGAGAGAAATAACTTGTTAATATTACAATTTTGTGAAAAAAATAAAGAAAAATCTATATGACAATTCTATATTCTCCCTGTGTTAGCAGTGTCTGTCAATAGAATCATTGGCCTCAGAGTCAATGCATTAACATGTACTATTGGTCTTGTATTTAGTTCAATCGACGACTGTCAGAGGAGTTAACACAGAGAAGATGGGAAAGGACATCATCCTCGCCCTCTATTCAGATAAACAAAGGCCCACAGGTAAAGTCTGTCTGTCTTCTACATCTTCCACATTCCTTTTAGCCTTCAAGTCCTTCAGCTGGAACTGTTGAGGACGTATATTGGTTGCAATAAGTTTTTGCCTACTTTGTATTGTGTTACTACATTCCTGGCTCCAGAAAAAGTATATATCCAGAGTTGGATACTAAACCTTTGTTTGTTTGTTTTTTTCATTAAAATTAAACAAAAGTTATGCTTATCTGCTCTGTGCAAGGATGTTGCACAGAGCAGTGGCTTACCTTCTCTTTTTTTTGTTCCCCCAGCGGCTCTGTCTGCTCCTCGCCCTTCTCTGAGTTTCCCCTGTGCAAGCCATGTGCTGTGGGGGCACTCGTGCGTGCGTGCTCCTGAGCTGAGCTGTGTGCGTCCATAGACGCATACTGCATATCTCAGCCATGTCTCTCCTTATAGGATTTGAGTGACAGCAGCAAGAGCCAATGGTTCCCGCTGCTATCAGTGTAGCCTGTGAGAAGAGGAAGAGAGAGCAGCGCTGCTGCAAGCAGTCCATTGCAAAACTGCTAACCTTGATACATTTTCCTGTGGTTTTCATGATTAGAGAATCAGTATATCACACGATAACATCTGATTGCTCACTGTTCTCGTACCGTGTCAGCTAGCTTATGTGTGATCATACCTGTAAAAAGCCTCCTTAAGCTTTACAAGCTTGTTTTCTTCTGGCCTTTTGTTTTTAATGTAAAGGAAGGATTCCCTGAGGATACACATAGTTGGCACTTGTTTGTCTGTGACTCATCATTTACCATTACATTTGTGGGACATAAGTAAAGTAGAATTCTTGATATACAATAAACTGCGTGAAGATTAAATTTGCAGAGGTACCAACAAGTTACTTGGTTGCAGCCACTCCTAATCTATAAAGCCCTTGAAGTATGCCATTTTGATGAAATGTTAAAGCTGAACTCTGAGCATATACAAAGGTCAAAAATTAATACATTCAGGTATAAGAAATCCATGTCGTTTATTATTTTTAAGAAAAAATGGCAGAAAATTTGAGGTAACTTTGGACTTTCATGGTAGGGTTAAGACTCACATATGCAAATGCACATTATTATTTTTGTTTTTTAATGCACTACCTACATTGTGATCTGGTACAGTGCCTTGAAAAAGTATTCATACCCCTTGACATTTTCCACATTTTGTCATGTTACAACCAAAAACGTAAATTTATTTTATTGGGATTTTATGTGATAGACCAACACAAAGTGGCACATAATTGTGAATTTGAAGGAAAATGATAAATGGTTTTCAAATATTTTTACAAATAAATATCTGAAAAGTGTGGCGTGCATTTGTACTCAGCCCCCTTTACTCTGATACCCCTAACTAAAATCTAGTGGAACCAACTGCCTTCAGAAGTCACCTAATTAGTAAATAGAGTTCATCTGTGTGTAATTTAATCTCAGTATAAATGCAGCTGTTCTGTGAAGCCCTCAGAGGTTTGTTAGAGAACTTTAGTGAACAAACCGCATCATGAAGGTCACATATATACCTCTTGCAATCCTCTTTCCATAAGCTCTCAGACTGGGAAAGAGAGGGGTATCACCGGGAGCAAAGCAAGTGTGTTTTGTGCATGGAACTTGCTGATAGGAGAAGTGGGCCAAGAGATGGACTTATCATTCTGCTCTTTTTTCTCCAGTTAGTAGGCTGGGCTAAATTTTAAATACCTGAGCAGGTGAAACAGGTTCTGTAAATATGTATTCCATCTGTATACTTTTCTCCTTGCCTCAATTTCAGCTTGAAGATAGTAACAGATCTGAGATTATATTTTCAGGATCTATTCTAGAGGGAGGACCCATTGGGGGGAGACTTACCAAAGCTGGTGCACACAGAATCTGGTACAGCTGTACATAGTAACCAAACAGCTTCCAGTTTTTTTTTTTGTCAAAGCCTAATTGAACAAGCTGAAGTTAGAAGCTGATTGGCTCCCATGCAAAGCTGCACCACATATTGCACTCTCTAGTTTTAGTAAATCAACCCTATTGTCACAGTGGGGTTGACTAAGACCCCTTTTACACTGAGCTGGTTTTCAGGCGTTTTAGCTCTAGAAATAGTGCCTGTAAAGCACCTGAAAACCATATCCCATTCATTTCAGTGTGACTTTTCACACTCTGCGCTTGCAGGACGTTAGAAAAAGTCCTGCAAGCAGCATCTTTGGGGCGGTTTTGGGAGCGCTGTATAGACCAGTCCCAAAACACCCTGCTCATTGATATGAATGGACAGTGCTTTGGAAGAAACATGGGCGTTTTTAACCCCTTTTTTGGGTTAAAAGCCTTGCAAAAGCGTCGCTTAAACTGCGCTAAAGTGCTGCTAAAACAAACAGCGCTTTAGTGCCAACGGCCGGTGCTCGCAGTGTGAAAGGGGTCTTACTAAAACTGGAGAGTGTAAAATCTGGTGCAGCTGTACATAGTAACCAATCAGCTTCCAGGTGTTTTAATTGAACAAGCTGAAGTTAGAAGCTGATTGGCTACCATATACAGGTGCACCAGATTTTGCACTCTCCAGTTTTAAAAGTCACTGTGAATGCAAAAGCAACTTGTAAGCAACTTTTAAGGCTACATTCACATGGACGGTGTGAATTTGTGTCCGTCCAGCAGCAAACACTGCAGGTAATTGCTAGCTGTACGAACAAACATGGATAGTTGCAGCCACCGGCGACCTGTCCTTAAAATGTACAGGGCTCGGCAGCCGCAGCTAGCTGCTTACAGGTGGCTTAGACAGCAACAAGAATCCGCCTATTTCTGATGCTAGTCACCCATGCAAATGTAGCCTTAGGCTCGATTCACACCTATGCATGTTGCTTTTGAGCGTTTCTGCATTGCTTTTTGCGGTGCTTGCCACGTTTTTCGACACGCTTTTGTACCGCGATTTTACCCCAATTTGCGCTTTGCGGTTTTTTTTTTTTGCTAAGGGGGGGGCCGGGAAGCCGGCTGTCGCGTCCTTAACAACCGATGAGTCATCAGTTGTCAGCGGGCTTCTCGCTGAATGTAAAAAAAAGAATTGCCGGCTAAAAAAAAAACAACGCGTTTTCCACAATACTTTTCCGTAGCACAGGCTTACAAAGAACCAATAAGAAATGGTTTAATAGAAATAGTTTAAAACATTCAGAAAAGTGCTTAGAAATATAGTGATTGATAATGTACAGCTAAATCGAACATAAGTGAAGTGAAATTTAAATCTAACGTTCGTTGTGGTTCAGATGCGTTAAAATTTTTATGTTCTGCACTATTTATCACTTGAATTTAGCATTATTTTTGGCGCTGTTTTTTCACGGAAGATCGTTTTGTACATGAAAGTGCACAGAAATATTGTGAATATTTTCATTGACAGAACAATCTCTCTCTAGTGAAATGTTATCATTTATTGTCATTTCTGAGCTCAGGGCAGAAAATTTCCACTTTGATACATTGTATACTTTTATTTAACTGGCCAGTGCAAAGTTCCCCTCATTGTTATTTTGTATATTGAAAATATTGACTGCCTACTGACAGGTATAAATAACGGATGTGTGTGCTTTAGTGAATTTACTTTAACCGCTTGCGGACTGTCGTACATGTACGTCGCCAGTTCGCAAGCTTATACCGAGCTGATGCCTGCAGCCGCATCAACGCGGTATTTTTTTTTTTGATCTGCAGGCGATTCTCTTTGTTGTAAAAGTGATTCAAGTGGCTAAGCCACTAGATGGCTTTTTAAAGGCACCGGGAAGGGTAGTTCCCCACCCCACGTTGCCCTCTGGTGCCACTCAGTCCAACCAGAAAGCCCAGAACTGAAGTCGGCTTGCCATAGGGTTCATCGATCATCTCTATGGTATTAGATACTGGAAGCGACAAGTAATTTGTCACTTCTGGTTCTCGTCTTTTGTTTAGCTAGACGTTACTAGCTCGTACAAGCATAGGATCGGAACAATCTTGGTATGATTTGATGATGTTAAGGGCAGAGGAGATATCTCAGTAAGGCGTCACACGCACATATTGTCCGACTTGTCCTGCAACTTTGGACATCAAAGTCGCATGACAAGTGGTTCCCCATGTTTTCCAATGATAACCATTCATATATATGCGACTTAAAGTTGCAGCGTCTTCAAAGTAGTTCATGCACTACTTTGGTCTGACTTTCATGCAACTTGAGGGCCATAGACTTCAATGTTGACCCTTAAAAGTTGCATGAAAGTCATACCTTAATGTTCCTACAAAGCAACAGTTGTCTATCACCAATTGACTCTCATCCAATATTTCTGAAAAATGAGTCACGTGACCTTCATATCGCATGCGGAATTCTTTCGTGAATTGCTCCCTAGATTGTTGGTCAAAGGCAGTATGCGTGTTTTTGTTGTGAATTTTGTTGCTTCTCAATGTCTGTCCCTCTTCCCTCGCTGTACAAGTAGCATTGAGGTTTCCATTGTGAGCTGCTGCACTGTTTACAGCACTATGAACAATGCTCAGGCAGCTGGTCAATGCATATTTACATCCTGTAAGTCATGATTATTTCTTTCATAAAGTTCTGTTCTCTCCTAAGAATGGTCTCATGTTCCTTCCTCTTTCCTTTTTCTCCTACACAGGCTGGAAGAATAAAAGCGGTTGGGATTGTTGGCATTGAGAGAAAGCTGGAAGAGAAAAGAAAGGAGACTGACAAAAACATTTCCGAGGTTAGTGTTACACTGACCCTTCTCAGAGTCCACCCTGGTGATCTAGGACTTGTCACTCACTGCCTGCTAGAACTACAAGTCAAAGCCTGTCCTACCTACCAGAGCCACCTGAATATTGAATTGGCCTACTACACATGAATGTTAAAGAGGAGCTACTGTCTCCTACTCATAAATTCAGTAAACACATTCCCATGATCTGTACAAATCCCTGTATTTAATTTGGATATGATCAATATTGTGATTATAATCCTTACTTGCCCTGGTTACTGGCCCCCTGTTGAAATACTGGCAGCGGCCATCTTAGTCATGGGCTTCTGAAGCCAGCGCCAATGAGTTCCGGGGTGTAGTGCAGCTGGTTTACCCAGCATGCACCTTTTGATCTCGGGGCATGCGCATTAGTGACCGTGCCCGACGCACAGTGTATCCACAAGATTAGACCATTAGACTATTTGAAGACTCCTGGGATAGATGATGCCAATATCCCTGGAGTCCACAGGATCGCCTAATGACGGAATCACCTAGGTGGCCGGGACTGAAAGTGACGGAAAATTAAAAGAAAATAAGGTACCGGTACTTATAAATGTAAAATGTTGATTATATCCATTTATTATTGTACTGCGGCTGGGCATTGTAAAAAGCATACGTTGAAAATATTGGTGAAGATCCACTTTAAAATCTATAGTTGGGGGTCATTCACACAGGCGACCAGGGAGCCACAGTTTCACTGCCCACCTAAAGAAGGACATGCAGTTACTCAGGGCTAAACATATGCTGCAACCATGATGCTTTATGTTCATGGTTGCAGCAAAATTTAAACCGCAGGTCGCATTCGGCAGGTGATACCACTTCCAAGTGCGACCGCAATTTACTTATATGGAGTGGTTCAGTGTTTTTAGGGTTAACACAGGTGCCGAGGAGGTGACATATCACCGCCTCAAACGCGAATCGCTTTCAGAGGGGTTGCAAGGGCCGTTTCATGTGAAATTTTCCTTTATGGTCCTGTATTTAAATGTTTTAATTGTATCATACTTTATGCAATGACGGCTAATATAACATGAAAAATAGTTCAGTATCATTCTATTGAAATGAAATGTATCCCAAACATTGCTGCAATTGAAGAGATGGTCACAGTTGAGCAGATGTCTCACCGGTATGTTTGTGACTTGTACTGTTCCTCTTAAAGCAACTAGAATCAATAGAATGAAAACTATAAAAAAGGAACCAGTAAAAGGATTGAGCCGGCAACTTTGTAGTCCATATAGTGATTTTAATGGTTGGTTAAAAAAAGTGTCAAGCCAAATAACTGACGCGTTTCGGCAGCAGCATTAGTCGTAGCATGAAAAAAGGGACCCCTGTAAAGAAAATGCTGACTTGTCCTGTCACCCATCTTTCTTGTTGAAGAACCCTCAGCATCCCACACATTTCTCGGGTTTGTGGGATGTCTGGTCCCCCCCTCAGAGCACTGTGGGTTCCCTCTTGGGCTACAACATCACTATTGTGTGCTGTAGTGACATGAGGCTGGAACAGATAAGGACTGACCTGTTACAGTACAACCTATAGTAAGCTAGTATTAAAAGCATCTTTTCTTGTACTACTTAATCAATCTTGACAATGGATTGTCAGATTTCCAGAATTTAAATGTCGTAACAGCAGAATAGCCCTTAGAGCAGGGGTGCCCAACCTTTTGAAGAGCAAGGGCCACTTAAGCGACTTGGTAACCAGTCGTGGGCCACAATGAGCGGAGCGGGTGGATGGCAATCCACTCGGCTCTATAGAGCCCACTCTAATCTCTTTTTTTTTTTTTTTTTTGCTGATTGAATTGGAGGTAGGCGTTTTTAAACGGACACAAGTCCATTTACATCTTCCACTCCATAGAGGTGAATGAAGGGTCCGATTTGGTCGGATTGACCATGTGAAAGGGGCCTCATGCCGCGTACACACGATCGTTTTTAATGTCATTGAAAAAAACGGCGTTTTTCTCGACGTGATTTTTCGTGTTTCCTCTCAAGCCTGCCTTGCCTACACACTGTCGTGGAAAAAAATGTTTGAGTAAATCGTGGTGACGTACAACACGTACGACGGCACTATAAAGGGGAAGTTCCATTTGAATGGCGCCACCCTTCATGTTAGTAAAGTTTGTTGAGAGACGATTCGCGCTTTTCAGCCTCGTGCTTTTCAGTCCGTTACAGCGTGACGAATGTGCTATCTCCATTACAAACGCTAGTTTTACCAGAACGAGCGCTCCCGTCTCATACTTGATTCTGAGCAAGCGCATTTTTTTTCACATCGTTAAAGCCTACACACGGCCGTTTTTCATGACGAGAAAAACGACAATGTAAAAAACGACGTGAAAAATTAGAGCATGTTCCAATTTTTCTCATCGTGATTCTCTGCGTTTTTCTCGTCGGGGGAAAAATGCTGGAAAGCCCACACACGATCATTTTTAATGACCATTTTAAAAAAAAATATTTTTCTCGTCATAAAAAACTATCGTGTGTACGCGGCATAAGGCCTCATGCACACTGATGCACGGTTGTTTACCCGCATCACGGGTGCAGCACAGTTCACATGTGGCTTTCCTGCAGGTTAGCTACACTTTGCCATAGACTTCTATTATATTCTGTAGGTGTGGTCCACTTTCAGAAAGCTCACCAAACTCGCAGGTAATAGAAGTCAATGGCTCAGTGCAGGTAACCCACAGGTAAACTTCTCTGCACCTGCGGATCAGTTTGAAAGCAGCCCAGTAACCACTGCAGAACAGATATGTCCATATATACACTGTGATTTTAGTAATAAACTGACCTTTAATAACAGTATTCTATTCTATTTTATTCTTTCCCAGAGCCGGAGGTCGCGGGCCACATCAGAGGGCTCCGTGGACCACATGTGGCCCCGGGGCCACTGGTTGGGCACCCCTGCCTTAGAGCTTAACCCTGGTTAAAGTGATACTAAAGGATGATTTTTGTTATTTTTTATTTAAAATAAAAAAAGAGAATATACATGCCTGCTCTGTGCAATGATATTACACAGAGCGGTCCCTTACCTCCTCTTCTGACAGTCCCCCACCAGCACTGTCTGCTTCTCCTTGCTCCAGGTCCTAGGTCCTATGGGGGCACCCCGCCCATAGAGATACACAGCACTGGCAAGGCACGTATCCGTTCCCTTCTCACAGGGGTTTGACTGATAGCAGCAAGAGACAGTTTTTTTAGGTGGGGGGGCAGTTAGTGGGGCTTATTTTTTAAGGGAATCCATTAAAGTAAAAAACTTTTTGACTTTAGAACCATTTTAATTCTTTGGGGTTAAATGAGGCCCATGATGTCCAATGTTTCCTTTTATGTATCTGTGTATACTGCTCTTATATTTCCAGTCTGATGTATTCATTCCTCAGTTTTTTAGATGCCTGTTCTCTGTACTCACCATTCTTGGGGATTTTCCTATATTGCTTTGCGGTGTACTCCAACAAATCCATGTAGACAATAGGCAGCTATATTAGTGTTGCTTGTACTTGGTTTTAGCTTGCATCTCATTCTTCTTCTTCTGGTAGGTGAGGAATCTAGTTTTTCTTGTAGATGACGGCAGTACACAGCAGCTTTATCGTTCATATATTTGTGTCCCAGGTAGGCTGGTTTTCCTGCATTGTTGTATTACTATAGGGAAGCTGTTCAATTTCATTTATATACGTTTTGGATATGCACGGGTACTTACAAAACCTGGTGCCAAAATGGAGCAGTTGTCTTAACAATCAGTGAAATGTCAACTTTCAAATAAAGTAAAGAAATGGTTGCTATTGGTAACAGAACCACTTTAGCTTAAAGGATAAGTTCACCTTTCATAACATGTTACACCCATATTCGGGGTGTAACATGAAACACGTTATGAATGCACCAGCCCCCACACCTCTGCGATGCCCACTGTACCAGCTAGCAGGGATTCTTCTCCACCCACTAGCTGTCAATTTTTTTATTTTTTTAAAGTGGCCATGCGGGTCTCCACCCACCTGGCCGCGTCACTCGTTCACAGCGTTTTGTGAATAGGAAAACTACAAGGTCCGGCAGCCTTTGCGGCTGTCGGCTTGTAGTTTTCAATGAACTACAGAGGCACTGGGAGAGGGGTGAGGTTCAGTCGTCTTGATACAATGCAATGAATGGGCATTTGTCACCCTAGTACTGGAAGTGAGTTACTGGCTGGATCATCAGGTGGAAATGAAGGAAAACAATAATAAAAAAAAGCTAATGCAGCCTCCATATCGAAGGATCAGTAAGCTGCAATACATTTATGTTGCTAGAATTTAAAATCTGTGTGTGCGCAGCTCCTGTAATGTTCTTTATATAGACCGGAGGTCTTTTTTCTTTTTTTTTTTTTTTTGCTTCCTCCTGGAGTTTCCTCCTAGATTTTCCTGTCTGTGAACACTCAAGTTCACAACTTTCTGCTTTGAATTTATTCTTTTCACTGTGACTTTAGAATCCGAATCATCTTGTTATTCCTAGACTACTTCTGCTACAGGAAATAGTCTGGGAAGGGTCTTGAGCTACCATGAGCAAGTCTGGGCTTCTGGGGCATTACCTTTTAGGGAGTATAGTGCTACATCTAAGGCAGGGGTCCTCAAACTTTTTAAACAGGGGGCCAGTTCACAGTCCCTTAGACTGTTGGTAGGCCGGACTATAGTTTGAAAAATATATATGAACAAATTCATACAAACAATACAATATTTTAAATAAAGAACAATTTTAATCAACATAAACTTATTAGTATTTCACAGAATCCCCCCATCACAGATCCCCCCCCCATCACAGATCCCCCCCCCCATCACAGATCCCCCCCCCATCACAGATCCCCCCCCCATCACAGATCCCCCTCCATTACAGACTCCCCAACACAGAACCCTCCATAACAGATCCCCCATTACAGACTCCCCGACACGGAGCCCTGCATCACAGGTCCCCCCATAACAGAGTCCCTCCAGAGTCCCCCATTACAGACTCCCCAACACAGAGCCATCACATTGCCCCCCTCCATCACAGATCCCCCCATCAGACTCCCCCAACACAGAGCCCTCCATAACAGATCCCCCCATTACAGACTCCCCCCAACACAGAGCCACAAATAGCAGGATCCCCCCCAACACAGATCCCCCCCCCAACACAGATCCCCCCCCCCCAACACAGATCCCCCCCCATCACAGATCCCCCCCATCACAGATCCCCCCATCAAAGATCCCCCCCATTACAGACTCCCCAACACAGAGCCCTCCATAAAAGATCCCCCCATTACAGACTCCCCCAACACAGAGGCCCCCATTACAGACTCCCCAACACAGAGCCCTCCATAACAGATCCATCACAGATCCCCCCCATCAGACCCCCCCCCCCTTTGCAGACTCCCCCAACACAGAGCCCTCCATAACAGATCCCCGCCCCCATTACAGACTCCCCCAACACAGAGGCCCCCATTACAGACTCCTCCAACACAGATCCCCCCCATCACAGACTCCCCCCAACACAGAGCCACAAATAGCAGGATCCCCCCAACACGGATCCCCCCCCCATCAAAGACTCCCCCGCCCCCATCACAGAGCCCCCATCACAGAGCCCCCATCACAGAGCCCCCATCACAGAGCCCTCCATAAAAGATCCCCCCATTACAGACTCCCCCAACACAGAGGCCCCCATTACAGACTCTCCAACACAGAGCCCTCCATAACAGATCCATCACATTGCCCCCCTCCATCACAGATCCCCCCCCCATCAGACCTCCCCCCTTTGCAGACTCCCCCAACACAGAGCCCTCCATAACAGATCCCCCCATTACAGACTCCCCCAACACAGAGACCCCCATTACAGACTCCTCCATCACAGACTCCCCCCAACACAGAGCCCCAAATAACAAGATCCCTCCATCACAAACCCCCCAGCACAGATCCCTCCCCCAGCACAGATCCCTCCCCCAGCACAGATCCCTCCCCCAGCACAGATCCCTCCCCCAGCACAGATCCCTCCCCCAGCACAGATCCCTCCCCCAGCACAGACCCCTCCCCCAGCACAGACCCCTCCCCCAGCACAGACCCCTCCCCCAGCACAGACCCCTCCCCCAGCACAGATCCCCCCCCCCCAGCACAGATCCCCCCATCAGAGTCCCCCATCACAGATCTCCCCCCCCCATTACAGACTCCCTCAACACAGAGCCCTCCATAACAGATCCCCCATCACAGATCCCTCCCCATTACAGACTCCCTCAACAAAGAGCCCTCCAGTGGTATTACATTGCCCCTTCTATAACATCGCAGCACTCCCCCTCCACCCTGCTACCTTAATCACACAAGATGCGAAGCATGGCAGGTCTGGACAAAGGGCGGGACTTTGCAAGTGAAAGGCAGGTGATTGATTGCTGGGACTGCCCCGCTGCCTAATAACCAATCACCCGCTTCTTAACTCAAAAGGTCCCGCCCTTTGTCCAGACCTGTCATGTTTCTTGTCTTGTATGATTAAGGTAGCATAGGGGAGGGGGAGTGCTGCGATCTTAAAGGGGCAGTCCGCGGGTTCGGGTAAATAACAAACAACGGGTGGGCCGGATAAATGTCCTCGGCAGGCCGCATGTGGCCCACGGGTCGTAGTTTGAAGACCCCTGATCTAAGGCATGCTTGCATTCAATGTGGGTATATATACATGCATGCATGCAAAAGAAATGAGATATATATATATATATATATATATATATATATATATATATATATATATATATATATATAATACACACACATACACAAGAGCAGGGCTTTTTTTCTCAAACAATAGGTCCTGGAACTTAACCACGGCCCCACAAAACCCCTCCCCTACACCCCCCCATCACATCAAATAGTGGGTGTGGTCAGTCAACTTTCACGAAAACAGTAGGAGGGTCTCAAAGGGGCATTAAGGCGGAGGTCCGCCAAATTTTTTTTTTTTAAAGTCAGCCGCTACAAATACTGCAGCAGCTGACTTTAAAATAGGACACTGACCTGTCCAGCGCGCCCGCAATGACGGCACCCGAGGCCGACCCGTACCTCGGTCCTCGGATGCTGCCGCCGCCATCTTCGCTAAGGGAATCAGGAAATGAAGCCTTGCGGCTTCACTTCCCGGTTCCCTACTGCTCATGCGCGAGTCGCGCTACGCAATCGAAATGGTCCCTCCTGTCTCCTGTCTCCCAGAAGACTGCGGGGAAACGATGGGATGTGACGTAGACCCCCACAGATTCTGCGGGGGTCTATGCCCGCAAGTGGGTGCAAATACCTGTATTATACAGGTATCTGCACCCCCCTCCCCCTGAAAGGTGCCAAATGTGACACCGGAGGGGGGGAGGGTTCCGAAAAGCGGAGGTTCCATTTTTGTGTGGCCCTCCGCTTTAAATACCAGAAATTACATTACATACAGAGTGCAGAGCTGTCACTTGTAAACACAGAAACCAGACTTCTGTGTTTACAAGTGATTGTGGTGAGCAGGCACCAAAGGGTCTGAGCCAGAGGTGGTGGAACTGAGTTCCACCAAGTTCCCCCTGAAAAAAAGCCCTGCACAAGAGAGAAGACCTGGTTCTCAATCGGCTTTCCAATTTACCCCAAAGCTGATCAGTAGAATGAGGTCAGGACTCTCTCTGCAGGCCACTCGCGTTCCTCCATCAATCCATGTCTTTACGGTTTTGTTCACAAGGACTTAATCACGCTGGAACAGAAAAAGTACTTCCCCAAACTGTTATTCACCATTGTCTAAAGCATCTTTGTATGCCGTAGCATTGAAGCTGAGCTCTGGGGAAATAAAACGTGTTCCATTGCAGTGGGGCTGCCCCTGCACTGCAGGTGTTAAATGCTTGTTTAGGTCTAGGAGACCGCAGAAGCAGTTTTACCCACCAGATCCTCTGCTTCCGCAGGCTCCCTGTAGGCTGTCGGCCCTTTCCTTGCAGCCTTTTCTCTCCCATGCTCCATCAATCAGATGCCCTCTGATGTTATCAAGACCACTGCAAAGTGCTTAACCCTATATTGAATGTGAGGATGATGAAAGGACAGTCCACTACTAGAATGTAAGGGAGTAGAAGAAAGTGTCGGCTGTCTGGGGAGCGGAGGATCGGGTAAGTAAAACTGCTTTTAGTGACCCCCTAGATCTAAACGGACATGTAGCCCTTACAGTGCAGGAGCAACCCCACTGCATGGAAGGATTTTTTATTATTTTCCTGGAGATGAGCTTTAACAGCAGCCTTTACCTGAAACCCCTGACCGCAATCATTTAGAGAAGGGGTGTCAAACGCAACTTCATTGCAGGCCGAATCAGCATTATGGTTGCCGTCAAAGGGCCAGTTGTATCTGTAAGACTATATAAATCCATCTACTCGTTCTCATATTAAATAATTGCCTGTGCATTCAATTATTTCTGGTTTTAATAATGACTTAGGACTTCAATTGTGAAGGGCAGATGCAGACCGGCAAGGAATCCACTCTCACGCCTGTAGCAGATGATGCAAGTCTGAAAAGGAGGGTCGCACACCACTGCCATGATCCACAAGAAATGGTATTGCAGATTGCTCAGACAGAAAATGGTTCTGCCATGGTGTTCTGTCTGAGCAATCTCCAATAAAGTCTCTTGTGGATGATGCCATAGGGGAGCAACCCTCCTTTTCACTAGCATAGAATTGTAGTATTCTCATAATATTATAAGCAGATGTGCAGAGCACCCCCCCTAAGGTGACCAGACATCCCCGGTTTCCCCGGACCAAGTCTGTCCCCGGATTGGATTTGAACAGGGACTGGAGCAATTTCAAAGACAGTAAGGGCAGTTTAAAAAAAAAATCTGAATTACACCCACCACTCCTACTAACTTAGGGGAGTGTATTTTTTTCCATTATCTGTGCCCCTTTCTGATGATCATGTGCTGGTCGGAGTGGAGGGAATATTTCTTCAGTTTTGGGTGCATGCCCATTCAGCTCGCATGTTCTTCTGCCTTGGCTCAAGTCCCAGCCAGCCGCCTGCCTACTTATCTCCTTGTCTTCCCTGGTGGAGTGATCTTCCTCCGCTCCCCACCCAGTAGTAGCCGGGGGCCCGGAGAGTAAGACTTGACAGGCTTTGAGGCGGGCGGCGGCGGTAATGGGCAGAGAGTTGTTGATTGCCGCCATTACTGGTAAAAAAAAAAAAATATGTCCCCGGATTTCATTTAAAAGATCTGGTCACCATACTCCGCCTTACATCAGAAGTCAAGTATCCTCCACCCTCCCCTACATCACAGTGCACCTATTTTGTGTTGCTGCCAGGAAAAAGTAGTTGGGGGGAGTAGCTGGGAAGCAGACAGTGCATGGTCTGGAGGAGGACCAGAGGAGGGCTGGGGTCAGCTGCCATAGTCCGAGGGGGGGGGGGGGGGTGCCACAGCTGCAGGAAAGACAGACGCAAGGGCCATGTGAAATGGCCTGCTAGAGGGTGCTCACATACATTTTGCCCTCTTTTATAGTACTGGTAGTTCATTTTTTTCAATGTGTTTTTTTTTTTTTTTTTTGCTTGTTTTGTTCCTATTTCTGCACTTTCATTCCATGTTCACTGTTTATTCAGAATACGTTGATAACCATAAAAATCAGAGAAAGGCATTTGTAAAGTGGATAATTGGAGAGACATGCAGCCACAGTAGTTGTGATGTGTGTTGTGTGGCTGAGCTGTAATTAATGAGTTGATGTAAAGGACTCTCGCAGCTTCCTGCATCTGCTGCTGGCTGCTGATAAGGCGGACGGGGCTGCAGGATTATGTTTATGTGAGGAAGTTCCTGTTAGGTGTGTGCCCGTTCCCTTTTGTCCATACTTCTCTATCTTGAGCGATGAGTTGTAGCATGTTACTAATTAGTTCTGGGAAGCATCTGATCTCTTAGCAAATCCCTCTTCTGACAAGTTGCTTGGGGCCTTTTTTTTACAGGTAGGCTTAGCATCAACATTTGCAATTTAAACAGAGACAAGGAAAATTAACTACCTGGATGACGTCTTTGATTTTTAGCGCAGCACTGATTCTGCCTGACTGTGCAAATTTCAAAGACAGCTACTGACACACAAGACCTTGTAAACCAGAGAATCCGGTGTTCCCCATTAAGAGGATATGCAAACCAGGGAGCCCCGAGTTCTCAAGCAGGAGATTATGTAAATCAGGGAACCCCACCCTCTCCTGCACCATGCCAGGCCACATGCCCTCAACGCAGGGGGGGGGGCAGTTTTTCAAAATGATTTCTCAACAAAATAAAGCATGGAGACATGGAAGGATGAGTGAGTTTGCTTTGAATATTAAAAATGAATTAAATGGAGGCTGCTCTCCTTGGGTCGTATGCAGCTCTTTCTAATCTGGTTTTCAGGGGACCTAGGGCGCACCCCCAGGTGACTGAACCAATGAAGACCACCATTAGGGTATGGCAGACCTCTAGAGCTTCGGGGATCAGGCCCCTTACATATTCCCCACACACCCCGTTGTGGGGTAACCCCTTACTCCCCCAGCTCAACTTGGTGCCTGACCCGGCAGCCTGGGCCAACTACGGGATAGTAAAACTTAAACACGTTTTTGTGGACGGGGGGTCGCAACATTCCCGAGTTTGAGACGGGCCCACCGATTTCCCTCATCTTTTCTATTTAGATACTGGCAACTTAAGCACGCTCTCAACTCACAATTTCCGGAGACGATTACCCTTGAGTCGGATTTAATTGAGAGACGACTCATGTCTGGCACGATGGAGAGGCCCCTCTCCTCCCTCTATCTATACCTCACGATAGCCCATGACACCAACACAGTGCCTCTCTTCCATAAATGGAGGGCGGACATTCCCGACCTAGATGAAGACTCCTGGGAGGAACTGGTTTCTTCCTATATCCCATCCATGATTGCGTCCAGAGACCGCTTTATACAACTCAAATTCCTACACAGAGCATACTACACCCCGCAGAGACTCGCTAGTATTTATCCTTTCTTGAGCCCGCTGTGTGGGAGGTGTGGACGGGACGAGGGCTCCTTCTTTCATATGGTCTGGACCTGTCCAAAGATCCAGCTATACTGGCGGGAGGTGGCAGAGACTGTGGGGAGGATTGGTGGACTAGATCTGACGCCTGACCCCAGGTTATTCCTGCTTAGTTACCTAGGAGACATGGAGGGGAGCAGATACACCAAACTATGTGTAACCTTTTTACTGTTCTACGCCAGGAGAGAAATTCTTTTGAGATGGAGGAGTGCGGAGGTCCCCTCTGGGGCCTCTTGGGAGGCTACTGTAAATAGGGTACTGCCACTTTACAAAATCACATACGAGAGTAGGAACTGCCCGGCAAAGTTCGACAAGATCTGGTCTTCCTGGTTGGATGGGTGGGGTGATGGCCTTGTCGGCTCATGACGCCTGGCTACAGGCTTTGGGTGTCTCGGGCGCAAGGCTGGTGAACACTGTGGCTTCTCCTGACCTCTTTCCCTTCTCCCCTCCCGCCCCCCCTCTCCTCTCCCCCCCCCTCTCTTATCCGCCCTCCCCCTCCTCCCCGCCCCCGGCTCCCCTCGTTCCCCGGTCCCCTCTCCTTCTGCCCCCCCTCTCTCCCTCTCCCCCCTCACTCCTACCCCCCCCTCTGGCTGTTGTGCTTCCTACGGGTTGCCCTCTTCCCCCCCCCTCCCCCCGAGATGGGGGGGGGAACCCTGGGTAAAAATGCTCCTGCTGTAACTCGTATTGCACCCCTAGTTTCTAGTGTGATATAACGATCCCGTCATTATACATTGCCGATTGTTCCCCGAATATTTTACCTGATTGTACAACCAATTTTACTCTTTTATTACTCGCTGTAACACACCTATGCTTTTGTTCTGTCACTGCTGTATAAACCTTTTTTTTTCGAAATAAAAACCTTTACTGTAAAAAAAAAAAAAAAATGAATTAAATAGTGTTTTTAGTTTGTGGGGCTTAGATACAGTTACGTTTAGCTTTAAGATGAGGAGAGTCCCGAACTGAACAAGCAGACCTTGTTTAACCACTTGCTAGGGTTGTCCCGATCGGTACCGATACAAAGTATTTGCGCGAGTACTTGTACTCGCGCAAATGCTCCCGATGCCCAGTCCGATACTTTTTTTTTTTTTTTCTCAGAGCGGGGGGCGGAGAGTGGGATGGAGAGTGTGCGGCGGGGGGCGGATACCAGGGCGGAGAGCGTGGCGGGGACGGAGACCAGGGCCGAGAGCAGGACGGAAAGTGTGCGGCGGGGGGCGGAGACCAGGGCGGAGAGCGGGGCGGGGGGCGGAGACCAAGGCGGAGAGCGTGGCAGAGACCAGAGCGAGTCTTCAGGCAGGTAAGTAAACTGAATCTGATCCAATTGCTTGTCTGCTGCTCAAATGCTCCCGGAGCTGTTCCCCCTTCACCTCCATGCCGCTGTGCCCCCGTCACCTCCGTGCCGCTGTGCCCCCTTCACCTCCGTGCCGCTGTGCCCCCTTCACCTCCGTGCCGCTGTGCCCCCTTCACCTCCGTGCCGCTGTGCCCCCTTCACCTCCGTGCCGCTGTGCCCCCTTCACCTCCGTGCCGCTGTGCCCCCTTCACCTCCGTGCCGCCGTGCCCCTCCTCCACCCCCTCGGTATCTCAGGATGGAGAGCGGAGGTAGGAGCCGGTAAATCCGGCTCCTTGTCGGAATGTACAGAGTCATCACTGACTCTGTCCATTCACAGAAATGAAACATCGTAAACTGTGTTTACAATGTTTCAGTTTATGAATGGAAAGGAGCCGCTGTCTTCTCTCCATTCATTTTCAGCGCAGCTGAAGCTGCTGAGAGAGGGACTGGGGAATCTGTGTCCCTAGACCCTTTCCCTGTCTCAAAGGGGAGATGTCAGAGGTCTGTTAAGACCCCTGATATCTCACCAAAGCCCCCCACAACAAGGCTGATAAAAAAAAAAGAATAAAATAAAAATTTATTGTAAAAAAAATAAAAAATAAAAACACACACACTGACACTGACCCCCCCTTAAAAAAACAAAGCATTGTAAAAAATAAATAAATAAAATAAATTGTAAAAAAAAAAAAAAAACTGACACATGAGATTAAAAAAAAGTATCGGTATTCGGTATCGGCGAGTACTTGAAAAAAAGTATCGGTACATGTACTCGGTCTTAAAAAAGTGGTATCGGGACAACCCTACCACTTGCTGACCAGCATTATACTGCAGCAGTTTGGCATGTTTCCACAAATCGCCGTAGGTGTACGTCAGCACCTTTTAAGGGCGATGGCAGGCGTGAGCCCGCTGCACAATGGGGGAACTGGTGCGTGTGGCCGGCGGCCGCTATGTCCACTGGGCACGAGAGACAGAACGGGGATCTGTCAATGTAAACAGACAGATCCCCATTCTGACAGGGGAGGAGAGACAGATCTGCTGTTCCTAGTGATTAGGAACAGCGATATGTCTCCTCCTCCAGTCCCATCCCCCCCAGTTAGAAACGCACATGAGGGAACACATTTAACCCCTTGATCGCCCCCCTGTTGTTAACCTCTTCCCTGCCAGTGACATTTACACAGTAATCGTGCATTTTTATAGCACTGATCGCTGTATAAATGTCAATGGTCCCAAAAAAGTGTCTGATCTGTCCACTGCAATGGCGCATGGTGCAGTCCCTAAAATATTGCAGATCGCTGCCATTACTAGTAAAAAAATTAAAATGCCATAAATCTATCCCCTATTTTCTAGACGCTATAACTTTTGCGCAAAGCAATTAATATATGCTCATTGCGATTTATTTAATTTTTTTCAAAAATATGTAGAAGAATACATATTGGCCTAAACGGAGGAAGAAATTTGTTTTTGTTTTTGTTTTTTTAAATTGAGGGTTTTTATTACAGCAAAAAGTAAAAAAATTTTTTTTTTAAATTGACAGTCTTTTTTTGTTTAAAGAGCAAAAAATAAAAACCGCAGTACCACCAAAATAAAGCTCTATTTGTAGGGAAAAAAATTACTTTGGTTTGGGTACAACGTCGCACAACCAGGCGCATTTATTAGTTAAAGCGACGCATCACATCATGTTGTATCACAAAAAATGGCCTGATCATTAAGGGGGAAAATCTTCCGGTCTGTAAGTGGTTAATTCAGGTTCAAGATCCGCTGTAAGGTGTAGGAAGATTGCAGAATTCACTCTCTTATGTTGGGTCATCCATTTTCTGAGTGCTTGTTTGGTCATATCATAATCCAAGTCTTTCCACTTTTTACAATAATGAATGCCTATACCAGATTACTTCTCTAGTGTTTTGGTATTGGGTCTTTTGGATGTACAAACTTCTGTATCTGCATGTTGCTGGGCTGGAAAAACACAGGGATGGCATATTTGTTAATAATTCTTCTGTTTTCACAATACAAGCCACACACAAGATGATTATATTATGTTGCATGTTCTATCCCTCATTTTGGCTTGATGGTCCATTGTTTTTGCTTACATTTTTTTTTAAAACCATATAAAATGTACTCAAACCCATTATCATTTCTCTTTAATTTAGTCACTGCTTTAAACAATCCAGTTGCACAATGGGATCGATTTTCTAAAACTGGAGAGTGGAGAATCTGATAGAGCTCTGCATATAAACCAATCAGCTTCCAGGTTTTAGGCTCGGTTCACACTAGTGCGACATTCATTTTGACTTTGGGAGCACATGTCGCATGACGTGTATAAGTCAATGGTTCCCTATGAGAGCCGTCTTAACTGGTCCGACTTTGAAAAAGGTTCCTGCACTACTTTGGTCCGACTTGGGCACGATTTATGCCCATTGATTTGAATGTAAGTCGCATTTAAGTCAAGTCATCATCCTAACTGATCCGACTTGTGGGTGCGACTTGTGCTCTGAGGATCTTTAAGGGGAACCCCATGCCAAAATAAAAATAAAAAAGCGGCGTGGGGTTCTCCCCCAATTCCATAACAAGCCTTGTAAGTCTGGTATGGATCTTGAGGGGGAACACCCAAGCCGAAAACAAAAACGCGTAGGTTCTCCCCCAAGACCATACCAGACCCTTCGGTCTGGTATGGATTTTAAGGTGAACCCCCACCCAAAAACAATATACATTCCTATACCAGTCTTAAGAAATAAGAAAAATAAATAAATTAAGAAAAAAAAAAAAAGAAAAAAAAAAAAAAAAAGAAGAACCTTTTCTCCTTCCTCTGTACAATGCTCAATATGTACAATGTTTATATATATACCTGTACCATCATTGTGATTTGTGTTTATACCTTGACCTTTTCTATAATAAAAATCGTTTGTAAACAAAAAAAAAAAAGAAATCCAAAATCCATACCAGACCCTTATCTGGCGAGCACCCCCCCTCCTGGACATGGGGGGGTGGGTGCTTTGGGGAATGTTGCTGGGGACAAGGGCCTCTTTCTGACAACCCTGGATGGTGGTTGTGCAGTTCTGCGGGCAGGGGGCTTATTGGCATCAGATCCTGCCACCCCATGTGAATGGGGTACCCATTTACCCCCAAAAAAGTAGTGTAGTGTAAATAAAAACAAGAGACAGTTTTTGACAAGTCCTTTTTTTAAAGTGAAGAATGTTCCTCTACTGCTGTCTTCTCCCTCCACTGCTGTCTTCTCCCTCCACTGACCTAGTCCTTTTCCAACACTAGCTCCCGCAGTTGTGCCAGCTTCGTTCTTTGCCGGTTCTTATATAGCCATGGGGCGTGGCCATACGGTGACATCATTCCGATAAAACCCCTTGCCTGCAGACCCCCACAACCCCCGGCCAGATTTGTCGGGACAAGGCCCTTGTCCCTTTTTTATTTATTTTGGCATGGAATTCCCCCCTCAAGATTAATACCAGATTCAAAGGGCCCGGTATGGTCAGTACAAAGTCTGATCCCATTCATTGAAGTCGCCGGACATGAAGTCGTAGGGCAAAGTCAGATCGGAAGTTGTCCGACTTCCATGTCGGAGTAGTGTGAACCCTGCCTTATTGTCAAAGCTTTATTGTGTAAGCCTAATTAAACAAACTGAAGTTAGAAGCTGATTGGCTACAATGCACAGCTGCACCAGATTTTGCACTCTACAGTTTTAGTAAATAAACCCTATTGGTTTACCCACAGCCCTGACTCCACAGTAAGAACTAATGGGATCACTGTCCTGCTTGCATACATCCAATAATAAGTTCATAGAGGGACATTTTATCTAACCTCATGGTTTGGGCGGTGTCACTGCAGGTAGTTTGTTCTCAGAATCTGTTCTAGTAGGGATCATGTTGCACATGGCTAACTCATCTCACTAACCATACAGACGTTCTTTATTTTGTTTTCCAGGCCTTTGAGGATCTGAGCAAGCTGATGGAAAAGGTACGCTGAAACATTAATGTGCGTCCACGTCCAACACAGCCATTTCCTGTCAGCACAGTAGTGAAAGATGGTTGTCTTCATTATTTTTACAGGCCAAGGAAATGGTGGAACTGTCCAAATCGATAGCTAACAAAATCAAAGACAAACAAGGGGACATCACAGAAGATGAGGTATGAGAGTGTATGTGCACACATGGGCTGCCAGGTAAAACTGGGAAGATAAACAGCACCGTGTTTTTATATGGACTCTTTCCAGGGAAAACATAAAGGTTGTGTCTGATATAACATCTGCACCTGTTATGGCTCCGGATATAATTTATATTGTCCGTACTGTTCATATTAATATTGAATTTCTATACAATTACAATCCACATCCTATATAGTCTGTTTGTCCAGGTTAACAACATGGGCCTCATGTAGGCAAGAATCTGAATCTTTTTTTCTCTTTCGTGTTTGCAGCACTTGAAATGGAGACATTGATGATTGCTGTGGGCATTAAAAATATTCCTATTTTTGTTTTATTTATTTTATGGATCTTGTATTAAGATGGAAGTCATGGTGCAGGAATGAACCTGTGCTTTTCCCATGGACAGCAAGGCAACAGGTTTACTTTAAAGCCGGTCCCTGCCATAGGAGGCGCAGTGACTTGTGCTAGGTTCACACTGCTGCAATCTGATTTTGATCAGTGACTTGGGCTAGGTTCCCACTGCGGCAAACTGATTTTGATCAGTGACTTGGGCTAGATTCACACTGCTGCAATCTGATTTTGATCAGTGACTTGGGCTAGGTTCACACTGCGGCAAACTGATTTTGATCAGTGACTTGGGCTAGATTCACACTGCTGCAATCTGATTTTGATCAGTGACTTGGGCTAGGTTCACACTGCTGCAATCTGATTTTGATCAGAGACTTGGGCTAGGTTCACACTGCTGCAATCTGATTTTGATCAGTGACTTGGGCTAGGTTCACACTGCTGCAATCTGATTTTGATCAGAGACTTGGGCTAGGTTCACACTGCTGCAATCTGATTTTGATCAGTGACTTGGGCTAGGTTCACACTGCTGCAATCTGATTTTGATCAGTGACTTGGGCTAGGTTCCCACTGCAGCAATCTGATTTTGATCAGAGACTTGGGCTAGGTTCACACTGCTGCAATCTGATTTTGATCAGTGACTTGGGCTAGGTTCACACTGCTGCAATCTGATTTTGATCAGTGACTTGGGCTAGGTTCCCACTGCTGCAATCTGATTTTGATTAGTTACCTGGGCTAGGTTCACACTGCTGCAATCTGATTTTGATCAGAGACTTGGGCTAGGTTCACACTGCTGCAATCTGATTTTGATCAGTGACTTGGGCTAGGTTCACACTGCTGCAATCTGATTTTGATCAGAGACTTGGGCTAGGTTCACACTGCTGCAATCTGATTTTGATCAGTGACTTGGGCTAGGTTCACACTGCTGCAATCTGATTTTAATCAGTGACTTGGGCTAGGTTCCCACTGCAGCAATCTGATTTTGATCAGAGACTTGGGCTAGGTTCACACTGCTGCAATCTGATTTTGATCAGTGACTTGGGCTAGGTTCACACTGCTGCAATCTGATTTTGATCAGAGACTTGGGCTAGGTTCCCACTGCAGCAATCTGATTTTGATCAGAGACTTGGGCTAGGTTCACACTGCTGCAATCTGATTTTGATCAGTGACTTGGGCTAGGTTCCCACTGCAGCAATCTGATTTTGATCAGAGACTTGGGCTAGGTTCACACTGCTGCAATCTGATTTTGATCAGTGACTTGGGCTAGGTTTCCACTGCTGCATTCTGATTTTTATCAGACTTTCAGTGTGATTAAGTAGCCCAACTTAAATGCTACTTTGAAGTGATTTGTGTATGCCATGGGGCCAAAATCGTGCTGGAATCACACCAAAGTAGTACAGGAACCTTTTCCAAAATTGTGCCATGCTGAGTTGCGTTGATGTAAATGGGGACCATTGAAAGAAAACAAACCACAACAGTGGAGGGAGTGAGGATTTGGTATATAAGCAAAAAATATAAACTGAAAAAGGAAAAAAAAATCTAAAATCTCATCATTTTATTAGAAAACATATAGCAAGAAAACCACAGGAATCCTAAAACGAAAGTGAGGATGTTTTGTCCGGGGACCATTGAAAACAATTTGACATTCACTGTGTGAATGGAGCCTTAAGCTGGCCATACCTGGATCGAAATTCAGCCTATTCAGCAGGGACGTGCCGAGATTTTATCCACGTATGGACAGGCTGATTGTATCCAAGCCGATCCATCGATTGACTTTGGTACAACCTATACAAAAAAGTTTTTCCCCTGTTGGAATCAGACAGTGGTCCCCTCTGAGGAAATAAAGACGACTACGTTTGGCAGTGTTGGGCAATAATAAACCAAAAAATTTAAAATTAATGATTATTTTATTGAAGTATCAAAAAGTTAATAATGTCACATACAAAATATAAAAATCCTGCTCTAAAAAGGAGCTAATAGAGACCAGTCCAGCTAAATTGCAAACAACATAGCACCATATGAATTTATACAAACAATGGGTGTAACAACAGACGTATACAGGGACAAGTACAAACAATAAACAAACAAATAACAAAAAGGTCTTGACGCCTGCGGGAATCTCCGCTGTATGTATTTTAAACAAAAAATCTAGTACTGTGTTTCCCCGAAAATAAGACCTACCCCAAAAATAAGACCTAGCGTTATTTTCCAGGAGAGCTGCAATATAAGCCCTACCCCGAAAATAAGCCCTAGTTTAAAATGTTTGTAACATCCTATAATCCACTCTATTACAGTAGTATATAATGCACAATGTGTGTGTTTCTGTTATATAAATGCAGGGAAGAGAGCTCCGGCGGGTCACAGAAGAGCAGAGCGGAGCTATAACGAAGGCATTTGGCACAATTATATTACAGAAGCACACACATTATACATTATATACTACTGTAATAAAGTGGATTCTAGGATTTTACAAGTATTTTAACTCCGTTCACACTGGGGATTCCTGTCAGGCAGAGGGAGAGAAGACAGCACATTACATGGTAAGACCTACCCTGAAAATAAGCCCTACTGTGTCTTTTGTTGCCAAAATTAATATAAGGCCCGGGCTTATTTTCGGGGAAACACAGTATAAAGTGGACATTTCAAAACACTTGTGGCCCCCCGGGGGTGAACATGGGAATAGCAGGTGTGGATATATGATCATAGCAATGAGACTGGAGTTGATGCCGGCATCTATATTAGATATGCAGGTTGAAAAAAGATAAAGAAAATAGACTAAAGAAATAAATAATAACAAGTCATAGCTGTCTTGCTGGGATATCTTCCTTATTTGCTGGCTGAAATCCCCGTGGAATTGCTGAGATCAAAGTGAAAGAGAAAGCAGAAAGATCATTACTGCTTCCCCATATGAGTCCATGCATTCCACATAGAGAGCAGTCTTGTGAACCAGGCTTACTAGGAAGACAGCCTATTGTTATCTTTTATTGCTGTGGGGCAAACCTTTTTCTCCATGTGCTGTACGTTCTAACATATGAATACGGCTCAGATCTAATCTCTTTTATGCTTTCAAATGAAAGTATGTGATAGTCAATATCTTGCGTATGTTGGGGTTGGTTAAATAGCACAAGTATAGTCCAACTTTCCCGGAATGAACAAGAGATTAGAGTACTGGTATACAGGTAATTGAAGAAGGCTTTTACTTTACTGTCCTGGTATGTTGTATAGATACCGCCAATTCTCCAGTTAATGTCTCCGCGTATTCCGGAGGCTTTTGTTTTTACCTGTCCGTTACTTCATGTGTGCACACATATACAAGGGGATCAGATAAGGTTAGATAGGACAAGCCCTCGTGCAGTTCTCAAAGGTTCAGCCAGCTTCCCGCAGACATTTTCAAACCCGGGCAGCTGAATGTGAACACTTGCGGCATCCAGTCCAGAGCTCTCCGCATTCTACACCCCGCTCAGCTGGGGGATCGATCAAGCGGCATTACGGACCGCGTGACGTCAACATGTTTCGCAATGGTGTGTCACATAGCTTCTTCTGGACGAATAGGGGGACGGCAGACACTTCTCCCTTTTTATACATCTTGGGTGAAGCCGTTCCTCTAATTTAAAATATTTTTCCTAACGGAAAAATAGAAAAAGGAAAAAAAAGATTGTAGTTTAAATTTCCTGTATTTTCTGTTGGGGTTTACTTCCCTTCGAAGAAAGATCCAATGTTAATCTTTCCCTTTTTAATTGTGATGACTTTTTTTCATCTCCATCATTGTATAAGGCCCACCCATTTGGCGTGTCACCTTGCTATTCCTGATGTGTTGGGTTTCATAGCGGTCCATTAGTTTGAGTCACCTTATAGTTAGAAAATGAGAAGAGGGTGATTGGGAAAGAGGGGAAGGGAAAGGGGAGGGGGTTAGGGGAAGAAGGGGGAACGGTTGGGGAAAACAACCACCTACTATTCCCATATCTTGTAAGTACCTCAAATTAAATGTTCACTTATATGCACTATATGGTATTTGTATCAACCCTAACATGCATAGCAATTTTTTGTATAAGGAGGAGAACAAGACCAACAGAGACACTGTATTACAGAGGACCGACAAACAGAGACAATGTATTATATTAAAGATATACTGTATCCAAATACATTGTGGATAAGGCAAGAGTAATAACTCTTTTTAGATATGTTCTATTGATCCAAAAATGATTGTAGGTTACACTCCGTGTTCATACTTAGAGGTGCGAGAGGTCTTAAAGTATAGATCCACCACTTCTCTTTTGTAATAATATTTGGTTAAAATCACCTCTTCTGGTTGGAAGTTTGAGAGCATCGATTCCCTTAACTGTTAAGCCATCAGTTTTGCCTTGATGGCATTGTGCAAAGTGTTTGGCCACTGGTCTTTCTTGTTCTTTCTCTCTTTCTTTTTTAATGTCTCTGAGGTGCTCCCCTATTCTTACTCTTAAACTTCTCTTTGTTTTGCCAATATACATATTTGGGCAGGGGTAGGTGATCATATAGATCACCCTAGTGGTGGAACAATTGATCAGATCTCTGATTTCGTATTCCTCCTTCCCCTCTGCATCCAAAAATGTATTTGTCATATCCACAGGGTACAACCTGCCTGTCGGATCTTTTACATTCGATTACCGCCAGCGGCTATAGCTGCTAGCAGTAATCATTGAGTTCTGCTTACCAGGAATGCTCTCCTTGCCCCCCCCCCCCCCCCCCCCACAGTGGCAGAACACAACAGCCGTGCGGGAGACATTCCCCCAATAACACTGACTGTGTTGATGGGGGAATTAAGTGATTTTCTTTCCTTTCACCCAAGGTGGAAGGAAAGAAGATCGCGTCATCTATGGGCTGCTTTAGTGTTTAGCACTTCTGTTCGAATCCTGGCCAGGGCACCCTCCTCTGGGCCAGGGCACCCTCCTCTGGGCCAGGGCACCCTCCTCTGGGCCAGGGCACCCTCCACATGGAGTTTGGTTCCTTTCTAAGTTGGCTCTTCTATGTCCAAACTGGTTCATAAATTGTAAGCTCCTTGAGAACAGAGGCTGATGTGATGATGTGAATGTATAGTATATAAAACTCTGTAAATTGTCAACATCATATAAATGACTAAAAAACTTAAATCTAATATTACATTCTCTTCACTCCCTAAGCTGGCGCTAGATGGTTCATTTTTTTTTTCTTTCTCGTACATCACGGGACACAGAGCGGCATAGTCATTACTATGTGGGTTATATAGATACCTTCAGGTGCTGGCACTGGCAACTTCCAAAACCGGAAGTACCCTCCCCTATATAAGCCCCTCCCATCCGGGAGCACCTCAGTTTTTTGCCAGTGTCTAAGGTGTTGGCCAAGAAGAAACATGTGTTTTTCACTGAGCTTGCGTACAGGTTCTTTTGGGCCTCAGTAAGCTATTCCGGATCTGACCAAAAAAGCTTCATAGCTAAACGGTCGGTACCCGGGCCTTGCAGAGAAGAGCAAGGTTTTGCCTGTAATGCTTCTCTTAGGAGAGCTGGGCCCTGGGATCCAGAGCTCTGGTCATACCCACGACCAAGATGTTTTCTGTGCAGGGTGCTATACAGGTCCAGGGGAGTGGAATCCTTGGGAACCCGGTCCCTGAAGGTTTGATTACAATGCCTGCCGTGATAGGTGAAGTTTGGGCTTTTGTGGACCAAACAAAGTCCTGCGGCGGGGAACAGGTAAGTGGGGGCCCCCAGGAACTTGGTTCTATTGGGGGACCCCCAAGCCTAATTTGTCTTTCTGTCTGTTACCTAATGGTATTCCCGCAAAATTCTGTGCATGCCTGTAACTACTAAAAAAATGTAATAATTTTTAATGGTGGTCAAGAAAAAAAAAAAAAAAAAAATTTTTTTTATATATATTTAAGATATTAGACTGCGGTACCTGTGTTTGTCCACTAGAGGCCGCTGTGGAATGTTTTCTTGTCATGTGGACTAGTTTCTTCTCAGCAGAGCAAGTCCAGGCAGATGGTGAGTTCTCTTATGGGAAACTGCTTCCTCTGCCATGTTGCAATGCTCGTCCATCCCCCGGCCTGCGGCAAAGAGGGGCCCTGGCTCTTGTCCCTAGTCTCCATTTTTCAAAATTAGCGCCGAAGGCGCACGTGGCCGCGCGCGTGCGCGCGCCTCTATATATATAGAGGTGAGCCAGGAAAGGGGGCGGAGCCTGGGGGATGACGCTCTGTGTGCGCTTCTGCGCATGTGCGGGCGTCCCAGCATGTAAAAACCACAGTTTTGTGTGGTGAGCTGGCTATGAAGTACAGAGACAGAGCTGGCAACATTTAAAAAAGGGCATACAGCAAGCGGTTGATACAGGCATCCCCTAGAAAGGCACATTAGTAGACACCAACTGTGATATAGCAGCAATTGTGCTAGACTATTCTCAGTAAAAGTGGTGTATTACGGCTGGAATACCTCAGCTTTAGGCTTAGGAATATGCCGTCCAGAAGCTCCGGAACTGAATCTTCCAGGAAGCGAAGGGGGTCTCATCGGGCTCGGAGGATCTTGGGCATACTTCTGCTGCACCAGTCTCCCCTGAAGTTCAGAGGTAAGTGACCGTAGAGACCCCGCAGGGGTACTTGGTACTGTGGCTGTCCTCAGTTCACCTGCTCCTGTGTATGTAACAGAGGAGGTTTTTTCCTCAGCTCTGGGAGGATTAGAGAGAGATTGTCAACATTTATCGCTGCCTCCCTGTCAGGGAAAGCACGCCCGATCTCCGTCACCTCCTTCAGAGTGCCTGTTAGCAGAGCAACAGTCCCATACAGGGATCGACCTACCTGAAGGGGATCAGGATGAGGTTGATTCTGTTATAGAGGAATCAACAGTGGGGGAACCTTTTCTCAGAATCTCAAGCTGAAAGATTATGGGTTCAGTCTCTGACTAACATGGTCCGATCAGCATTTAAAAATGCACCTTGCGGAACCATCAACCACTACTGTATCCTCGTTTGGGTCGCTAGAAGCCCCCAGACTGTCTGTTCTTTTCCACTTCACCCTTTACTGAAAGGGCTCATTTACCAGGATTGGGAACATCCTGAGAAAATATTTATTCCCCCAAGAGATTTCCGGTGGTCTATCCCATGGAGGATAAGTTCATCAAAAAAAAAAAAAATGGAAGGTCCCTACAGTGGACGCAGCCATCTCTTGTATGTATAAATCACTGACATGTCCAGTGGATAATGTCCAAATGTTCAAGAACCCAATAGATAAAAGATTGGAGTCCTTATGAAAATCTGCTTCTTTCTACAGCAAGCTTGGTGACACAACCAGCAGTAGCAGCTATTGGGGTCTGCTAAGCAGTGAAGGATCAGTTGAAACAGGTCTTGAGGGACTTGACAGATCAGCAGGCTTTGCCCTAGCTGATCTACCTAGAGCCTTAGGCTTTGCGGTTGACGCCATAAAGGATTCAGTCCATCAGGCCTCCCGCCTTACGCTGTCTATAGTACATATGCGTAGGCTCCTATGGCTCAAAAACTGGTCTGCTGAAGCTCCCTGTAAAGAATGGCTGGTTAGCGTCCCATTTCATGGTGAACGCTTATTCAGGGAAAACCTGGACAAATATATCCAGAAAATTTCCAGCGGTAAAAATACGCTCTTGCTGGTTAAAAACAGAGTTAGAGGTCCCTCTTTAAGAGGCCTGCTTCTCCAGTCCCTGGGGCATCGGCTGTGTAACAGTTCCGACGGCCTCCTCGGTCAATTCCCGGGGGTAAAAAACAGGGACAATAGCAGGGTAATGAGAAACCCTGGGTCAGGGGAAGTACAAAACCTCCCCCAAAGTTAAATTCATTGAAGCCCCCACTCAGTCGGGTGGGGGGAGGACTCCAGTTGTTCGCAAGAGACCTGGCGGGACACGATCAAGACAGATAGGTGCTCTCCGCAGTATGTTTGGGATACAGTTTGGAGTTAAAAGACTCTCCTCCTTCCCATTTTTGAGGTCAAACGTGCCAAGGGATCCCCGGAAGAGAGAGTCCCTCCTGTTGGCACTAGAACAACTATTGCTCCAAGGAGTAATTATGGAGGTTCCCCTGGAAGAATGAGGGTTCGGGTTTTACTCAAACCTCTTTACAGTCCCGAAGCAAACGCGGACGGGAGGCCCATATTAATTCTAAAAGGGCTATACAAATTCCTGTATATCAGGACTTTCCAATGGAGTCAATCCGATCGGTGGCCACTGCCCTACAAGGGGAGGATTGGTTAGCCGCGATCGACATCAAAGATGCTTATTTGCGCATTCCCATCTTTCCAGTCCACCAAAAATGTCTACGCTTTGCAGTAGAAGGGCGCCATTTTCAGTTCAGAGCCTTACCCTTCGGTTCGGCCACAGCACCACGAGTGTTTACAAAAATTCTGGCCCTTTATTGGCCAATCTAAGAACACAAGGTGTAATGATAATGGCATATCTAGATGACTTGTTGCTGATAGACCACTCAGTGAAAAAACTAGACGTGGTCATTCACAAGACAATCAAGTATCTGGAATCTCACGGTTGGATTATCAACCGAGACAAGTCACCCCTAAAAACCAGTCAAAAGTCTGGAATACTTGGGGCTAAGGTTGGATTCAGGCCAGAGAAAAATATTCTTGCCTCGAGGAAAGGTGTTGTCTTTGAAAGATTTGATCCACTTAGTGGGTACAAAAAAGACAGCCATCCATACGCCTGTATATGAGGCTGCTGGGAAAGATGGTGGCATCATTCGATGCAGTACCCTACGGTCAATTCCATTCAAGGAATTTGCAAGGGGCCATACTGTCAGCCTGGAACAAAAAAGTTCAGGCCCTAGACTTACAATGTCCTTGTCCCCTTCCGTTCGCAAGAGCCTCCGTTGGTGGTTGGTTCCCCAGAATCTGGAAAAAAGGAAATCCTTCAGTCCGATTTCTTGGAAGGTGGTCACTACAGATGCCAGCCTTATAGGCTGGGGAGCAGTACTGGAGCAATGGTCTCTCCAGGGCAGATGGTCGGATGCAGAAAAGGCCCTGCCCATCAATCTCTTAGAGATACGAGCAGCCCAGTATGCCCTAGTAGCATGGACATCCAAACTCCAAGGGTCCCCTGTCAGAATTCAATCAGACAATGCCACAGCAGTGGCATATATCAATCATCAGGGGGGCACCAGGAGTCGTGCAGCCCAGAGGGAAGTAAATTACATCCTGAAATGGGCAGAAAGATATGTCCCAGCCATATCTGCGGTATTTATTCCAGGAGTGGAGAATTGGAAGGCGGACTTTCTAAGTCGCCAGCAATTATGCCGAGGTTTTCTGGACAATATGTCAGCGGTGGGGAACATCGGATGTAGATCTTCTAGCATCCAGATTCAACGCAAAGGTGGACAGGTTTGTCTCTCGGACAAGGGATCCCCTAGCTTGCGGCTCGGATGCCCTAGTGTTCCCTTGGGATCAGTTCAAGCTGATATATGCATTCACACCGCCACAATGGTTACCTCGATTAATCCGCAGAATCAGGGTAGAAAAGAAACCAGTGATTCTGGTGGCTCCAGCGTGGCCCCGAAGAGCGTGGTACGCGGAGATTGTAAAATGTCAGTGGGGAGTCCTTGGACTCTCCCACGTCGTCCGGACCTGCTTTCGCAAGGACCGATATACCACCCTTCCTTACCAGCCCTAGGTTTGACGGCCTGGCTATGGAAGCCCACATTCTAAAAAAGAGAGGGCTCTCTAATCCTGTGGTATCTACCATGATCAATGCCAGGAAGCCGGTATCCAGGCAGATCTATTATAGAATCTGGAAGGCGTACATCGCCTGGTGTGAGGCCAAGAAATGGCATCCACATAAGTACGTAATAGGTAGGAGTCTGGACTTCCTACAGTGGGCTGTAGATAGGAAGCTTGCCTTGAGTATTATCAAAGGTCAGTTTTCGGCCTTGTCAATATTTTTTCAAAGGCCCTTGGCTTCGCATTCACTAGTCAAAGCCAAAGCCTTTATACAAGGAGTGATGCGTATTAGTCCTCCGGTTAATATTCCCATATGTCCATGGGATCTAAACTTGGTTCTGTCGGTTCTACAGAAACAACCATTTGAACCATTACAGCATATTTCCTTGGTGCTTCTCACCAGGAAATTGATTTTTCTAGTAGCCATTTGTTCGGCTAAAAGAGTATCGGAATTAGCAGCTATGTCCTGTAAGGAGCCATATCTGGTTATCCATAAGGACAGAGTAGTGTTACGTCCTCATCCAGCCTTTCTTCCTAAGGTGGTATCGAGTTTTCATTTGAACCAAGATGTGGTTCTTCCTTCTTTTTTCCCCAAACCTACTTCGGTAGAGGAAAAGTTATTGCATTCTTTGGATGAAGTAAGAGCAGTTAAAGCTTATCTAAAAGCCACTGCTCAGATTCGCAGAACGGATACTTTGTTTATTCTGCCGGAAGGCCCCAGAAAGGGTCAGGCAGCGTCAAAATCTACTTTAGCCAAGTGGATTCGACAGGTCATAATACAAGCCTATGGCTTGAGAAGGAGACCGCCTCCGTTCAAAGTTAGAGCGCACTCCACGAGAGCAGTTGGAACTTCATGGGCAGTGCATCACCAGGCCTCCCTGGCTCAAATCTGTAAGGCCGCAACATGGTCTTCAGTTCACACGTTTACTACGTTCTACCAGGTGGACGTTAGAAGTCAGGAGGATGTCGCCTTTGGGCGCAGTGTGTTGCAGGCCGCAAAAGATCCTCATGTCTGATAACGCTCAGCTTATATATGGTGTATCCCCCCCCTCATTTGGCATTGCTTTAGGACATCCCATTAGTAATGACTATGTCGCTCTGTGTCCCGTGATGTACGAGAAAGAAAATAGGATTTTTATAACAGCTTACCTGTAAAATCCTTTTCTTGGAGTACATCACGGGACACAGAGCTCCCGCCCCTCTTTGGGGACACTTATTGCTTTGCTACAAAACTGAGGTGCTCCCGGATGGGAGGGGCTTATATAGGGGAGGGTACTTCCGGTTTTGGAAGTTGCCAGTGCCAGCACCTGACGGTATCTATATAACCCATTAGTAATGACTATGTCGCTCTGTGTCCCGTGATGTACTCCAAGAAAAGGATTTTACAGGTAAGCTGTTATAAAAATCCTATTTTTTGCCAGTGTCTAAGGTGTTGGCTAAGAAGTAACATGTGTTTTTCTCTGAGCTTGCGTACAGGTTCTTTTGGGCCTCAGTAAGCTATTCCGGATCCGACCAAAAAAGCTTCATAGCTAAACGGTCGGTACCCGGGCCTTGCAGAGAAGAGCAAGGTTTTGCCTGTAATGCTTCTCTTAGGAGAGCTGGACCCTGGGATCCAGAGCTCTGGTCATACCCACGACCAAGATGTTTTCTGTGCAGGGTGCTATACAGGTCCAGGGGAGTGGAATCCTTGGGAACCCGGTCCCTGAAGGTTTAATTACAATGCCTGCCGTGATAGGTGAAGTTTGGGCTTCTGTGGACCAAACAGAGTCCTGCAGCGGGGAAAAGGTAAGTGGGGGCCCCTCAGGAACTTGGTTCTATTGAGGGGACCCCCAAGCCTAATATGTCTTTCTGCCTGTTACCTAACGGTATTCCCGCTAAATATTTATGCATGCCTGTAACTACTAAAAAATGTAATAATTTTAATAGTGGTCAAGAAAAAAAAAAAAAATATATATATATATATATATATATATAGACTGCGGTACCTGTGTTAATCCACTAGAGGCCGCTGTGGAACGTTTCTTGTCATGTGGACTAGTTTCTTTTCATCAGAGCAAGTCCAGGCAGATGGTGAGTTCTCTTGTGGGAAACTGCTTCCTCTGCCATGTTGCAATGCTCGTCCATCCCCCGGCCTGCGGCAAAAGGGGCCCTGGCTCTTGTCCCTAGTTTCCCTTTTCAAAAAAGAGCGCCGAAGGCGCACGTGGCCGTGCGCGTGCATGCGCCTCTATATATAGAGGTGAGCTGGGAAAGGGGGCGGAGCTTGGGGGATGCCGCTCTGTGCGCGCTTCTGCGCATGTGCGGGCGTCCCAGCATGTTAAAAAACACAATTATGTGTTGTGAGCTGGCTATGGAGTGCAGAGACACAGCTGGCAACATTTAAAAAAGGCATACAGCAAGCGGTTGATGCAGGCATCCCCATAGAAAGGCACATTAGTAGACACCAACTGTTTTTATAGCAGCATTTGTGCTAGACTATTGTCAGTAAGTGGTGTATTTCGGCTGGAATACCTCAGCTTTGGGCTTAGGAATATGCCGTCTAAAAACTCCGGGACTAAAAATCCCAGGAAGCATAGGGGGTCTCCATCGGGCTCTGAGGATCTTGGGCATGCTTCGGCTGCACCAATCTCCCCTGAAAAATCAGAGGTTAGTGACCGTAGAGCACCCTCAGGAGTACCTGGTACTGTGGCTGTCCTCAGTTCACCTGCTCCTGTGTATGTAACAGAGGAGGTTTTTTCCTCAGCTCTGGGAGGGCTGGAAGAGAGATTGTCAGCATTGATCGCTGCTTCCCTGTCACAGGAAAAAAGCGCTCGATCTCCGTCTCCTCCCTCAGAGTGCCTGTTAGCGGAGCAACAGTCCCATACAGGGATCGACCTACCTGAGGGGGATCAGGATGAGGTCGATTCTGTTGTAGAGGAATCAACAGTGGAAGAGCCATTCTCAGCATCACATGCTGAAAGATTATGGGTTCAGTCCCTGACTAACATGGTCCGATCAGCATTTAAAATGCCCCTTGTGGAGCCATCATCCACTTCTGTCTCCTCGTTGGGGTCGCTAAAAGCTCCCCAGACTGTTTGTTCCTTTCCGATCCATCCTTTACTGGAAGGGCTCATTTACCAGGATTGGGAGCATCCTGATAAAATATTTACTCCTCCCAAGAGATTTCAGGTGATCTATCCCATGGAGGATAAGTTCGTCAAAAAATGGAGGGTCCCTACAGTGGACGCAGCCATCTCTTGTGTGAATAAATCACTGACATGTCCAGTGGATAATGTCCAAATGTTCAAGGACCCAATAGATAAAAAATTAGAGTCCTTATTAAAATCTGCTTTTGCTACAGCAGGCTTGGTGACACAACCAGCAGTGGCAGCTATTGGGGTCTGCCAAGCAGTGAAGGATCAGTTGAAACAGGTCTTAAGGGACTTGCCAGATCAGCAGGCTCTTGCTCTAGCTGATCTACCTAGAGCCTTATGCTTTGCGGTGGACGCTATAAAGGATTCAATCCATCAGGCCTCCCGCCTTACGCTGTCTGTAGTACATATGCGCAGGCTTCTATGGCTCAAAAACTGGTCTGCTGAAGCTCCCTGTAAAAAATTGCTGGTCAGCTTCCCATTTCATGGTGAACGCTTATTCGGGGAAGACCTGGACAAATATATCCAGAAAATTTCCAGCAGTAAAAGTACACTTTTGCCGGTTAAAAACAGAGTTAGAGGTCCCTCTTTTAAGAGGCCTGCTTCTCCAGTCCCTAGGACATCGGCTGTGAAACAGTTCCGACGGCCTCCTCGGTCAAATCCCGGAGGTAAAAATCAGGGACAATTGCAGGGTAACAAGAATCCCTGGAGCAGGAGAGGTACAAAACCTCCCCCAAAGTCAAATGCATGAAGGGTTGCCCCCACTCAATCGGGTGGGGGGAAGACTTCAGTTGTTCACAGAGACCTGGCGGGACACGATCAGAGACAGATGGGTGCTCTCCGCAGTAAGTCTGGGATACAAATTGGAGTTAAAAGACTCCCCTCCTTCCCACTTTATAAGGTCAAACGTGCCAAGGGATCCCCAGAAGAGGGGATCCCTCCTGTTGGCACTAGAACAATTATTGCTCCAAGCAGTAATTATAGAGGTTCCCCTGGAAGAATGGGGGTTCGGGTTTTACTCAAACCTCTTTACAGTCCCGAAGCCAAACGGGGACGTGAGGCCCATATTAAATCTAAAAGGGCTAAACAAATTCCTACATATCAGGACTTTCCGGATGGAGTCGATCCGATCGGTGGCCACTGCCCTACAAGGGGAGGAATGGTTAGCCTCGATCGACATCAAAGATGCTTATTTGCACATTCCCATCTTTCCAGCCCACCAAAAATTTCTACGCTTTGCGGTAGAAGGGCGCCATTTTCAGTTCAGAGCCTTACCCTTCGGTCTGGCCACAGCACCACGAGTGTTCACAAAAATTCTGGCCCCATTATTGGCCAATCTAAGAACACGAGGTGTAACGATAATGGCATATCTAGACGACTTGTTGCTGATAGACCACTCAGTGGAAAAACTAGAAGTGGTTGTTCACGAGACAATCAAGTATCTGGAATATCACGGTTGGATTATCAACCGAGACAAGTTAGCCCTAAAACCAGTCAAAAGTCTGGAATACTTGGGGCTAAGGCTGGATTCAGACCAGAGAAAAAATTTCTTGCCTCAAGAAAAGGGGTCGTCTTTGAGAGATTTGATCAACCTAGTGGGTACAAAAAGACAGCCATCCATACGCCTGTGCATGTGGCTGCTGGGAAAAATGGTGGCATCATTCGAAGCAGTACCCTACGGTCAATTCCATTCAAGGAATTTGCAAAGGGCCATACTGTCAGCCTGGAACAAAAAAGTTCAGGCCCTAGACTTACCAATGTCCTTGTCCCCTTCCGTTCGCAAGAGCCTCCGTTGGTGGTTGGTTCCCCAGAATCTGGAAAAAAGGAAATCCTTCAGTCCGATTTCTTGGAAGGTGGTCACTACAGATGCCAGCCTTATAGGCTGGGGAGCAGTACTGGAGCAATGGTCTCTCCAGGGCAGATGGTCGGATGCAGAAAAGGCCCTGCCCATCAATCTCTTAGAGATACGAGCAGCCCGGTATGCCCTAGTAGCATGGACATCCAAACTCCAAGGGTCCCCTGTCAGAATTCAATCGGACAATGCCACGGCAGTGGCATATATCAATCATCAGGGTGGCACCAGGAGTCGTGCAGCCCAGAGGGAAGTAAATTGCATCCTGAAATGGGCAGAAAGATATGTCCCAGCCATATCTGCGGTATTCATTCCAGGAGTGGAGAATTGGAAGGCGGACTTTCTAAGTCGCCAACAATTATGCCCAGGGGAATGGTCCCTTCATCCCGAGGTTTTCCGGACAATATGTCAGCGGTGGGGAACACCGGATGTAGATCTGCTAGCATCCAGATTCAACGCAAAAGTGGACAGGTTTGTCTCTTGGACAAGGGATCCCCTAGCTTGCGGCTCGGATGCCCTAGTGTTCCCTTGGGATCAGTTCAAGCTGATATATGCATTCCCACCGCCACAATGGTTACCTCGATTACTCCGCAGAATCAGGGTAGAAAAGAAACCAGTGATTCTGGTGGCTCCAGCGTGGCCCCGAAGAGCATGGTACGCGGAGATTGTAAGATGTCTGTGGGGAGTCTTTGGACCCTCCCACATCGTCCGGACCTGCTTTCGCAGGGACCGATATACCACCCTTCCTTACCAGCCCTAGGTTTGACGGCCTGGCTATTGAAGCCCACATTCTAAAAAAGAGAGGGCTCTCTAATTCTGTGGTATCTACCATGATCAATGCCAGGAAGCCTGTATCCTTGCAGATCTACTATAGAATCCGGAAGGCGTACATCGCCTGGTGTGAGGCCAAGAAATGGCATCCACGTAAATACGTAATAGGTAGGATTCTGGACTTCCTACAATGGGCTGTAGATAGGAAGCTTGCCTTGAGTACTATCAAGGGTCAGATTTCGGCCTTGTCAATATTTTTTCAAAGGCCCTTGGCTTCGCATTCACTAGTCAAAGCCTTTATACAAGGAGTGATGCGTATTAGCCCTCCGGTTAATATTCCCATATGTCCATGGGACTTAAACCTGGTTCTGTCGGTTCTACAGAAACAACCATTTGAACCATTACAGCATATTTCCCTGGTTCTTCTCACCAGGAAATTGATTTTTCTAGTAGCCATTTGTTCGGCTAAAAGAGTGTCGGAATTAGCCGCTATGTCCTGTAGGGAGCCATATCTGGTTATCCATAAGGACAGAGTAGTGTTACGTCCTCATCCAGCCTTTCTTCCTAAGGTGGTATCGAGGTTTCATTTGAACCAAGATGTGGTTCTTCCTTCTTTTTTCCCCAAACCTACTTCGGTAGAGGAAAAGTTATTGCATTCTTTGGATGTAGTAAGAGCAGTTAAAGCTTATCTAAAAGCCACTGCTCAGATTCGCAGAACGGATACTTTGTTTATTCTGCCGGAAGGCCCCAGAAGGGGTCAGGCAGCGTCAAAATCTACTTTAGCCAAGTGGATTCGACAGGTCATAATGCAAGCCTATGGCTTGAGAAGGAGACCGCCTCCGTTCAAAGTTAGGGCGCACTCCACGAGAGCAGTTGGAACTTCATGGGCAGTGCATCACCAGGCCTCCCTGGCTCAAATCTGTAAGGCCGCAACATGGTCTTCAGTACACACGTTTACTCGGTTCTACCAGGTGGACGTTAGAAGTCAGGAGGATGTCGCCTTTGGGCGCAGTGTGTTGCAGGCCGCAAAAGATCCTCATGTCTGATAGCGCTCAGCTTATGTATGGTGTATCCCCCCCCCCCCCTCATTGGGCATTGCTTTAGGACATCCCACATAGTAATGACTATGTCGCTCTGTGTCCCGTGATGTACGAGAAAGAAAATAGGATTTTTATAACAGCTTACCTGTAAAATCCTTTTCTTGGAGTACATCACGGGACACAGAGCTCCCACCCCTCTTTGGGGACACTTATTGCTTTGCTACAAAACTGAGGTGCTCCCGGATGGGAGGGGCTTATATAGGGGAGGGTACTTCCGGTTTTGGAAGTTGCCAGTGCCAGCACCTGAAGGTAAACTATATAACCCACATAGTAATGACTATGCCGCTCTGTGTCCCGTGATGTACTCCAAGAAAAGGATTTTACAGGTAAGCTGTTATAAAAATCCTATTTTTTTTTATTCAGGCAACAAAATGCAAAAAATCTTAACATATTACTCCATCCATCCGCCCCCCCCCCCCCCAATTCCCCAATAGAACCAATTTTTCTTACAGCGTCATCTGCTGTTGTCAGAACATTGATCAGCGACTGCAGCTGCTGATCAAGAAAATGTTTACAACATTCTCCTATTGAGGCCTATTGAGTCCTATATGAGTAGGAACGGGTGTACACTGATCGAAATTAAGCCAGTCTCTGCTGAACCGCCTAAACTTCAATCCATCTATGGTTCACTTTACTGCTCAGTTCACTACTGAGAGAAGCCCTTTTAACCTTTAGTGTGATCGGGGATTGGGGCTTACACAGGGCTGAGGACTCTGTCCTTGCCCCCATCTGACAGCACAGGTCCAAATACCAATACTGTCACATTGGAGTAAGGTAGTAAGTCACATGATCTCAATAGCCAGCAGTACTGGGTACTTCTCTTTTCTCCCATCCATGTATAGAATGAAATGATGAGAAAAGTGAAGGACGGGTGAGTATATGCGGAGGGAAGCAGGGCATTAAAGTGAACTACCATGAGGATATTAAAGCTGAACTCCAGTATAAGCAAATATTGTCAAAATACAAGAGGTGTGTGCATTCTTAATTGAGTCTCTTTGTGTATTTTTGTGTATTTTTCCCAGATGTGTGCAGCAATCCAGTGTGAAATTGTCTCTTTGCAGGAGCTTCCTGTAATAAAGACCAGCAGCTGCTGTTTTCTCATTGGATAGGGTGACTGGCAGGGCCGTCTTTACGGCAGGGCAAAAGGGGCAGCTGCCCTGGGCCCTGTCGTTGTTGGGGCCCAAAGAAGCTGCCTCATACTTGCCAACTATCCTGGTTTGAATTCCCCTGTCCCTTGAAGTTTTAGTCCTGTACTGTGTCCCGAAATCTCAGTGGGAAGTTCTGTTACTAATGCTGCCCAGCTCTGCCCTATTGCTGTGTATAGATGACCCTGTGTTTACATGTAAATAGCGGTGGCATTCATATGTATATCATGCTACCCTAAAGGTCATATCCACCATCACCTATACTGAATGCTGTTGGAACCCTAGGAGTTTTCTGTCTATTGATGGGTCCGCTCCCCTTCCCTCCCCAGTCCATGGTGTGCAGGCAATGATGAGATGATGTGCTGTAACCTCTAGCAACCAATCACTGAGCAGTATTACTGTACAGTAATCTCTAGCAACCAATCAACAAGCAGAAATCATGTGCTGCAACCTCTAGCAACTAATCAGTGAGCCATAATGTGTGCTATAACCTCTAGCAAGCAGTCAGTAAGCGGTAATGATATGATGTAACATATGGCAGATTGCAACCAATCCCAATCGCTGCCTAAACTGATACAGTAAACTGATTTTGAGTCTAGATGGTATTTATTGTATGTCTCAGAGCAGGTGGAGAGCGAAATTTGGGGGCCCCAATACATTTTTTTTACCCAGGGTCCAATCAATATTAAAGACGGCCCTGGTGACTGGTCTTGTATCCACCCCCTTTTTATAGTTTTCTGCAGGCAGCCTGTAGTGGGTGGGGCCTGCTGTGCCCCTCCCACAGCTCTGCTTTCTGCACAGGCTATGTACAACACAGTGATCGTCACGGCTACTTTTACCAGGCAGTAACTGGGTTTGCAAAGGCATAAGGTGCACACAAGACACACACAGGCAGCTTGGGCATGAGCACGCACTAGTGCCCCCAGAGCAAGCAGCTTGTTGTGGGGGCACTCAGCAGAGGAGAGGAGCCATGAGCGCCGGAGGAGGATCAGGGCTGCCCTGTGCAATACAACTGCAACATGTTTATTATAAAAAAAAAAAAAAAATAGTTTTAAAAACACTGTAAATACATTACAGGTGAACTAGAAAGTCCATTTAAAAGGCCAGTCCCTCCCAAAAACAATTTAGTGATAGTTGGTGCCAAAATTAATACACCATCTTCTGGTAAACGAATCAAAGGAAACCTGTAAGAAGAGAAATATGTTGCCTGCCATTCCTCTCCTCTTGTGAAAAAAATGACAGCTGTTTGGCTGTCTGTCTCTGGCTTCAGTGCTTTAAAGTGGTTGTAAACCCTTACAGACCACTCTAACCTACAGGTAAGCCTAGATTAAGGCTTACCTGTAGGTGCAAGAAATCTCTCCTTAACCTACACGGTTTAGGAGATATTTTCCAAAAAACGGGCACCGATGTCTACGGCGCATGCGCGCCATGGACAACGGCGCAGGCGCACTGAGCGTGCCATTAGTGAAGGCGATCATACCGTCACTGCCGGCTTCCGCGCATTATCGCTGCTCCGGCCAGTCACAATGCCAGAGCAGCGATACCCGGAAGCTACTCCGGGAGATATGGCGGCGAGACGGAGGAGGTGAACGAGGGTCGCTGCGGGGGCTTCGATCTCAGGTAAGTAATTCATAATGAGTTAGTATGCTATGCATACTAGCTCGTTATGCCTTTGTGTTTTTTTGTTTTTTTAGAGAGGGTTTACTTCCCCTTTAAGTCGCCAACCTGGAGCATGTGTGCCGCTATTGAGTCAGTCAAGTCAGGACTTTTTCTAGGTCGGTGACTTAAAAGTATTAAAGCCTTCAGAATGACAGCCAGACAAGTAATATTCCCAGTAGGTCAGCTCAGCATCTGGAGAATGGATTTGTGACCTGGAGAGAGAATTCAGAGCCAACTGCAGAGATTTTGAAGCCTATTTGAAAATCTCTACAAACATTTGAATTTTATTTACTTTTCCTCCTAGTCATATGACAATATAATCATGTATTGTGTTTCTATATTTGCAGACCATTCGGTTTAAATCCTACCTCTTGAGCATGGGTATTGCCAATCCAGTGACCCGGGAAACTCATGGATCGGGCACTCATTACCACATGCAACTGGCAAAGCAGCTGGCCACAATGTTACAAAACCCATTAGAGGTTCGTTATGTAAATTTGGATATGTTAATTTGTGAATCTATGTATATTATGTTTTCAACGCAGGCAGCATCATATCCCAATATGTTTTCCTTTTCTAGGAACGAGGAGGTATAATGTCTCTTACAGAAGTATACTGTCTAGTTAACAGAGCCAGGGGCATGGAGGTATGTATGGTATATGGAAGGTGGCCATTGTCACCCTATCTGGTTCATTTAACTTCATTCCATAGTATGACATCTCAACAGATTGAAAAGAAGCCACTCTCCTTTTATAAAGGCCCAAAGTAAACCTTTATTGGCACAAAATTAATCCACCTGCTGTGCTAACGCATTTTCACTACTACCCAGATAGCAAGGATAACTTGCCACAAATTTGTGCTGAATTGTAAGTCTGCCAACTTGCTGCACATTTTCACTGGCACGTTGTACATATGCAGAGCACGTGAAGCACAAGTTCTAATTGACACTTTTCCAATTTGTAGCAAATTATCATGGCAAATCTCTAGCAAGCGCAAAATTGCAGTGGCGAGTTACATAGTTAGTCAGGTTGAAAAAAGACACAAGTCCAGTTCAACCATAAAAAAATAATAAAAATAAAATAAATAAAATAAAAAATATCGTACAATCCCATATACCCAATTCTATACCCACAGTTGATCGAGAGGAAGGTGAAAAACCCCAGAAGAGCATGATCCAATTTGCTACAGCAGGGGAAAAAATTCCTTCCTGATCCCCCGAGAGGCAATCGGATATTCCCTGGATCAACTTTACCTATAAATGTTAGTACTCAGTTATATTATGTACATTTTAGAAAGAAGAATCCAGGCCCTTCTTAAAGCAATCTACTGAGCTGGCCAGAACCACCTCTGGAGGGAGTCTATTCCACATTTTCACAGCTCTTACTGTGAAGAAACTTTTCCGTATTTGGAGGTGAAATCTCTTTTCCTCTAGACGCAAAGAATGCCCCCTTGTCCTTTGTGTTGACCGTAAAGTGAATAACAACACGAAGTTCACAATATGGACCCCTTATATATTTGTACATGTTGATCATATCCCCCCTTAATCTCCTCTTCTCAAGAGGGAATAAATTCAGTTCCTCTAATCTTTCCTCATAGCTGAGCTCCTCCATGCCTCTCATCAGTTTGGTTGCCCTTCTCTGCACTTTCTCCAGTTCCCCAATATCCTTTTTTGAGAACTGGGGCCCAAAACTGAACTGCATATTCCAGATGAGGTCTTACTAATGATTTGAACAGGGGCAAAATGATATCTCTCTCTGGAGTCCATACCTCTCTTAATACAAGAAAAGACTTTGCTCGCTTTGGAAACCGCAGCTTGGCATTGCATGCCATTATTGAGCTTATGATCTACCAAAACCCCCAGATCCTTCTCCACTAAGGATCCCCCTAGTTGTACTCCCCCCTAGTATGTATGATGCATTCATATTCTTAGCCCCCAAGTGCATAATTTTACATTTATCAACATTAAACCTCATCTGCCACATAGTCGCCCAATTAGACAGGGCATTGAGTCTACAGCAAGATCTCTGCAAATCTACAGTGACCCCTGTGGTGGGATGACTATTGCACAACCTAACTGAACCAGAACTTGCAGCAGACTTGCAGAATGTTTGCAAAGAAAGTTGATCTGGAGTCATGCAATGCGGACTTGCTGCAATTGTGCAACAAACTTGTAAAGCCTGGCAAGTCTAGCAAAAGCTTAGCAAGTAATTTTCAAACTTGCAGCTCAATTGCTTGCTATCTGGGTAGGAACTTATTCGTAGAGCACCTAGCGGAATGAAATAAATGTTTCAGAGAATGATGCCTTGTAGTCACACCTCCCCGCAGCATTCTCCTGTGAGGGGCAGGTCAGGCTTGATGACATATCCTCAGGGGTAAGGGTCGTTTATGCCCTGGGTTTACATAAATGGGTTGAATGATACTGGGCATCATTCAACCTGGAAGAGGACAAATGGAGGGTTTCACTGCGGTGAGTTTGGGGGGGGGTGTAACGGCACCCCAATATCAAGGAGTAAAACGCCGTTTACGATGTTCCCTCTCCTAGACACACATCCACTCGCTACCAATATCCACAGCTAAACGACCCTTTCCCATAGGAACCAATCCCTCTGGAAGAAAACGAGACGCACTCTGTCTTCTTCTGTAATAGGAATGACTTTATTATTGAGAAACATTGTAACTTTATACACAATTCAATACACATGATTTAACATTAACAAGGGCCCAGCTCCACCCACACATCCCAAGACTCAACACCTCATCCTGATGTCTGCTAGGCTTCAAAAGATCCCACACAATACACATCTTCTCACAAAGGGTTGGCAGCCAGTCTGTCTGGCACTTTACAATACACACAAGGACAGACTTAATGAACAATAGAATGCAAAACACCTTAATTCCTCACAGCAATGATTACATAACCCCCACACACAGTATACATCCAATCTATATACAATGTATATACAGCCTTGAATATGGCTATCACAGACCATATCGGGGGTTTCTTTTATTCACCCTGTGTCCAAAGTGACCCCACTGTCACACATCTCCCCTTTCGGCAGGGGACTAACAGAGGAGGGGACCCCAGACGGGTCTACTCCGAAGTTAGTCCATGGGTCCATTCTTCCAATGCTGGTATCCACCCAGTACCACAAATGAATTGCTCCAAGCAGAGCATTACTTACCCAGCCAACCTCTGCCTCTCTCAGAGAACATACCCGCCGCTGGGGAGAAGACAGGGTGACTGGGCTCAGTCCGTCATGCTGTTGGGGATCTGGGTCGACTGCCCGGCATCCCTGGGGTATACAAGTGGAGACTGAAGTCCCATCCACTTGTGGTAGGTGGAAGTCCCCCAGTGCTTGCAAAGCAAGGCTGACATCCTCCGGTCTCAGTGTCACACCATTTTCTGGGGTTGTGTCAGTGAGGACTGAAGTCCCATCTACTACCACAGGAACTCCCTCTTCTGTTAGTTGAGAGCAGAGGCCCGTGGCACTCGGCTCTGTTGCCAGCTCTTCTGCTGGGTTGCTGTGAGTGGAGACCGCAGTCCCATCCACCGATACCTGCTCAAGTGGCAGTTGTGTGCAGCGGCCAGTAGCATTCTGCCCTGCTGCCAGTGATTCAGCTGGGGGTGAAAGCTTTACCCCCTCAGCTTGTTGCTGGAGAGAGGGGCCAACTGCCCCGGCTCCCTGAAACTCCCCAGTTGTTTCCGGTGCTGGGCAGAGGTTGCTATCACTCTGCCCTGTTGCCAGCACTTCTGCTGGGGACTCCACACCATCTGCTCTGGCTAGCTGTTGGGGAGGGATAATGGCTGCTTCTCCTCCCTGCATCTCTGAAATCCACTCGGAAAGAGGAACCATCACCTTCTCAACTCGGGCCTCCAAAACTGCCACGGGTGTAGAGCAGGGGTCTGCAGTACTTTGTCCTGCTGTCAGTACTTGAGCGGGCGATGCATAATCCATAACATCCTCTGAACAGTCCCTTAAGTCCATATCTTCTGTAATCTGTGGCTGGGGAGATGAGCCAACTGCCCTAGCTCCCTGGAGCTCCATATCATCCACTTCGGCTTTAAGGGTGGCAATCTTCAGCTTTTCCACTGCCGATTTTTCAGCCAGGCTAGCTCCCTGGGACTCCGTATCATCCACTTCGGCTTTAGGGAGGGCAATCTTCAGCTTTTCCACTGCGGATTCTTCAGCCAGGCTAGCTCCCTGGAACTCCATATCATCCACTTCGGCTTTAGGGGTGGCAATCTTCAGATTTTCCACTGCTGACTCTTCAGCCAGGATTTCGTAGTTGTCAACTGGTATTTCCTGATAGTCCCAGGCAAAGGGAGCCCCACCCTGCTGCTGAGCAGATTCTAGCAGCTGTCTGTAGGCGATCTCCGATTGTCGTATTTCCGCCATTCTCCACTCATGTTGCCGCTCTAGTTCTCTCTTTTGTCGCGCATCCTGCAGCTGGATGCCTCTAATGGCTTCCTGAATGGCGGTCTCTGATGGGTTAGCACCATATAATGCCAACCGCTGTCGCACTCGTTGCTGAAACAAATCTTCAACTGACCGGGGTCCTGCATCACCATCTCTCTGGTCCATCTCGGCTCTCAAGTAAGTCTTTCAGCGTGACTTTCCTGCAGGCTGCATAGCTGGTCATTCACTGTGGTGGCTTGGAGTGTCCCAGGAACTGGAGGGAAAATCCCGCTGCTGCCAACCAATGTAACGGCACCCCAATATCAAGGAGTAAAACGCCGTTTACGATGTTCTCTCTCCTAGACACACATCCACTCGCTACCAATATCCACAGCTAAACGACCCTTTCCCATAGGAACCAATCCCTCTGGAAGAAAACGAGACGCACTCTGTCTTCTTCTGTAATAGGAATGACTTTATTATTGAGAAACATTGTAACTTTATACACAATTCAATACACATGATTTAACATGAACAAGGGCCCAGCTCCACCCACACATCTCAAGACTCAACACCTCATCCTGACGTCTGCTAGGCTTCAAAAGATCCCACACAATACACATCTTCTCACAAAGGGTTGGCAGCCAGTCTGTCTGGCACTTTACACACACAAGGACAGACTTAATGAACAATAGAATGCAAAACACCTTAATTCCTCACAGCAATGATTACATAACCCCCACACACAGTATACATCCAATCTATATACAGCCTTGAATATGGCTATCACAGACCATATCGGGGGTTTCTTTCTTTCTCGTACATCACGGGACACAGAGCGACATAGTCATTACTAATGGGTTATATAGATACCTTCAGGTGCTGGCACTGGCAACTTCCAAAACCGGAAGTACCCTCCCCTATATAAGCCCCTCCCATCCGGGAGCACCTCCAGTTTTTTGCCAGTGTCTAAGGTGTTGGCCAAGAAGAAACATGTGTTTTTCTCTGAGCTTGCGTACAGGTTCTTTTGGGCCTCAGTAAGCTATTCCAGATCCGACCAAAAAAGCTTCATAGCTAAACGGTCGGTACCCGGGCCTTGCAGAGAAGAGCAAGGTTTTGCCTGTAATGCTTCTCTTAGGAGAGCTGGACCCTGGGATCCAGAGCTCTGGTCATACCCACGACCAAGATGTTTTCTGTGCAGGGTGCTATCAGGTCCAGGGGAGTGGAATCCTTGGGAACCCGGTCCCTGAAGGTTTAATTACAATGCCTGCCGTGATAGGTGAAGTTTGGGCTTCTGTGGACCAAACAGAGTCCTGCAGCGGGGAAAAGGTAAGTGGGGGCCCCTCAGGAACTTGGTTCTATTGAGGGGACCCCCAAGCCTAATATGTCTTTCTGCCTGTTACCTAACGGTATTCCCGCTAAATATTATGCATGCCTGTAACTACTAAAAAATGTAATAATTTTAATAGTGGTCAAGAAAAAAAAAAAAAAAAAAATAATAGACTGCGGTACCTGTGTTAATCCACTAGAGGCCGCTGTGGAACGTTTCTTGTCATGTGGACTAGTTTCTTTTCATCAGAGCAAGTCCAGGCAGATGGTGAGTTCTCTTGTGGGAAACTGCTTCCTCTGCCATGTTGCAATGCTCGTCCATCCCCCGGCCTGCGGAAAAAGGGGCCCTGGCTCTTGTCCCTAGTTTCCCTTTTCAAAATTAGCGCCGAAGGCGCACGTGGCCGCGCGCGTGCACGCGCCTCTATATATAGAGGTGAGCTGGGAAAGGGGGCGGAGCTTGGGGGATGACGCTCTGTGCGCGCCGCAGCGCTTCTGCGCATGTGCGGGCGTCCCAGCATGTTAAAAACCACAATTATGTGTTGTGGGCTGGCTATGGAGTGCAGAGACAGAGCTGGCAACATTTAAAAAAAGGCATACAGCAAGCGGTTGATGCAGGCATCCCCATAGAAAGGCACATTAGTAGACACCAACTGTTTTTATAGCAGCATTTGTGCTAGACTATTGTCAGTAAGTGGTGTATTTTGGCTGGAATACCTCAGCTTTGGGCTTAGGAATATGGCGTCTAAAAACTCCGGGACTAAAAATCCCAGGAAGCATAGGGGGTCTCCATCGGGCTCTGAGGATCTTGGGCATGCTTTGGCTGCACCAATCTCCCCTGAAGAATCAGAGGTTAGTGACCGTAGAGCACCCTCAGGAGTACCTGGTACTGTGGCTGTCCTCAGTTCACCTGCTCCTGTGTATGTAACAGAGGAGGTTTTTTCCTCAGCTCTGGGAGGGCTGGAAGAGAGATTGTCAGCATTGATCGCTGCTTCCCTGTCACAGGAAAAAAGCGCTTGATCTCCGTCTCCTCCCTCAGAGTGCCTGTTAGCGGAGCAACAGTCCCATACAGGGATCGACCTACCTGAAGGGGATCAGGATGAGGTCGATTCTGTTGTAGAGGAATCAACAGTGGAAGAGCCATTCTCAGCATCACATGCTGAAAGATTATGGGTTCAGTCCCTGACTAATATGGTCCGATCAGCATTTAAAATGCCCCTTGCGGAGCCATCATCCACTTCTGTCTCCTCGTTGGGGTCGCTAAAAGCTCCCCAGACTGTTTGTTCCTTTCCGATCCATCCTTTACTGGAAGGGCTCATTTACCAGGATTGGGAGCATCCTGATAAAATATTTACTCCTCCCAAGAGATTTCAAGTGGTCTATCCCATGGAGGATAAGTTCATCAAAAAATGGAGGGTCCCTACAGTGGACGCAGCCATCTCTTTTGTGAATAAATCACTGACATGTCCAGTGGATAATGTCCAAATGTTCAAGGACCCAATAGATAAAAAATTAGAGTCCTTATTAAAATCTGCTTTTGCTACAGCAGGATTGGTGACACAACCAGCAGTGGCAGCTATTGGGGTCTGCCAAGCAGTGAAGGATCAGTTGAAACAGGTCTTAAGGGAATTGCCAGATCAGCAGGCTCTTGCCCTAGCTGATCTACCTAGAGCCTTATGCTTTGCGGTGGACGCTATAAAGGATTCAATCCATCAGGCCTCCCGCCTTACGCTGTCTGTAGTACATATGCGCAGGCTTTTATGGCTCAAAAACTGGTCTGCTGAAGCTCCCTGTAAAAAATTGCTGGTCAGCTTCCCATTTCATGGTGAACGCTTATTCGGGGAAGACCTGGACAAATATATCCAGAGAATTTCCAGCGGTAAAAGTACACATTTGCCGGTTAAAAACAGAGTTAGAGGTCCCTCTTTTAAGAGGCCTGCTTCTCCAGTCCCTAGGACATCGGCTGTGAAACAGTTCCGACGGCCTCCTCGCTCGAATCCCAGAGGTAAAAATCAGGGACAATTGCAGGGTAACAAGAAGCCCTGGAGCAGGAGAGGTACAAAACCTCCCCCAAAGTCAAATGCATGAAGGGTTGCCCCCACTCAATCGGGTGGGGGGAAGACTTCAGTTGTTCACAGAGACCTGGCGGGACACGATCAGAGACAGATGGGTGCTCTCCGCAGTAAGTCTGGGATACAAATTGGAGTTAAAAGACTCCCCTCCTTCCCACTTTATAAGGTCAAACGTGCCAAGGGATCCCCAGAAGAGAGGATCCCTCCTGTTGGCTCTAGAACAATTATTGCTCCAAGCAGTAATTATAGAGGTTCCCCTGGAAGAATGGGGGTTCGGGTTTTACTCAAACCTCTTTACAGTCCCGAAGCCAAACGGGGACGTGAGGCCCATATTAAATCTAAAAGGGCTAAACAAATTCCTACATATCAGGACTTTCCGGATGGAGTCGATCCGATCGGTGGCCACTGCCCTACAAGGGGAGGAATGGTTAGCCTCGATCGACATCAAAGATGCTTATTTGCACATTCCCATCTTTCCAGCCCACCAAAAATTTCTACGCTTTGCGGTAGAAGGGCGCCATTTTCAGTTCAGAGCCTTACCCTTCGGTCTGGCCACAGCACCACGAGTGTTCACAAAAATTCTGGCCCCATTATTGGCCAATCTAAGAACACGAGGTGTAACGATAATGGCATATCTAGACGACTTGTTGCTGATAGACCACTCAGTGGAAAAACTAGAAGTGGTTGTTCACGAGACAATCAAGTATCTGGAATATCACGGTTGGATTATCAACCGAGACAAGTCAGCCCTAAAACCAGTCAAAAGTCTGGAATACTTGGGGCTAAGGCTGGATTCAGACCAGAGAAAAATTTTCTTGCCTCAAGAAAAGGGGTCGTCCTTGAGAGATTTGATCCACCTAGTGGGTACAAAAAGACAGCCATCCATACGCCTGTGCATGAGGCTGCTGGGAAAAATGGTGGCATCATTCGAAGCAGTACCCTACGGTCAATTCCATTCAAGGAATTTGCAAAGGGCTATACTGTCAGCCTGGAACAAAAAAGTTCAGGCCCTAGACTTACCAATGTCCTTGTCCCCTTCCGTTCGCAAGAGCCTCCGTTGGTGGTTGGTTCCCCAGAATCTGGAAAGAGGGAAATCCTTCAGTCCGATTTCTTGGAAGGTGGTCACTACAGATGCCAGCCTTATAGTCTGGGGAGCAGTACTGGAGCAATGGTCTCTCCAGGGCAGATGGTCGGATGCAGAAAAGGCCCTGCCCATCAATCTCTTAGAGATACGAGCAGCCCGGTATGCCCTAGTAGCATGAACATCCAAACTCCAAGGGTCCCCTGTCAGAATTCAATCGGACAATGCCACGGCAGTGGCATATATCAATCATCAGGGTGGCACCAGGAGTCGTGCAGCCCAGAGGGAAGTAAATTGCATCCTGAAATGGGCAGAAAGATATGTCCCAGCCATATCTGCGGTATTCATTCCAGGAGTGGAGAATTGGAAGGCGGACTTTCTAAGTCGCCAACAATTATGCCCAGGGGAATGGTCCCTTCATCCCGAGGTTTTCCGGACAATATGTCAGCGGTGGGGAACACCGGATGTAGATCTGCTAGCATCCAGATTCAACGCAAAAGTGGACAGGTTTGTCTCTTGGACAAGGGATCCCCTAGCTTGCGGCTCGGATGCCCTAGTGTTCCCTTGGGATCAGTTCAAGCTGATATATGCATTCCCACCGCCACAATTGTTACCTCGATTACTCCGCAGAATCAGGGTAGAAAAGAAACCAGTGATTCTGGTGGCTCCAGCGTGGCCCCGAAGAGCATGGTACGCGGAGATTGTAAAGATGTCTGTGGGGAGTCCTTGGACCCTCCCACATCGTCCGGACCTGCTTTCGCAAGGACCGATATACCACCCTTCCTTACCAGCCCTAGGTTTGACGGCCTGGCTATTGAAGCCCACATTCTAAAAAAGAGAGGGCTCTCTAATTCTGTGGTATCTACCATGATCAATGCCAGGAAGCCGGTATCCAGGCAGATCTACTATAGAATCTGGAAGGCGTACATCGCCTGGTGTGAGGCCAAGAAATGGCATCCACGTAAATACGTAATAGGTAGGATTCTGGACTTCCTACAATGGGCTGTAGATAGGAAGCTTGCCTTGAGTACTATCAAGGGTCAGATTTCGGCCTTGTCAATATTTTTTCAAAGGCCCTTGGCTTCGCATTCACTAGTCAAAGCCTTTATACAAGGAGTGATGTGTATTAGTCCTCCGGTTAATATTCCCATATGTCCATGGGATCTAAACCTGGTTCTGTCGGTTCTACAGAAACAACCATTTGAACCATTACAGCATATTTCTTTGGTTCTTCTCACCAGGAAATTGATTTTTCTAGTAGCCATTTGTTCGGCTAAAAGAGTGTCGGAATTAGCAGCTATGTCCTGTAAGGAGCCATATCTGGTTATCCATAAGGACAGAGTAGTGTTACGTCCTCATCCAGCCTTTCTTCCTAAGGTGGTATCGAGGTTTCATTTGAACCAAGATGTGGTTCTTCCTTCTTTTTTCCCCAAACCTACTTCGGTAGAGGAAAAGTTATTGCATTCTTTGGATGTAGTAAGAGCAGTTAAAGCTTATCTAAAAGCCACTGCTCAGATTCGCAGAACGGATACTTTGTTTATTCTGCCGGAAGGCCCCAGAAAGGGTCAGGCAGCATCAAAATCTACTTTAGCCAAGTGGATTCGACAGGTCATAATGCAAGCCTATGGCTTGAGAAGGAGACCGCCTCCGTTCAAAGTTAGAGCGCACTCCACGAGAGCAGTTGGAACTTCATGGGCAGCGCATCACCAGGCCTCCCTGGCTCAAATCTGTAAGGCCGCAACATGGTCTTCAGTACACACGTTTACTAGGTTCTACCAGGTGGACGTTAGAAGTCAGGAGGATGTCGCCTTTGGGCGCAGTGTGTTGCAGGCCGCAAAAGATCCTCATGTCTGATAGCGCTCAGCTTATGTATGGTGTATCCCCCCCTCATTGGGCATTGCTTTAGGACATCCCATTAGTAATGACTATGTCGCTCTGTGTCCCGTGATGTACGAGAAAGAAAATAGGATTTTTATAACAGCTTACCTGTAAAATCCTTTTCTTGGAGTACATCACGGGACACAGAGCTCCCGCCCCTCTTTAGGGACACTTATTGCTTTGCTACAAAACTGAGGTGCTCCCGGATGGGAGGGGCTTATATAGGGGAGGGTACTTCCGGTTTTGGAAGTTGCCAGTGCCAGCACCTGAAGGTATCTATATAACCCATTAGTAATGACTAATGTCGCTCTGTGTCCCGTGATGTACTCCAAGAAAAGGATTTTACAGGTAAGCTGTTATAAAAATCCTATTTTTATTCACCCTGTGTCCAAAGTGACCCCACTGTCACAGGGAGTAACAGCGCCAGAGAGAGGATAAGTATTGCATGCAGCAATGTGCTACTGAGAATGAACTTGTGAAGGGTTAAAAAGCTGGGAAGTGCTGAGAGAAACCGACATAATAACTTAATCACAATACAACGCAGTAGTAGGGAAAACCAAAAACTGTACGGGAAGACAGACCAGTCAGTAAATGGAAGAGGGCATATGGATGATAGAGACTCCATGGCCGCGGACGGTCTTCCCCCCTTTCCCCTTTACTCCCTCTGTCTTCTTTCCCTAATCCCACCCACTTTTCCCCCTACACCACTAGTTTCTTTATTCTATTTCCCGCCCCTGCCTTGATTCCCCCGTGCTGCGGTAGCTCCCCCTGAGATAGGGGACCGCGGCCGGGGGGTTTGGGGAGAGGAGGGGGGAATTTTTTGTACAAAAAAAATACAATAAAAACGGAGGGCGGACTCCGCGGGACTGCAAACACTCATACAAACTCCCTACAGAGCCAGACAACTTAAGCTGCATGCAGGGGAAACTTCAGTGCAGGACACACATAGAGACGTAAGTTCACACAGAACCCCAAGCACACCACACTCTATCAACACACAGCAGCAGGCAATGCACTATACCCTGGTATGACACATGTTACTTAAACCCACAGGAAATGTTTAAGGGGACCAACCTGCTGTACATGCAAGTTTCATGTTGTTTGATTACTGCTTTATACTGTATGGTATATAGTACATATTACCCTGTAACCTGTTGGTCCTTGCGGGATCTGCTCCTTATGATAAATAAAAAATAAAAAAAAAAAAAAAAAAAAAAGCTGGGAAGTGCAATGAGAAGCTTGCAGTAGATTATATATAAAACCGTGGGGCAAAAAAAGGAAAATAAAATAGACCTGTATAGGGGGAGGTATGTAGGGTGCCAATGCTGACTTCTCTTGAAAATGTTAGTTGCCATAAGTGCTAGATGTCATGATGACATAATTTGCTGCATGGTTGCTTGGGAAAGCCAGAGTCAGCCAGTCATTTAGTATTTTCAGAATGGTAGCACAAAAAAAAACAAGAATGGAGATACTCAACCTCCAAAAGTCCCAGGGTACATTTATTAAAGGGGTTGTAAAGGTAAAAGTTTTTTTACCTTAATGCAAAAAACTCCCGGGCCCTTTCCATAAAACGCACAGATGTGAACGTGACCCATAGAAAACCATGTTCAATGGACTGTAGTGTGTTTCTGCAAAACTGAAAACACACAAAAAAATGCATAGGTGTGAACCAGGCCTTAATCCTTTTGAAAAAAAAATATTATTTTTTTGCGGTGAATGAAAGTGAAAATCCATAATTTTTGAGTCATAACCAGAACAGAAACAGAGGAAACATTTTGAAGGGAAATCTCCCTAATGAGCCACAGGAAAAAAAAACTGATAGCAGGTTTAACCCTTCCCTATATCCCAACCCTGTATCCCAAGTAAAAAAAAAATGCTTTTGGGTATACAGCAGTGTTGTCAGCCTTACCTAAGTTCTCTGAATTACAGAACACCTTAGCCCTGAAATGTATGGAGGTGTTCTGTAGTCTAGATCTTAATAAACGTGCACATGTATTATAATGTTCATATTCAATCCCAATCACTCCTAACTTGTTCACTTTAAAACACTCTCTCACAGGCACAGGGCTTTTATACCACTTCCCTACCGGGCCTATTCTGGCACTTCTCTCCTACATGTACAAATCATCATTCTTTTGCTAGAAAATTACTCAGAACACCCTAGGGAATAAAATGACGGTCATTGCAACTTTTAATCTTGCACGGTATTTGCGCAATAATTTTTCAATTGCCTTTTTTTGGGGGGAAAATAAGAATTTCATGAATTAAAAAATAACAAAACAGTAAAGTTAGCCCAATTGTTTTGTAAAATACGAAAGATGATGTTACGCCGAGTAAATAGATACCTAACATGTCACGCTTTAAAATTGCGCACACTCATGGAATGGCGCCAAACTTCGGTACTTAAAAATCTCCATAGGCGACGCTTTGAATTTTTTTTCAGGTTACCAGGTTAGAATTACAGAGGAGGTCTAGTGCTAGAATTGTTGCACGAGCTCGAACACACATGGCGATACCTCACATATGTGGTTTGAATGGCGTTTACATATGTGGGCAGGACTTGCGTGTGCGTTCGCTTCTGAGCGCAAGCTACCGGGGATAGGGGCGTTTTGAATTTTTTTATTATTATTTATTTTTTTATTTTACTTAATTTTTTAAATTTTTACACTTTAAAAAAAAAAAAATATTTTGATCACTTTTATTCCCATTACAAGGAATGTAAACATCCCATGTAATAGGAATGGTGTGTGACAGGTCCTCTTTATGGAGAGATGCGGTGTCAATAAGACCCCGCATCTCTCCTCCAGGCTGGAAAGCATGAGATCGGGAAAAATAAATCACCGATCTCATGCTTTCAGCCACAATCGCGGTTTTGTTTACTTTTGGGAACCCGGGCGTGATGTCATCAAATAACGCCCGGGCCTCCGACGGTCATAGAGATGACTGGTGACCATCTGGTCACCAGTATGCTCGTCATGTGACAAGACGCCGGACGATTCTTTCTCCGGGCCCCTGATGGCACGGGAGAGCCCAGAAAAGCACCGGATGGCGGCGGAAGGGGGGGTGTCCCCTCCCACCGCCTATAAGAACGATCAAGCGGCGCCGCTATGATTGTTCTTATCATGCGCAGAATCGCCGGCAGAAGAGAAGGATATCTGAATGATGCCTCTAGCTGCAGGCATCATTCGGATATCCCCCCACAAAGCCCAGGATGTCATATTACGTCCACCCAGGATGGGAGATCCCATCTGTGGACGTCATATTACTATGGGCGGGTAATGAAGTGGTTAAAATATTTTGTTGTATTGAGTGCTAGCATAGTACCGTCATTTTATAGGTACATATCGGGGTACTTACTAAGACATTTTTTGAATTTTACAGTAAAGAGTTTTTAATGGGACTTAAACCAGAGAATTCTAGTCTTACCCTAGACAAGTGTTGAATACGTGTTGCTATCTTGCAGTTGCTGTCTCCAGAGGATCTAGTAAACGCCTGCAGAATGTTTGAATCTCTGAAGCTTCCTGTGCGGTAAGAAACTGGACATTTCCTCCTGTGCCTTTTTATTATGGCCTTTGTTTTCTGCCTGCAGCCTGTGCCACAGATCTCCCATTCTCTGACTGTTTTCCTTTCTATATGACAAATAAGGTTTCTGGTATGAAGAGAGCATAGCCTTAGGTAACACTTCCTCTCTTATATCCAACTTGGGAACACTTTGTCCATCCCCACTATCACATAGATGAATACTTATCCCTATTCTTATAACTCTGCATCAATATTGCTAGCCCAGGAGCTGATTGATTTATCACTTTGGGTTCATTCATACAGGCGTACCTATCAGTACACCCATAGAAATGGCCATGTTTTCTTGCATGGGATGCACATTGGTTTCCTGCATCTGCATGCAGGCAGCCCCCTCAATGTCTATTGGGATGCAGCATGGACACAGCCGCTGGTCCCAATTCGACAGCTATGCTAATGCACACTATCTGCGTTCAGGGACACACATCTGCATGGCTGTCAAATTGGAACCAGCGGCTGCACCTGTGTAGCCACTGAGTCCCAGTAGATATGAATGGGGCTGCCTGCATGGGGATGCATGGAGCACCTATGCATCCCGTGCAGGCAAAGACAGATCTTTGCATGGGTGCACTGATAGGTTGTGTGAATAAGACCAAAGCAATTATGCAATCAGCTCCAGGGGTAGCAGTATTGAATTGTGAATTAGTCCCTAGGCAGCCAGCGGTTGCCAGCTGAACAGCCAGCAATTCTAATGATAATACCCAGAAAAACTGTGCTGGGATGAATTGCCACAGTTCCGGCATGGTTTTAAGCACTTTAACCACTTCACCCCCGAAAGGGTTTAACCCCTTCCCGACCAAGCCATTTTTTTGCGATACGGCACTGCGTCGTTTTAACCGACAATTGCGGGAGACGTTGTACCCAAATAAGATTTTTTTCCCCACAATTTTCTTTTGGTGGTATTTGATCACCTCTGCGTTTTTTCCTTTTCACGCTATAAACAAAAGAACGGCGGCAATTTTGGAAAAAAAAATAATAATTTTTACTTTTTGCTATAATAAATATCCCAAAAAAGAAAAAAAAATGTCTTCATCAGTTTTGGCCGAAATGTATTCTTCTATATATTTTTGGTAAAAAAATCGAAATAAGCGTATATTGATTGGTTTGCGCAAAAGAAAAAGATTAATGGCATATTTTTTATAATTTTTTTTTGTTTTTTACTAGTTATGGCGGCGATCTGCACTTTTTTATTTTTTTTATCCGGACTGCGACATTGCGGCGGACAGATCAGACGCGTTTGACACATTTTTGGGACCATTCACATTTATACAGCGATCAGTGTTATAAAAATGCACTGATTATTGTATAAATGTCACTGGTAGGGAAGGGGTTAACACTAGGGGGCGATCAAGGGGTTAAATGTGTTCCCTCAGTGTGTGTTCTAACTGTGGGGGGATGGGACTGACTGGGGGAGGAGACGGATCGTTGTTCCTATATACTAGGAACACACGATTTGTCTCCTCTCCCCTGACAGAATGTGGATTTGTGTGTTTACACACACAAATCCCCGTTCTCGCTCTGTCAGGAGCAATCGCGGGTGCCCGGCAGACATCGCGGCCGCCGGGCACGCGCATCGGCTCTTTAGGGACGCGGTGGGCGCGCGCCACCTAAACTCCGTAAAAGCGCCCGCCTTACAGCTACGGTGATTTGCTTAGGAGTGCCATTCTGCGGCGGGCATTCGGCAAGTGCTTAATACCACGCCATTTTTCAGGTTTTCCACCCTGTGTTAGTTTGACTGGCAATTAAATACCCAGATATATTTTGTATACTTTTTTTGGAGATGGAGCTTTCTTTTGGCGGTACTTGATTTTGATTTTTTTTTTTACTATAAAACACAGAGGGGTTAGATGCTGAGTCAGGGACCTGGCAGGGGTTTCTTATTAGGAGGGCCATTCTCTCTGTGAAGAATTGGGTCCAGTTCCTATATAGTTACATAGTTAGTCAGGTTGAAAAAAGACAAAGTCCATCCAGTTCAACCATAAAAAAAAAAACTAAAAAAAATATCGTGCAATCCCATATACCCAATTCTATACCCACAGTTGATCCAGAGGAAGGCAAAAAATACCAGCAGAGCATGATCCAATTTGCTACAGCAGGGGAAAAAATTCCTTCCTGATCCCCCGAGAGGCAATCGGATATTCCCTGGATCAACTTTACCTAGAACTGTTAGTACTCAGTTATATTCTGTACATTTAGGAAAGTATCCAGGCCCTTCTTAAAGCAATCTACTGAGCTGGCCAGAACCACCTCTGCAGGGAGTCTGTTCCACATTTTCACAGCTCTTACTGTGAAGAAACCTTTCCGCATTTGGAGATGAAATCTTTTTTCTTCTAGACGTAAAGAGTGCCCCCTTGTTCTCTGTGTTGACCGTAAAGTGAATACCTCAACATCAAGTTCACTATATGGACCCCTTATATATTTGTACATGTTGATCATATCCCCCCTTAATCTCCTCTTCTCAAGAGAGAATAAATTTAGTTCCTCTAATCTTTCCTCACAGCTGAGCTCCTCCATGCCTCTTATCAGTTTGGTTGCCCTTCTCTGCACTTTCTCCAGTTCCCCGATATGCTTTTTGAGAACTGGTGCCCAAAACTGAACTGCATATTCCAGATGAGGCCTTACTAATGATTTGTACAGGGGCAAAATGATATCTCTCTCTCTGGAGACCATACCTCTCAATACAAGAAAGGACTTTGCTCGCTTTGGAAACCGCAGCTTGGCATTGCATGCCATTATTGAGCTTATGATCTACCTATGTTGGGCCTGAAGCAGATGTGGGATAATCTGAATTTATTAGTGGCCAAAATCTGTTTATAATCCTGACAGTTGTGAAAGTCAATCCAGCAAGCCCATCTTTTAAAGCTTCTTTTAATTCAACTGAATTCATCCTCACTGTGCTATTGTATTCTGATGGTGGGACTTCTATGTTTTCCAGTAGTCTTGTTTGCCAGAAGTCTATCTACTGTACTGATCAACTTCTGTCCGGCAGAGAGGACCACACACAGATCGAAATTCAGCCAGTCCTTGCTGCACCAGCCAAATTTCGTTCTGTGTGTTCTATATATTTTACAATTGATATACGTCTTTAATTTGAATAGTAGTGTACAATGTGTGGGTACCTGTGGGCTCTAATTCAATTTCATTCTGCTTTCCAGGCTGCGTATTTTTGATAGTGGTGTCATGGTAATTGAACATCAGTCTCACAATGAAGAGGAAATGGTTGCTGCTGCTTTAGAAACGGTACGACAGCCAGTCACGGCTCTTATATATCTGGAGGTTTTCTACCCTTTCACTTGAAGCAGAACTAAAGGCATTTTTAAAAAACTTACCAGCAGGCAGGCTATTTATTTCATAAGAGACGTGCTTATCAGTTTATCTGCCTCCTTCCAGTCTTCTATTGCATGTAAACTGAACTGCACGGTCTCTGTGTGCCGGGATGACTGATTCCTGTGCATGTGCAGGAGTTGGGTCATCCTGCACCGGCTAATAAAGATGCCCAAAGACCAGGGGCGGCCTGTCCATTAGGGGCGCCCGGGTGCCACCCCCTATCTCCTGGCCACCCCCCTATATGCACTGGATAGATTCATGCACAGCATGTATCTATCCATGGCCGCCGCAGCCACCCCATATTCATGCGTCCGGCCCCTTTCAGGGCATTGGGCGCATGAATTACAGCGGCCAGGTTTTTTTTTTTTTTTTGAAGGACCTGATTAGAGCCAGAGACTCTAAAAGGCTTCAAAATAGGATGGGGTCAGGTCGCAGAGGATGCGTCCGGAGCCCACCCAGGTGTGTTGCAACAGCGAATGAACATTCGCTGTTGCAACACTGATCCTCCTCCCGGCCAATCGGGAAGCGGGTCTGAAACCCGCCACCCGATTGGCTGAAAGGACAGGCTATCCTATTGGACGCCGAGGAGAGGAGACGCACAGCGGAAACAAGGAGGAGAAGAGCCGCTGGCCGATGCCCGATAGTTGGATGCATGATCCCCGCCACCGCTCCTCGGATGCCCGATCCTCGCTGCTGCTCCTGGGAGGTTCCTTGCCGATGCCCACTGTAGATGGGGTAAGGGCTGGTAAACTGACCGGCAGACAGCTGGGGAGGGGTTTGAGTTGCCGCGGGGGGGGGGGTTGAGTTGCCGCGGAGGGGGTTTGGTTGTTTACCGCCACTGCCAAAGACCAGCACCTAGAAGGAGCCAGAAAGAAGATGCCGATGCCAATCCAGACTATTTAAAGAGGAGGTAAGTATAGTGAGTTAATTATGCTTTAAAGTGGTTGTAAACTCTGGGAAAAAAAAAAAAAACACCCGCAAGACAAAGGCATAATGAGCTGCTAGCTCATTATGATTTACCTACCTTAGATCGAATCTGTTGCAGCGGTCCCCGCACACCGCTGTGACCGGCGACATGTCTCCCAAAGTAATTTCTGGGTTCGCGGGCTCCGGCGCTGTGATTGGCCAGAGCCGCAAAGGCGTTACTCCCGCGCATGCACGCGTGAGCCGCCGGTCACGGCACGGCTTCTGAAGAAACGCCATGAGCTGGCCGTTTCTTCAGTGCGCATGTGCCGATGACGTCGGCACATGCGGATACAGTGAATATCTCCTAAATGGTGCAAGTTTAGGAGATATTCACGGTACCTACAGGTAGGCCTTACTATAGGCTTACCTGTAGGTAAAAGTGGTAGTACAGAGTTTATAACCATTCTACGCTCTGCTTTCTGTGTTTCTCTCTGTCCCTAGTGGAAGACTCGGGTAAAGCAGGCTGAACAAGCCTGGATATTCCTCTTGGCACAGTTCAGGATATAGTCCTAATGTACTGGAGAGGATCTGTGTCTTTGTTGGACACGGCTGATATCTACGTGGGAAACATTTGTATACAATTACCAAATGGCCTTGCTTAAAGCTGAATAATAGACAAACACATACTGTACATAAAGAACATAATTTACCCGCCAAACTATTTGTATTTCTATCTAGTTCTGAGATTTACTCAGTTCTGCCACACAGTGCAGCCCTATCTGGTAATTTAACTCTGCTGCAGTAATACATCTCTGTCCTGTCCCAGGCCCTCAAGCTGTTATTGGACAGTGGTGGAGGAGAAGAAGACTGTTAATCTCATCTTTCTGTCACTCTTTTCATCCCCTCTAATCCTTGTTAATCATTGTTACATAATCACTGCAGAACAATCAATTGGCTGCTAGTGCTGCTTCCGTCCCCTCCCAGTCTGAGCTCTGCTCTTTTGCCAGGTGCTAATGCCAAGTAAAATTTTTCATTCTATTTATAAAAAAAAAAATGTAATATGTACAAAGGTTCTCATTTATTCAGGTCATGGTACGTCAAGTAGTAGTTAGTCACATTCATCGGGACCTATTGAGTATTGTTGAAGGTGTTTCATAGCCTATCCAAGCCACTTCTTTAGTGAGTGTCAGGAAAATAGCCCATTATTTGCTGTACTGTATATCATTGGCATTTGTCTATGGATGTAAATGCTGGGATCTCCTCCTCACGCTCATTAAAACTGGAGAAGCTATGAACATGTAGACCATGGGTAGGCAACCTCGGCACTCCAGCTGTGGTGAAACTACAAATCCCATCAGGCCTCTGCCTCTAGGAGTCATGCCTGTGATTGTCAGGGTCTTTCAATGTCTCATGGGACTTGTAGTTTCACCACAGCTGGAGGGCTGAGGTTGCCTACCCCTGATCTAGACATTACAGAACAAGTCCAGTGGAATGTGAATAACTATTACTAGATCCATTTAAAGATGTATTAATGAATGAAGAGCTGCATTTATTTGTGTGTTTTTTGTATCTTTCTGGAGTTCAAATTTAATCTAATTGTTAAAATGATGAACCGAATATTACAAAGCATCAAAATGAATGATAATTGTTTTTATTTTGTAACAGGTATCTGAAAGGGGATCATTAACCTCTGAGGAATTTGCCAAAATAGTGGGAATGTCTGTTCTGCTGGCCAAAGAAAGGTATTTACATTTGTTTTACCGGCTGACAAAGTTGACAGAAAGATGATGATTCTTAAAAGCCGAACTTCAGCCTAAACATGCACAAAGGTGTCAAAAGCCTCGTACACACGATCTGATTTTCAGCGGACAAAGCGTAGGACTTTTGTGCAAAGGGCGTTGGCCAGGAACTTGTCTTGCATACAAATGGCAAAGAATTGTCGGCCAACAAACATGAAACCTACCTGTTTTTCCAGCTCTTTAGCGCCACCCTTTTGGCAGCTTTTGCTAATGTTGTGTTTTGGTGAGCATTGCTTCTGAGCATGCGTGTTTGTAGTTTTGTGCGATGGACTTGTGTACACACAATCGGATAATCCGACAACACACATTTGTTGGCGGACAATTTTAAAGCATGCTATCCCACATTTGTCCGTGGAAAATCGGACAATTGTTGTCGGATGGAGCATACAAACGGTCGGATTTTCCGAAAACAGCCTGTCATCACACAATTCCCGTCGGATAATCCGATCGTGTGTATGAGGCTTAAATGTCCACATAGACCCAACATTCTTGTGCACATTGTGCCATTTGTGTTGCATAAAGGAACGCAAAATAGATGCTAATACTATTTAAAGTGGTTTAACCACTTGCCGACCGCCGCACGCAGATGTACGTCGACAGAATGACACGGGCAGGCAAATGGGCGTACCTGTACGTCTCTTTAAATTTGCCGCCCAGCGGGCGCACGCGCCCGCCGCGTGCCTCGTGAGCGTGTTCGCGGGTCCCAGAAACTCGATGTTCCCAGACGGCCCGCGATTGCGGTCGGAAAAAGGCAGAACAGGGGGATGCCTTTGTAAACAAGGCATTTCCCTATTCTGCCTAGTGACATGTCACTGATGGCTGTTCCCTGTGATCAGGAACGGTCATCAGTGACGTGTCACGTGTAGCCACGCCCCCAAACAGTAAGAATCACTCCCTAGTACTGACTTAACCCCTACAGCGCCACCTAGTGGTTAACCTCTTCACTGCCAGTGTCCTTTTCACAGTAATCCGTGCATTTTTATATTTTATCTGATCGCTGTAAAAATGACAATGGTCCCAAATATGTCCGCCATAATGTCGCAGTCATGATAAAAATCGCTGATCGCCGCCATTACTAGTAAAAAAAGAAAGTAATAATAAAAATGCCATAAAACTATCCCCTATTTTGTAGACGCTATAACTTTTGTGCAAACCGATCAATAAACGCTTATTGCGATTTTTTTTTTTTTATTTTTTTTTTTATTTTTTTTTTTACCAAAAATATGTAGAAGAATACGTATCGGCCTAAACTGAGGAAAAAAAATTTTTTTTATATATTTTTTGGGGATATTTATTATAGCAAAAAGTAAAAAATATTGAATTTCTTTCAAAATTGTCTCTCTATTTTTGTTTATAGCGCAAAAAATAAAAAACCGCAGAGGTGATCAAATACCACCAAAAGAAAGCTCTATTTGTGGGGAAATAAAGGACGTCAATTTTGTTTGGGAGCCACGTCGCACGACCGTGCAATTGTCAGTTAAAGCGACGCAGTGCCGAATCGCAAAAAGTGGCCTGGTCCTTGACCAGCGAAATGGTCCGGGGCTTAAGTGGTTAAAACACTAAAGGTTTTATTTTATTTTTTAACCTTAATGCATTTTCTGCATTAAGGAAACACCCTTGCACTGCCTGTTACACCCTACCCCTACCCTCAGTGAGTGTAATCACTCCAAGGCCAGACTGTGATGATGTGGTGCTTACTGGACGTAGTAGACCTGAGTCCTTTATCGATCCAGTGCTGTGCCCGACTGCAGGTCTTCTCTCCCCTCTTTCTGGTCTGAGGCTTTGCTGATAGCAGGGGGAGCCATTGGCTCCTGCTGTTGTCAGTTAAATCTAGGGGGGAGGGGGCAGCGCTAAGCCATGCTGTGTGTATCTATGGATGCACACAGTCCAGCTCAGGAGCAAGCCCGCATACGTACCCCCATAGCAAGCGGCTTGCAATGGGGGGGGCACGTGCTGAAGAGATGGAGCGGAGAGTGCCGGCGGGGCGACCCCAAAATAGAAGATAAGCGGCCGCTCTGTGCAATACTATTGCACAGACCAGGTAAGTATAAACCTCTTTATTATTTTAATTTAAAAAATGTAAAAAAAAAAGTCTTTGAAATCACTTTTAAGGTGGCCATACACATATCTATATGATAATTCAATTGATCATTTGATGTGACTAAAATGATCAGGAACCTCAAACCGCAGACTCCCCATTGAATTGATATAGTGCGCTTTCAATTGTTGTAACCGCTGGCAAGTTGATCAGCCATGGTAGAATCTTATTGATAGTTTCGTTGAGCGAACAAAAATCTGTAAGTTTGTGTGTCAGGCAACTAATCAATTAACCACTTCAATTCCGGGCACTTTCCCCCCTTCCTGCCCAAGCCAATTTTCAGCTTTCTGCGCTGTCGCTGTTTAAATGACAATTGCGCGGTCACGCTACAATGTACCCAAACAGAATTTTTATAATTTTTTTTCCCACAAATAGAACTTTCTTTTGGTGGTATTTGATCACCTCTGCGGTTTTTATTTTTAGCTAAACAAATAAAAAAAGACAGATTTTCTTTAAAAAAAAAAATATGTTTTTCTTTTGTTTCTGTTATAAAATTTAGAAAATTTGTAAGTTTTCTCCTTCACTGATGGGCACCGATAAGGTGGCACTGACGATGGGCACTGGTAGGCGGCACTGATGGGTGGCACTGATATGCAGCACTGATGGGCATTGATAGGCGGCACTGATGGGCACTCATGGTGGGCACTGATGGGCACTGAAAGGCTGCAATGATGGGTACTTATGGGTGGCACTGATAGGCGGCACTGCTGGGCACTGATAGGCGGCACTGATAGGCGGCACTGATGGGCCTTGATACGTGGCACTGATGGGCACTGATGGGCATCCCTGTTAGTGAGATTTCCCCTCTCTATTTGTCCTGTTTTACCATTATCATTGAAAGTAAAAGAAAATCCCAAATTTTGAGTTGTCCCCAGAAAAGTAATAGAGGGGAAATCTTCCAATGGGGACACTAGTTCTGGTGACCTGGGGGGCCCAAAAGATTCTTTTAGTTTGCAGGGATTTCCTCTCACTTCCAATTTGTCTGTGAGACAGGAAGTGAAGGGAAATCTCCGCAATGGGTCACAGATGGTAAAAATATTACAGGGGTTATGACCCCCCTTACTCGCTCCAAAATGAAAGAAAAAGTTTTGCCTATAGTTCTCTTTTAATTACTTGTTGGTGATCGCTCCTTTACAGAGTTTATCATTGTGTTGTCCTTCTTCATCCAATCATATTTTTGTTTATTGCAGACTTCTGCTTGCAGAGAACATGGGCCACCTCTGCCGGGATGACTCTGTGGAAGGGTTGCGCTTTTACCCAAACCTTTTTCTAACGCAGAGTTAACATCGGACATAAGAAGCATTGGAGGATGTTGTTCGGTGTGATTTGCTGTGGAGCTTACAAGGTGTACTGTCTGTGGGTGATCATGTAAAGGACATCTAAAGAAAGTAAAAACTTATATGAGGAACATGAGGGGGAATTGAGCTTCTCGCCTCTCAGCTATCCTTCAACTGCAGCTCAATGCAACGTGCAATAGAGAATTTGGTATATCACCATCATTAAACCACTGACTAAAAGACAAAAGGTCACATTGCCAGCTATGTAGAGGGAGTCCATCATAAGCAGATTACCTGTGTGAGAATGAGCAGATTGAAGCTGCTATCCTTCGTCTTCTGGATTGCAGGCTGGTTCTGGGTCCCTGAAGCCGAACATTCTTTGCTTTACTGCAGGCAGTACTATTTTGTCACCAGGAGTCCGAGAATAGTAACTTCTAACAGTGGCTTCTCGCACAGGTATTTTTCTTAATGATAGATTCCCTTCAACTTCAATGCAAAAATGGCTTCCATTCCGAAGTACAACATTCCTGTGATTAGATCTAGCAGCCTGCTAAAAAATGATCACCTAGTGGATGACTCTGTCCAGGAAGAAGTCACGTGGCTTGAAGTATAGTCTCATATACTTCAGTGGGTGTTGTCACTCTAAGGTCAGACTGATGATGCGGGGGCTTTACTGGTTGTAGTAAACTTTCTGATTTGTATGTCATGTGTAAAAAAACAAATATCAGTGTTGTAACTGATATCTGCAAATAAATCATTCTTTATATCAACTACCATCTACAGTATTATCTTTTTTTTTTTTTTTCTATTAAGAAAGTATATTGTGGTGCGTATACTTAAATTTTGGGTATTCAATAGTCTTTTATTTCCTTGCCTGCATGCTCCTTAAAGAGGAAGTAAACCCTGATGCAATGGATAGATGCGTCTAAATGGTTGCATTTTTCTGCCAACCAGCGTGCCCTTACAAAAAACACACTTGCTTGTGTGAATGAGGCCTAAAGGAAAGGTTTTATGGCAGAAGAGACATTATATCTCAACCTAAAAATAAAAACAATTTACATAATAGTCCTTAGATGAGGTGGCTGTATTGGTTGTTAGCTTTTTTCCTTAATTTTCACCTGGTAATCCTACAAATACAACACTTCCTGTCCCTAGGTGGCTACACTGACTCCTCTACTGTATCTCTGGAGAGAGCCGTGGTTGTCACACAGATTGTTCTGATTTGGACTGAAAACACATCTTCCTTTCTGCATCTCCAATACCTGTGTGGAGGGGGGATTTGTACTTTACAGAAGATAGCTTGGAAGGAAGATAACAGTGTTTGGGATGTGACTTCAATTCACATTAGAAGAGACAAGGACACTGCATTTCTCGTAAGCTCTACAGGGGTGTCTGTATTTTCTGAACATGCTGTTGAGAAATTAAAACAAATGCAGCCACCACATCAAGGGACTTAAGCTGGAATATATTACATTTTTGTTGTAGGGTTTATGCATTCTTTAACCACCATGCATACCCTCCACCCGGTGGTTGGGACCTGCTGATCGGCTGTGCAATCAGAGCCCAGAGCTCTGTGTTGGTAAACAATACAGAGCTCTCTGCAGAGGTGCAAAGCAGGGATAAGAAACTGAAAGATCTTTTTAGTAAAAAGCAGTACGCATTATCCATAGGCACACTTTTTTAAGCCCTTGTTCGCCCTAGATGTTAGCCCCTTCCCAGCCAGTGTCATTAGTACAGTGACAGTGTATTCCATTAGCACTGATCACTGTATTAGTGTCACTTGTGATGTCAGTCAGTTCCCCCCAGCGTCCGTTAGTTTCAGATTGACCGCCACACTATTGCAGTCCCATTATGAGTCACTGATTGCCCCCATTAGTAGTATGAAAAAAATAAAAATTCCAGTACTTATACTATAGATTGTAGGCGTTATAACTTTCACGCAAACCAATCAATATACACTTATTTAGATTTTTTATCAAAAACAGTTGAATAAATTTTGGCCAAAATGTATGAAGAAGTTTGATTTTCTTTATCGTACATCACGGGACACAGAGCATCATAGTAATTACTATGTGGGTAATAGGCCACCTTCAGGTGATGGACACTGGCATACCCAAGACAGGAAGTGCCCCCCTATATAACCCCTCCCATACAGTGAGTACCTCCCAGTTTTTTCGCCAGTGTCTAAGGTGTTGGTCACGGTTAAAGAAGTGCTATGAAGAGCTCCGCTGGAAGGATCCTTACTGGATCAAGCAGCTATGCAACCGGATCCATTCACAGTGCCGTTGAGGCCAAAGTGGATGGTACCCGGGCCTCGGAGAAGAACAAGGTTTTGCCTGTAAAGCCTCTCTTGGAGGGCTGGACCCTGGAAACCAGTTCTTTGGTTATGCATCTAATACCAAAGTTTTTTCTGGCAGGGTGCTGTACAGGTCCAAGGGAGTGGACCCCCTATTAAAAAAGGGTCCTTGAAGGTCTTTTCTGGACACAGCCCGCTGTGATGGGTGAAGATTGGGTCTGTCTGGTTGCCAGCAGATTCCTGCGGCGGGAGAGGTAAATGAAGATTCCTAAGGAACTTAGTTCACTTATGGATTTCTTCTTTGAGCAAATGTTGTCATGCCTGAAAATCCCCACTAGAGGGTGTGAAAGCATACCTTGAACCATGCTCCTCAGTGTATCACTCAGTGTCAGCAGGCCAGTGTACAGATAGTTGGCTTCCTCCAGGGTACGGTCTCAGCCACTGGGATGGTGTTGAAGGGGGAGATTGTTGGGCAGAGAGATGTGGTCTTAAACGCCTCAAAAAATGGTCCAAAGGCATCACCATCGGGCTCTGAGGATCCTAGTCATGCCTCCACAGTGCCATCCTCCCTGGAAAGACCAGATGTGGCTGGCCAGGGTGAGCCATTTGGACTGTCAGGTGCTGCAGCTGTTTCCAACTTTTCAGCCCCTGTCTGTTACTGAAGACGTGTTGTCTTCAGCACGGGTGGTGTTGGAAGAGCGATTGGCTGCTTTAATCGCATCTTCTTCCCAGAGTGGGAGAAAACTAGGTAGATCCCCCCTCCCTCGCCCTGGGCCCTCAAGCAAGGGAGCAGCAGTGGCCAGAGGAAGATGAGTCACCCTCAGGGGACCAGGAGGAGGGACAGACTGATGATTCCTCTTCTGAGGAATCAACTTTAGAAGAACCCTTTTCAGCCTCACAATCCGAGAAATTGCTGGTGCAATTCCTTACAGAAATGGTCCGTTCTGCGTTTAAGTTGCCCTTAACCGAGTCGTCCGAAAGCCCCATTTCTTCTTTGGGTTCTCTAAAGCCCCCGCAGGCTCTACATGCTTTTCCTGTCCACCCATTGCTGGAGCAGCTGATTGGGATCACCCAGATAAGCATTTTCTCCCTCCTAAATTTTTTTTGCCACTTTATCCTATGGAAGAAAGTTTCACCAAGAAGTGGAGTATACCAGCAGTTGACGCTGCTATCTCCTGTGTATGTAAAAGTCTAACTTGTCCGGTGGACAATGTTCAGATGTTTAGGGATCCAACAGATAAAAGACTGGAATCTTTGCTGAAAACCTATTTTACTGTGACAGGTGCAGTAACTCAACCTGCAATAGCAGCGATAGGCATTTGTCAATCTCTAAAGGATCAGGTAAAGCAGGTTCTCAAGGTGGTCCCTGCTCAGCAGGCCCGGGACTTAGCCGAGCTCCCTAGGGCATTATGTTTTGCGGTTGACGCTATTAAGGATTCTATTCATCAGGCATTGCGCCTTGCTCTCTTGCTGGTGCATATGCGTGGGATTCTATGGTTGAAAAACTGGTCAGCCGAGGCACCATGCAAAAAGCTTTTGGCTGGATTTCCATTCCATGGGGAACATCTGTTTGGGGATGATTTGGACAAATGCATCTAAAAAATTTCAAGTGGGAAAAGTACTCTTTTACCAGTTAAAAAAAAGGAGTAGGCGTCCTTCATTTAAACGTTCTTCCTCTCCAGGGCCAGGGGCAACAGCCTCTAGGCAGTAGCGACGGTCAAGGTCAGGCCCTGGGACAGAAGAATTCCTGGGAGCGGAAACCTACAAAACTGAGTCCCAAGGTCTCCTTATAAAGGGGCGCCCCCGCTCGCAGTTCTCAGGGACTTGGCAGGAAGAGATCCAGGACAGATAGGTAATCTCCACAGTGTCTCTAGGTTACAAACTGGAGTTTCCACCGCCTCATTTTCTCAGATCAATTGTTCCCAAAGATCTAGGGAAAAAGTCTTTTGTTCCTGGCGCTAGAACGGTTGATGTCTCAGGGGGTGATCACAGAGATTCCCGCAGAAGAGCAGGACTTGGGGTTTTATTCAAATCTCTTCATGGTTCCAAAACCAAACGGAAATGTCAGACCCATTCTAGATTTCAAAGATCTAAATCAATTCCTAAATATCCACTCCTTTCGCATGGAGTCAATCCGGTCAGTAGTTTCCACCCTGCAGGGAGGAGAACTTCTAGCATCAATCGACATCAAAGATGCATCTCTGCATGTGCCTATTTTCCCCACTCACCAGAAGTTCCTGCGCTTCGAAGTAGAGAGGCGCCACTTTCAGTTTGTAGCCCTGCTCTTCGGTTTAGCTACTGCACCCTGAGTATTTACAAAGGTTCTGGCCAGACTAAGGGCTCAGGGTATAACGATAATGGCATACCCGGACGATCTGCTGCTGGTAGATCAGTCGATGGCCCGCTTGGACCAGGGCGTGGTCAGCACAGTCAAGTATCTGGGAAACCTGGGTTGGATTCTCAACCTAGAGAAATCATCCTTGCGACCAGTAAAAAGGCTGGAGTACTTAGGTCTGGTCATAGACTCAGCCCAGAGGAAAGTATTTTTGCCCCAGGCAAAGGTCAGCGCCATAAGGGAGCTGGACCAGGTGGTCAAAAGGAAGAAGAATCCCTCCATTCGCCTTTGCATGAGGTTGTTAGGAAAGATGGTAGCTTCGAAGCTGTTCCTATGCTCAATTTCATTTGAGACTGTTGCAAAACAGTATCCTATCCACTTGGAACAAAAAGGTCCAAGCTCTGGACTTCCCAATGTATCTGACCCCAAAGGTGCGCCAGAGCCTCAGTTGGTGATTGATAACCAAAAATCTGCAGAAGGGGAAATCCTTCATACCGGTTACATGGAAGGTGGTAACGACAGATGCCAGTCTTTTGGGTTGGGGAGCAGTCTTGGAAGAGGCTACTGTCCAGGGGAAGTGGTCCAAAACCGAGAAGACCTTGCCCATCAACATCCTAGAAATTTGGGCGGCCTGCCTTGCTCTGAGGGCCTGGACATTCGAGTTGCAGGATTGTCCTGTTAGGGTTAAATCCGACAATGCCACAGCAGTGGTCTATATCAATCACCAAGGGGGCACCAGGAGTCACGCGGCCCAGAGAGAGGTGAACCATATCCTGGCTTGGGCAGAGAGGCATGGTCCTTGCCTATCTGCAGTCTTTATTCCGGGGATAGAGAATTGGCAGGCGGACTTCTTGAGTTGCAGGCAGTTGTTCCCGGGGGAATGGTCTCTTCACTCCAACATCTTCCTGGCCATATGCCAAAGATGGGGTACCCCGGATGTAGATTTATTGGCATCCAGGTTCAACAAGAAAGTGGACAACTTTGTCAAGGACAAGGAATCCACTCACATACGGGACGGATGCGTTGGTAACCCCTTGGAATCAGTTTTCACTGATTTATGTGTTTTCTCCCCCCTGTTCAGCTGCTACCACGGCTTCTTCGCAGGATCAAGGAGGAGGGGAAGACAGTGCTTCTTGTAGCCCCGGCATGGCCCAGAAGATCCTGGTATGCAGAAATTGTAAAGATGGCAGTAGGGGACCGGTGGGCCCTTCCACCACATCCAGACCTGCTCTCGCAGGGACCAGTATTCCATCCTGCCTTACAAACTCTAAATTTAATGGTTTGGCTATTGAAACCCACATTCTAAAGAATCAGGGGCTTTCAGGGTCAGTGGCATCTACCCTGATTGATGCAAGGAAACCAGCTTCCAGAGTCATATATTATAGAATCTGGAAGGCATATGTTTCTTGGTGCGAATCCAAGGGTTGGCATCCTCGGAAGTATGTCTTAAGTAGAATTCTTGCCTTTCTACAGTTAGAGGTAGAAATTAAGCTGGCCTCGAGTACTATCAAAGGTCAGATCTCGGCCTTATCGGTATTGTTTCAAAGACCTCTTGCTTCACATTCTGTGGTCTGGGCCTTTATGCAAGGGGTAACACATATTAATCCGCCAGTTGTGTCACCTTTGTGTCCATGGGACTTGAATTTAGTTTTGTCGGTATTACAAAAACAGCCTTTTGAGCCGATATGCCATATTCCCTTGGTCCTTTTGACAAGGAAACTGGTTTTTAGGTTGCTATATCCTCTGCAAGAAGGGTATCAGAGTTGGCTGCTTTTTCCTGTAAAGAGCCATATTTAATTATTCACAAGGACAAGGTGGTGTTACGTCCTCATCCAACCTTTCTACCTAAAGTAGTGTCAGGTTTTCATCTGAACCAGGTGGTTGTTCTGCCTTCATTATTTCCAGAACCTTGTTCTGTGAAAGAAAAGTCATTACATTCTCTTGATGTAGTGAGAGCAGTTAAAGTCTATCTGAAGGCGACTGCTCAGATTCGGAAAACTGATGTTTTGTTTGTTCTGCCAGAAGGCCCCAGGAAGGGGCAGGCAGCATCAAAATCTACTATTTTGAAGTGGATTCACCAAGTTATTATTCAGGCTTATGGTTTGAAAGGGAGAGTTCCACCTTTTCAAGTTAGAGCGCACTCTACCAAAACAGTTAGTGCTTCATGGGCGGTGCATCACCAAGCCTCCATTACTCAGATCTGCAAGGCCGCAACTTGGTCTTCAGTCCATACATTCACTAGATTCTATCAGGTGGATGTAAAAAGGCATGAGGGTATCGCTTTTGGGTGCAGTGTGCTGCAGGCAGCAGTATAGGTCCTCATGTATGATGGCGTCCTGCTTTTGTTTGTGTCTCCCTCCCCTCAGATGGCATTGCTTTGGGACATCCCACATAGTAATTACTATGATGCTCTGTGTCCCGTGATGTACGATAAAGAAAATAGGATTTTTTTAACGGCTTACCTGCAAAATCCTTTTCTTGAAGTACAACTCGGGACACAGAGGTCCCTCCCCTCTTGTTGGGTACTTATTGCTTTGCCACAATAACTGAGGTACTTCCTGTATGGGAGGAGTTATATAGGGGGAGACTTCCTGTCTTGGGCGTGCCAGTGTCCATCACCTGAAGGTGGCCTATTACCCACATAGTAATTACTATGATGTGTCCCGTGATGTACTCCAAGAAAATTATTTTACAGGTAAGCTGTTATATATATATTTTTTATATATATATATATATATATATATATATATAATTCTGTGTAGCGGGGTCTTCAAAGTTAGTGGGATACACCTGGGGGTAGAGAGACCCAGGTGTGTAATTATGTCAGGGATTAGACCCCTTTTTCTTATTCGTGGAGGATTGGGTGGTGTAATATTCTCTTTGACCAGTGGGTGTCAGTGTACCTACTGGCTCGAGGTAGAATCACTACCACAGTGCTACCCTTCTTTGTCCCTTCCTGGAGATGGTACGGCTGGGGCGGGGAACCCGCCGTGGTGTCGATGGGAGGAGATAAAAGGGGGAGACGCCCTCGCCACGAGGTTCTTTTTTGGGAGAGATCATCTCTTCACGCACCCAGGCACCTTAGGCCTGGGTGCGGGCGGTTCAAGGTTCCGGCCTAGGCGCCCAAGGCCTGGCCGGAACGAAGATGGAGTCCATCCCGGGCACCTTCAGCCCGGGGTGAGGTACTATTAAGGAGGCCTGGGACCCGGTGACTCCGACTGGGTCCCGCGAGGGTGAAGTTGCTCCAGGGCGCCCCTTGCGAGGGGACCCGCATCTGAGGTGAGGAGGCTGGGGGGGGGGGTCACCCGTCCGAAGACCCGGTGTAGCGTCAACCCGGTGACGGATGGGCCTTCAGTAACTCCCTCGGAGGACATCTTCCCCTGATATGGGCTACAGCGCAGCGGAGGAGCTTTCATCAAGATTCCTGCAACCCCTGGTCATAGCACAGGGAGTGTAGGGACTAGGGACCTGTACAGTGCCTCGACCTGCTTCCCCATCGTATCATGCCGTTGCATTTGACTGTATGTGGAGATACGCAATAAACCTGAGTTTGGACTTTGATGGGTGTATGGACTCTGTTGATGGGAACAAAGAGAGATTCCGGCACGGAAGGACCTACCCTCATAACCAGCATACATTTGGCCCGAGGAAAAAGATTGATACTGGCCTTCACCTCACCCACATGCACGGGGAGGACATGGGCCGTAGCGCACCTCACTCTGTCGCTCGACATACCCCTAGTTAAAGAGGTCGGGGTGAGGCCGCTACATATATATATATATTGGATAGGCTTTGTAGCAAAAAGTAAACAATGTTGTTGTTTTTTTTCAAACGTTTTGGTATTTTTTCGTTTATATTGTAAAAAAATTTAAATCCAGTGGCGATCAAATACCACCAAAAGAAAGCTATATTTGTGTGAGAAAATCTAAATTTCATTTGGGTACAGCGTTGCATGACCACGCAATTACCAGTTAAAGTAGCGCAGTGCTGAATAGCAAAAAATTACCTGGTCATGAAGGGGGTAAAATCTTCCGGAGCTCAAGTAGTTAAGTTCTGACTTAGGTGTGACTTTCTAAGCTGTATGCTTGTCAGTGACTCTGAAAGTGTTTAAAATTATTCTGAAGTCAGAAGTTTTTTTTATCTTTATGCATTAAGATAAAATAACCTGTGTGCAGCAGCCCCCCTAATACTTACCTGATCCCCATCTCGATCCAGAGATATTGCATGAGAGTCTTGGCTGGCCGGGACTCTCTCTCATTGGCTGAGACAGCAGCGGGGCGCCATTGTCAATGAGAAGAGAGATGAGGCAGGGCCAAGTGGCCCTGTGTCTAAATGTCAAAGTAAAATTGTCCATTTTTTTTTTTTTTCCCCCCTCAACCTAGGTTTCTGTGCTATGTAAATATAGCTATTCATCTTTGTTACTGAATTATGTGCCTGAAGCAGTCTTTTGCTTAAATAGGTCAACTTCAGAGACATCAGGTCCTGGAAATCCCCTAAAAGTAACACTAAATAGTTTTTTTTTTATTTAAAAAAAAATTGTTATTTTTAAAAAAATTCCATTCAATTATGAATTCTTTTTTTTTTTTTTTTTTTTTTAAACAAAGTATGAATTCGTAACCCCCAAAAAAGTATCTTCTATTGCTCTCAGCCTCCTCCAAACCTCCAATTTTTTATTTTATTTTTTGCTACTGTGATCCAACTTTGTAGCTATGTTCATTCTCCATGAACCCACTCACTGTATGTAGGAATAAAGGACTAGGGACTATGGGATTTATAATGTGCATGAATAGAGCAGTGCACTGCTTGTTACAAACAAATGGAGGTTATGGGAAAAGGAGAGGTTCAGGAGCTCACAGAGGACACTAAAGGAGGCAGAAAAAAAATATGATTTCTCATAGTAAGAAATAGTTTCATAAAAAATAGATGACAGCCATTGACCGGCTCACGCAGATATACTGCAGCAGAATGTCTCTGCTGGGCGAAATCCCGTACATATACAGCTTTGCCCAGGCGAGCTACCAGAGGACGCGCCGGCTGCACAGCGGGGAACCCGATGCGTGTGGCCGGTGGGCGCGATCGCGCGCACGAGCTCCAGCATGGAGATTTGTGTGTGTAAACGCACAAATCCCTGTGCTATCAGAGGAGAGGAGACAGATCGTGTGTTCCTACAAAGTAGAAACCGCGATCTGTCATCTCTCCTAGTTAGTCCCATCCCCCAAAAGTTAGAACACAATGAGGGAACACAGTTAACCCCTTGATCGCCCCCTAGTGTTAACCCCTTCCCTGCCAGTGACATTTATACAGTAATCGGTGCATATTTATATCACTGATCACTCTATAAATGCCAATGGTCCCAAAAATGTGTCAAGTGTCCGATCTGTCCACAGCAATGTCGTAAATACCGCTAAAAATCGCAGATCACCGCCATTACTAGTAAAAAAAAAAAAAACGCCATAAATCTTTCCCATAGTTTGTAGACGCTATAACTTTTGCGCAAACCAATCAATATATGCTTATTGAGATTTTTTTGTTTTTACCAAAAATATGTAGAAGAATACATTTTGGCCTAAACTGTTGAAATATTTTATTTTTTTTTAAACATTTTGGGGGATATTTATTACAGCAAAAAGTAAAAAATATATATTTTTTTTTTTCAAAATTGAAGCTCTCTTTTTGTTGATAGCGCAAAAAATAAAAACCGCAGAGGTGATCAAATACCACCAAAAGAAAGCTCAATTTCTGGGAAAAAAGGATGTGAATTTTGTTCTGGTACAACGTTGCGCGACCACGCAATTGTCAGTTAAAGCGACGCAGTGCCAAATTGTAAAGTGGTAAAGGTCTGGTCAGGAAGGGGGTAAAATCTTCCGGGGCTGAAGTGGTTAAGTAGTGAATGTGTATGGATTTTTATTTTTTGGAGAATAAGGTTATCATTTGGTGTCAATAACAGCTGGAGGGCTGCCAGTTTGACATGTACCCAAGGCCGTCGGAACAGGACAAGCAAACCAAACAGCTGCTTGGGGCCCCGAGCTGTCCTGGGGCCCCACAGCAGTCGGTGCCCCCCCCTCCTGTGGTCGACGTCAATGTCCCGCGGCCCTCCCCTCCCGCGATCGCCCCCCCTCCCGATCATCGTCAGTGTCCTGCTGTCCATATACCCCCCGCTTCTCAATTTTTGAAAATTTGTCGGTTCAGCTTGGGGCCCCCAAATTCCTTCAAACGGCCCTGCATATACCACTAGAATTTTGTTCCAACATTTGTACAAAAATTCAGAAAAATCTTTCCTCAGAACTTTATGGACTCAACAAAGTTCATTTGAAAAAAATGTGTTCACCTGCCATGCCAGTGTTTCAATTCTATGTTCAATTTTACGACCCACTTTCCAATAAGTAATAGTTCCCCCCCCCCCAACCGAAAACCACACTCACAGTTCGAATTTCATTCATTTCTGAAAAATATGCTGTTCTTTTTTGATTTTCCTTGTCACTGAGGTCAAAGAAAAAAGTCATTTTGATGATCCACTTGTAATTGGGCAGCTTTATGCGTGGTACACACGATGAGCTTATCAGACGAATGATCGGCCATTTTTTTCATTTTGCATGCTAATCTCATATAGAAAATGAAGAGATTACTAAAGTGATAAATTCTCATACGACAGAATGACAATATGGAAGTGATGTAATGTGTTTTATTTATATTGCATTTTCAAACAACTGTACTGATTAAACCAAAATCGCACGATCTGATATCGTACGAGAAAAATTGTCATGCTTGTCCCATCGGAGAGTATTGGATGAACTGTCGTGATGGAGTCTTGAAACTGTGTACTTACGATCCGATTATCGTACAATCAAAAGCGGTATTTTTCCTCCGATTTTCTGATCGTGTGTACGGGTGGTCATTAGTCTCCCATGTATCTGTCACCCTCCTGCACGCTGTGCCCATGACATGATGAACAGAGAGCAGTCATAGGTGCAGGAACTGAACACAGAGCTGCTTGGTAGCTGCACCTTGGAAACATAAAAGACATAATTCACATTTTTTGGCTCCTGTTATTGACAAGCCTCAGGCAGCGGTGACACTACGATGGCTCCTGATATGTCCCGGTCATGCCGCTATCAGGATCACACTGAATAGCCGGCAGCCACTTTCAGCAGGTGACTCTCAGATCTCATGACTTGTTGCGTACTTTAACATCTGTACTTGTTAAAGAAAAGACTGCAGGAATTGGTAGATTAACCACTTCAATACCGGGCACTTTCGCCCCTTTCTGCCCAGGACAATTTTCAGCTTTCAGCGCTGTCGCATTTTAAATGACAATTACGCGGTCATGCTACACTGTACCCAAACTAAATTTTTATCGTTTTCTTCCCACAAATAGAGCTTTCTTTTGGAGGTATTTGGTCACCACCGGGGTTTTTATTTTTTGCTAAACAAACTAAAAAAGACTGACATTTTTGAAAAAAAAAACCTGATGGGCACTGATAGGTGGCACTGATGGGAGGTACTGGATAGGCAGCACTGATGAGGAGCTACTGACAGGCATTACTGATGGGGCACTAATTTGCACTTTTATGGGCACTGATTGGCACATTTATGGGCACTGATTGGCGTTCTTTATGAGGCACAGGCTGGCAGCTTAGGGGCAGTGATTGGCAGCTGATGGGCACCTCTGATGGGGGCTGCACTTATAATCAATGTGCTGATTATCTGCACAGACCCCCCCTGTGACAGGGAGAGCTGCCGATTGGCTCTCCCTGTCAGCGTGAACTGAGGAAAGCCGTTTACCGGCACTTCCTGGTTCATGCTGTGATTAATCACATGGTAAGAAGCCTCCGTCAGAGGCTACTTACCACAATCGGAGTTGCGGTGTGTCAGACTGACACACAATACCTACGATCGCCACACTGCGCGCCGGCTTGTTGTTCTAATCACGTCATATGACGTCGATCAGGATAAATAAACCACTTTGCTCACCTCGTATTGCTATATGGCGGGCGGCAAGTGGTTAAAGAGGAACTGCAGTCTGCTCACATAATTTGTAATAAAAATATCTTTGCCATTCTGAAGCTTCCCTTCAACCACTTTGCATATTATTTCGTATATATACTGTGATTTTGTACTTGCCAAATATGCTGCAGAGATATCCCTCAACTGAGTCTGACTGCAGTCATTTTAACTGTGGGCAGCTGAGGCTGCTACCAATTCACTTCCTGGATTAACACAGAGGCACACCTCCAGCTCTGCAGCGCTCATTGGCCCTCTTATGACTCACCCCCTCCCTTCCTGGCAAAACTCAGGAGAGTGAGAGAGAGCTGTGCATGATGTCCTAAGCCTATGCTAATGATCAGACAAGAAACAGGAAGTGGGCTGTATAAGGTATTTGCTGGCACAAAAAAAATGTTTTACTACCCAAAGTTGGATTTTAGCTGCGCCTCCTTCAGGCAACCCATGGACTTTGCCCAACAGGAGAAGCTGTCTGCAGCAGATCACACCACACAGCCAGTACACTAAACCCCTCCCCCTCCCCCTTCCCTACATGGGCAGAAGAGGAAAGAAATCAATGTGCACTTCCTCCTCCCGCCCCTCTCCTCCTGTCGGCCCACTTGCATTCACTTAGGTCATGAATGGGTCACGTTTAGCAGGCACTGTGCCCACAGAAAGCAACAGCGGATATAATTACTGCTGTGGCCACAAAACATAAAAGTGGCAGTGTGCGTACACTCAAACCCCGTGTTACCAACCATATGAAACAGACACTTTTCTCCAATCCATAAATGCCAATGAACAGAAGCTCTGACTGGGGGGGCACTCTGCCGGACTCTGATGTATAGGGGGACATCTGTTGAATTCTGGTGTATGGGGGGACCTCTGCCAGACTCTGATGTATGGGGGACCTCTGCCGGACTCTGATGTATGGGGGGGACCTCTGCCGAACTCTAATGTAAGGGGGGGACACTGCCGAACTCTGATGTATGGGGGACACTCTGCCGAACTCTGATGTATGGGGAGGACCTCTGCCGAACTCTAATGTAAGGGGGGGACACTCTGCCGAACTCTGATGTATGGGGGACACTCTGCCGAACTCTCATGTATGGGGAGGACCTCTGGAGAACTCTGATGTATGGGGACACTCTGCCGGACTCTAAAGTAAGGGGGGACACTCTGCCGGACTCTGATGTATGGGGGACACTCTGCCGAACTCTGATGTATGGGGAGGACCTCTGCCGAACTCTAATGTAAGGGGGGGGACACTCTGCCGAACTCTGATGTATGGGGAGGACCTCTGCCGAACTCTAATGTAAGGGGGGGACACTCTGCCGAACTCTGATGTATGGGGGACACTCTGCCGAACTCTGATGTATGGGGAGGACCTCTGCCGAACTCTAATGTAAGGGGGGGACACTCTGCCGAACTCTGATGTATGGGGGACACTCTGCCGAACTCTGATGTATGGGGAGGACCTCTGCCGAACTCTGATGTATGGGGACACTCTGCCGGACTCTAAAGTAAGGGGGGACACTCTGCCGGACTCTGATGTAGGAGGGACCTCTGCCGAACTCTGATATATGGGGAGGACTTTTTCCCAGTACCAATCCATTTTATTACACATAACTTAATTACTGAACGTACCTTTAGAAATATATTTACTAGGCTTGTGCAATTCGTTTCGTAACTAATTGAAATTCGTCCGAATTTAGCAACTTTCGGACATTCGGAAGCATTCGAATTTCCGAACAAAGCAATTACGAATAAGACCGAATCCGAAATAAATTATACCGCAAATAGCGAATGCCCGAATGTCTTCGGCATAATTCGTTATGAAAAAGTTACGAATGTACGAATCCATACGAAGCACAATAACACTCACTCTGCTCTGCTCTCTGCTTCTCCCACACCGTGCTGAACTCCCTCTCAAAATGGTGTACAGGGGCGGAGGTTATAGCCGCATGTAAAAAACGAAAGTAAAATACGAGATTTCGAATCCATTCGAAGCACAATAACACTCACTCTGCTCTGCTCTCTGCTTCTCCCTCACCGTGCTGAACCCTCTGAAAATGGTGTACAGGGGCGGAGCCTATAGCCGCATGTTAAAAACGAAAGTAAAATACGAGATTTCGAATCGTTACAAATAACCGCAATGTATTTAGAAAAGTACAAATCCATTCGAAGCACATTAGGCATAATAGGCAGCGTCGTTGTGAGAGAGACACGGAAAATTACGAATCAACGAACCCAAAAAAAGTTACGAAAGTAGGAGTTGTGTCCAGAATCAACGAAAAACAACGTACTCTACCGAAAGTACGAACCCAAAAAAAGTTACGAAAGTAGGAGTTGTGTCCAGAATCAACGAAAAACAACGTACTCTACCGAAAGTACGAATTATAAAGCAACAAAAAATTCAACGAAAAATGTCGCTTGCAAAAATACGAATGAGTCCGAACACGAAAAATCCCGTCTAGCAAAATTACGAATGATTACGAATCAACAGGACCGGAAAGAAACGAACCGAAACGGAACGAATTTTTCCGTTGTGCACAAGTCTAATATTTACCTAGAAAAATGGTAACGCGTTCAATACTTATTTTACCCGCTGTACATACTTACAATGGTCCAAGCTAGACCAATGTGACTGTATAAAACCGCTATACCTGGAATTCAGCTCTTTTATTTTTCATGAATATATACTGTATAATTTTGTTTCATTCCCCGGTTAGCTAATGTAAATGTGGCTGCTGCCTGCCCCGAAAAACTCCACAAGGTGAAGCGTAGGTATAGATTAGAATTGGGGAGGGTAAATGGCACTGCCAATATCTAAAAGTGTGTATGTGACACCAATAGTGTCAAAACAAAATCCTAATTACTCCTCATTAATGTGAACCGTCATACAAAATTCATCAAATCTGATCCAGGTGCTAATATAAGGTGTAATATTCTTGGTTTGTGCAAAAAATGAAAAATTGACCATCAATTGATACCAACAAATTAATTTATAAAGTAAAAAACATAAAGTGCTGGTGCAAATAATCATAGTCCAAAATAATTGTAGCAGGAAATGACAAATTAATAATGTTCTTATTGTGATTTTCCAAAGTGACTTGTGCAAAAATTCATCACAGCTTCTGTGCAAAAAAAGTGAGTTCCACTCGTGCTCCCCTCTTAGTTCCACACTCACCGGAAAGCAGTACCCCCCGCAGAGGTAAATCGCATATATGCAGAGTAGCCTCAGGTCTTGATACCAAATGGTTTAGCCTCCTCCCAAGCGTAGAAAATCATAAGATGTGTTTCACATATGGATGGATGGGAAAGATTGACACTTGTAGCGTAAATTAGGTAGTTTGTAATAGTGCCAGGGACAGTGACAATATAATATCCGAGGATCTGGAGCAGTGTGCATTCCACAGACCGAGTAATCAGAAACCGGAAGTGACGTGATTGTGCTCCAAGCTCTGACATACGTGTTTCGTCATCAGACGTCATCAGAAGCGGTGCCATCTTGGTGTACCTCACGTCTTATATATATGTGTGCGGGATTGCCATGACCACTAGGCCTGCTGGTCGTCCTATTCAATACTGAGACGGGATTGGTGTGTTGCTAATCATTAATTGGCATTCTCTGAGTGTGTAATATCAAACGTCCCTCGTAGACCAGGGTAAATAAATTGGCTAACCCTAGTTTAAATCTCAACGGAGGGGTAAATTATATCCTAAGCCCAAAAATGCGGACATACGTTAGACCCCTTTCACACTGGGACGGTTTCCAGGCGCTATTGCGCTAAAAATAGCGCCTGCAAACCGACCTGAAACAGCGGCTGCTGTTTCTCCAGTGTGAAAGCCCGAGGGCTTTCACACTGGTGCGGTGCGCTAGCATGACCGCTCCAAAAGTCCTGCTAGCCGCATCTTTGGAGTGGTGTGTCTACCGCTCCTTCACCGCTTCTGCCCATTGAAATCAATGAGACACCGCGGCTATACCGCCCGCAATGCGTCTCTGCAGAGGCGCATTGCAGGTGGTATTGACCCTTTTTCGGCCGCTAGCGGGGGTTGAAACTGCACTGCTAGTGGCCAAATACCGCCGCAATTCTGACGGTATAGCGCCGCTAAAAATAGCGGTGCTATACTGCCAGCGCACCTCCCGCCCCAGTGTGAAAGGGGCCTAACTGTACCCCCAGTGGTCAGGTGGAAAGTTGGCAGGCAACTCTGCACATATTGCAAAACAGATATTGTCCTGTAAAACTATATAAAATATGTACTTACCCGGTATGTTATATACTTGTATTAACTCCCAATTTGAATGTAAAAAAAAAAACACATACTGTGCATATAAACATATTACCTATTGAACATATTATAAAATGTATATAAATATAAAAAATGTCTAATAATATATACTGTATATGTATGTTTATCAAAACAATGGGCCTGACCATTGATTCTATTATTTGAGAAAACTTCATTCTATATCCAGGAGGTTATTATGAAATGGAAAAGATGGAAAAAAATGGAAAAGAAATACTCAGAAAGAAAAACCAACCAGAAAATCATCAAATACTGAGATTTAAAAATTGGATATAAAACAGTTGAAGTCAAAATCAATGTTGAGAACCCCAACCTATATATCCATTTTGTCTCATTTTGCAACACTTTTAGCTTTTTATTATCGCCTCTCCAGTGTCCCTTAATCTGATCTATCCCATAAAAGATGAGTCCTGTAGGGTCTTTACTGTGTACCTCTTTAAAATGTCTGGAAAGGTTGTGTTTGATCCTGACACATAGGGGCCTGGAGGTCCTGCCTACATATTGTAAACGGCATGGACATTCGATAACGTAAGTGACATGTGTGCTATTACATGTAATTAATTCTCTAATTGGATATGCTTTGTTTGTTACTCCAAATCTGAAGGATTCCTTTTTTCTTGCTTGTTTCTTGCTTATTCTACACAGTAGATATTTTTGACATCTATAAAACCCTGTCGTATTTGAAAATAATTTTACAGTTTTTGGGGTATGAATGATGTTGTGAAATAGATGATTCCTAAGAGTATTGGGGCTCTCTTTACACAAATTAGTTTTTTTGGAAGGATCTTGGATACAATTCTATCTCATTTTAAGATTGGCCAGTATTTTCTCACAATATGCTCTACTGATTGGTACTGTTTGTTAAACCCAGTGATAAAAGCCACATCGGTATATGGTTCCCCGTGTTCTTGTCCTTCTTCAGGACAGAGTATGCCCATTAATGATTAGCAACACACCAATCCCATCTCAGTATTGAACAGGACGACCAGCGAACCTAGTTGTCATGGCAATCCCACACACTATATAAGACATGAGGTGCACCAAGATGACGCCACTTCTGATGACGAAACGCGTAAGTCGGAGCTTGGAGCGCAATCACGTCACTTTACACTTTCTGATTATTCTGTGGAACGCACACTGTCCCAGATCCATGGATATTATATTGTCACTGTCCCTAGCACTATTACAGTGCTTGTTTTTTAAATAAGAAACTGCCTAATTGAATAAAACTAATTTATCAAATTTACGCTATGAGTGTCAATCTTTCCTATCCATCCATATGTGAAACACATCTTATGATCTAAACACGCTGCAGAGGAGGCTATCCCATTTGGTATCAAGACCTGAGGTTACTCTGCATATATGCGATTTACCCCTACGGGGGTACTACTTTCTGGTGAGTGTTGAACTAAGAGGGGAGCACAAGTGGAACTCACTTTTTTGCACAAGTCACTTTGGAAAATCACAATAAGAACATTATAAATTTTTGTAATTTCCAGCTACAATTATTTTGGACTATGATTATTTGCACCAGCATTTTATTTATGTTTTTTATTTTATGATTTCATTTGTTGGTATCAATTGATGGTCACTTTTGCATTTTTTGCACAAATTAAGCATATTACACCTTATATGGATCAGATTTGATGAATTTTGTATGCAGGTTCACATTAATAAGGAGTCATTAGGATTTTGTTTTGACACTATTGGTGTCACATACACACTTTTAGATATTGGCATCGCCATTTACCCTCCCCCAATTCTAATCTATGAATATATACTGTTATGCTGCGTACACACGATCGTTTTTAATGACGAGAAAAATTAAATTTTTTAAAATGGTCATTAAAAATGATCGTGTGTGGGCTTTCCAGCATTTTTCCAGACGAGAAAAACGCAGAGAATCACGACGAGATAAATTGGAACATGCTCTAATTTTTCACGTCGTTTTTTACATCACGTCATGAAAAACGGCCGTGTGTGGGCTTTAACGACGTGAAAAAAAATGCGCATGCTCAGAATCAAGTATGAGATGGGAGCGCTCGTTCTGGTAAAACTAGCGTTCGTAATGGAGATAGCACATTCGTCACGCTGTAACGGACTGAAAAGCGCGAGGCTGAAAAGCGCGAATCGTTTTACTAACATGAAGGGTGGCGCCATCCGAATGGAACTTCCCCTTTATAGTGCCGTTGTATGTGTTGTACGTCACCGCGCTTTACTCAAACATTTTTTTTCACGATAGTGTGTAGGCAAGGCAGGCTTGAGAGGAAACACGAAAAATCCCGTCGAGAAAAATGCAGTTTTTTTCAATGACATTAAAAATGATCATGGTTTTTGAAAAAGCGTTCAACAACACCTCAATGGCTTTTAATAATAAAGCCAAAAGTATTTTTTTGTAAGAAAATGCTGCGAGTCAGCCAGTAGAAATCTATATTGTTTCCTGACTTAACATCCTGGTGGGATGGAGCAGTATGAATGAGACAATATCCCACCACACAATGGGAACACATACTGTATGTTCTGTTCAGTTCCCCTTTGCCTTAGTTGTAATAGAGGCAGCGAGGGGAGTAGTCCATCCTTTTCCCTCTCCACCCTTCCTTCAGGGAGGAGATTGTATTAGCTGCAGCTTGTCTGGGGAGACTGGTGAACCAGACCTTCCTATTCACACCAGCAAAGCTGCAGCCAAACTACTGCAAGGGAGATGCGTACCCTTCTGTTATCTATAGGACCAGCATGGCACCGGGTGACTGTGCGGAGTGAGGATCCAGTACTCAGTATCACAACTGACAGCAGAGGCCGTGAGATGCAGCAAGACCTCCTCATTGGCTGATACGATACAGTGTGTAGGTAAGAATCTTTCCACAGGTATGACAAGTGAAGACTTGCTCAGTCATCACCTCTAATAATAATAAAATCCTTGGCTGACTTTTGCATTTATGTTCTGTATTAAGTGGAAACTACTACTTGAAATGCAGAACCTTACTTGAAGTCTATCTAAAGCCATGTTTTTTTACTTTTGGTATAAGGTCTTGAGAGGTAAGAACCCATGTCAGATATTTAGTGCTGTCTGGGGAGATTCTCTCTCTCTCTCTCGCTCTCTAATTTTCCTGCTGACAACATACATAAGCAGTAACTCAAAAAAAGTTGATGTCTCAATTCTAGGACATGGCCCAGACCAAGCATTAGCAGAACAGAGCGCCATGTTGTCACCAGTCAAATGTCCCCATTGGAATATTTCCCTTTATTCCTGTTCTGGTGTCCACTCAAAATTTGGGATTTATTTATTACTGGTACTTATATAGTGCTGTGAATTTACACAATGCTTTACATACAGTATATATTGTACATTCACATCAGTCTTTGCCCTCAAGGAACTTACAATCTAAGGTCCCTAACTCCCATTCATATACATACTAGGGCCAATTAAGACTAGGGACCTTAACGCAGGAGCCAATTAATCTTCCAGCATGTCTTCGGAGTTTGGTAGGAAACTGGAGTACTTGGTGGAGACCCACGCAGGCACAGGGAGAACATGCAATCTCCGTGCAGGTAGTGCTTGGGATTTGAACTGATGACCCTAGTGCTGCTAGGTGGAAGTGCTAACCACTTAATTCCCAATGGCATTGATCACATATATGACAACTTTCCTAGCAATTCCGAGGCAGTTGGCATCTATATAACCAAAGTCACCAGGACCTAAAGTGATAGAAAATCCAAACTTTTCAGTTGTTATTAGAACAGGAATTGAGGGGAAATCTTCCAATGGGGTAACTTGCTACAGTGACAGCTGTCTGTCAAGATGCCATTTATTTCACTTAAGCCCTGTACACACGATCGGATATCCTATGGATTCTAATCCAATGGTTTTGTCCATCGGAAATCCGATGAAACTGACTTCCATCAGTCTTGCCCACACACCATCAGTCAAAAAACTGACCGTTCCAAACGCGGTGACGTAAAACACTCCGATGAGCCGAGAAAAATTAAGTTTAATGCTTCTGAGCATGCGTCGACTTGATTCTGAGCATGCGTGGGTTTTTTATCCGATGGACTTGCCCATAGATGATCGGAATTTGCTATCGGTTTTTGATCCATCGGAAAAATTTAAAACATGTTCTATTTTTTAAAACCGATGGTAAAAAGACCGATGGGTATCATACACGATCGGTTTGTCCGATGAAAAAAGTCCATCGTGTGTACAGGGCTTTAGGAGAGATTTTTCCTCAGATTTCCTATTGTGTCTAGGACAAGGTGTGAAGGGAAATCTCCCCAGTAGAACATAAAAGGCATAAAATAAAAAAAGTGGGGGGGGGGGGGTTAACCATTCAACCTTAGTTTAACATACATTTTGAAAATTAGAATTTATTAAGATTTAGTTGCCATTCACGCCTATTCATTTTGATGCAAGTTAACACATGCTCACAGGTTTGTCATTGGATTTTATGGTGCTAACTCATATCTAAGTGGCGTGTTGATGACGAGAGGGTGAGGTGCCCAAAAACACATCCAACTTTTAATGCATCAATGCTTGTTTTAAGGACCTATTGATTGGAAAAGCATCACATGTCAACACCCTTTTGTCCAAGGCAATACAAAAACTCATGATAAACCCAGACACCTAGGTGTAATGCCAGCATGTTTAGCTTTCTACTTTCCTTGCAAAGAGGAAGCTACTAAATGGCAAATGCAGTATTGATATTATTATTACAGGTACTTATATAGCGCTGCTAATTTACGCAGCGCTTTACACATATATATTGTACATTCATATCAGTCCCTACCCTTAAGGAGCTTACAATCTAAGGTTCCTAAAGGCCCATACACACGATTAGACTTTTTGACAACAAACCTCCGACGGACCTGTTTTTGCAGACATCCCGACCAGTATGCTCCATCGGACAAACTTTTTCGCTTTTTCATCGGACAAATGTTCACTGTGAGAACAGACAAACTTTCCGGCAACAAATGTCCTACGTCGGCTAATCCAATCGTGTGTACACAAGTCCATCGGACTAAAGTAGAAAAAGTACAAACACGCATGCTCAGAACCAGTGCTAAAGATCAGACAACAGTAGCACAAGTTGCCCAAAGGATGGCGGTAAAGAGCAAAAAAAAACATGTAGTACGTCTATTACGTCACTACGTTCGTGTTTGTTGGCTGAAAAAGTCCTGCCGTGTGTATGCATACCAAGTTCACGGCAGTGTTAATTTTGGCAGCAAATTTCGATTTCGTTTTAGTCTTAGTCTTAGGACTAAAATGGCATTTTGGTTTTAGTCCCATTTTAGTCTTCTGCAATTGTTTTAGCTTTAGTCGTATTTAGTCGACTAAATCTCCAGTATATTTTAGTCTACTAAAACTCATTTTAGTCATCTAAAATCTAATGGTGTAATTAAATTGTAATGCATTGGTTAACATTTCTCTACAATGTCCAAACTCATTATATACTGCTGGAGTGAAAAATCTCATATGTTATTATTTATGGTATTAAGGTATGAACATGCACTACAGACCAGTGTTAATTTTGAAGTCAAATTTCTATTTAGTTTTAGTCTTAGTCTTTTGACTAAAATGCCATTTTAGTTTTAGTCGTATTTTAGTCATCTCAATTGTTTTAGTTTTAGTCGACTAAAATAGTATTAATTTAGTCGACTAAAATATTTTAGTCAACTAAATTAACACTGGTTCACGGCCAACGCCCATTCGGAGCAAAATCCACGGAAAAGTCAGTTGGAAGTCCAATCGTATGTATGAGGCTTAACTCGCGTTCATACATACACAAACTAGGGCCAACTTAGAAAGGAGCCAATTAACCTATCAGTACCTGATGTTTTAAAATGATGTTGCTGCTGTTTGTACAGCCCGTGAATACACCACACTGACTGCTATTCATACACTTAATATTCTTAGTTTGGACATGCTCAGCAATGTACAAATAAAAAAAAAGCTTTTACAGTGGCTATAGATTTTCTTAATAGATATGGGTTTGGGTTGAAGCCATTATCAATACACATAGAGAAAATACCAACTCCAGGTTTGCTTATTATTTACAAAGGTTGGTTTTTCATGTTTTACATATAACCAATATAGTGATCTATACCTTAAAGCGGAGGTCCACCCAGATTTTTATTTTTTTTAAAAGTCAGCAGCTACTAACCGTGTAGCTGCTGACTTTTAATAAGGACACTTACCTGTCCTACTCGCCCGCGATGTCGGTCCCCCGATGACGATCGATCACTGCTGGCAGGTCCCGGCTCCTCCATCCTGACTAAGGGAAACAGGCAGTGAAGCCTTACGGCTTCACTGCCCGTTTCCTATTGCGCATGCGCCACTCGCGCGGCGCTTTGTGAATGGGCGGCTTGCCTCCTGGGATACACACAGTTCCCAGAATGCAGCGCGCCCCATTCACAAGAGGAGGAAACGGAAGTTCTCAATCCGAGGATAGGGAAGAGGCAAATAAGAGGCAGATTAGGGGACTTCCGCATAGCAACGGGCATTTCGGGTGAGTATAACATTTTTTTTTTCTATTAATTTTTGTCTTATTTTTTTTTTTTTAGGAATTTTAGTGTAAAAAAATTTTCAGGGTGGACCTCCGCTTTAAGCTGGTCATACACTAGTAGATTTCCCACAAACATTCATACCAACATTCGTATGAAAATTCTCATCATCAGTACATTCAATGACTTGACAATGCTTGCTCTTAAAATTTTACTTTGGAAAGAATGGACTTTCCTAAACAAAAACCGCAATCACTGTTAGAAATTAATTTGTTTAAGAAAAAATTTACATCCTGTTCCTTCCAATGTTCACTGTGGTCAAATAAGAACGTTGAATTTGACCCCACTACTGATGAGAAAATCAAACGAATCCTATTAAAACAAATCTAAAAAAAAAAATTCTACTGATGCATGGCCAGCCGCACCACCCCCCATGGTCGGTCACCAGCCCCGCACTTACCCCCATCTATCGGGCAGCGCTACCTCCGGGCGACGGGCGGCGGCATCTGCTGTGCGTCTCCTGCCTCCTCCCCTCTCCTAGGCGGCCAATAGGATCGGTTCTCCTTTTGGCCAATCGGGTGACGGGTCTCATGACCCGCTTCCTGATTGGCTGGGAGGAGAATCAGGAAGACTATAGCGAATATTAATTTTCTATTGTCACACAACTGACTCTAATCACGTGCTTCAAAAAAAAAAAACGCATTGAAATCTATGCGTCCGGCGCCCCGCATGTAGATTAGGGGGCCGGACGCATGGATAGGGGGGCGGCGCACCTGCGCCCTGCGTTGTGGGCCGGCACTGCTTGGGATGCAGATTTTAACTGGCGGCACCACCTGTCAAACTTGCCCATTGAGTTGAATTGGAGTCCGTGTGCGGTGTGATTGTTTACTACAAAATTCCCTTTGGGATTGAAAAAAAATTATAGGCAAACATTTAGTATTGCGTTCCTGAACATCTGCCAACTGCTGCTATACCACCCTCTGAAAAATGATTCACCTCTGATCACCTTCCAGGGGATGATAATCACTACTGCCAGTGTGAAAGAAGCCTGTAGGGCATAACCATAACCTACATGTAGGACATAACCATAACCTGCATGTAGGACATAACCATAACCTGCATGTAGGACATAACCATAACCTGCATGTAGGACATAACCATAACCTACACGTAGGACATAACCATAACCTACACGTAGGACATAACCATAACCTACACGTAGGACATAACCATAACCTACACGTAGGACATAACCATAACCTGCATGTAGGACATAACCATAACCTGCATGTAGGACATAACCATAACCTGCATGTAGGACATAACCATAACCTACACGTAGGACATAACCATAACCTACACGTAGGACATAACCATAACCTACACGTAGGACATAACCATAACCTGCATGTAGGACATAACCATAACCTGCATGTAGGACATAACCATAACCTGCATGTAGGACATAACCATAACCTGCATGTAGGACATAACCATAACCTGCATGTAGAACATAACCATAACCTGCATGTAGAACATAACCATAACCTGCATGTAGGACATAACCATAACCTGCATGTAGGACATAACCATAACCTGCATGTAGGACATAACCATAACCTGCATGTAGGACATAACCATAACCTGCATGTAGGACATAACCATAACCTGCATGTAGGACATAACCATAACCTGCACGTAGGACATAACCATAACCTGCATGTAGGACATAACCATAACCTGCATGTAGGACATAACCATAACCTGCATGTAGAACATAACCATAACCTGCATGTAGGACATAACCATAACCTGCATGTAGGACATAACCATAACCTACATGTAGGACATAACCATAACCTGCATGTAGGACACAACCATAACCTGCATGTAGGACATAACCATAACCTGCATGTAGGACATAACCATAACCTGCATGTAGAACATAACCATAACCTGCATGTAGGACATAACCATAACCTACATGTAGGACATAACCATAACCTGCATGTAGGACACAACCATAACCTGCATGTAGGACACAACCATAACCTGCATGTAGGACATAACCATAACCTGCATGTAGGACATAACCATAACCTGCATGTAGAACATAACCATAACCTGCATGTAGGACATAACCATAACCTGCATGTAGGACATAACCATAACCTACATGTAGGACATAACCATAACCTGCATGTAGGACACAACCATAACCTGCATGTAGGACACAACCATAACCTGCATGTAGGACATAACCATAACCTGCATGTAGGACATAGCCATAACCTACATGTAGGACATAACCAATCGGAAACTATCTTTGTGCAGTATAATGTATTCCAAGGCTGTTAAGTCAAATTATACATTCAACATAGATACACTTTTATTACACTGTTACTACCATTTGCAAAATATGTAGTTGTTATGTTTATATGTTTTTACAACTGTTCTCATGGTGCCTACAGATCACAGCGTGGAATCACTGATGGCAGATGTAGTGTGAGTTGTGTGACAAGATGTACAGGTGAGCTACTCTATAATTAAATTGTCTGCAGACACAGTGCTATAGGAATTTCATTGTCATGTGTTGTGGAAAGGACATTTCTGGTCTGAACGAAAGGTGTGCATCTATTCATGCTTTAATTCTATGAAAACATGTGCTACTGTATCTTGTTTTCAGTTATGTGCAGAATTTCAACAAGCTCAAGTTTAGCTTTCTAATTAATCCTTCCTGTAACCTTTGTTATGCATTTTTCATATTGATTTTATTAGACAAGAATTACTGGCAAAACCAATTATTCAGCAATAAGAATCAATAATATTAGCTCTATATGTGTGTGTTTGCATTTTGTCTTTGGTTGCACTGTTGGGAAAAGAAGCGATCAATATTACATTATTACTGTAGCTTTAGTATAATTTTGCATCATAATTTTTTGGACTTTGTTTGGGGTACAAAGTGGAACCTTGCAATATTCAATAATAAATGTGCCAGTCTACCTAAAAGTGATCTGGTTATAGATGGAACCAGATGGGCACCATTCCGTGTCTAAAAGCGAAACTACAGTGCCTTGAAAAGGTACATTTTGTCATGTTACAACCAAAAACGTAAATGTATTTTATTGGGATTTTATGTGATAGACCAACACAAAGTGGCACATAATTGTGCAGTGGAAGTAAAATGATAAATGGTTTTAATTTTTTATTTACAAATAAATATCTGAAAAGTGTGGCGTACATTTGTATTCAGCCCCCTTTAGACACCTTTCACACTGGGGCGGGCAGGTGCGGTGGCGGTATAGCAGCGCGATTTTCAGCGCTGCTATACTGTCGTTCTTACCGCGGTATGCGGTCGCTAGGGGGGTTAATTTAACCCCCGCTAGCGGCCGAAAAAGGGTTAATACCGCCCGCAAACCGCGGCTATTGCCGCAGTTTGCGGGCGGTATTACCGCGCTGTCCCATTGATTTCAATGGGAGACCGCGGTAAAGGAGCAGTGAACACACCGCTCCTTTACCGCTGTAAAGAAGCGGCTAGCAGGACTTTTGGAGCGGTCCTGCTAGCGCACCGCTTCAGTGTGAAAGCCTTCGGGCTTTCACATTGAAGACACAGGGCAGGATTTTTTCATGCGGTATAACAGCGCTATTATTAGCGCTAAACTGCATGAAAAACGCCCCAGTGTGAAAGGGGCCTTACTCTGATACCCCTAACTAAAATCTAGTGGAACCAATTGCCTTCAAAAGTCACCTAATTAGTAAATAGAGTCCACCTGTGTTTAAATAAATGTCAGTATAAATACAGCTGTTCTGTGAAGCCCTCAGAGTTTTGTTAGAAAACCTTAGTGAACAAACAGCATCATGAAGGCCAAGGAACACACCAGTCAGGTCAGGGATAAAGTTGTGAAAACGTTTAAAGCAGGGTTAGGTTATAAAAAAATATCCTAAGCTTTGAGCATCTCATGGAACACTATTTAATCCATCATCCAAAAATAGAAAGAATATGGCACAACTGCAATCCTACCAACATATGGAGGTCCACCTAAACTGACAGTGCAGGCAAGGAGAGCATTAATCAGAGAAGCAGCCACAGCTCAGATGGGAGAATCTGTCCACAGGACAACTATTAGTCGTGCACTCCACAAATCTGGCCTTTACGGAAGAGTGGCAAGAAGAAAGCCATTGTTGAAAGAAAGCCATAAGAAGTCCCGTTTGCAGTTTGAGAGAAGTCATGTGGGGGACACAGAAAACATGTGGAAGAAGGTGCTCTGGTCAGATGAGACCAAAATTGAACTTTTTGGCCCAAAAGCAAAAAGCTATGTGTGGCAGCAAACTAACACTGCACATCACCCTGAACACACCATCCCCACTGTGAAACATGGTGGTGGCAGCATCATGTTGTGGGAATGTTTTTCTTCAGCAGGGACTGGGAAGCTGGTCAGAGTTGATGGGAAGATGGATGAGGCCATATACAGGGCAATCGTAGAAGGAAACCTGTTAGAGTCTGCAAAAGACCTGAGACTGAGGCGGTGGTTCACCTTCCAGCAGGACAACAACCCTAAACATACAGCCAGAGCTACAATGGAAGTCTTGTCTTGATGACATCGTGCATAAGGGTGACTTGACAAATGGGTACATAGGTCCCAAGTCAGACTGGCGACTTAATGCTTGTGTTGACTTGGCTTTGAAGCTGTACAGCACACTTTGCTACAACTTCTTATGGTTTAGATCGAAGCATATTCATGTGTTAGAATGGCCCAGTCAAAGTCCAGAACTAAATCCCATTGAGAATCTGTGGCAAGGCTTGAAAATTGCTGTTCACAGACGCTCTCCATCCAATCTGACAGAGCTTGAGCTATTTTGTAAACAAGAGTGGGCAAAAATGTCACTCTCTAGATGTGCGAACCTAGTAGAAACATACCCAAAAAGACTTGCAGCTGTAATTGCAGAGAAAGGTGGTTCTACAAAGTATTGACTCAGGGGGGCTGAATACAAATGCAAGCCACACTTTTCACATATTTATTTGTAAAAAAAATTGAAAACCCTTTTTCATTTTCCTTCCACTTCACAATTATGTGCTACTTTGTGTTGGTCTATCGCAGCCCTCCAAATTTCCACTCGCCTGCTTGCATTTTGCGAGTGGATTTTGAGGGCTGGGCGAGTGTAGGCTGCCTGGGGGCGGTCGTGGGGCAAGGGAGAGAGAGGAGAGAGAGGAGAGGAGGAGATGCTGCCGCCACCGCCGCCGCCGCATTGATCAGCGCGCGGGGAACATAACAGCTTTCATTTCAATAGCTGTGTGTTCCCCGTCTTCATATATAGCCCCTCCCCCTTGTCCGGGCACTTTGATAGACAGATCACCCACCCCAGGATTGGGCAGGTGATCTGTCTATCAAAGTGCCGGGAAAAGGAGGAGGGGCTGTGACGGCACGCGCGGCGTGGCATTTCAGGACATATGGCTGCATTTGGGGACATGGCTGCATTTCAGGACATATGGCTGCATTTGGGGACATGGCTGCATTTCACGACATATGGCTGCATTTGGGGACATGGCTGCATTTCAGGACATATGGCTGCATTTGGGGACATGGCTGCATTTTAGGACATATGGCTGCATTTGGGGACATATGGCTGCATTTGGGGACACAAGGCTACATTTGGGGACACATGGCTGCATTTGGGGACACATGGCTACACATGGCTGTATTTGTGGACACAAGGCTGCATTTGGGGACACATGGCTACACAAGGCTGCATTTGGGGACAGATGGCTGCATTGGCGTCACAGGCTGCACTGGCGGACACAGGCTGTATTGGCGGACACGGGCAGGCTGCAGTTTTGGACAAAGTTGTTGTTATTATTTATTTTTATAACTTAATTCTGCATAAAACATTTAAGTGTCATTTCATGAGATAATTTGAGGGCGTGATTAGGGGCGGGGCATGGTAGGGGTTGGGCCCGGCAACTGATGGCGAGTAACCCTTGAGCTTAGGATTTGAAATTTTGAGCCCTGGTCTATCGTATGAAACCACCCCCTCCCCCCCCCCCCCCCCAAAAATTTTTTTTTTTTACATTTCAGGTTGTAACATGACAAAATGTGGAAAATCTCAAGGGGTGTGAATACTTTTTCAAGGCACTGTAAACCCACAAGTTTAATAGTTTCCCCAAACTGGTACATTCAAGCTATGCCTTGAATTAGAACTGCTACAGTTACTAGTTTGCTTATGTTTTCTCTCAACCAAATGGTCAAGCAATCAAATAGCGGGTGTCATAACCGATCACATGTGCAGCACCATGGCAACTGCAGATCAAACAGAAGCTGCGACTGTCCTGTCATTATAGTGAACTGGGCCAGCTGCTGAACTTACGCACTCAGAGCCACAGCAGGAAAATAGGATTTTTATAACAGCTTACCTGTAAAATCCTTTTCTTGGAGTACATCACGGGACACAGAGCGACATAGTCATTACTAATGGGTTATATAGTTACCGTCAGGTGCTGGCACTGGCAACTTCCAAAACCGGAAGTACCCTCCCCTATATAAGCCCCTCCCATCCGGGAGCACTCAGTTTTGTAGCAAAGCAATAAGTGTCCCCAAAGAGGGGCGGGAGCTCTGTGTCCCGTGATGTACTCCAAGAAAAGGATTTTACAGGTAAGCTGTTATAAAAATCCTATTTTCTTTCTCGTACATCACGGGACACAGAGCGACAGTCATTACTAATGGGATGTCCTAAAGCAATGCCAAATGAGGGGGGGGGATACACCATATATAAGCTGAGCGCTATCAGACATGAGGATCTTTTGCGGCCTGCAACACACTGCGCCCAAAGGCGACATCCTCCTGACTTCTAACGTCCACCTGGTAGAACCTAGTAAACGTGTGTACCGAAGACCATGTTGCGGCCTTACAGATTTGAGCCAGGGAGGCCTGGTGATGCACTGCCCATGAAGTTCCAACTGCTCTCGTGGAGTGCGCCCTAACTTTGAACGGAGGCGGTCTACTTCTCAAGCTATAGGCTTGTATTATGACCTGTCGAATCCACTTGGCTAAAGTAGATTTTGACGCTGCCTGACCCTTTCTGGGGCCTTCCGGCAGAATAAACAAAGTATCCGTTCTGCGAATCTGAGCAGTGGCTTTTAGATAAGCTTTAACTGCTCTTACTACATCCAAAGAATGCAATAACTTTTCCTCTACCGAAGTAGGCTTGGGGAAAAAAGAAGGAAGAACCACATCTTGGTTCAAATGAAAACTCGATACCACCTTAGGAAGAAAGGCTGGATGAGGACGTAACACTACTCTGTCCTTATGGATAACCAGATATGGCTCCTTACAGGACATAGCTGCTAATTCCGATACTCTTTTAGCCGAACAAATGGCTACTAGAAAAATCAATTTCCTGGTGAGAAGCACTAAGGAAATATGCTGTAATGGTTCAAATGGTTGTTTCTGTAGAACCGACAGAACCAAGTTTAGATCCCATGGACATATGGGAATATTAACCGGAGGACTAATACGCATCACTCCTTGTATAAAGGCTTTGACTAGTGAATGCGAAGCCAAGGGCCTTTGAAAAAATATTGACAAGGCCGAAATCTGACCCTTGATAGTACTCAAGGCAAGCTTCCTATCTACAGCCCATTGTAGGAAGTCCAGAATCCTACCTATTACGTATTTACGTGGATGCCATTTCTTGGCTTCACACCAGGCGATGTACGCCTTCCAGATTTTATAGTAGATCTGCCTGGATACCGGCTTCCTGGCATTGATCATGGTAGATACCACAGCATTAGAGAGCCCTCTCTTTTTTAGAATGTGGGCTTCAATAGCCAGGCCGTCAAACCTAGGGCTGGTAAGGAAGGGTGGTATATCGGTCCCTGCGAAAGCAGGTCCGGACGATGTGGGAGGGTCCAAGGACTCCCCACAGACATTTTTACAATCTCCGCGTACCATGCTCTTCGGGGCCACGCTGGAGCCACCAGAATCACTGGTTTCTTTTCTACCCTGATTCTGCGGAGTAATCGAGGTAACAATTGTGGCGGTGGGAATGCATATATCAGCTTGAACTGATCCCAAGGGAACACTAGGGCATCCGAGCCGCACGCTAGGGGATCCCTTGCCCAAGAGACAAACCTGTCCACTTTTGTGTTGAATCTGGATGCTAGCAGATCTACATCCGGTGTTCCCCACCGCTGACATATTGTCCGGAAAACCTCGGGATGAAGGGACCATTCCCCTGGGCATAATTGTTGGCGACTTAGAAAGTCCGCCTTCCAATTCTCCACCCCTGGAATGAATACCGCAGATATGGCTGGGACATATCTTTCTGCCCATCTCAGGATGTAATTTACTTCCCTTTGGGCTGCACGACTCCTGGTGCCCCCCTGACGATTGATATATGCCACTGCTGTGGCATTGTCTGACTGAACTCTGACAGGGGACCCTTGGAGTTTGGATGTCCATGCTACTAGGGCATACCGGGCTGCTCGTATCTCTAAGAGATTGATGGGCAGGGCCTTTTCCGCATCCGACCATCTGCCCTGGAGAGACCATTGCTCCAGTACTGCTCCCCAGCCTATAAGGCTGGCATCTGTAGTGACCACCTTCCAGGAAATCGGACTGAAGGATTTCCCTCTTTCCAGATTCTGGGGAACCAACCACCAGCGGAGGCTCCTGCGAACGGAAGGGGACAAGGACATTGGTAAGTCCAGAGCCTGAACTTTTTTGTTCCAGGCTGACAGTATGGCCCTTTGCAACTTCCTTGAATGGAATTGACCGTAGGGTACTGCTTCGAATGATGCCACCATTTTTCCCAGCAGCCTCATGCACAGGCGTATGGATGGCTGTCTTTTTGAACCCACTAAGTGGATCAAATCTCTCAAAGACGACCCCTTTTCTTGAGGCAAGAAAATCTTTCTCTGGTCTGAATCCAGCCTTAGCCCCAAGTATTCCAGACTTTTGACTGGTTTTAGGGCTGACTTGTCTCGGTTGATAATCCAACCGTGATATTCCAGATACTTGATCGTCTCGTGAACAACCACTTCTAGTTTTTCCACTGAGTGGTCTATCAGCAACAAGTCGTCTAGATATGCCATTATCGTTACACCTCGTGTTCTTAGATTGGCCAATAATGGGGCCAGAATTTTTGTGAACACTCTTGGTGCTGTGGCCAGACCGAAGGGTAAGGCTCTGAACTGAAAATGGCGCCCTTCTACCGCAAAGCGTAGAAATTTTTGGTGGGCTGGAAAGATGGGGATGTGCAAATAAGCATCTTTGATGTCGATCGAGGCTAACCATTCCTCCCCTTGTAGGGCAGTGGCTACCGATCGGATCGACTCCATCCGGAAAGTCCTGATATGTAGGAATTTATTTAGCCCTTTTAGATTTAATATGGGCCTCACGTCCCCGTTTGGCTTCGGAACTGTAAAGAGGTTTGAGTAAAACCCGAACCCCCATTCTTCCAGGGGAACCTCTATAATTACTGCTTGAAGCAATAATTGTTCCAGTGCCAACAGGAGGGATCCTCTCTTCTGGGGATCCCTTGGCACGTTTGACCTTATAAAGCGGGAAGGAGGGGAGTTTTTTAACTCCAATTTGTATCCCAGATTTACTGCGGAGAGCACCCATCTGTCTCGGATCGTGTCCCGCCAGGTTTCTGTGAACAACTGAAGTCTTCCCCCCACCCGATTGGGTGGGGGCAACCCTTCATGCATTTGACTTTGGGGGAGGTTTTGTACCTCTCCTGCTCCAGGGCTTCTTGTTACCCTGCAACTGTCCCTGATTTTTACCTCCGGGATTTGACCGGGGAGGCCGTCGGAACTGTTTCACAGCCGATGTCCTAGGGACTGGAGAAGCCGGCCTCTTAAAGGAGGGACCTCTAACTCTATTTTTAACCGGCAAAAGTGTACTTTTACCGCTGGAAATTCTCTGGATATACTTGTCCAGGTCTTCCCCGAATAAGCGCTCCCCATGAAATGGGAAGCTGACCAGCAATTTTTTACAGGGAGCTTCAGCAGACCAGTTTTTGAGCCATAGAAGCCTGCGCATATGTACTACAGACAGCGTAAGGCGGGAGGCCTGATGGATTGAATCCTTTATAGCGTCCACCGCAAAGCATAAGGCTCTAGGTAGATCAGCTAGGGCAAGAGCCTGCTGATCCGGCAAGTCTCTTAAGACCTGTTTCAACTGATCCTTCACTGCTTGGCAGACCCCTATAGCTGCCACTGCTGGTTGTGTCACCAATCCTGCTGTAGAAAAAGCAGATTTCAATAATGACTCCAATTTTTTATCTATTGGGTCCTTGAACATTTGGACATTTTCCACCGGACATGTCAGTGATTTATTCACACAAGAGATGGCTGCGTCCACTGTAGGGACCTTCCATTTTCTGATGAACTTATCCTCCATGGGATAGACCACCGGAAATCTCTTGGGGGGAGTAAATATTTTGTCAGGATGCTCCCAATCCTGGTAAATGAGCCCCTCCAGTAAAGGATGGATCGGAAAGGAACAAACAGTCTGGGGAGCTTTTAGCGACCCCAACGAGGAGACAGAAGTGGAGGATGGCTCCGCAAGTGGCATTTTAAATGCTGATCGGACCATATTAGTCAGGGACTGAACCCATAACCTCTCAGCATGTGATGCTGAGAACGGCTCTTCCACTGTTGATTCCTCTACAACCGAATCAACCTCATCCTGATCCCCCTCAGGTAGGTCGACCTCTGTATGGGACTGTTGCTCTGTTAACAGGCACTCTGAGGGAGGAGACGGAGATCGAGCGCTTTTCTCCTGTGACAGGGAAGCAGCGATTAATGCTGACAATCTCTCTTCCAGTCCTCCCAGAGCTGAGGAAAAAACCTCCTCTGTTACATACACAGGAGCAGGTGAACTGAGGACAGCCACAGTACCAGGTACTCCTGGGGGTGCCCTACGGTCACTAACCTCTGATTCTTCAGGGGAGACTGGTGCAGCCAAAGCATGCCCAAGATCCTCAGAGCCCGATGGGACCCCCTATTCCTCCTGGAATTTCTAGTCCCGGAGTTTTTAGACGGCATATTCCTAAGCCACAAAGCTGAGGTATTCCAGCCGAAATACACCAGTTACTGATAATAGTCTAGCATAAATGCTGCTATAATAAACAGTTGGTGTCTACTAATGTGCCTTTCTAGGGGATGCCTGTATCAACCGCTTGCTGTATGCCTTTAAATGTTGCCAGCTCTGTCTCTGTACTTCATAGCCAGCTTACTACAATATTGTGGCTTTTTAAAACCTGCTGGGACGCCCGCACATGCGCAGAAGCGCTGCGGCGCGCACAGAGCGTCATCCCCCAGGCTCCGCCCCCTTTCCCGGCTCACCTCTATATATAGAGGCGCGTGCACGCGCACGCGCGCGGCCACGTGCGCCCTCGGCGCTAATTTCAAACATGGAAACCAGGGACAGGAGCCAGGGCCCCTCTTTGCCGCAGGCCGGGGGATGGACGAGCACTGCAACATGGCAGAGGAAGCAGTTTCCTATAGGAGAACTCACCAACTGCCTGGACTTTGCTCTCTGAGAAGAAACTAGTCCACATGACAAGAAAACATTCCACAGCGGCCTCTAGTGGACAAACACAGGTACCGCAGTCTAATATACTAAATATATATAAAAAAACATTTTTTTTTTTTTTTTTTTTTCTTGACCACCATTAAAAATTATTACATTTTTTTAGTAGTTACAGGCATGCACAGAATCTTGCGGGAATACCATTAGGTAACAGACAGAAAGACAAATTAGGCTTGGGGGTCCCCCAATAGAACCAAGTTCCTGGGGGCCCCCACTTACCTGTTCCTCGCCGCAGGACTTTGTTTGGTCCACAAAAGCCCAAACTTCACCTATCACGGCAGGCATTGTAATCAAACCTTCAGGGACCGGGTTCCCAAGGATTCCACTCCCCTGGACCTGTATAGCACCCTGCACAGAAAACATCTTGGTCGTGGGTATGACCAGAGCTCTGGATCCCAGGGTCCAGCTCTCCTAAGAGAAGCATTACAGGCAGAACCTTGCTCTTCTCTTTGCAAGGCCCGGGTACCGACCGTTTAGCTATGAAGCTTTTTTGGTCGGATCCGGAATAGCTTACTGAGGCCCAAAAGAACCTGTACGCAAGCTCAGTGAAAAACACATGTTTCTTCTTGGCCAACACCTTAGACACTGGCAAAAAACTGAGGTGCTCCCGGATGGGAGGGGCTTATATAGGGGAGGGTACTTCCGGTTTTGGAAGTTGCCAGTGCCAGCACCTGACGGTAACTATATAACCCATTAGTAATGACTATGTCGCTCTGTGTCCCGTGATGTACGAGAAAGAAACTCAGATTCCTGCTGCTACAACTCGCACCTGCTTAAATCAGCGGTGTAAATGTAGCCACAGATGGCAATTTCTTTGGCTGTAAAGAATGGGAGGGTTTAGTTCCACTTCAACAGTGAGATCTCTCTGCCAACATTCTTCACTCTGTTTCCTCCACCTCAAAGTTTTAGGTGTTCCCATCCACCTTTGTACATACCAGCACCTTTTGCTGCATCCCCGCAATATCAAATAACTAAAAGGAAGATCTAGAGCCCTTCAAATGGCCACAGAGGGAGTGAAGACCTGAGAAATCAGGGTGGAGATCTTACCTGAGAATAAGAATTAGCTTGGCGTGTTCAGTTCTTTGCCCAAAACCAAATGAGCAAGTCCACAGGAACCTGCCACTGGGCTGTGCCAATCATAGGTGACTGAGGCCTTTTCAACCCTGCAGCCACACATATACAAACCACTTGAACAGTATACAGTACATGCTGCTCCAGGGCGGTGAATGCCATGACTGTTTATGATTGGCACAGTACAATGGCAGCTTCCTGCAGGCTTGCTCATGTGGGTTCAGACTAAGGTCCAAACACACCTGAGCTCATCCCTACCTGAGAGTTGCAAGAAACTGTTAGATGTTGCAGCATCTACCAAAAAGTGAACTATTAGCCCTGGTTCACATTGGTGCGTTTTGACCTGCGATTTGACATGTCAGCGCATCGTCCTAATCGGTGCAACGCTGCATTAGCGGCGCCGCACTGATTTCAAAAAGTAATTTCTGTACTACTTTTTGCGATTTCGGGGTGCTATTTCCATTGACATCTGTGCAGAAACCTACAGAGATGTCTGGGAAATCGCTGCCCAAATCGGGACTGACATGGGGGAGTGAAATCATGCGAGTTCAGCTAAACTCGCACTGCTTCATTCCTGCAGCTCAGTGTGAACCAAGGCTCAGTTTTGGTTGGACAGGCCCTTTATAAATAAATTGTCGTAAAATATGTGTTTTCTTTTCCTATACTTCAGTAACCAACACAAAGATATATAATACTTTCAAATGTATGACAGTTGTAATCATTCTGAGGGTACTGTTTGATTACAGACCCTACCAGACATAGGTCAGAATTGTATAGTTATGGGGTGTTAACAATCACATAACATGCTTTAACAGGATCTTTACATTGAAAGGGATTCTTACTAATTTCTGTCCCACACTCCCTAAGTAAGCTTAAAGCCAGGAATGAGTAATGAGCGAGTAATGAGCGAGTAATGAGCGAGTTATGTCTAAAGACTATAATGGTTACTCACTTTCACATGTGTATTTTGTGTGGGTAACAGGTCCAGGGGTTACTGTCTGTGATTTCAGCTGACCATGGAGTGATCCACCTTGCGGATAACAGAATGAGACAATCACTGTTCTGTTCCACCTGCATATCGCTGCTTGTTCTATGGGGTTGTGGTAAGTGTCATGCCTCTAATATCACTCATATGTATTAATTCTTCCTAAATGTTTTTTTTTTTTTACAAGAAGTAGAAGTAAAAAGGTTGTTTACATCAGATTCTGACCTTCAAAAGAAAATTAAAGAATGGAATACTTAAGTCCACACCAAAAAGGGCAAATTACAGGCAAATTTATATTAGGTGTGTTATGACAAGAGGTCCATTGTTAAGATTATTTCATGGACACTTTCTGTTACATATAGAGTTGTTTGCTGACTATGTTTTTTATTCAAAAAACTGAAGTCCAGGTTGGTCCACAAATCTTCTTCCCCGGGTACCGCTTGTTACCACTAATACATTTGTCAAAATCAATGGCACAACTATCAGCCCATTCCCGCATACCAAGATTTTAGGTGTAGTCCTGGACTCTGAACTCTCCTTTAAGCCCCACATCCAATCACTGTCCAAATCTTGCCGCCTCAACCTCCGCAACATCTCCAAAATACGCCCCTTTCTAACCAATGACACCACAAAGCTCTTAATTCACTCCCTATTCATCTCTCGCCTTGATTACTGCAACTCCCTCCTCATTGGCTTACCCCTACATAGTCTATCACTTCTTCAATCCATCATGAATTCTGCTGCCAGACTCATCCACCTTACCAACCGCTCTGTCTCTGCTACTCCTCTCTGTCAATCCCTCCACTGGCTTCCGCTCACCTAACGAATTCAATTCAAAATACTAACGACTACCTACAAAGCCATCCAGAATTTAGCCCCCAGCTACATCACTGACCTAGTCTCAAAATACCAACCTAATCGTTCTCTTTGTTCTTCGCAAGGCCTCCTGCTCTCTAGCTCTCTCATCACCTGCTCCCATGCTCGTCTCCAGGACTTTTCCAGAGCCTCTCGAAGCCTATGGAACTCCTTACCCCAATCTATCCGTCTATCTCCTTCTCTATTAGCTTTTAGAAAATCCCTGAAAACCCTCCTCTTCAGAGAAGCCTATCCTACCCACACCTAACAACTGTATTTTCATCTTTTTTTTTATTCCACAAATTTTTTATTGAAAGTTTTCATGAGTAATACAAATGGTACCATAAAGCACAAAACCAGGATACAGATACATGTTCCAACTAGAAGGAGGCATAGACTTTAAAGATTGTGAGAGTAGAAACCCACAGATGACGCCTCTACAGGTTGCTAGTATAATGGCCACATGAAAAAACTTAAAGTAGTAAGGCACAGACTTTTAAAGAAGGTATACTGCAGTGCATAACAGGCCTGCCTGACTCACGTTGGAATGCAATACTTCATAGGAAAGTATTCAATATGGCCTCTGTAAATGCTATAAAACAAACACGGATTCTTCAACACCTTTCCATAAAATAAAAATAAATAGGAGAAGAGAAAAGAAAAAAAAAAAGAAAAAGGGGAAGAGAGAGAAGAGAAGGGAGAAAGGGGAAAGGCCAGAGTGGAGAGGAAAGGGAAAAAAAAAGGGGGGGTGAGGGGGGCCCTGTCAGGAGAATGAATGAAGAGGGGGTGGGGTCACCACCAGCAACCCTCCCCAGTAGACCCCGAATGTTGTGAAAGTTATCGCTACCCTTAGTGCATCGTTCAAGGGTTATCCCGGGAAAAGTCCTGAAAGCGCTGCGAATTTCGGTATTCAAGCCAGGGTGCCCATGTCGCGGAAAAGTATGCTATTCTGTCCTGTGCGGTGTAGATCAACTCCTCCATCGCTGCAATCCGATCAACCCGCGCCACCCATTCCTTTATGGAAGGGGGTGACTTGGATCTCCAGTGGACCGGTAAACACAGTCTGGCGGCATTTAACATATGCATAGCTATTGATCTATAGTATTTTTTACGGGGAATTTTAGAGAGGTGAAGGAGGTATTGCGCCGGCGAAAATTCCAAAGGAAGCAAGGATATCTCAGTCGCCGCCTCATGCACCTTACGCCAATACGGCTGAATCACTGGCCAAGTCCACCATATATGGAGGAGCGTGCCCAGCCCCTGTTCGCACCTCCAGCACTGGTCTGAGACTGTCGGGATAAATTTGTGAAGTGTTTCCGGGGTTCTGTACCACCTTGTTTTAATTTTGTAGCCGTTCTCTTGAGTATGGACATTTAAGGAGCCCTTGTGAATATACAAATGTACTTGATCCCAGGCAGTGTCATCAATCACCATGTCTAGCTCCATCTCCCAAAAGGCATGCTCTGATCTCAGGGAGGCATATGGCTCCCCAAACATTGTGGCATAAAGAACTGAAATGAGATGACTCTGGGGAGAAGAGCGAGAACACAGCGATTCCAGAACAGTAGGAGCTTTTGCAAAGCTGTCTCTATTCGTAGAGCTGTCCAGGAAGTGTTTCAATTGGATATAGGCCCAAAAGGGGAAAGTCTTTGTGTTGGACAGTAATGCAAGCTCACCTCGCCGGAGAAACCTTCCCCTGGAAAAGAAGTGTTTGGCCTGCATTTCTGTGTAAGGCCATTCTGCTGCCAGAAAGGCCCCTTCCATGCCAGGAGGGAAGTCTGGATTGCCCTTGATTGGCGTGATCGCACAGTATGTGGTTGAAAGCGAGTGTACTTTGCATGCTCTATCGAAGGCTTGCAGGGTTGCTCCAATAAGAGGATGAGAATGGATAATAGCCGGTATGTTTTTCTTTGAGAACCAGGGGATGGAGCGGAGTTCAGTACCCGAAATCAGTTTTTCCAGCAACACCCAACCCTTGCAGTTAGTATGCAACCTCCAGTCCACTACCCGGGCCAGGTGGACTGCCCAGTAGTACCTCTGCAGGTCTGGAAGTCCAATTCCACCTCCCGACTTTGGTAATACAATCTTTGCCCACCCCACTCGCGCCACCTTTGCTCCCCATATAAAGACTCTACACATGCGTTTGTAAGCTGTAAAGAAAGAGGGCGGCAATCGAATTGGGATAGTCTGTAATTTGTACAGTAAGCGGGGGAGCACTGTCATCTTTAGAATAGAGGCCCGACCAAACCAGGAGATGGTGGGGGCCTCCCACCTGTGCAGATCCTGCTGTATAAGTTTCAATTCTGACAGAAAGTTCCTATCATACAGCTCTTTAAGTTTGCTAGGGAGTTGGATACCTAAATAAGTGATAGCGTCCGTTTTCCAGCGGAATGGAAAGTTCACCTGACATAGCTGTACTAGTTTAGGGGACAAAGAGACATTTAGCGCGTAGGATTTTGAGTAATTAATCTTCAGATTTGAAATAGTCTTGAACTGGTCTAATACTGGCATTAAATTGGGCAGGGACGTCAAGGGGGATGAAAGAAAGAGCAAAATATCATCCGCAAAGGCAGCAATCTTGTATTCCCGTTGATGTACCTCTATACCTTTAATGTTTGGATTTGCACGGATGCAGCGGAGGAGGGGCTCCAAGGTAAGGATATACAGTAAGGGAGAGAGAGGACATCCCTGCCTGGTCCCATTGTGGATGGGGAAGGCGTCCGACAGGTGGCCGTTAACCCGGACCCTAGCTCTGGGTTTGGCGTAGAGCGCTCCAATAAAAGCACGCATGCCCCTTTCCAGGCCCAGGGCTTCCAGAACCGCGCTCATGTAGTCCCAGGCCACCCTGTCGAACGCCTTCTCCGCATCCATGGCCAAGAAGCAACCCTCCTTGTTGGTTGAAGTAAGCCAGTGATGTAAATTGAGGGCCTTAATAGTGTTGTCTCTGGCTTCTCTTCCAGGGACAAAACCAACCTGATCCAGTCCAACCCAGGCGGGTACGTGATAGGACAAACGGGTGGCCAAGATCTTGGCGAACAGTTTGACATCTGCGTTCAAAAGGGAAATGGGTCGGTAATTGGCTACATCAGTGGGGTCTTTGTTTTCCTTAGGGATCACTGTTATATAAGCCTCTAACAGGCTATCCGAGGCACAAGGAGAGTGGGAGAGGGTGTTGAAGGCCTTAAGAAACCCCGGCGCCAGGAGATCAGGAAAACTCTTGTAGTATTGTGCCGAGAAGCCATCTGGCCCTGGGCTTTTGCCGGGCTTCGTAGCCTTCAAGGCCTCCCCCCACTCCTCCTCCGACAATGGAGCCTCTAAGGCTTGCCAGTCCTCAGTGGACAGTGCCTGGGGGCTGTATTTGCCTAGGAAATCCCTTATGAGGTCAGAGCGCGCGTTCGCCGATATGGATCTGTGTTCATGTGATTCAAGATTGTATAAATTGCTATAAAATGAAAGAAACTGCCCAGCGATGTCCTCATTTCTGGAGTGGGTTACACCACCTGTGTCTACAACATGGTGAACAGTGGATGCGAATGTGCGCCTCTGTGTAAACCTCGCCAATAACCTTCCAGGTTTGTTACCCTGTTCGTAAAATAGTTTCTGAGATAACACCTGCCTCTTTCTCGCCCGTTTAAACAGTTCCTCTAAGAGTATCGCCCGTGTATCAGCTAATTCCTTAGCTACCCTCACTGCTAGCGAGCGTTTGTGCTGTGCTTCCAATGAGGCTATCTTCCTAGAAAGGTCTCAAATAGTGAATTGGTGTTCTTTTTTTTCCTGGCTGCAATAGCTAGCAGATGCCCCCGCACAACGCATTTATGTGCTTCCCATTGGGTCATGGGGGACACGTCTGGCGTGTCATTGTGTTGAAAGTAATCTTTAATGATTTGGGTGATAGTAGCCAAGTCTCCCGGGTCAGTGAGAAGGGAAGCATCCAGCCTCCAAGTCCTGGTAGTCATCTCCCTTTGTGGGAACTGTAAAGTCAGTGTGATTGGGTGGTGGTCAGAGATTAACATACTCTCTATGGTCGCAGCCTGCAGGAAGGTCAAATCCGTCTGGCGTAGAAATATATAGTCTAACCTCGAATAGCGGTTGTGTGGAGGTGAGAAAAACGTGTAGTCTGTATTTTCATCTTTTGTCCATCTGATCATCCCCCACAGCTACTACCCTTTGTTCCACTTGACCCTCCCTTCTAGATTGTAAGCTCTAACAAACAGGGCCCTCTGATCCCTCCTGTATTGAATTGTATTGTCTTCCCCGATGTTGTTAAGCGCTGCGCAAACTGTTGGCGCTATATAAATCCTGTATAATAATAATAATTTGTCAAAAGATAGATGAAGACAAAGACTGGTTCTCGGTGCATAAAACTTTTTTTTTTTTATTTCATTTGTATCCAAAGTTCTGATGTACCTTGTTGTGTTTCATTAATTCTTATGTACCAAGGACTGGTCTGTGTCTTCATCTATTTTTAACATGTTAATTTGTCATATGGTTGTTCTGCCTTTTTTAACCATGGTATCATTATTTTTTTCCATTTTAGCTTTCAGTAATCCTGGCTATCTCCTGCTTAAACAAACCCACCACATAGCCTTTAGCAAATCTTCTATTCAAGTTGAATTTCATATCACAGAAAATTCCAGCATATCTACAAATGCTACGGTAACTTTGCTGGACATAAAGAACAACCAGGTAGTTACAAATAAAGAACTTCCTGCAAACACATCACAAGGTATTTTGGAATTTGAGTGCATCTATTTCACATCGGCTGGTCAATATCAGTTTCAGATGAGCCTGGAGAGAAATAATGACAGCGCTGTTCACATTACCAGCAGCCTCTTGAATGTAACATGGCCAGTGTTCCACGTTGATCTGAACAGAACCTCAAAAGATATGCAAAGATCCTTCCAGGTCGGGGTCTTCACGAATGAGCAGCTTTGCTCTGGATTTTCTGGTCAGGAGCTCAAGATTTTACTAGAAGTTGAGCACACTCAGAGCTTCCAAGGGCTGTCAGAACCAAGCTATGATCAGTTCATGCTGTATAAAACATACAAGGATGTCCCTTTGTCCACATCACAATGGGTAGAATTTGAATGTGCATCTGTTCACCCAGAAGCCTTTATCACAGTGTCTCTGAAACCAATAGATTCTGAGTCAGTGATTGCCTACATTGGACCCATTGATCTTGTAAAGACCTTTAAATATAAGCTAACCACCGTGACAGAAAAAAAATGTGATTCCTCCATGACCATCTATGTTATAGCACCTCCGTGTAATTATGTTGAGGGCAAAATTATTGTATACAAAGAGTCTCCTAGAAGCCCGGGAGAAGTTGTCACCACGTTAGCGGAAAATACTCTGCAAAAAGGGGAGAGGAACTCTCAGTTCAACTGTACATTGTTTGAGATCGGCAAAAATAAGTATTGCTTTGAGTTCTTGGTGTCTTCAAGTAGCAGTCCCAACTTCTCACTTCCAAGGGCAAAACAGTGTGTGGAGATCCGGAGAGAAATCGGTATGTATGTGAACTATTTCAAATTCTTTCAACCAACACTCTTTTTTTATTGTGAACAGAAAGAGTATATACTATTATACCTTAATAAGAGTTAAGGGTCCATCTGTATATGGACATTTCTTCTCAGCAGCAGCCCTTTCTTTAAAGCATTGGCCAAAGAATGGACAGCATTATTTTCTCCTAAAAACATTAACTCAGATATTACAGCAATACACTATGATCTAAGGCTGTTCTCGAACATATTATTCCCACATATTATACCTAAATATTTAGTAGGAATTAGGTATGTCAGACTTGGACTGGATTAAGATCTTTAAGAACCTCTTAGGTTCCCTTATAGTCCTCCTCAGATCCCAGGCGCTACAAGATCATAAGCTAAGACAGGGGTGTCCAACCTTTTGACCTTCCTGGACCCCATTGGAAGAAGAGGAATCATCTTGGCCCACACATAAAATACACTAACAATAAGGATAGCTGATGAGTAGAAAAAAGTCAGACATGTCACAAGTTAACAATCACTGAAATAGACAATGTACCTATATGAGTAAAAAAAAAAAAAATTGGAAAAATTTTGGGCAACATTAAAACAAACAAATACAAGAGCAGCGCTCACAGGAGGAGAGTCTGCTAATGAATCTGGAGTGGAGTCTTTCACTGGGTGCTTTAGCTCAAATGGCTACCATCCATTGTAGTAAATGTCCCAAAAGAAATGTAGCTGGCAACCCCAGAATCCATATATAAAGTCTTTATTGCTACATACAGGTCAGGATTAAAAACAGATTACGCGTTTCAAAGTTGCCGGCTACATTTCTTTTAGGGTAACATAAGACTGGTGCAGTGTTTGACACTGTTTTTGATAAACGAACGCATCAATATCTGAATATTCTGAATGAATTCGCAAGGTGGTCAATAGATATTATGGTTCTAATTTTGCCCCTTGTGTGCTTCATCCTTCATCCGTGTGCTTCACTACTCTTCGAGGACAATTTTTAGATTTGCTCAACTTATGCCTTGTAGACACGATCGGACTGTCCGTCGAAATAAAGTCCGACGGATTTTCCGTTCAAGCTGTCTTGCATACACACTGTCAAACCAAATTCCGACCGTCCAAAACGCGGTGACGTACAACACGTACGACGGCACTATAAAGGGGAAGTTCAAATCCAATGGCGCCACCCTTTGGGCTTCTTTTTCTGATCTTGTGTTAGTAAAAGTTTGTTGAGAGACGATTCGCACTTTTCAGCATCAAGCTTTTCAGTCCGTTACAGCATGACGAATGTGCTATCTCCATGACGAATGCTGGTTTTACCAGTCCTGAGCGTTCCGGTCTCGTACTTGATTCTGAGCATGCGTGTTTTTTTCTCCGTCGGAGTTCCATACAGACGATCGGAATTTGTGTTCGGAATTTTTTTTCATGGAAGAGCTGTACTCTGCTAGAACACTGGAGCCCGCCATGAATATGGCTACCCATAGAAATGAATGGGGGTCTAAGGTGCATATGCAGTTGTAGCGGAACCTCACTCTCCCTCTTGATTATTGTGAATGGCTTGTGTCTAAGGGTACCTGGGAGAGGAGAGTGCCGAACACTACGCCAAGCTCTCCCCTCGTGTGTATAAGAGGGTTGAGCAAAGTTAGTTGATTTACCTCCCGGGTCTGTCCACTGCATACGAAGCCTTGTTGTTCCCTGGAAACGTGTCTGCCAATAATAGAGCCCCACACCAATCGAAAGTCCAACACTCCTTTATTTCTCGTACAATACGGTGAACACAATCAGTTGAACTTCCAATAACAGACGAACATGGGGGTGTGGGAACGAGTAGGCCCAGGCACAACTGTACTCTCCTATTCCTTTTTGCTAGCGAATAGGCCTGGCGCACGGTCTCTGCCACCGACCGTGAGTTTTGGTCGCTGCCACCGACTGGATGAACTGTTGAGGCCCCTGCCACAGGCCTAATAGCAGGCCTCTGCCACTGACCTGATTGAAACAGCTGGACCGCTGCCACCGGTCATTGAACGTGGACTGAACTTCCTCTTTGAACTTGGCCCCTGTTCGGGAAACCGGGCGGTCTCCAGAGGTTCACTCAGCACTGGCAATCTGCTGCACCAGGTCTTCGGGTGAGTCCCTCCTCCGGTCCCTTACGCCTCTGGATTCGAGTGCCCCACTCCCAGGGCCCCCTAGGATGATTCCTCCCTCGCGGGACCCAGCGGAAGGTACTGGGCCCCAGGCCTCCGGCTGAGTACCTCACCCCAGACTGAAGGTGTCTGGGATGGAACACGAACTCCAAGTGTCCAGGCTTAGGCCGCTTGGACACCGACCGCAACCACAGCCCTCAGGCTGAAGGTGCCCTGGACTCGAACCTTGTGGCGAAGATGTCCGCCCCCTTTATACTCGCTCCCAGCAAGCACGGCGGGTTCCCCGCCCCGCCGTACAACCGCTGCGAGCGGTCACAAAGGGTACGGCACTGCAGCGATGGTTCAACCCTGGCCCAAAGTGACAGCGTCACCTGCTGGGCCGCAGGGAACCATGCATCACTGGTGTTATCACCAGTTTAAAAAGTACATACCCGCTACACAGCATAAGAAGGAGCTGGCCTGGACCAAGCTGAAGGAAAGATTGAAGAGGAAGGGAAGTATTGGACCAGGCTAGCTGTACTCAGGGGGTTGGTCATTTTTATGAAATGTGACTTCTCTTATTATTTAGACTTCTCTCTGTGACTTCTCTAATTATCTCTTATTTTCTTTTAGAGACGTGGAGTCTGTGGCAGCCATGGAGTTCCTGTAGTACCACCTGTGGGGATGGCCACAGAGAACGGTACAGAACCTGCCTTTCATCACCATCTGTAAAGCCTTCTTGTAGTGGAACAGCAAAAGAGACCTCTCTCTGTTCGCTAGAAGACTGCTCAAGTGAGTATAATTTATAATGAGAAGTAATGCCGCGGACACACAATTTTTTGCCGACGGATGTTCGCTTAAACTTGTCTTGCATACACACGGTCACACAAATGTTGCTCGGAAATTCCGAACGTCAAGAGCGCGGTGACGTACAACACTACGACGAGCCGAGAAAATGAAGTACAATGATTCCGAGCATGCGTAGAATTTTTGTGCATCGGAATTGGATACACACGATCGAAAATTTCCGACAAGAACTTTTTTTGTCGGAAAAATTGAGAACCAGCTCTCCAACATTTGTTGTCGGAAATTCTGACAGCAAATGTCCGATGGAGCCTACACACAGTCAGAATATCCGACCAAAAGCTCACATCTAACATTTGTTGTTGGAAATTCCGATCGTGTGTATGCGGCATAAGCCCTGTTCACACCTGTGGTATTTTATGTGCACTTCGCTGTATAGAAAGTGCAATAAATCTTAATACCCTGGAAACAGTGGCACCTGAGCCATTTTCCTGAAAGTGGAAAAGGGCATTTGTCCCATACAGTACTGGAGGCTGGCCAACAGGTTTGCAGATAACCAAGTTTGGTTTGTGAGGCTGTAGAGTAATTGATATTCTGTGTCTACAAAGCCTGGAGGACTTGTTTTAAAGAGATGAATATTTTTTTCTATTTATGAGCTCAATGAGATCTTACTTGTCTGTGAACAAATAAAACCTATTCACTGTTTAACCCCTTTCATACCGGGCCATTGTAAAATGACGCCCGCAGGAACCCTCTCTCCCTCCGGGTGGACGTCATATGACGTCCTGGGTTTGAGGGGGGATATCTGAATGATGCCTGCAGCTAGAGGCATCATTCAGATATCCTTGTTTTCAGCCGGCGATCCTGCGCACCATAAGAACGATCATAGCGGCGGTTCCGCCGCTTGATCGTTCATTATAGGCGGCGGGAGGGGACATCCCCCCCTCCCGCCGCCATCCGGTGCTTCTCCGGGCTCTCCCGTGCCATCGGGGACCCGGAGAGAATCGTCCGGCGCCGGTGGTGGGTCATGTGACGAGCATAGAGATGACTGGTGACCAGATGGTCACCAGTCATCTCTATGACCGTCGGAGGCCCGGGCGCGATGTGATGACGTCACGCCCGGGTCCTCAAATGTAAACAAAGCCGCCATTGCGGCTGTAAGTATGAGATCAGTGAAATTTTTTTCACAATCTCATGCTTTCCAGCCTGGAGGAGAGATGTGGGGTCTTATTGACCCCGCATCTCTCCATAAAGAGGACCTGTCACACACATTCCTATTACAAGGGATGTTTACATTCCTTGTAATAGGAATAAAAGTGATCAAAAAAAGAAAAAGTGTAAAAAAAAAAAGGAAAAATAAAAAAACAAATAAGTAAAATAAAAATAATATTTATTTTTTTTAAAACGCCTGTCCCCAATAGCTTGCGCTTAGAAGCGAACGCACACGTAAGTCCCGCCCGCATATGTAAACGCCGTTCAAACCACATATGTGAGCTATCGCCGCGTGCGTTAGAACATGTGCAACAATTCTAGCACTAGAACTCCTCTGTAACTCTAATCTAGTAACCTGTAAAAATTTTCAAATCGTCGCCTATGGAGATTTTTAAGTACCGAAGTTTGGCACCATTCCATGAGTGTGCGCAATTTTAAAGCGTGACATGTTGGGAATCTTTTTACTCGGCGTAACATAAGCTTTCATATTTTACAAAAAAATTGGGCTAACTTTACTGTTTTGTTATTTTTTAATTCATGAAACCATTTTTTTCCCCAAAAAAAGGCGTTTGAAAAATTATTGCGCAAATACCGTGCAAGATAAAAAGTTGCAATGACCGTCATTTTATTCCCTAGGGTGTCTGCTAAAAAAACATATATAATGTTTGGGGGTTCTGAGTAATTTTCTAGCAAAAGAATGATGATGTGTACATGTAGGAGAGAAGTGCCAGAATAGGCCCAGGATGGAAGTGGTATAAAAAGCCCTGTATGGAAAGGGTTAATGCCAAAAAGTAATTTGTTTATAAAGTTGAGGGAATACATTTCCTGTCCAAAAGTGAAACGTTCAGTTGGCTGAAAGGTAAAGATTTTAGCTATAGGTGGAGCCTAGTGGGTTGCGTTAACCCAAATATTTTTGTTTGCCCCAAAAGTTCTGTTTCTGCTAAACTTTTAAGGTTTCAGCACCTCCTGCTACAATCTGCATTAATATATAACAATAAAATATCTAGCATGGATGGTGAGAACCCTTCATAATGGTAATACCAGGTGTAAAGAACCAGGAACTCAGCACAGAGATCTCACCAACAGATTCCCCAGAGACATATAAAAAAACTGTCCGCTTTTTCCAATGGTTTTAGTTTGGAGACCCCTGTTTTGCAGCACCCTTCAGGAATGACAGCGTTGGCCACATCACGCTTTCAGCAAACATACAGTAAAACCAAAAAGCTAGCACATGTAATGAAGCAGAACATTTGACTTATGAGATACTGTATATATATATATATATATATATATATATATATATATATATATGACAAGACATTGTGGTTGTACTGTGTGTAACCTTTACATAATTTGTACTCTGTGTACAGGTTACAGCTTTTTTTAACATTCTTTGCATAACACTCCTCAGTATCCCTTTCCATCCCAATGACTTGTCTTTTCTCATTTTCTCAACCACTGAATTGTTATAGTGCCTTTAGGTGAAAAGCTGACATATAGAAATGTTAAGGGATTCATTAGAAATTAGTCTTCCTTGTGCATTCATTTGGAACCACACCTGCAAAAGATATCTTTACTAAGGCCTGGAAGCAGGGGGATTGATTTACCGTTCAGTGGGGCCTACGTGTATACTGCAGCAAAATTGTGTGGTGTTGCCCACAGCAACCGTTCATACACTATAACTAGATCTGGTCAAATCTATTTATACAATCCAGGACCAAATGATGACTTTCTGCTTCATCAGTTTTTATAAATAAGCCCCAGAATTTTAAACAGGAATTAAACTCAGCACGTTATGCAATAATGTGCTAGTATGTACAGCATATTAACACATTATGACAGCCTGACCTGTCAAACAATACCCTGCAGCGATGTGTTGTCTAAGCCCCGCTGGCCAAAGGCGCTGCGGTCTCTCTGTCTGGCTGCTTGAATGACCGGGCTTCAAAGATGTCACTTTTGTCCTTACACACATCATCATCATCATCATCACATCATCCAATTAGATCCCGTATGATGCCGTAAATGTAAGCTGAGTTGCACATGCATGGCTTAAAGCCGTGGCCAAAAGTTTTTAGAATGACACAAATATTCATTTTTACAAAGTCTGCTGCTTTTGAATTGCAATCAATTGCAAAGTCCCTCTTTGCCATGAAAATGAACTTAATCTCATAAAAAACATTTTCACTGTATTTGTGAAGAAGGCTTCAGAGCGCCCAAGGAAGTCCAGCAAGCGCCAGGACCGTCTCCTACAGTTGATTCAGCTGTGGGATTGGGGCACCACCAGTGCAGAGCTTGCTTAGGAATGGCAGCAGGCAGGTGTGAGGGCATCTGCATGAGGACTTTTGTAGGATGGCCTGGAGTTAAGAAGGGCAGCAAAGAAGCCACTTTTCCCCAGGAAAAACATCAGGGACAGACTGATATTCTGCAAAAGGTACAGGGATTAGACTGAGGGCTGGGGTAAAGTCACTTTCTCTGACGAATCCCCTTTCCGATTGTTTGGGGCATCTGGTAAAAACCTTGTCCAGAGAAATATTTTTGAGGGCTACCATCAGTCCTGTGTCATGCCAACAGTAAAGCATCCTGAGACCAACCATATGTGGGGTTGCTTCTCAGCCAAGGGAGTGGGCTCATTCACAATTTTGGCCAAAAAAAAACAGCCATGAATGAAGAATGGTACAAAAACATCCTCCAAGAGCAACTTCTCCCAACCATCCAAGAACAGTTTGGTGATGGACAATGCCTTTTCCAGCATGATGGAGCACCTTGCTATAGAGCAAAAGTGATGACTAAGTGGCTTGGGGAACAAAACATCGAAATTTTGTATCCATGGCCAGGAAACTCCCCAGACCCTAATTCCATTGAGAACTTGTGGTCAGTTCTCAAGAGGCAAGTGAACAAAAAAAAACACAAAATTCTGACAAACTCTAAGCATTGATTATGTAAGAATGGGCGGCCATCAGTCAGGATATGGCCCAGAAGTTGATTGACAGCATGCCAGGGTTAATTGCAGAGGTCTTAAAAATGAAGGGACAACACTGCAAATGTTGACCTTTTGCATAAACTTAATGTAATTTTCAATAAAAGCATTTGCCACTTATGAAATGCTTTTAATTATACTACAGTATATCATAGTAACAGCTGACAAAAAGATCTAAAAACACTGAAGCAGAAGACTTTGTGAAAATTAATATTTGTGTCATTCTCAAAACATTTGGCCACGTCTGTAGTGTACATCCGTGATCATCAACCCTGTCCTCAGGGCCCACTAACAGGCCAGATTTTATGTATTACCTTGGAGAGATGCAGACTAGAATACTGCAATCACTGAGCAGCATATGATATCACCTGTGATGTATTTCAGTTATCTTGCAAACCTGGCCTGTTAGTGGGTCCTGAGGACAGGGTTGATGACCACTGGTGTACATGACAGCTGACAGGGAGCGGGAAGCCTTTATGACAGAAGAGACCAAAAGTTTTGTCAGTGCCGAGCCGCACTGTATGTGTCTATGGATACACACAGCCTGGCTCAAGTGCAAGCCCACAGGTGTGCCACTATAACAAACCACATGCTGTTGGGGTATGGGCAGGGCCGGACTTACCATTGGGCTTGACTGGGCTCAAGCCCATGGGCCCCGCCCAATAGGGGGCCCCTGCCTGTTAAAGTCTCCTTACTTTTTTTTTCGTCCTGCAATCAGTGGCGGAACTACCGCCATAGCAACCCACGCGGGCGCTATGGGGCCCGCAGCTGAGTGGGGCCCCGGGAGGATGAGGATGCATTCTTGCCAACTTTTTTTTTTTTTTTTTTTGCTGCCGCTAGAGGTCCGCGGCACTGGTCATTTCTGTATCCGCCGCCATTTTACAGAAGACAAGTTAAGGAAGAACCAAGAGGCTGAGCCCGGGTGGCAATCAAAGCGGCTGCAATAGAAATGGAGCTCCATTTCTATTGGCCGCTTTCTTGCCACCCAGGCTCCGCCTCTTGGTTCTGTAAATGGCGCGGAGATGAGCACAGTGAGCATCCTGAGTGGCGGCGAGGCCCGATGGAGTCCTGGGTCCCGGCGCCGCGCTGTGCTGTCTCACTCTCACTGGCTACCAGTGCCTCCTCTCACATCATGCCGTCCGGAGAGTCAGTGACAGTCTGAGCAAGTAACTCTCCGGGCGGCTCCAGGTGCATGAATGTGGTGGGGCCGGGGGGGTGAATTGTCCTGGGGGGGGTCTGTACTCCTGATTGGGGAGTTGAATTGTCCTGGGGGGGTCTGTACTCCTGATGGGGGAGTTGAATTGTCCTGGGGGGGTCTGTACTCCTTATGGGGGGGGTGAATTGTCCTGGAAGGGTCTGTACTGCTGATGGAGGTTAATTTCCAGGGGGGGTTTGTACTCCTGGGGGGGTTAATTGTCATGGGGGGTGAATTGTCCTGGGGGAGTCTGTACGCCTGATGGGGGTTAATTTCCAGGGGGGGTTTGTACTCCTGGGGGGGTGAATTGTCCTGGGCGGGTCTGTACTCCTGGGGGGGTTGAGTTGTCCTGGGGGGGTCTGTACAGATGGGGCTGGTTTGTCCAGGGGGCCTGTAGTGATGGAGGAGGGGGTGGTTTATCCTGAGGGGGGTGGTCTATACTGATGGAGAAGGGTCTGTACTGAGGGAGGACTATGGGAGGAGGGGGTAACGCCATGTTTTTCCGCACCGGGTGACACCAACCCTAGTGACGCCACTAGGGACAGCTGATGTAAGGAGGGACTCTACTGGGAATGCCTGATGTAAGGATGGACTCTGCTGGGGACACCTGATGGCATCTGGTGGCAGGCGACGTGGCAAGTGACAGGCTCAGGGCTCCCATTGATTCTGCATTATGGTGAGTTGAACTATTTCATTTTATATTTCAATGTAATATAAGAAATAATGCGCTTTAATCATCCTGACACCATAACAACCATGGTGCCCTGATGACTGAAGCGCTAACACCAGGTGTTTGGAGTATCTTTATCTGCTGATTGCTAAACTTTCTGGAATACACATATTGCTATTGTGGTGTAGGATCTGAGCGTGCTGTCCCTCCATTTCTTTCTTTCTTTCTTTCTTTCTTTCTTTCTTTCTTTCCTCCATCCCTCATTCATCTCAGACTCTAACCACACCCCTTCCGAGCCACGCCCATTTGCGCCACGCCCACTATGTTGCGTGAACCACGCCCATTTTTCGTAATGTGTAGAAGGTAGAGCCCGAAAGTGACTCAAGCCCAGGGGCCCCCACCACCCTAAGTCCTGCCCTGGGTATGGGGCCACACACAGAAGAGGAGGAGCTAGGAGTGCTGACAGGGAATCCCAGAAGAGGAGGTTCAGGACTGCTCTGTGCAAAACCATTGCAGAGTAGGCAAGTATAACATGTTTATTATTTTAAAAAAATGTATCCTTTACATCCGCTTTAAGTATTGTGAGGGGGTTAGCTCGGCAGCGGGTGTGTGTGACCCCCGGGATGGGCTCCCCACACAAAACAGGCCCAGCAAACGGAGGTTGTGGTTTTCAAAATCAAAAAGGTGCGGTTTATTTTCTATTTACAGTGACAAAACACAGCAAAGCAAAAGAAACATAAACAAAATAAATCCTGGTCAACTTGACCTCTGACTAAACATACAGGTTTCCTAACTAACAACTGGGATCAGCCTAGTGCTGTCCTAGTCCCTAAGTCCCTGGTTTTAAATGTCCAAGCAAATAGCCACACAGGCTTTGTCTCACTGCACAGGGGTTCACTCTCCCTAGACAGTCCACACAGGTCTGGTTCCAGGCATTAGCTAACATCTAATGAAGCTGGGAGTTCTTATAGAGGCCTAAATGAGCTGACAAGCTTCAGCTGGTCTCATCAACTCCCTGTCTGCACGACGCCCCACACTCTCCCTAGAGGTATGAGTCATCCATGAGCCTACTAGCCTCAGCTGGGCTTATACAACTCTCCACCTAGTTGTATAAGTCGGCGTAAAGCCTGAATCTGGGCGAAATATATCTACCCCCCGGGATGCAACCAGGTGACTTTACCTTCCTGCTGTCACATACCCCCCCCTCTTGTTTTAACCTCGGGGTTGGAACACCAGCAATCAGGCATTCATGTACTCGAGACAAAGCATCCACATTCCCCATTTGAACGCCAGGGCGATGCTTTACTGTGAAGTTGAATTCCTGGAGGGCCAGGAACCACCTATTCACTCTTCTATTTGTTTCCTTGTTTTGAGCCATCCACTTTAACGGAGCGTGATCCGTAACCATGTCAAAGTGCCTACCTAGCAGGTAGTACTGAAGGGAATCTAGAGCCCACTTCACCGCTAAACACTCCTTTTCAACGGTGGCGTAATTTACCTCATGGGACTTCAACTTCCTGCTGAGGTAAATGACTGGGTGCTCTTCCCCGTTCCAGACCTGGGACAATACTGCTCCTAACCCCACATCTGACGCATCACTTTGTACGACAAAGTCTTTAGAGAAGTCGGGTGAGTACAACACTGGCTGGCTACATAAGGCTTGTTTCAAGAATTGGAATGCTGCCTCAGCCTCGGGGGTCCATTTAATCATGACCGACCCTTTCCCCTTCGTCAGGTTGGTTAGGGGCACAGCCTTAGAAGCAAAGTGGGGAATGAATCGCCGATAATACCCAGCGATTCCCAGAAAGGCTCGTACCTGCTTCTTGCTGTTGGGACGTGGCCAACTCTGGATGGCCTCGACTTTGTTGAGTTGGGGTTTTATTACTCCCCTCCCAATGGTGTACCCAAGATATTTGGCCTCCTCCTGCCCAATGGTACACTTCTTGGGGTTAGCCGTAAACCCCGCTTCCCGAACAGAGTCCAGGACTGCTTGCACTTTTGGCAGATGTGAGGCCCAATCTGTGCTATGGACAATTACGTCATCCAGGTAAGCCGCAGCATACTTCCGATGGGGCCTCAGCATCTGGTCCATTTTCCGCTGGAATGTGGCCGGCGCATTCTGTAACCCGAACGGCATTCTTTTATATTGGAACGCCCCGTCTGGGGTTACAAATGCGGTTTTCTCTTTGGCCGACTTGGCCAGGGGGATTTGCCAATACCCTTTTGTGAGGTCAAGAGTCGTCATGTATCGGGCTGTTCCCAGCCGGTCGATCAACTCATCTATACGTGGCATGGGGTAGGTGTCAAATTTTGTAACTTTGTTCAACTGACGAAAATCGTTACAAAATCGCCAGCTCCCATCCGGTTTAGGCACCAACACGATGGGACTAGACCAATCACTTTGGGACTCCTCTATCACCCCTAAGTTCAGCATTTTCTGTACTTCCTCCCGTATTGCCTCCCGTCGGGCCTCTGGGATCCGATAGGGTTTTAACTTCACCCTTTCACCGGGCGGGGTAATGATGTCATGCTCTACCCCAGATGTTTGTCCCGGCAGCTCAGAGAATACCTCCTTGTTGCGAAGCACAAACTCCTTAACCTCCTGTTGTTGGGGTTGTGACAAGGTGGCTGCTATTCCAACCTCAGGAATCACGCAACCAGTTTGAGCTGGTGACCAAGTGTCTGCGACTAGGGACTCTCTATCCCTCCAGGCTTTCAACAGATTAACGTGATAGATCTGTTCGGGCTTTCGCCTTCCTGGTTGTCTGACCTTGTAATTCACTTCGCTCACTTTTTCCATTATCTCGTAGGGGCCTTGCCATTTGGCAAGGAATTTACTTTCAACCGTAGGGACAAGTACCAGTATCCTATCCCCCGGGGAAAAGGTACGGGTCTTGGCTCCACGGTTGTACACTCTCTGCTGTGCTAACTGCGCTTGGGCCAAATGTTCCTTCACGATGGGCATTACCTGTGCAATTCGGTCTTGCATCAGGGCGACATGCTCAATCACACTCCTGTGGGGAGAACTCTCACTTTCCCAAGTTTCCTTGGCAATATCCAACAGCCCTCTTGGGTGTCTCCCATACAGTAACTCAAAGGGGGAGAATCCCATAGAGGATTGGGGCACCTCCCTAATAGCAAACATCAGATAAGGAAGTAGACAGTCCCAATCCTTTCCATCTCTATCCACCACTTTCTTCAACATTTGTTTTAGGGTTTTGTTGAATCTTTCAACCAGCCCATCGGTTTGGGGGTGATACACAGATGTACGTAATTGCGTCACTTTGAACAATTTACACAGCTCCTTCATAACCCGGGACATAAAGGGTGTACCTTGGTCCGTAAGCAGTTCTTTACAAATACCCACCCGGCTAAACACAAGAGATAGCTCTTTGGCTATGGTTTTGGCCGAGGTATTTCGGAGAGGGATCGCTTCTGGATAACGGGTGGCATAGTCCATTATAACTAATATGTACTGGTGCCCCCTAGCGGACTTGATTATAGGACCTACCAAATCCATGGCGATCCTCTCAAACGGGACCTCAATGATGGGTAGAGGGACCAGCGGGCTACGGAAATGTGGCATCGGGGCCGACCTCTGACACACAGGGCAGGAGGAACAATAATTTTCTATGTCCTTCATCACCCCCGGCCAATAGAATCTCTGTAATACCCTCTCTCGGGTTTTCTCTGTCCCCAGATGACCTCCAAGAATGTGCCCATGGGCCAACTCCAACACCAACTTCCTGTAAGGTTTGGGCACCACAAGCTGCTCAACGGTTTCTTCTGCCCTTTTTGCCACCCGATACAGTAGGTCCTTCTCTACGCTGAAGTATGGGTAAGTGCAGGTATTATCTGGGTTCACTAACTCGCCATCTATTTTCACTATGTTTTCCCGTGCCTTTATTAGGGCGGGGTCTTTCAACTGTTCTGTGGCAAAGTTTTCCCTGTGAACCTCAAGATCAGAAAACTCCACAGACGGTAGGTTTTCGTCTGAGGAGGTGGGCTCCTCTCCAGTTTCTTGAGTCTCCCCTGCCAATACTGATAAGGGAAATTCCGGAGAGTCCTCACCACTCTCAGGGGAGTTCTGGCTATCACATTCCTGGTACATAGGGGCACCAGTGGGGGGCTCAGGATCATCCCACAGTTCCCAGAACTTCGGAAAATCACTTCCCACAATGGCGTCATGCGGTAACTGAGATACTAAGCCCACTGGATGAGAGAGGGTACCTTTGGGGGTCTCGAAACACACTGTAGTCACTGGATACTCTCGGGTGTCCCCATGCACACAAATAACAGCTACCTTGCTATTCCCAGAGACCTCTGTTTTAACTAACTCAGCCTTTATCAGGGTCACAAGGCTACCTGAATCCAGCAATACCACAACATTTCTACCATTAACACACATTTTGCATAAATGTTTCTCAGTTCCTCGAATGGCAGTGCATGCGACTGTCGCACACAGCGACTGACGTCTGCCCGTCAGAAAGTCACACTGCATGGGTTCCTCCACAACCGGGCAATTGGCTGCAATATGTCCCGCTTGCCGGCAGCGGTAGCAAACGATCCTTCTTGCCGCCTCTTGAGCCGCTGATTTCCCAGGCTGTTCTCGCCAAACTTGGGGTAGAGCTCCCACCCTCTCACTCTCTCCACCCTCACCCCTTGGAATCCTCTTATCCGCCCCTGGGGATGGTCTGGTCTTAGGGTGGAAAGTCCGAGTGTCTCTGGAAGAGGCCGTCAGGTTCTCTGTAGCCAAGTATTTCTCCACACGATCCACAAGACCATCGGCCGTCTCTGGGTCTCCATGGCTTACCCACTTTTGGATGGCAGTAGGAAGAGCTCTCAAAAACCGATCCATTACAACACGTTCCACAATCTTTGGTGCGGACAAAGTCTCTGGCTGTAGCCACTTTCTGCTCAGGTGAATGAGATCATACATTTGAGACCTGGGGGGTTTTCCAAGCTGGAAAGTCCAGTTATGCACACGCTGAGCCCGGACAGCCTGGGTGACACCCAGCCTTGCCAATATTTCAGCTTTTAGCATCACATAGTCTTTTGCTTGGTTAGGCTCTAGGTCATAGTAAGCTTTCTGCGATTCACCAGTTAACAGAGGAGCCACCAGTCCAGCCCACTGCTCCTCAGGCCACTTTTCTCTTTCAGCGGTCCTTTCAAATGTGGTCAAAAATACCTCTGGGTCATCCTCTCCAGTCATTTTTGTCAATAAACGACTCACCCCAAAGGACGCGGTATTAGTGGGACGGCTTTCCTCACTGGTCTGCGGACGTTGCTGCATTACTGCTTCCATCTGTTGTTGTAGTCTCTGCTCTTGCTTCTGCAACAGGTCTATGAAGCGGGCCTCAGATTGCTGCTGGGCTCGTTGCTGAGCCTCCAGACTCTGTTGCAAAGTTGCGTTTGTCTGCTGCTGGGCTGCAAGGCTCTGTTGATGAGCTTGCTGCTGGGCTGCGAAGTTCTGTTGTTGAGCTGCAAGGCTCTGTTGATGAGCTGCAAGGCTCTTTTGCAAACCTGCATTTGTCTGCTGTTGATTGGCATTTGCTAGAGCCAGCTGCTTCAGTATCTCCTCCATGCTGGCTTAAAAAAAAACTGCCACTGGTTCTCCACCAACTGTGAGGGGGTTAGCTCGGCAGCGGGTGTGTGTGACCCCCGGGATGGGCTCCCCACACAAAACAGGCCCAGCAAACGGAGGTTGTGGTTTTCAAAATCAAAAAGGTGCGGTTTATTTTCTATTTACAGTGACAAAACACAGCAAAGCAAAAGAAACATAAACAAAATAAATCCTGGTCAACTTGACCTCTGACTAAACATACAGGTTTCCTAACTAACAACTGGGATCAGCCTAGTGCTGTCCTAGTCCCTAAGTCCCTGGTTTTAAATGTCCAAGCAAATAGCCACACAGGCTTTGTCTCACCGCACAGGGGTTCACTCTCCCTAGACAGTCCACACAGGTCTGGTTCCAGGCATGAGCTAACATCTAATGAAGCTGGGAGTTCTTATAGAGGCCTAAATGAGCTGACAAGCTTCAGCTGGTCTCATCAACTCCCTGTCTGCACGACGCCCCACACTCTCCCTAGAGGTATGAGTCATCCATGAGCCTACTAGCCTCAGCTGGGCTTATACAACTCTCCACCTAGTTGTATAAGTCGGCGTAAAGCCTGAATCTGGGCGAAATATATCTACCCCCCTGGATGCAACCAGGTGACTTTACCTTCCTGCTGTCACAGTATTTATAAGAAAACCTCATGTAGCACTAAGGAGCTATTGAATAAGATGGGTCCTCTGTTCTTTGCCTCAACCCTCCCAAGGGCCTCAGCCCCTCTGACACAGCAGGTTGAGTGTAAAAGCAAGTAAGCACAGTGAAGCATGGCAAATAATTCCTATTAGCCAAATATAGTGCTATATCAAAAGCAGGCACCAAACAAGTTAACCAAGGTAATCTTAAAGTGGTTGTAAACCCGGTTTAAAAAAAAAAAACACCTGCAAGACAAAGCCATAATGAGCTAGTATGACTAGCATACTAGCTCATTATGCATCACTTACCTTAGATCGGGGCCCCCAAAGCCGTCCTCGTCTCCCCCTCCAGCCACAGCCATCGCTCCACAGATACCCGGAAGGTTACTTCCGGGTATCGGCGCTGTGATTGGCCGGAGAGGCGAAGACGTCACTCCGCGCATACGCGCGGGAGTCGTCAAATCCGGAAAAGCTGGATTTGTGAATGGGGATTAACCCTGTGAATGCACCGTTGTCTACAGCGCGCATGCGCCGTAGACAGCGTTGTAAAACTTTTTGGCAAATATCTCCTAAACCGTGTAGGTTTATGAGATATTTCTTGTACCTACAGGTAAGCCTTAATCTAGGCTTACCTGTAGGTGCAAGTTGTAATGGAGGGTTTACAACCACTTTAATGTATTATCACTCAGTAAAGTTGATAACCAAGCAAATACAAACAAAATTGTCAATTGTGGTAACACAGTTCAGTACACAAAATGGCTAACAGTAAGTTCTAAGCATAAAATTACATAAATAGCCAGGTAAGCAGAAACAGTAGCAGTGCCACCTAATAGGCAACAGTGAGCATCAATGAAGCTTGATCTAACAAATTGCTGGGACTATTCTGACAGTTTGCACGAATGGCAGCTATGCTAGGCCTAAACGGACTGGGTAGGCACTGTCCATAGAAAGTAAAGACATGGGAGAAGGGAACAAGGGGGACTTGCTGGATGGTTTTATGGGAGGCACAGTGCTTTATATTTTTCTTCTGCCGGTTATCGATGGGGCACTTTAAGAAGCGTTTGTGCACTTAACGGCAGTTTTAGTAAACTAGCATGCAGTAAAGTTGCTGTATAGGTGCAGTATACTTAAAGAGGTGCTCCAGTCTCCCCCCAAAAAATTTAAAGTCAGTAGCTAAAAATACTGTAGGATAAAATATAGGATAAAATATAAGGATGCTTACTTGCCTCATGATCCAGCGCTGTCCAGGTGCCGGCATCTTAACTAAGGGAAACTGTCAGTGAAGCCTTGCAGCTTCACTGCCGGCTTCCCACTGCGCATGTGCGAGCCGCGCTGCGCTTTGTGAACAGTTCTTAGATGTGTTCCAAAAGACTGTGGGGAAAGGAGGGAGGGGGGGCTGAACTTCTGATTTTTTTTACCAAAAATATGTAGAAGAATACGTATCTGCCTAAACTGAGGAAAAAAAATGTTTTTTTATATATTTTTTGGGGATATTTATTATAGCAAAAAGTAAAAAATATTGATTTTTTTGTAAAATTGTCGTCAAATACCACCAAAAGAAAGCTCTATTTGTGGGAAAAAAAGGACGTCAACTTTGTTTGGGAGCCATGTCGCACGACCGCGCAATTGTCAGTTAAAGCGACGCAGTGCAGAATCGTAAAAAGTGGCCTGGTCTTTGACCAGCGAAATGGTCCGGGGCTTAAGTGGTTAAAGTTGTTTTTTTAAAGGCTGAAGGTTTTTTAAGTTAATGATCCCTCCACCCGCTCTGGTAAAAGCTGTTCCACCACTGCTCCATGTGAACTGTGTTGTAAATGTAAAGGTCCATAAGTTTCATTCTGTGATTGATGTTTCAGACTACAATTCCCATGATCCTCAGCATTCTGCATAGACGTCCTTATAGTTCTCCTGCTGACTGTGCAACACAACATCCAGCATAGCAGTAGAAAGTGAACGTAAAACTGACTAAAAAGAGGACAATGTTTCCTTCTCCATGTTTCTGTAGTCCAGAACCTGGCTAAACTAATGTTGGAGGAGAACAAAGAGCTATTTGAAACAATACAAAACCATTCCTCCCAACTTTCTGAGATTGGAAAGAGGGACACCTATTAGCAAAACAGTATGTTAGAGCAGGGGTCGACAATCCCCAGGTGCCAGGTCGCAAATGCGACTAGAATTAGCGACCTGGCGCCTGGGGCAGCAGGTTACCTGTATCTCCGTGCGCCCCCCCCCCCGCGATTGGGTGATCTCGTCGGGCCGCGCCGGCCGGTAATTTAGGCCGTGGCTTTGCGGCCTTCTGCAGGCCTAGGCTTCATTCTGTAATCTGGCGCCATCTTGTGGTGGCCGTTGGTATGACAAGACAACCAGCAATGCTTGCCTGTTTCACTGCCCGCCCATCTCCTTCCCTTTACTTAGAAGGTAATCCCCAAACATTATTTATATTTTTTATTCTAACACCCTAGAGAATAAAATGGCGGTCGTTGCAATACTTTCTGTCACACCGTATTTGCGCAGCGGTCTTACAAGCGCACTTTTTTGAGGAAAAAAATACACTTTTTTAAATTAAAAAATAATACAACAGTAAAGTTAGCCAAATTTTTTTTTATATTGTGAAAGATAATGTTACGCTGAGTAAATTTGATAATTGTGTGATCATTGATTACATTAGCCCTGGGGTAGTAATCGGTCCCCCTAAATAACAAAGGTGCCACGTCCTAGTTGAATGTATGTAGCTAGGTAGTAAGTAGTAAATTTGATACCCAACATGTCACACTTCAAATTTGCGTCCGCTCGTGGAATGGCGACAAACTTTTACCCTTTAAAATCTCCATAGGCGACATTTAAAAAAATTCTACAGGTTGCATGTTTTGAGTTACAGAGGATGTCTAGGGCTAGACATATTGCTCTCGCTCTACAAATCGCGGCGATACCTCACATGTGTGGTTTAAACACTGCTTTCATATGCGGGCGCTACTCACGTATGCGTTCGCTTCTGCACGCATTGATCGTTAAAAAAAAACCTGGCTCCTAACTTTTTTAGCTGGCTCCTAGATTCCAAGCAAATTTGTCAAGCCCTGTGTTAGACAAAGGACACATCACTGCCAAACCCCAGTTATTTGAATAATTTATGCACACAAAAATGATTATCGTAGTTAAATACACTTAACTTTTAAGCCCTGTACACACGATCCGTTTTACCGATGAAAACAGTCCGATGGACTTTTTTCATCGGACAAACCGATCGTGTATGGGACCCATCGGTCTTTTTTCCATCGGTTTGTAAAAATAGAACATGTTTTAAATTTTTCCGATGGATCAAAAACCGACAGCTAATTCCAATCGTCTATGGGCAAGTCCATCGGATAAAAAACCCACGCATGCTCAGAATCAAGTCGACGCATGCTCAGAAGCATTGAACTTAATTTTTCTCGGCTCATCAGAGTGTTTTACGTCACCGCGTTTGGAACGGTCGGTTTTTTGACTGATGGTGTGTAGGCAAGACTGATGGAAGTCAGCTTCATCGGATTTCCGATGGACAAAACCATCGGATTAGAATCCATAGGCTATCCGATCGTGTGTACGAGGCTTTATACCACTACTTTTCTTTTATACTGGCTTTTTAAAATGAACAAATTTAATAAAAGATGAGGTGCAGGAAAACATTTATGATAGTTAAAGTCGCACAAAACTCTGGTTTTAAAAGAAAAAAATCGACTTAAGTATGTATTCTTCGGTATGTATTCTTATTCTTAAAAGTACTCTCTATTGCTGCCAGCCTCCTCCAAATTTTTATTGTTTTTGTTGCTGTGGAAGGTGGCTACATTTGTTCTCCATGATCCCACTGTGTGTAAGAATGCAGCCACCCCCACTTGCTTTATCCTGAGGTGGACTAGGAACTATGGACTATGGAGTTTGTAGTGTGCATAGAGCAGTGCACATGACCACAAATAATGTGCACTGCTCTTTCCAAGAAAAAAACAGAAGTGAGGTAGAAAAGGAGAGAAATGGGAGCTCACAGAGGACGTTACAAGGAAGCAGAAAAACATTGTAAGAAAATAATTTCATGAAAAACTAGGGCTGTGGAAATTAACTATTAATTCCTCGATTAATCAATTCATTTTTTTGATCGATCAAAATTCTTTTGATCAGTACTCACCTCTCCGCCGGCTTCCGGATCTTCAGGGAGTTCTGTCAGAGATCCGGTGACGTCACGGACACCGGCGGGGCTTGCCGTGTCCATCTGAAGGGCTCCTTTACTGTGCCTTCATATCTGCATGCCGGCGGGACCTTACTATCTGCCACACGCAAGGGCTGTTACACTTTCCTCTATCACTTCCCTCTATCAACCTGGGATTCTACAGCCATCCACTGGGAGTTGTGATAGTTCCCTTCACGGGACATCTACATGCCGACGGACTGATGTTATCGCCTCCTCATCTGGATTCAGCAGTGATATAGTTGTACACATTTTTATACCAGTATCATACTTAGCTACATGTTTTTATGACTGCTTTTGCTACCATTTGGTATTACTCGCACCATTTTTACAGTTTATGTAGCTACATCGATTTTATCTCCAGTGCAATATTTATTTTGTTACCTACTTGAAGACTATAAAAGTTTTAATGCTATTCCCATCGAGCGCTGCCTTTGTGTGTTTTTTGTATCCTGCTATCCTATTAAAAACAGATTACAGGGTTTTTAAGTAGTGGATGTGTCTGGATTATAGTTTAGTGTCACTTTAAATAATACATCGGACCAAAAAAGAGGCAACTGAAGAGGAAAGAGGGACTTTGTCCTAGAAGAGGGACAATCCCTCCTTATCAAGGACAGTTAGGAGCTATGCATAAACCATATAGATGACTGTGAACTTCAGTAGGTTAAAGGGAGATTTTTACTTACAGTGTATCTAATAACACGATTTAAAGCCCAATTCCAGGTTTCAATTTAAGAGAAAATATTACTTGCCCAACAATATTTAGAGCAAAAAAGTAGCTTCAGTATTCACATCTTCTCTGGTGCTATTCCCTGTAGACTCACAACTCTGTCCTCTTCTGGGTCCAATATTGCCCATTTTTATTTTACCTTGTTGGATTTGGTGCATATGCACACTACAGGTCCCCAGCTGAGTGTGTCTGGGCTTCTGGAGTGTCCCTACACATTTAAGGAGTAAGGAGCTCCCTCCAAGCCATACTTGCTCTCATTTTATTTATTGCTCTGCGTGTCCCAAGTTTGGAGCTCTGTTAGACTAAAATTAAAGTTAAACCTTGGCATGGCAATGTGGCTTCACGTATACAGAAAATGTTTTTTTTTTAACGCAAATTGTTGAAACTGCTTTTTATGCTGACTTATTGAATTGGTATGATGAGGTACTTATTTCTGTCTATTTCTGGGGAGATTATCGCTCACTACTGTTCGATGCTTGTTCAGGGGGGATTGAGTCTCATACTGCATATCTGCAAGGCAAAACCTGAAACTTTGCTTTTTGCTATGTCCCATTTAAAGTGGAAGTAAACCCTCCTATCATTTTCAATCAAGGAAGCTGCCATCTTGGCCTCTGTTTAATCTTCAACTGCTATGATGCTGCACATGTGATCAGTTATGACACCAGCCATTGGATAGTTTGTCAGTTTGGTTGAGAGCACAACCAATGTGACAGTTAGCATTCCCGGCATGCCGGGTATGTAACTGCTTTTTGAAACTGTTAAATCAATGGGTTTACTTCCGCTTTGAATGCATGTGTGTGATTTTTAGTGTTTCGATTTTATTAGCTCTTACTGAAATACAAAATTTGCATGCCAATTCAGTGTTTATATCTTATGTGTTGTCTTTTCTTTTGGTATAGCTGTGAAGCCCTCAAGCAAATCTACCACAAATGCCAAGGATGTTCCAAATACGAGTAACACAGTGACTATCACTGGAATTTCTCTCTGTCTCTTCATCATTTTTGTTACTGTAGTGATTACCGTATGGAGAAAATTTGGCAAAGGATGCAAGTGCCGCCCAACAACCAGGCATAGCTCTGCTCATTCAGTGAATTGTTGGAAAAACTCAGACGAGGAGAATATCTACCAAATGAGGGAAAGCTTCTCTGATGCAGGGGAAGGTCAGCCAGAAGGGATGGAAGATGGAGTCCACATACCTTTGAATTACAGACAAAACAACTGTGACACCCAAGAGGTGGCTGCAACTGAAAATGACTGTACTCAAGTAAACAACCAGAAGATAATTCCACCGATTTTCAGTTATCGTCTTGCTCAGCAGCAGCTAAAAGAGATGAAACAAAAGGGGCTGAAAGAAACCACAAAAGTATATCACGTCTCTCAGAGCCCAATGGCCGATACTGCTCTAGACATCTCTATGGCTCCACCGCCGGTCAATGATAATTTAGAGGAGATGGCAACAAATAAGTTCCGGATACAGTCTCCATTTTTAGAGACAAAAAATAGCCATTGCAGAAATGCTGGTGAAAGGACTTACCCAAAGTTTTCACAGGCACCTGGATACAGCCCCAATCAAACATTGCCCAAAGCTTCCCATCTTAAGAACACAGATACGAAAGCAAAGTATGACAGAGGCTATCAAAAAAATAATTTCCGAAGAACATCAAGTTTTCATGAAACTAAACACAAACCCTACAGGGAACGAAGTCTAACATCCCTTTCTCCAAGGCAACAAATGATTTACAACTCAAGAACCCGTATGTGGGAGAATTCTACAGTAGACAGATCTAATAAAAAACCCACAGGACTGGAAAGAAGTCCAGAATACCTTACACGAGGCATCTCTCTTCCTTTAGAGGCAGCTGGACATTTGCCCAGAAACCAATATGCTCGACCAGGCGAGAAACCTGATTTAATCTGTAACAGGCATCCTACTGGCAGGCAGTCTAAAATGGAGCGACCAGATCAGAACCGAGTAAGGAAAGGAACTTCACCAGTTGAGAAGTCTTGGAACAGGACCAAAAATGTCTCACCTTCTCCAAAAGATATCCACCACAGGAAGAGCCCACAAAGTCCTATTCATTTCCGACGGGAAAAGTGCCAGAGTTTTCCTTGGGGTGCGGATTATTCTTTCTATGACAACTCCACATTTGGACTCACAGAGGCTGAACAGCAAATGCTTGACTTACCTGGATATTTTGCTTCGAATGAAGAAGATGAGACAAGTACATTAAGTATTGAAAGACTGGTGATTTGATCAGATAGTTTTTTGTTTTTGTATACTTTGCACAATGTTTAGACTTCATATTAATGGGGATTATTGACTGTCACTGTTGAGAATTACAAATCCTAGAACATTGGATAAAAAGGAAAGTTGCTGTGTTTCTGATATTTGAAATAGAAGCGTGATCAGTAGTGATTAACAAACTATTCCGTACCCTGATTCAACCCCAACTCTTCTTCTCAGTATTATTTACCAAATACACATAGAAGCCTGAAAAAGCCTGGACATGAGAGTGAAAGGTCTTGGTACCATGATGATGTGTTTTTTTTGTATTTTTTTTATTAAAAGCTGTGGCTTTGCCCTTCCAGTTATAGTGTTCCTAAACCCACAACAGTAAAATCAGTCTGTATATGCAGTAAAGCATCATTGTTATGCACACTGTGAAACATAAGGGGTTTCCTTGCATTGTGTAAAAAGGCTGTTTGATCGTGTCTTCTCTGATCATCCCCTTCTTTTTCTGTCCCTAATCCATCTGCTGATAGAACAGAGCCTTGGGGCACATGCTCAGTTTGGTGTGTATTGCTAGAGTTTTTTTTTCTTGGGAGAGTGCATGTGATCAGCACAGTTCCAAACAGCATTGTCCAGACAGAGGGTCGGGGTCATGCAGCCTCATAGGACAGTCAGAGGAGAATGAAAACCCCTCCTACAAGCTTTAACCAGACACTGGTAGAAGTCACAATACTGCTGTTGAGAAAAGGTATTTAGCAGTTTATATTTGCTAAAATAATTGCATTTCTATGTTCTGAGTACTGTGGGAGACCAGATATAGTGAATGTAGTGTCCTGGGTTTAGTAACACTTATAATAATGTTTTTTTAAATTATTATTTCTTTATTAAAACTAGATGGGGGCAAGGTATTATCACCTGAGTAAGTTCCAAGCTTTTGCTTATCAGCAGTCATGACACAGCATGGACATGACAGTGAAAGAATCTTTGAGCTACAGTATGATCTTGGACCATTGATCCAATAGAAGTTACAACCATTGCTGCTCTCCTACCATATCACTGGAAAGCATAAATGCCAACGCTGGAGTAAGGTCGTCCATTTTTAGTAATTTCAATAACTAGGGGGGCATTTGCCACATTTTTAAACGCAAATTTATACTTTTACAACCTTTGGTCCCTGTTAAGCAGGCAAAGGGGGCTGAAACTTGTAGTTTCACCAAGGCTGGAGATCAAAGTGTCTAGTAGTGTGTGTGTTTGGAAGGAGCTTGGGCAGGCACATATACAGTACATGCCTCTTATTCAGTGGCATGAATTGTTCTTTTTTTTACTATGTCTTGCTTGCACCTTCTACCTTTTTTCTCATTACCTGTACTTTTTTACTTTTAACTGCTTTCATCCTTGTCCATACAGCCCTGTACTGATTCATCAAGCTTTAACGTAAACTTCTAGATTTCTGTTCTTTATATTCCTTCTTATTTAAACATCCCTTCATTCTTATTGTATTTCACTCTCCCTTTACCTATTCAGCTTAAATACACTCAGTTTAAGATCACTAGACCAATAGGCAACCCAGAAGTACTATACCTACTTCAATGTCCTCCTCTTAGCCCAACCCATATTATTTAAAAGTGTTGCATCGGGCACAGATGACCAACCAATGGCTCTACCGCTTAACCCACCCTATAGCATTGATAAGGATTGCAATAGCTCAGAGGGCTGCTCCATTGATATTGTACTAGCATGGTCTTCCCCACCAGTCAACAACCTACAAATGCATACTCTACTGTAAACTTACATCCCCCTTGGTTTACAGAAGAAACATGGAGGATGTGGCTGAGCACCCCGATCAACTGCCAAGTCCTAGGCTAAGCCCTAGGATGATCTGTCTTTGATAATGGCTGTGAAGAAGTATCTAAATACTGTATATATATTTGCTAAATATCTGTACATACTCCTTATTTAAAATAGCAGGCCTGATATACAAAATATCAGTAAATGAAACGTCATTGATTCCTATACCAACTAATTAGTGTCATTTTTCCAGGGCAAGTTGGAAGATGAAAACAGACGTAAACTTACTTAACAATGGCACTTTAATGCAGCCCTTCCCAACCCTTTACCCTAGGAACCCTTGACATAATTTTCAGGTTGCCCCTGATAAAAGCAATGCATTGAATGTCAGTCGGAAAAATGCCTCTTACATTGATGGTAAGTGGGAGGAATGCCCCCCTTCCCCTTACAGTAGTGGTCAGAATGCCACCCTTACAGATAGCTAAAAAGATCATTGGTGTCATGCTGCTTTGTACAGTGTGACTACAGCTGCAACAGCCCATGCATCTTTTCTAACCCAGGAGTAAACATGGCAAATGTAATAAAAGGCAATCTGAAAAAGCAATGGTGTGCAATAACCCCCCAAAAAAAACTGTTGTGATCAGTGCAACCAAAAGACTGTACAATGATTTAACATAGTCTAAGGTCCTGTCGTTTTCATGCTGTGCCTATATACTGTGAGGGGGGTTAACTCGGTAGCGGGTGTGTGTGACCCCCTGGTTGGGCTCCCCACACAAAAACAGGGCCAGCAGACGGAGGTTGTGGTTTTCAAAATCAAAAGGTGCGGTTTATTTCTCTATGTACAGTGACAAAAACACAGCAAAGCCAAAAAGAAACAAACAAAATAAATCCTGGTCAGTTTGACCTCTGACTAAACATGCAGGTTTCCTAAACTAACAACTGGGATCAGCCTGGTGCTGTCCTAGTCCCTAAGTCCCTGGTTTAGTAAAAGTCCAAACAAATAGCCACACAGGCTTTGCCTCACCGCACAGGGGTTCACTCTCCCTAGACAGTCCACACAGGTCTGGTTCCAGGCATGAGCAAACACCTAATGAATCTGGGAGTTCTTATAGAGGCCTAAATGAGCTGACAAGGTTCAGCTGGTCTCCTCATCTCTGTCTGCACGACGCCCCACACTCTCCCTAGAGGTATGAGTCATCCATGAGCCCACTAGCCTTAGCTGGGCCTATACAACTCTCCACCTAGTTGTATAAGTCAGCGTAAAGCCTGAATCTGGGAGAAATATATCTACCCCCCTGGATGCAACCAGGTGACTTTACCTTCCTGCTGTCACATACCCCCCCCTCTTGTTTTAACCTCGGGGTTGGAACACCAGCAATCAGGCATTCATGTACTCGAGACAAAGCATCCACATTCCCCATTTGAACGCCAGGGCGATGCTTTACTGTGAAGTTGAATTCCTGGAGGGCCAGGAACCACCTATTCACTCTTCTATTTGTTTCCTTGTTTTGAGCCATCCACTTTAACGGAGCGTGATCCGTAACCATGTCAAAGTGCCTACCTAGCAGGTAGTACCGAAGGGAATCTAGAGCCCACTTCACCGCTAAACACTCCTTTTCAACCGTGGCGTAATTTACCTCATGGGACTTCAACTTCCTGCTGAGGTAAATGACTGGGTGCTCTTCCCCGTTCCAGACCTGGGACAATACTGCTCCTAACCCCACATCTGACGCATCACTTTGTACGACAAAGTCTTTAGAGAAGTCGGGTGAGTACAACACTGGCTGGCTACATAAGGCTTGTTTCAAGAATTGGAATGCTGCCTCAGCCTCGGGGGTCCATTTAATCATGACCGACCCTTTCCCTTTCGTCAGGTTGGTTAGGGGCACAGCCTTAGAAGCAAAGTGGGGAATGAAGCGCCGATAATAACCCGCGATTCCCAGAAAGGCTCGTACCTGCTTCTTGCTGTTGGGACGTGGCCAACTCTGGATGGCCTCGACTTTGTTGAGTTGGGGTTTTATTACTCCCCTGCCAATGGTGTACCCAAGATATTTGGCCTCCTCCTGCCCAATGGTACACTTCTTGGGGTTAGCCGTAAACCCCGCTTCCCGAACAGAGTCCAGGACTGCTTGCACTTTTGGCAGATGTGAGGCCCAATCTGTGCTATGGACAATTACGTCATCCAGGTAAGCCGCAGCATACTTCCGATGGGGCCTCAGCATCTGGTCCATTTTCCGCTGGAATGTGGCCGGCGCATTCTGTAACCCGAACGGCATTCTCTTATATTGGAACGCCCCGTCTGGGGTTACAAATGCGGTTTTCTCTTTGGCCGACTTGGCCAGGGGAATTTGCCAATACCCTTTTGTGAGGTCAAGAGTCGTCATGTATCGGGCTGTTCCCAGCCGGTCGATCAACTCATCTATACGTGGCATGGGGTAGGTGTCAAATTTTGTAACTTTGTTCAACTGACGAAAATCGTTACAAAATCGCCAGCTCCCATCCGGTTTAGGCACCAACACAATGGGACTAGACCAATCACTTTGGGACTCCTCTATCACCCCTAAGTTCAGCATTTTCTGTACTTCCTCCCGTATTGCCTCCCGTCGGGCCTCTGGGATCCGATAGGGTTTTAACTTCACCCTTTCACCGGGCGGGGTAATAATATCATGCTCTACCCCAGATGTTTGTCCCGGCAGCTCAGAGAACACCTCCTTGTTGCGAAGCACAAACTCCTTAACCTCCTGTTGTTGGGGTTGTGACAAGGTGGCTGCTATTCCAACCTCCGGAATCACGCAACCAGTTTGAGCTGGTGACCAAGTTTCTGCGACTAGGGACTCTCTATCCCTCCAGGCTTTCAACAGATTAACGTGATATATCTGTTCGGGCTTTCGCCTTCCTGGTTGTCTGACCTTGTAATTCACTTCGCTCACTTTTTCCATTATCTCGTAGGGGCCTTGCCATTTGGCAAGGAATTTACTTTCAACCGTAGGGACAAGTACCAATATCCTATCCCCCGGGGAAAAGGTACGGGTCTTTGCTCCACGGTTGTACACTCTCTGCTGTGCCAACTGCGCTTGGGCCAAATGTTCCTTCACGATGGGCATTACCTGTGCAATTCGATCTTGCATCAGGGCGACATGCTCAATCACACTCCTGTGGGGAGAACTCTCACTTTCCCAAGTTTCCTTGGCAATATCCAACAGCCCTCTTGGGTGTCTCCCATACAGTAACTCAAAGGGGGAGAATCCCGTAGAGGATTGGGGCACCTCCCTAATAGCAAACATCAAATAAGGAAGTAGACAGTCCCAATCCTTTCCATCTCTATCCACCACTTTCTTCAACATTTGTTTTAGGGTTTTGTTGAATCTTTCAACCAGCCCATCGGTTTGGGGGTGATACACAGATGTACGCAATTGCGTCACTTTGAACAATTTACACAGCTCTTTCATAACCCGGGACATAAAGGGTGTACCTTGGTCCGTAAGCAGTTCTTTACAAATACCCACCCGGCTAAAAACAAGAGATAGCTCTTTGGCTATGGTTTTGGCCGAGGTATTTCTGAGAGGGATCGCTTCTGGATAACGGGTGGCATAGTCCATTATAACCAATATGTACTGGTGCCCCCTAGCGGACTTGATTATAGGACCTACCAAATCCATTGCGATTCTCTCAAACGGGACCTCAATGATGGGTAGAGGGACCAGCGGGCTACGGAAATGTGGCATCGGGGCCGACCTCTGACACACAGGGCAGGAGGAACAATAATTTTCTATGTCCTTCATCACCCCAGGCCAATAGAATCTCTGTAATACCCTCTCTCGGGTTTTCTCTGTCCCCAGATGACCTCCAAGAATGTGCCCATGGGCCAACTCCAACACCAACTTCCTGTAAGGTTTGGGCACCACCAGCTGCTCAACGGTTTCTTCTGCCCTTTTTGCCACCCGATACAGTAGGTCCTTCTCTACGCTGAAGTATGGGTAAGTGCAGGTATTATCTGGGTTCACTAACTCGCCATCTATTTCCACTACGTTTTCCCGTGCCTTTATTAGGGCGGGGTCTTTTAACTGTTCTGTGGCAAAATTTTCCCTGTGAACCTCCAGATCAGAAAACTCCACAGACGGTAGGTTTTCGTCTGAGGAGGTGGGCTCCTCTCCCGTTTCTTGAGTCTCCCCTGCCAATACTGACAAGGGAAATTCTGGAGAGTCCTCACCACTCTCAGAGGAGTTCTGGCTATCACATTCCTGGTACATAGGGGCACCAGTGGGGGGCTCAGGATCATCCCACAGTTCCCAGAACTTCGGAAAATCCCTTCCCACAATGGCATCATGCGGTAATTGAGATACTAACCCCACTGGATGAGAGAGGGTACCTTTGGGGGTCTCGAAACACACTGTAGTCACTGGATACTCTCGGGTGTCCCCATGCACACAAATAACAGCTACCTTGCTATTCCCAGAGACCTCTGTTTTAACTAATTCAGCCTTTATCAGGGTCACAAGGCTACCTGAATCCAGCAATACCACAACATTTCTACCATTAATACACATTTTGCATAAATGTTTCTCAGTTCCCCGAATGGCAGTGCATGCGACTGTCGCACACAGCGACTGACGTCTGTCCATCAGAAAGTCACATTGCATGGGTTCCTCCACAACCGGGCAATTTGCTGCAATATGTCCCGCTTGCCGGCAGCGGTAGCAAACGATCCTTCTTGCGGCCTCTTGAGCCGCTGATTTCCCAGGCTGTTCTCGCCAAACTTGGGGTAGAGCTCCCACCCTCTCACTCTCTCCACCCTCACCCCTTGGAATCCTCTTATCCGCCCCTGGGGATGGTCTGGTCTTAGGGTGGAAAGTCCGAGAGTCTCTGGAAGAGGCTGTCAGGTTCTCTGTAGCCAAGTATCTCTCTACACGATCCACAAGTTTACCGGCCGTTTCTGGGTCTCCATGGCTTACCCACTTTTGAATGGCGGTAGGAAGAGCTCTCAAGAAACGATCCATCACAACACGTTCCACAATCTCCGGTGCGGACAAAGTCTCTGGCTGTAGCCACTTCCTGCTCAGGTGAATGAGATCATACATTTGAGACCTGGGGGGTTTTCCAAGCTGGAAAGTCCAGTTATGCACACGCTGAGCCCGGACAGCCAGGGTGACACCCAGCCTTGCCAATATTTCAGCTTTTAGCATCACATAGTCTTTTGCTTGGTCAGGCTCTAGGTCATAGTAAGCCTTCTGCGATTCACCAGTTAACAGAGGAGCCACCAGTCCAGCCCACTGCTCCTCAGGCCACTTTTCTCTTTCAGCAGTCCTTTCAAATGTGGTCAAAAATACCTCTGGATCATCCTCTCCAGTCATTTTTGTCAATAAACGACTCACCCCAAAGGACGCGGTATTAGTGGGACGGCTTTCCTCACTGGTCTGCGGACGTTGCTGCATTACTGCTTCCATTTGTTGTAGTCTCTGCTCTTGCTTCTGTAACAGGTCTATGAAGCGGGCCTCAGATTGCTGCTGGGCTTGTTGATGAGCTTGCTGCTGGGCTGCAAGGCTCCTTTGCAAACCTGCATTTGTCTGCTGTTGATTGGCATTTGCTAGAGCCAGCTGTTTCAGTATCTCCTCCATGCTGGCTTAAAAAAAACTGCCACTGGTTCTCCACCAACTGTGAGGGGGGTTAACTCGGTAGCGGGTGTGTGTGACCCCCTGGTTGGGCTCCCCACACAAAAACAGGGCCAGCAGACGGAGGTTGTGGTTTTCAAAATCAAAAGGTGCGGTTTATTTCTCTATGTACAGTGACAAAAACACAGCAAAGCCAAAAAGAAACAAACAAAATAAATCCTGGTCAGTTTGACCTCTGACTAAACATGCAGGTTTCCTAAACTAACAACTGGGATCAGCCTGGTGCTGTCCTAGTCCCTAAGTCCCTGGTTTAGTAAAAGTCCAAACAAATAGCCACACAGGCTTTGCCTCACCGCACAGGGGTTCACTCTCCCTAGACAGTCCACACAGGTCTGGTTCCAGGCATGAGCAAACACCTAATGAATCTGGGAGTTCTTATAGAGGCCTAAATGAGCTGACAAGGTTCAGCTGGTCTCCTCATCTCTGTCTGCACGACGCCCCACACTCTCCCTAGAGGTATGAGTCATCCATGAGCCCACTAGCCTTAGCTGGGCCTATACAACTCTCCACCTAGTTGTATAAGTCAGCGTAAAGCCTGAATCTGGGAGAAATATATCTACCCCCCTGGATGCAACCAGGTGACTTTACCTTCCTGCTGTCACAATACGTATATCATTTTCAGACTTTCTACAATCTCTTGTCCCTTAAATATCTCTGGGACAGCATCAAAATGCTAAAACGTCATCTAGTAGGCCTAGGAATTCAGATCTACCTGATAGTCGTGTATCCGTTGGTATGACCAAGGTGTAACTTCCTCCTTATTGTCAGGAGATGCCCTCTGTACAGAAATTGAGGCTGAGAAGAGCCATCTTGTTTATACATGAAGTCTATAATAGACATAAATCACGACCCTATTACCTATTCCAGCAATCTACTATATCTTAAGGGCAGTCAAATGTGTTTTTTTTTTCTGCATCAGAAACGCATGGACAGTAGATTATATGGGTTCCAATGGCATAGTTTTCACCAGTGCAGTCAGTTCCAGTGCGTTCCAGTGCAAAAAAAAAAGTAGAAGATGCTGCTTTTTTTCTGCACAGAACTTTACTGGAACACGTCAAAATACATCATAAACGCACGAAAACACATCACATAAAAGAAAAACCCCAGAAAACATTGGAAAAATAAGAAAAAACAAGAGGGAAAAGATGCAAGGGAACGCATTGAAAACGCATAAAAAACACACATGCAGAAAGGCATCTGGAGTGAGTTTTGTGGTGTGAACTCTAAGCAAAAACGCATTCGGAACGCATCCAGAGTGCATTTTTGAGAAGTGAACTGGCCCTTAAGGAAGGTGTTTGTACAATACCGTAAAAAGCACATTGTGTAAGGATGATTTTTAACATGGAACCATCAGCTGAAGACATAAGATGAGGCCATACGAGAATGACAAGTAAACTTAGCTACTTTAAACTCATACTGTATATCACACAAAGCTGGTCAACTGCATATAGTATATCTCTTTTGCTTGGATTCAATGTCATTTCCAGATTAAATTACATTTAAGGTTTTTTAAAGCCCTTCTGAGTTGGACTTATGGCAGACGGGTATTGGTGTGGAAGTAGTCTTCTCACCAGTAACAAAGAGTAAACAGAACTCATGGTAAATCCGTCACCGATTTTAAATTCTAATGCCGCGTACACACGGCCGTTTTTAATGTCATTGAAAAAACCGATGTTTTTCTCAACGTGATTCTTCTCAAGCCTGCCTGGCCTACACACTATCGTAAAAAAAAATGCTCGAGCAAAGCGCGGTGACGTACAACACGTACGACGGCACTATAAAGGGGAAGTTCCATTCGGATGGCGCCACCCTTTGGGCTGCTTTTGCTGATCCTCGTGTTAGTAAAGTTTGGTGAGAGACGATTCGCGCTTTTCAGCCTGGTGCTTTTCAGTCCGTTACAGCGTGACGAATGTGCTATCTCCATAACAAACTCTAGTTTTACCAGAACGAGCGCTCCTGTCTCAAACTTGATTCTGAGCATGCGCGTTTTTTTTCCCCTCGTAAAAGCATACACACTACCGTTTTTCATGACGTTAAAAAGAACGACGTGAAAAACGATGTGAAAAAATAGAGCAGGTTCTAATTTTTTTTGAGGCCATTTTTCACGTCTTTAAAAATGCTCTGGAACCTACACACGGTCGTTTTTAATGACCAATTTAAAAAATGGCATTTTTCTCGTCATGAAAAACGGTCGTGTGTACGCGGCATTAGTCCAACCTAAGAGTAGGTAACACGTGGTATCTGCTATTACGACCATTTTCTTACACTGGAAACTACTACAAGTGCACTTTAAATATATGATCTTTAATTTTTAGCATTGAAGTCTGAATATGACAAATACCTGCACTGATTTGCAATTATTGCATCTACAGCGGGGACAATAATTATTTGATCCCCTGCAGATTTTGTAAGTTTGCCCACTTATAAAGAAAAGAAGGGTCTATAATGTTTATCATGGGTGTATTTTAAATGATAGAGACAGAATATCAACCAAAAATCCAGAAAAAAAAAAAACAAATGATACAAATGTTATAAATTGAGTTGCAGTTCAGTGGAAAAAATAAGTATTTGATCCCCAAGCATAACATACCTGGTGGAGAACCCCTTGTTGGCAAGCACAGAGGTAAGACGTTTCCTATATTTGGTTACGAGATTTGCCCACATCTCAGGATCTTCTCTAAATCCTTAAGGTTTCTTGGCTGTCGCTTGCCAACTCGAAGTTTCAGCTCCTGTTATAAATTTTCTATAGGATTAAGGTCTGAAGACTGGCTAGGTCATTATATGACCTTAATGTGCTGCTTCTTGAGCCACTTCTTTGTTGCCTTAACGGTATGTTTTGGGTCATTTTCATGCTGGAAGACCCATCCATGACCCATCTTCAGTGTTCTGGCTGAGGGAAGAAGATTCTCATCCAAGATTTTACAATACTTGGCCCCGTCCATTGGCCCGTCTATGTGGCAAAGTTGGCCTGTACCTCTAGCAGAGAGATAGCCCCAAAGCATAAAGTTTCCACCTCCATGCTTGACTGTAGGGATGGTGTTCTTAGGGTCTTAGTCAGCATTTTTCTTCCTCCAAACATGGTGAGTCGAGTTAATGCCAAAGAGCTCAATCTCCCAATCCTTCTCTGAATCATTTAGATGTTCATTAGCAAACTTAAGATGGGCCTGTACATGTGCCTTCTTGAGAAGGGGGACCTTGCCGGTGCTGCAGGAGTTCAATCAATGGCGGCATATTGTGTTACCAATGGTTTGTTTAGTGACTGTGATCCCAACTGCCTTGAGATCATTTACAAGCTCCTCACGTTTAGTTCTGGGTTGATCCCTCACTTTTCTCATGATCATCCATACCCCATGAGGTGAAATCTTGCAAGGAGCTCCAGACCGAGGGCGTTGAAGCTACGCTACTTTCATAGCAAAACGCGTTGACGTCACGAGCCGTTCCGTCATGTGACGCCGCTCGTATGGGATTCTGAGCTTGGTGGACGCTGTTCCCAGGAGGGATACTAATGGTCGGACACTGACTTCACTCCACAGCCGAATGGCCGGAAGTATCCACCAAGGATAATTATCCTCTGCCTTTTGCGTAGTGACTGGAATCACGCAGCAGTGCTCATCCCTGGAAGGAACTTGAGCAGATGACGGCAACTACTGGAGCTCCTGCACGGGATGGATAAGTATCCCTGACATAAGAAGATGCTACTTAATGCCTACAGCATTCTAACCATACGCAATATATCTGAGTAGTTTGCACCCTCCTATACAACAGTTGAAGTGCTGTGTGATATACTCCAATCAGTTTATATACTGCTTAACTGTTGCAAAATAAGCATAGTGGAACTTACCTGCTATACACGCTGTATTGTTCTTGTCATTATCAGGACCTTCTGTGATTGTATTAACATATATACCAAGGACTGTGGTGTGCCAAAAACCTACGAATAGATCCATTTAAATCAACCAATACTGATCATTTGATGAACTAACCAGGGTCTTTGCTCACACAGTTATCAGTGATACGGCAATCTAATACTATCTGACCACCATCCACCATCAGCACCCCCCTATCTTGTACCGGCCCCATACCCTTACCATCCTTTGGAGCTACGCACAGCCAGTCTTTCTTCTCCCCCTTTTGTTACTGACGGGTTTATGATACCGGTCTTTCTTGACTAAATGACTTTCAGATGAAAAATTTCTTCATCAGACAGATAGACTGACTGTGCATTGATACAAGGCGTCTGGACATTTATTTGTACTGTTATATGTATTGTCTTTTGTGAGTATGTGTCTATGTGGTGTTTAATTAATGTGCCAATTATCATTGGTCCGTTTTTTATGGAACTGCACTTTTTTACATTTCCCTAATCATGTTTGTATGTATTCATTTTTGCATTCATTAAAATAAAAATAGATAATTTTATGATTACTCTCCAATGATCTAAATTACTGTTACCACTAAGTAACACTTCCCTGGTACCTTTTGCCAGGGATCAACCTGTTCCTTATATGCTTTTCCGGTTACGGTAACGGCACCATTACATGGTGATTGACCTAGGCCTGGCCACTGATTGAGTGAGCCTGAGAATCAGTGCCAAGCTTGCTTCCTTTTGTTTTTTCGATTGATTGCTATTTTGTATTTCTTCCATTTGTGACTGACCACTTCAGAGCCGTTTCACACACAGGCGGCACGACTTTGGGGGCGACTCAGCAAGGCGATCTGAAGACGACTTCAGAGGCGACTTGCAAAACGACTTCTGTATTGAAGTCAATGCAAGTCGCCCCCAAAGTCGTACAAGAACCTTTTTCTAAGTCAGAGCGACTTGCGTCGCTCCTATTAGAACGGTTCTATTGAACAGAGCGGGACGCGACTTGTCAGGCGGCTGAGTCGCCTGACGAGTCGCCTCTGTGTGAATGGGGTCCTAACAGTTGTCTCCTTCTCACCAAGCTTCTTACTGATGGTCTTGTAGCCCATTCCATCCTTGTGCAGGTCAACAATCTTGTTCCTGACATCATTCTGACAGCTCTTTGGTCTTGCCCATGATGGTGAGGTTTGAATGGAAGAAAGAGATTCTGTGGACAGGTGTCTTTTATACACATAACACATTGTCTTTAGAGCATCTTCTTAAATTGACAGGACTGATCTGTGTACCAAATGAGCACATACTGTAGCCAGTCTGTGGGAGCCAGAATTATTGTTGGTTGGTAGGGGATCAAATACTTATTTTACTCACAGACCTGCAGCTCAATTTATAACATTTGTATCATGTGTTCTTTCTTGATTTTTGGTTAATATTCTGTCTCTATCACCAATGATAACAATTATAGACCCTTCATTTCTTTTTAAGTGGCAAACTTAAAAAATCTGCAGAGGATCAAATAATTATTTTCTCCACTGTACATGTGTCCGCAGCTGGATCACATACACACTGTATAACATGTTATAATGTGTGTCAGCATGTGTTGCTTACATGCATTGTGCATGCAATAGATTCTAATTGCGCCCAGGGTATATCTACACGTAAAACAAAGCACATGAGCCTCAACGTACTGCAACATATACACCAATAAAGGATTTCAATAAAGAAGTGACTGCTCTGGGCTTCAACACAATGGCAGCCTTCAGCAAGAAGAAACAAAAGCAATTCTGGAGGCAATTTACAGCACACACAAATTTTGGTAGTATCATTTTTAATGTGGAATGTATGTAGTTTTGTTATCAAACTGTTATGGGTAAAGTTCCGCTTTAAACTGGCCATACACATAATGCCTTGTACACACAATCGGATTTACGATTAAATAAAATCCGATGGACTTGTTTCATTGGAAATTCCGATCGTGTGTGGGCTCCATCTGACTTTTTTCCATCGGAGTAAAAAAATAGAACATGTTTTAAATCCACGCATGCTCAGAATCAAGTGGACGCATGCTCGGAAGCATTGAACTTGATTTTTTCTTGGCTCGTAGTGTTTTACGTCACCGCGTTTTGGACGGTCGGAATTTAGTCTGACAGTGTGTATGCAAGATTGATTGAAGTCAGCTTCATTGGAATTCCGACGGAAAATTCCATTGGATTTTATTCCATCGGAAATCCGATCGTGTGTACAAGGCATTAGAGTCTGATTGTACAATCTGTCAATTCACCTTTAAACTTACAGAGTCCAACAAATGTATACTGTGAGGGCCTAATTAAAGCAATGCTGTGGCCAAAAATAAAAAATAAATGCTGGCAATCTTGAAGTGCACTCACCTGAAGGTTTCTGAATATGCATACAACAGCCTCTAATAACTTGCAACTATGGTTAGTCTGATGGTCAAAGCTTCAGCCCTTCCTGGTAGTGTTGGAGCTCACCCATCTCTTCCAACCATCTGCACATTCCCATTACCCATTAAGGCAGCCCATTATAGTGATCAGCCAATGGGAATATGTTTGTGGGCTGGGGACACAAGGAAATGTCAGAGCTTTGTGCATCAGAATAGCTTGGGTTTCAGCTGTAGCGGCATGGCTTAGTTGGAACGGTTGCAGGTACTGTATGTACAGGCAGTGGCGTCTCCAGCTTTCATATTTAGGGGGGGCACATGGCGGGACAGGGACAAAAGTAGGGGGGCCAACTATAAAATGCAATTATATATATATCTATATATATATCTATATATATATAGATACCGATATCTCTATATATATATATATATCCTGGGGCCCTTTACTACGATCCCACAACGGGCTCTTTCGCATGTTCTGCAGTGAGCTCCCTTCCTACTATACTGGGGCCCCACCAGGGTGGCAGAAAACAAGAGATATATGTCACCAGCACACCAAGAAAATATAAGGGTCCAAAGCAGTGAGAGAACTATCAGGGTTGCAAAGGTTGTCTTGCCACCGGGCCCTGGTGTTCTGCCACTGTGGGGTTCCCCAGCTGTCCTGTTCCTGTTATTGACAGCGCTGGTCTGGCATCTGTCTCCTTGGCAGCGGCGGCAGTCTATTAGGACCTAGTGCTGGTGACATTATGGGTGCATGCCGGAGAAGGCTGGCACTATTGGTTATAGACAGGGCCGTTTGAAGGAATTTGGGGGCCCCAAGCAGATTGAGAATTTGGGGCCCCCGAGGGGGGTAGGGTTGCCACCTTTTCGTCAAGCCAAACCCGAACGCTTAAGTAGCGCACGCCAATTTATTTATTTTTTGGTAGTACATTAAATTCATTACCTCTGTACAAAGCAATGCACAGAAATTTTGATATGTAGTATACACTATACATATATTTTTGTGATTAAATAACATTTCTAATCAAATGGAATTAATCACAAGAGTCTCCCTTTACATCAGACTCAACAGAGTTTCCCTTTAGATCTGAATCCGCAGAGTCCCCCTTTACATCTGAATGCAAAGGGTTTGTTCCCCTTTACATCTGATTCTGCAGAAGAGGAGTGCAGAGGGTAAGATGGAGGCAGTATGTACATGAGAGGATTGCAGAGGGTATGATGGGGGCAGTATGTACAGGAGAGGACTGTGGAGGGTATGATGGGGGCAGTATGTAGAGGAGAGGACTGTGGAGGGTATGATGGGGGCAGTATGTAGAGGAGAGGACTGTGGTGGGTATGAGGGGGCAGTATGTAGAGGAGAGGACTGTGGAGGGTATGATGGAGGCAGTATGTAGAGGAGAGGACTGTGGAGGGTATGATGGGAGCATTATGTAGAGGAGAGGACTGTGGTGGGTATGAGGGGGCAGTATGTAGAGGAGAGGACTGTGGTGGGTTTGATGGGGGCAGTATGTAGAGGAGAGGACTGTGGTGGGTATGATGGGGGCAGTATGTAGAGGAGAGGACTGTGGTGGGTATGATGGGGGCAGTATGTAGAGGAGAGGACTGTGGAGGGTATGAGGGGGCAGTATGTAGAGGAGAGGACTGTGGTGGGTATGAGGGGGCAGTATGTAGAGGAGAGGACTGTGGTGGGTATGATGGGGGCAGTATGTAGAGGAGAGGACTGTGGTGGGTATGATGGGGGCAGTATGTATGAGGAGAGGACTGTGGAGGCAGGGCCGTCTTTAATATTGATTGGACCCTGGGCAAACATTTTCTTGGGGCCCCCCATGCAATTTTGCCCCCCATCATTACACAGGACTCCCTCCCCCATACTACCCAAATCACTACATAGGACCCCATTCCCCATACTACCCCCATAATTACAGGACCCTCCTCCCACATCATTGCACAGGACCCTCTCCCCAATACTACGCCCATCACTAAACAGGATGTGGGGTGCTCCATACTACATTGTCACTTATTAACTATCAGCACGCTGCTGTTTCTGCAGAAAGGAGGGGTATTGCTGTAGGGGGAGAAGCAGGGAAGGGGTTATTGTTAGGGATGGAGAGGCAGGGATTGGGGTTATTGTTGGGGGTGGAGAGGAAGGGATTGGGGTTATTTTTGGGGGTGGAGAGGCAGGGATTGGGGTTTATTGTTGAAGGTGAAAAAGCGGGGAGGGGGGTTATTGCTGAGGGTGGAGAACCGGGGAGGGAGGTTATTGCTGAGGGTGAAGCGGAGAGGGGGGTTATTGCTGAGGGTGGTGAAGCAGGCAGGGGGATTAATATTGGGGGTGGAGAAGCAGGGAGGGGGTTATCGTTGAGCACACAGCTGTCAATCACTGTCCTGCACTATAACACTTAGCAGCCCTGCCCTCCAAAAAGTTCTGCAGCAGCCAAACTCTGCCCTGCACTACAACTCCCAGCAGGCAGCAGCCCTGCCCTCCAAAAAGTTCTGCAGCAGCCAAACTCTGCCCTGCAATACAACTCCCAGCAGGCAGCAGCCCCCCCTCCAAGAAGTTCTGCAGCAGCCAAACTCTGCCCTGCACTACAACTCCCAGCAGGCAGCAGCCCTGCCCTCCAAAAAGTTCTGCAGCAGCCAAACTCTGCCCTGCAATACAACTCCCAGCAGGCAGCAGCCCCCCCTCCAAGAAGTTCTGCAGCAGCCAAACTCTGCCCTGCACTACAACTCCCAGCAGGCAGCAGCCCCCCCTCCAAGAAGTTCTGCAGCAGCCAAACTCTGCCCTGCACTACAACTCCCAGCAGGCAGCAGCCCCCCCCCCTCCAAGAAGTTCTGCAGCAGCCAAACTCTGCCATGCACTACAACTCTCAGCAGGCAGCAGCCCCCCCTCCAAGAAGTTCTGCAGCAGCCAAACTCTGCCCTGCACTACAACTCCCAGCAGGCAGCAGCCCCCCCTCCAAGACGTTCTGCAGCAGCCAAACTCTGCCCTGCACTACAACTCCCAGCAGGCAGCAGCCCCCCCTCCAAGAAGTTCTGCAGCAGCCAAACTCTGCCATGCACTACAACTCCCAGCAGGCAGCAGCCCCCCCTCCAAGACGTTCTGCAGCAGCCAAACTCTGCCATGCACTACAACTCCCAGCAGCCCTGCCCTGCCACCCCAAGAAGTTCTGCAGCATCTGAGACTCCCTAAAAAGTTATCAGAGGTGATGGGAGGGGGAACCTGGCTCAGGACAGCACACAGTGTCTCAGAGGGAGACAGTTTTACTCACTTTGCAGAGCGATGTCATCAGCAGCCGCCCGCAGAGGCGGGAGAGGAGGGGCGGAATGCAGCACATCGCCCGGGAAGAGGCTCAGTCCACTCAGACTGAGCTAAGGGGAAGGGGCGGGGTCAGTAGAAGAGACACTGCAGGGACGCGACTTCACTTAACCCGTGCCGAGCTGGATAGAATGGAGGAGAAAACAAATGCACTTGATTTAATGCAGGGCAAATGAGTCATCAGACGGCCCTGCTCCCCGCGCCTGAATGGGAGGGGGGGGTTGCCGATCGCGGGAGGGGGGCCGCTCTGCTGGGGCCCCAGGCCAGCTTGGGGCCCCAAGCAGTTGCTTGGTTTGCCTCTCCTGTTCCGACGGCCCTGGTTATAGAGACCCGAGCCCCCAGCTGGTCACCTAGCAGCAGTAATGCTGTATAACCTTCTCTGTTGACATGCTGATCGGGATGTGATCCTGTTGATGCTCCCAGTCAGATCTAATAAACACAGTATTTATTAGCATCAAGAGTACAACCACATATATATATAATCAACTGTATGTTCAGCAGCCATGTGGGCTCTATGCCTGTAAAGTGTGGGCTTTGATCAATAAAATCACTGATATTTAACACTAGGATTTGACTAGGAGCATCACCTGGATTGCATCATGATCAGCATGTCAGAGAAGGCGCCACTGCTGCTAAGCAACCTGCAGGGAGCTCAACTGTCTACAACCAATAGAGATGGGCTCGGGTGTGTTTGAAATCCCACATGCCCGATCCCGCCAGGAAGCCGACACTCCACAGTGCTAATCACAGCCAGTGAGACATTTCCTGATCTGTGGAGCTGCCGAGCGGGAAATGTCTCACTGCCTGTGATTAGCGCTGTGTAGTGTGGGCTTCCTGGCAGGCTCTGGCATGTGGAATTTTGAACATTCCCAGCCCATCTCTAACAACAAATTGTGCTGGCCCTCCTGTACATCAGCCCCATAAAGTAACCAGCACTGGGTTCCAATGTGCTGCCGCCGCTACCATAGAGACAAAGGACAGCAACTCTGGTTGTTCGAGCACTGGTCCACACTGAGAACATTCCCTCATCCACCTATAATGTGTAGATGGGGGAATTGGATCATTTCCTTTTTTTTTTTCATTCAACCTAATAGTTGAATGAAAAAAAGTGATCAATGTATGGGCTGCCTAAGAGCTAAGACCAGCCATAGACAGTTTAAATCTCTGCTGGTTCAGCAGGAACTGGCTGAGATTCGAACCATTAATGAGTAGATTCTCTTATGATTATCACTAGTGATTGCTATAGCCACTAGTGATAATCACTGTTTGTCGGGAGAATACAATTGCTGGGCAGGAGGGATTCCTCTGTCACCACTGTCTGTGTTGATGGGGGAATTATGCAAGTTTCTTTCCTGCAATCTGTGGATGCAGGAAAGAAATGTGCACCGTCTATTACCTGCCTAACTGAAAGTGAAAGTAAATTGTAAAATGTCTTGAAAGAACAGGAGAGGGGGAGGGAGACAGATGGGGGAGAGAAGGGATGGAGATAATGCAGTTCAGTGATTACAGTGTACTGCAGTCTGCAGTGCACACACTTACCCACGGTCCAGGCTAGAATCTCAGGCACCATTCACACACAGCCAGGAATGCTGCTGATTTTCATATTTCCCGCCCACACATCCCCTCTCTTCAGATACAGCACGCGGGGATAGTGTGGGCGGGACTGGAAGGAAGAGGAGGAGCTGTATTCCTCCCTACTCGTATGTGAGGAGAGTGGGGGGGGTGGCTGGACTCGCTGGGCTGTGAAAGAGTGTCATAGACTGCCACTCGGCTCAGCTTGCAGTCACCCCTCTCGGAATTTACAGGCTGATTCTCCTGTCCTAAGGACGGGAGAAATCAGTCTGTTTTTTCAGTAACTGAGATGAAGGCTTGGGCCCCCCTCCCCCCCTCCCACAGTGCTCGTGGAGTCCTTCCTGCAACTCGCTCTTCTCCGTGCCAATGAGGATGCAGGGAAAGGAGCAGATCGGGCGGCTGTGGTTGTGTGAGCGCTTGCATTATGCAGTGTCAGCGAGCAGAGGGAGGGGGAGGAATCCCCCTCAGGAGCTGACTGGGGACGCTCTCCCTCTCAGGAGAGACTATGTTACCCCAGCAGCAGCCCGAGCGAAAAAAAAATGCAAAAAAAAGAAAAAAAAATTTTTTTTTGGGGGGCACATGGTGGGGCACAGCATAATGTTGGGGGGGCCAGGGCCCCCTCTGGTCCCCCCCCCTAGGGACGCCAGTGTGTACAGGCTCCTCTAGGTGCAAGCACTTCATATTTGCAATAACACAGCTTTTGTATTTATTGGAAAATCCTTTTCTTGGAGTCCATTGAGCGATACAGCAATTCTTGTAACTCTTAGATAGACATCAGCATATTCTGCCTCCTATACAGGGCTATATAACCTCACAGTCCAAAAATTACTTTGTCTCTTCAAGGACCATACATAAAATAGGATTTTTGTATTTGCTGTAAAATACTTTTATTGGAGTTCATTGAGGGACACAGGAATTTTGAGACTCCTTATACTGTGGGTTAGACTGACCCCTAAATGAGGCATTATAACCAGTGGCCGCCCTTCCATGTGGCATTATAACCATGGCGGCCCTTCCATGCATGGGCGCCACCCCCTCATCCATGCATCTGGCCCCCTAATCTACATGCGGGGCACCGGACACATGGATTTCAATGTTTTTTTTTAAAGCACATGATTAGAGCCTGAGGCTCTAATTGGCTTTAAAAAAAGGGCAGGCTCGGGGCGCAGAGCACTGCGCCCCAAGCCCACCCACTTGTGTGACAATAGCAAATTAATATTCGCTATTGTCTTCCTGATTCTCCTCCTGGCCAATCAGGAAGCAGTTCCTGAGACCCGATTGGCCAGGGAGTCTTAGGACTCCCGGCCAATCGGGTCTCAGTCAGGACCCACTTCCTGTTCGGCCTGGAGGAGAAGCGACAGCCTCTGGAGCGTGGAGCTGCAGCCTGGATCCATGTCTGCCTAATCTATCTCCTTTCTAAGGTAAGGAGTCCTTCTGGGGGGGGGGGGGAATCGCCGCATTCCCGCCCGTCTCCCACGCGGGGGGTGTGTTCACGTCCGCCTCCCGTGGAGGGAGGTTGGTGTTGGTTTGCCGCCCCCCCAAAAAGATATTGAGCACCAGCCGCCACTGATTGTATACCAACAGCCTAACAATTCCTTTGTCCCGCAATGGATGATGAAGAAAATAATTTTTAATAGACAGTATTACTTTGGTTTAGTTTGTTAGACTTGTAGCCATCTTATTAATATAACTTTTTCAGCTTTTCTAAGGTAACTTGGTCTTTTAATGAATACATCCCTGGAGCGACACACAGCCATAGCAGTGTTTTGATTGATTTGATTGCCAGATTTACCTTGCCTTCAAATATTCTATAAATATGTACATTCATGTGTAATTAGTCTTTGAATTATTAATATTTAGCAACTTTTTAACGTTTTAATAAAAGTAATTGTATTTATTGTCAGTTGTTCAAATAAAAGATGAATCTTTCCAAAAGTGCTGTGTAAGAGACGATTACCAAATCAGAACTTTTTTTTGGAATAAAGTAGGGGAACGTTTAGAAACCGTCCAAAACAGGTGTCTGCATTTCATTTTTATTAGTCATCATTTACAGTACATGTTTGAGTCATCATGATTATACTGTTATTGGCGTCTTGTTTATTTCATTCAGCCTTGCTTGGATCTGAGAGAAAACAGTCCTCTCTTATACAGTCCTCCCATACACACGATCCGAATATCGTATGAAAAATGTCGTCCGAGGAAAAATCGTACGATAATAGGATCGTTAGTACAGAGCTTCCGTGAGCCGATCATGACAGTTCATCCGATATTATTTTATCGGACATGCACGAAAATTTTCCTCGTACGATACCTAATTGTACGATTTTCGTTTAGTCAGTATAGTTGTCGTCCGAAAATACAACACAAATACATTACAACACATGACATCACTTCTGATTTTTTTTCTGTCGTACGAACATTTTCGTGACTTTAGTAACCTATTCAATTTCTACTTGCGACTAGTAAACGAAAAAAGTCAGACGTACTGTCGTCCGATTTTCGGATCGTGTGTACGGGGCATAAGCCTGGGTATACACATGACTTGATTAAAAAAGATTTTTTTTTTGGGGGGGGGGGGGTTAGTATAATCTAAAGTATATAGTTGGAGTTTTTTTATATACATTGTATCAGCTACATACAGTATATACTGTATTAATTATTCTGTTGTACAGGTACAGCTATAGCCAAAGCAGGCTGTGCAATTGTTGTGGGGCATAGGAGCACCAGGGACCCACTAACCCTAATGTACTTTAGAATAATGAATATATAGCTGGGCTAATATGATTCTACATAAAATAATGTTGCTGAATATATGTTGACTGAACATCTGTCTGTTCGGCCAGTTTGAAAAAAAACATTTATGACCTTATTCATTACAAAGTTCTTAATCCATATGCGCTAATTCTTATGTTCAGTAAATCACAGCAACCAATCGGAATTCATCCTGAACTGATCTGTTTTCAGCAAAATGGATTCTATCTGTCTCTGCACGTAGGCTCCATGCACAGTAGCGTTTTTTTAAGATCCTAGAAGCTGTTATTAGCATTTTTTCTGCTCCTAGAAGCTAAATACAGTGGAACCTTGGATTACGAGCATTATCGGTTCCAGCAGAATGCTTGTAATCCAAAGCAATCGCATATCAAAGCGAGTTTCCCCATAGAAGGCAATGGAAACGAAGATAATTCGCTCCACATTGATGCAATACCGCATGTGGCCAGAGGTGGGGGGGGTGCCGGAGAGACTCGGAAATATTTGGAGACCGCTCGGAAACACTCAGGATCCAATCCAATCCATTTCTCTTTTGGATTTTTTTTAAAGACTATAATTAATGGACCTTTACTAACGAGCATGTTATGTTCACATGGGACACTATGAAATATATTATAGCACATTAGCACTTTATTGTATGTATGTTACATGGGATTGAAATTATCTTGTTCACATTTGATTATTTAAATAGTTGTTTATATTGTTTCATTAGCAATCAAGCACTTTGTATACATGTCACACGTATTTTAAATATTTTGTGTGGACGCTAAGGATATTTTATTTATATTTTTTTCACTTATACAGTATATGTGTATTGATGCACTATTTAGCGCAACCCTTTTTGATTTATTTGATTACACTACTTTAGGCATTTTTGAGCTTCAGCGTCTAGGAGCAGAAAAAAATATGTTTTTGTAGAGTTTCTTGGAGCGTTCCTAAACGCTACTAATAGCGTTTCTTGAGCTTTTTTTCCCTTTATTTTGAGACTCCATGCACACTAGCATTTTTCATAAGCTCAAAAAAAGCTAGAAAAAAATGCTGGATAAAAAATGCTGATAATAGCATTTTTGTGCCAGATTTTAGAAGCTTTTAGAAGCATTAGCATTTTATTAGGCTTCATGTATACGGGACGTTTTTACAACTGCTCCTGAACGATTTAACTTGACAGATAGTAACCGACGTTTAAAACGCCCATTTTGCCGCGTTTACAATGGCACGTTTAGCGGCGTTTTGCCATTAGAAGTGTTTTTAAATTATTTCCTTTCTTTTTAAATAGCCAACGAGTTACCGCGTTTACAAGCTGTTACAGGCATTTGGCGTTTCAAATGCCTCTGAACATCTGTCCTGAACACATTTTTTTTGCGTTCCAAAAAATGCTTCTAAACTCAACTGCCTAGAGACTACTATAAATGACCCAGTGTACATGTACTGATAAGATAATATAGGAGAGTTCAGGGGCAGCTGAAAAAAAACGCCCAACTGCTCCTAAACGTCCGTTTACCAGCAGCAGTGTACATGAGGCCTAAGTGTTTTTTATCAAGCATTTTTTCCAGTGTTTTTTTACTTTAAAATAACGCTAGTGTGCTTGGAGCCTTAAAGCTGAAGTTTAATGATTTATTTTTTTAAATCAGCACCAGGGACAGTGCTTACATGAACGATGAGTGTCTGGTGGCTCATTTCTCTGCCCCTCGAATAGCCCCGCAGCTGTGATCTTCTGGTGCTGCAGGGGTTAATACAAGCAGCTCCACCTGTCACAGGCACTCATCAAAAGTGCCAACTATGCCCGCCCACTTGCGCCATTCATTGAAGCTGTACTATCAGTTTCGGCAATGAGAAGCACCCTACAAATGGAGAATGGAAGGATGAATAAAAGGTCCCCCTCCTCCATTCAAGAGCGCTTTACACTGTGGGAACTACCGTATTTATCGGCATATAACACGCACAGGCGTATAACATGCACCCTAACTTTAAGAGGGAAGTTTCAGGAAAAAAAAAACTTTCCACAGCCCCCTGCGTATAACACGCAGGCACATTTTCCCCTCTATTTTAAGGGTAAAAAAGTGAGTGTTATACGCCAATAAATACAGTAATACCGCGTTTCCCCGAAAATAAGCCCGGGTCTTATATTAATTTTGGCAACAAAAGACCCAGTAGGGCTTATTTTCGGGGTAGGTCTTAAAATATTCTCTCTCTCTCTGCCTGTCAGGAATCCCCAGTTTGAACAAACTTAAAATGCCCAAATCCTTTCTTTTACAGTAGCACACAATACAGAATGTGTGTGCCCCTGCAATCCAACAGTGGCAAACACCTCAGCTCTCCTCCACCTCTCCCAGCCGCCAGCGAGGGACCCTGGCCCACCTCCCTCTGCAATGCTCGAAGCAGGGAAGAGAGCACACCAGCATGTGAAGAAAAAGAATCTGTAAATACCTTGTGGAGTAGCCATGCTGCATACCGCCCACAGTACCGTATGACATGTTGATTGCAGAGGCTCTGCACCGTACCTTCAGTGACCCGCGGAAGCTCTGCGGAGGGAGGGGGGAGGACGAGATCCCCCACAGACAGGCGGGAGAAGATGAGACCAGTGGGGAGATTAGCTGAGCGCCGCTCTGTAGCAAAGTCACCTGACACCGCTAGAGACAGACACACACACACATATAGCACACTGCACACCGCCGTAATAGGATTATACCGTGTTTCCTTGAAAAGCACACAATCACCTCGAACTAGGGCTTATTTTCGGGGTAGGGCTTATATTGCAACCCTCCTGCAAAATAGCGCTAGGTCTTATTTTCAGGGAAGGTCTTATTTTCGGGGAAACACGGTAGTATGGCTTCTATGAATGGAGAAAGAGGTTGGAAAGAATGGGCATAGTTGGCACTTTTGATGAGTACCTGTGACAGGTTGAGCTGCTCTTATTAACTCCTGCAGTGCTGGAATATCACAGCTGTGGGGGCATATGGGGTACAGAGGAATGAAGATTTTAAAATGTGTCTAAAGGCAGAAGGTTTTTTTAACTAAATGGGTGAGGTTTAGTGAGAATCACTGCTGTGTTCCTTTTTTTTTTCAATGAACTTTATTGGAATGTCACACAGACATTTCATAAAGTTCAATTGGCGCTGCGGTGCCTGCCCACCACCGCAACACAGTGGTGTGATTGGGCACACAGAATAACCGTCCAATGAAGTCCCACCACATCTGGTGTGAATGTTGCCTAAAGAACAGAGCAGCATACAGGACACTAATTATTTATGACAGTACTGTCCCCAGTGCTGATTTAAAAAAGAAAAAATCTCTAAGTTTCAGCTTTAGGATTTAAGAACTCTACCAAACAAAGGTTGCAAAGTTCCATGTAAGCTGATGATCCAAGCCTGTATGGATTTATTTTGGGGTCAAAGTATTTCAAGTTATTTCTCTTATTTGTTGGTAATTTCTGCCTCATTCATATGCCATCCAGAAGCCCAAGTTCTTAACCATTGAGTCCATCCCCACTCCCAGCATTGAGGAACGATGGAGTTCTTATCTTCATAGCTGTAAACTTTAAGGAGTACCATAAGCCATGCCAGGTGGACCATACGATGCCGTTGTCATATGTTCCAGTATAGTTTCCTTTTTTATAATACACGCCATTTAAATTGGCCACATGGCACCTGCAAATATAAATAATGTTATTTATAAGACAAATGGTTATAGGTATTTCTGCATGTATTTTACGATACACTATAAAGATTGGCACCTCTATAATCTAATATATTACTGGCTGTGTGTTCGTGATCAGAACCTGATTAACAGGCAGATTCACAGACCTGTATGAACACGTTAACAATTTACCATTCTTATTGCTGCAGCGTTGTACGAGGACAAGCATAGAAAGAAGAGAACGGCCATGTTTTGTTGGAAATGTGGTCTATAGGTGGAAGTTTATTGCAGTGGTTAATGATAAAATGCAGGAAGGATTAGTGAATTTGTAAATTATTTGTAAATAATGCAGATTGCAAATTTTCACATGATTCCCGGTTCCTTATTTTAAGTGCAATATGCACCTCTGTTCATTGTTGACATAGACTTAATTTACTATTGCAGAACAGTGTATGTTGGAAATAGAAAATATAGCGAGGGACCTATTCCTAATCAGATGCTATGGCAGCTTAGCATGTGGAACAGAAATTCTATGCTCCCCCTAGTGGTAAAATCTGATTATAAGTGAAAGAAGTCATTCCTAATTAAAGGGACACTAAAGCTTCCCTTTTTTTTGCACAAAAAAAACAAACAGTTTATACTTACCTCCACTGTGCAGCTCGTTTTGCACACAGTGGCCTCGATCCTGGTCTTCTGGAGTCCCTCGGCGGCTGTCTCGGCTCCTCCCCGCAAGGACTCCACACCATAATGCGAGCGAGCTTGCATAGTATGGAGCTATTGCGGGCGCGCTCCCGTGATACAGCGGCGGCCATAGCCGCCGACTGTATCACTCGGCCCCGCCCCCCAGCGCGCAGCGTCATTGGATGTGATTGACAGCAGCGCCAGCCAATGGCTGCGCTGCTTTCAATCCATCCAGTGTAGCCAATCGGTGGCCAGGCTGAGAACCGAGGAGGATGACGGGGACGAGGGCGGGACTTTCGAGGGGCCAGGTAAGTAAAAAGGGGGCTCGGGGGGGGGGGCGGTATTGTCGGATGTTTTTTCACCTTAATGCATAGGATGCATTAAGGTGAAAAAACATGTACCTTTACAACCCCTTTAAAGGTACAGTATATCGTTCAGGCAGTGTTTGGAAGAATCAACAACTGGGAGTAAAGTGAACATTTTTAATTATTGAATGTTCAGGTTTAGGGACCATCTGGGGACCCAGTAACCACTTCAGCTCCAGAAGGTTTACCCCCCTTCATGACCAGGCCATTTTTTGAGATACGACACTGCGTTACTTTAACTGACAATTGCGTGGTCATGCAAGGCTGTATCCAAATAAAATGTATATCCTTTTTTCCCCACAAATAGAGCTTTCTTTTGTTGGATTTTGATCACCTCTGTGGTTTTTATTTTTTGCTCTATAAACAAAAAAAGACAATTTTGAAAAAATAATATATATTTTTTTACTTTCTGCTATAAACATATCCCTAAACAAAATGTAAAAAATCGAATTTCTTCATCAATTTAGGCCAATATTTATTCTGCTACATGTTTTTGGTAAAAAAAAAAAAAAATCCCAATAAGTGCATATTGATTGGTTTGCGCAAAAGTTATTACGTCTACAAACTATGGGATATTTTTATGGAATTTTTGTTTATTTCTTTTTTTAATAGTAATAGCGGCGATCAGCGACTTATAGCAGGACTGTGACATTGCGGTGGACAAATCAGACTCTAAGTGACACTTTTGACACTTTTTTGGGGACCGGTGACACTAATACAGTGATCAATGCTAAATATTTTGCACTGTCAATGTACTAATGATACTGGCAGGGAAGGGGTTACCATCAGGGGCAATCAAAGGGTTAAATGTGTTCCCTGTGAGTGCTTGCTAACTGTGTGGGGTGTGCTTTGACTGGAGGAAGACAGACATCAGTGTTCCTGCTTAGCAGAAACACAGGATCTCCATCTTCCCCTCTCACAGAACGGTGATCTGCCTTGTTTACATAGGCAGACCGCCATTCTGCCTCTCTGGGGCACGATCGCTGGGTGCTGGCAAACATCGGGTCCGCTGGACCCGCTGATTGGTTCTCGCTGTGTCCAATCACAGCAGGAGCGGGTTCGCCTGCGCCTCAGACCCAGAAATAAAGGTGAAGGACAGGTATGTGGATTTTTGTGCTGAAGGGCCACCCTGCCACAGTACGTGTACAACGGGCAGTCTGGAGGAGGTTAAAAGCTTAGAGCACATTTAACTGTGTGGCAAGAGAAAAGCGACACTAGCAGTGGGTGAATGTGCTGCACACCCCTGGTTATGAAAAGGAAAAATTACCCCATGGGGCTTTGTATTGCAGCAAAAAGTAATGCAATTATGCATGTATCAAAAGCGTATGTTTATTTAGAAAAGATTGGCCACAGGGAGAGCATTTGTAGGGTACAAAACAAGAACTCCAAATGGATGAATTAAAACATATACCGTATATACTAGAGTATAAGCCGAGGCACCTAATTTTACCACAAAAAACTGGGAAAACGTATTGACTCGAGTATAAGCCTAGAGTGTCCATCTACATGCCTCACTGTGCCTCACTGTGTCCATGTGCATGCCTTACTGTGCCCATGCCTCACTGTGCCCATGCCTCACTGTGCCCATGACTAGACTTACGTTTAACATGGGAGTATATGGAAGGGGTGCCCGGTTTGACAAATCGGTGCTCCCCGGCTGTAGGTCCCCTAGACAGCAAACTTTGTACACTTGTAGAGGAGAACTGGGGCTACACGTGTGCCAAGTTCTGGGTACAGGTAACCTACGGCCGGCCGGTACCGGGTCCCCAAATTTACCGGAGAAATTACTGTTTAACATGGGAGTCTATAGAAGGGGTGCCCGGCTTTGAAAAATCGGTGCTCCCCGGCTGTAGGTCCCCAGGACAACAAACGTTGCACACTTGTGGAGGAAGAGTGGGGCTACATGTGTGCCAAGTACCGGGTCCCCAAAGTCTGGAAGATCAGGCGCAAAAAGTTGACTCGAGTATAAGCCGAGGGGGGCATTTTCAGCACAAAAAAATGTGCTGAAAACTCGGCTTATAATCGAGTATATACGGTACATAACAATAAGTATAATACAGCCGTATATTTAACTGTGTGGCGTGCCTTACTGAAGAGCAATTTGTTTATTAGGTACCACAGGAGGTATTACAGTTTCCATGCAAAGCTAATGTTTATTTATTTATTTTGCTACAGCTGCAATCATTTGACCTACCTTTAATGAAGTACTGTATGTCCCATGTCCTGCAGGCTGATGGTTCCTGTAGAAACCTTCTCTTCAGTGATGCCCAGTCCTCTTCACAGAGCTATCTGAGCAGATTGTATTTGGTATAGGCTAGGGCACCAAATACCAATTATATCGGAAAGAGTTCATTTACAGTGCCCAAGGATGACATGTTAAAAAGTCGACTCTGTGGACAAGGAGTGTATTGCCATTTATTTCTGAATGGGGCAAACTATATAGAGAACTATCAGTGGTCACTAGGCTCAATGATTATCTGTAAATGGTATACATGTTTAATGGTTTGGGACCAGCAGATACCTCCAAATCATCATGTAATCTAAGAACTGTGAAGGATAAGCTTACCTGCTTTAGTTCTTGGTCATGCTATTGTAGTTCTTCCATTTAAACTTTTAAGTTGTTCCACCACAGTGGCCTCTGGCACCACCTGTCCCCTTTTAGGAGCTTTGGTCCTGCGTTAAATAGACCCTGCATTCTCTTGTCCAACCTCCCGAGGAAACGGATTCTGTAGTCTGCGAAACGCGTAGAGGCTGAGACAAACAAGAACTATCTGACTAAATTCGCTGAGTGACCATTGATATATGGCCAGCAGCCCAAGCAGGACATAACGATATTACACTCTAAATACAAAGTTCTCACCCAACTGGAGATATTGTTGATGTAATGCTATGTGTGTATGTCTCTTTGCAATTAAGAAAAATCATTTATTCTTTGTATTGAATACAATTTTATATTTTTTATATTTAACGTGTCTTCTTTGGGCACCCCCTAAAAGTCCACTAACCTAAAATGAACTCTTCGCAGATCTGAACTTCTGGCGCTGCGAGGGTTAATTGCTTCCAGTCTAACATAAAAGTACACTGAAGAAGGTCCCAGAAGACATCTTGTTTGTCCCCTCCTCTGCTGACAAAAGTCCTTGCATTGTTTTCAGAGAATGTAAAAATTTTTATGAATGGGAGAGAGGATCCTGTCATTTATCCTCCTCTCCCCATTCAGAGAACATGTTACATTCTGTGAACCTTTGTCAATGGAGGAGAAGTTAAAAAAAGGGGCGGGGGCACATGGGGACCTATTAACCCCACGCAGTGCCGCAATTTATGTGCCGTGAAGAGGACCGGGCATCACTGGAGAGAAGGTTTCGATAGGAACTATCAGCCTGCTGGATGTGGGGAACAATTCATTAACATCTATGGACTGTGGAGGTTATACTCACCTTCTTTATTCCTCGGTGCTGTGAGGGTTGATTGCTTCAGGTCCAACATAGGAGTACATAAAAGAAGTTGCTAAAGGGCACTCCTTTTTTGTCCTCTCCTCTGTTGATAAAAGTCCTTGCATTGTCTTCAGAGAATGTAACACATTATTCATCTTCCTCTCCCCATTCAGAGAACGTGTTCCATTCTCTGAATCTTTGTCAACGGAGAAGAGGACAGAAAGGGATGGGGGCATATCAGGACCTATTAACCCCTTGCAGTTCCACAATTTATGTGCTGTGAAGAGGACCGGCCATCACTGGAGAGAAGATTTCTACAGGAACTGGATGTGGGGAACAATTCATTACAGTTACATTATGTGGCTGCAGCTGTAGGAAAAAAAAACTGCTCAACTTGAAATGTAAAGTAACCTGAAGAAGGCAAATGACATTCCAAAAAATGTGAACTCCACCCTGCATACTTGTTATAAGTCAGTGAAGCCTGAATGAAGAAGACTGCTTTGGAGACCTTTAAAAAGTAAATCAGTAATGACAGCTTCCACATTGCTATCCCCATAGGTCCCCGTTAGGCAAACTGTTTACTGACCTGTTGAACCACCAGCCACATTTGTTTTCTTTGGCACAGCTGCCTTTGATGAAGCGGTCATTATCCTTGTCTGGAGTGCTGAAGGGCATTCCTCTGAGTGAGGCAGACCATTGGTGATCAAAATTATTCCCACCAGCTAGGGCATCCCCTGCATTCCCGGAATAATATCCTAACCAAAGCTTGTAATTATCCTGCAGAAAGGAGATTAAAATAGCATTGAAATCAACCATATGCACACTGGGGTTGATTTACCAAAGGCAAATAGACTGTTCAAGGAATCTTTCTTTAACCACTTCAGCCCCAGAAGGTTTACCCTCCTTTATGACCAGGCCATTTTTTGCAATAGGGCACTGCGTTACTTTAATTGACAATTGCACGGTCGTGCAACGTTGTGCCCAAATAAAATTGATGTCCTTTTTTTCTCACAAATAGAGCTTTCTTTTGGTGGTATTTGATCACCTCTGCATTTTTTTTTTTGTTTTTTTTTGCTCTAGAAACAAAAAAAGACCGACAATTTTGAAAAAAAATAACAATATTGTTTACTTTATGCTATAAAACATATCCAATAAAAAAATGTAAAAAATCGAATTTCTTCATCAATTTACGCAAATTTGTATTCTGCTACATATTTTTGGTAAACAAAATCCCAATAAGCGTATATTGATTGGTTTGCGCAAAAGTTATAGCGTCTACAAACGATGGGTTAGGTTTATTGAATTTTTATTTATTTTTTTACTAGTAATGGTGGCGATCAGAGATTTTTAGCAGGACTGCAACATTGCGGTGGACAAATCTGACACTAAGTGACACTTTTTGGAGACCAGTGACACTAATACAGTGATCAGTGCTAAACAAAATGCACTGTCACTGTACGGACACTGGCAGGGAAGGGGTAACACCAGGGGCGATCAAAGGGTTAAATGTGCTCCTAGGGAGTGCTTTCTAACTCTGGGGGAGTTGCTTTGACTCGGGGAAGACAGAGATCTGTGTTTCTGCTCAGCAGGAACACAAGATCTCCACCTTCCCCTCTCACAGAATGGCGGTCTGCCTTGTTTACATAGGCAGACAACCGTCCTGCCTCTCCTGAGAACGATGGGCGTGTCCCAGTGGACATCGCGTCCGCCGGATTCGCTGATTGGTTGCCGATGTGATTGGGTCGCCCAGACCCAGCGCATGAAATCACGCACAGGTACGTGATTTTGTGCAGGAGGGCTGCCCTGCCACCGCAGTATATCTGTGTGGGGCGGTTCATAACAGGTTAAACCATAGTGAAAGTTGCAAAATTTCCCTCTGCAAAGAATACCCAATCACATGCACCTAAAATAGAAAAGTTTGTTTCGCTTGCTCATGATTGGATGATGAAATTTAGCAGAGCTTCCCCTCATTCACTAAGTCCTGGGGAAAATTCCCTTGCAATGTGCAACTTCCCTTGCAATGCGAACAGCCTATTTGCTTATTGCAAATCAACCTCATTGTGTGCATTGCATATTTTAAATTAATTTCATGCATTGGTCATTAATATTGGTTCTTTGTATAAAGACTGGGTGAGTCCAGGCACATTTGCCTACCTGTATTTTTTTTTGTAAAGCCCCATACACACGGTCGGACTTTTGGCCAACAAACTTCATTTTGAGCAAGTTGGACCAACAATCCGACCGTGTGTACGCTCCATCGGACAAACTTTTTTCGCTTTTTTCTTGTTTTCATCGTACAAAAGTTGGGTCTGCAAATGGACAAACTTTTGCCCAACAAAAGTCAGATGAAGCAAAGTCCGACCGTGTGTACAGAAAACCATCGGACTTTTGTCCGATGGACAAAACAACTAATGTTAAAATCAACCAACAATAGCAGAAGTGGACCAAAGGGTGGCGGTAAAGAGCAGAAAAAACACGTGATGTTGCAAAAAGTTTTGGGAAAGTTTGCTGAAAAGTCCGAGCGTGTGTATGCTATGGGTGTGCCCGACCAACCCCGTTCGGACAAAAAAACATGGAAAAGTCCGATAGAAGTCGGCTTAAGGGTGAAATCTATCAGCGAATGTGCATTGTAAATCAGGTGAATGATTTGCCAGTGAATTCTAGGTGAATCGAACACTGCCCCCTTTTATAGAGAGATACACAGTGCAGTGCTTTTCTATATCACATAACAATGAGAGACAAGCTTTTATTGCTCTGACTTCATTAAACGCCTGAAAGCTGATTTATGATGGATGTCTCATTTGTTAAATATACTGCCGTTTGCCCTTTTATTGAATATATTATCTGGATAACACAATAATTACTTTAAATACACAATGATGTTAGGTAAATCCACTCCTTTAGCATCACACTAGCCCAATGTCATGTCTTACCTCTTCATTTGTAATTCTGAAGCTGTCATAGATGGCGTGCCTGGTTTTCCCCTGCCAGTCCATGAGATCAATCTGTAAGGTCATCTCCCCTGCACAAAAACACAGCCAAATAGGCTTACTAATTATGGGAAACCCGTGCTGAGAAAAGTATGGAGGCTGACACAGAGGACCTTCTTCTGAAAATGTTAGTTGCCTGGCTCTCACTGGCTTCAAGACTTTCTGAGCCGCTGATTGGAACAAGCATACAGCAAGTGAAGTCTGAGCTCTGAATCTGCATCCTTGTCCCAGGGCAGTAATGAAAAAGTACTAAACCTGCTGGATTAGATTAACAGCCAGGCAACTAACAAAATAAAATGGCGGCAATGGCAGCCTACATACTTTATTCAGTACAGGTTATTTGTAAAGCAAAAGTATTCTCATCAGACAAATCATTTTTATTCAGGTAGACTCACAAGACATGCACATCTGCACCTCTCTGCTCTATAACACAAGTCCCTATAGTGCCAGTATACTGTTTTTCCAAATGGATTCAATCTGAGGTTGGGAAAATGCAGGTTAATATGCTCCCTGGTTCTAAGGATCCCTCTCTATGAGCCCACTACAGTCTTTACACTCTCATAATTGAGCATGAGGGGGAGGTTACACATTAGAGAAGATGAAGATGCAGTCCTACTCAGAACTGCAGCATAGACCATGCTGAATTTTTACATCTCTGTAGACCTTTTAGTTCGAAGCACAGCTGCAGTGATCCCTGAATCACACGAGCAGATTATTGATTCATTTTACCACTTCTCTAGAGCTGCATTTTAGATGCCAAAACTTACAGCACCCAGCAACCAATCAGGTTTAATCTTTCACTCTTTAGGCCTCATGCACACTTGACGTTTTTGGACGTTTTTACAGCTGCTTTTTTTGGCTTTCGATGTTTTTTTCTACAGTCAATAAACTCTACAGCATGTTATCCTATGTGTCCATGCACACATAGGCTGTTATCAACTGTTTTTTGGCTGTAAAATAAAATAAAAAAATGTGGGTTCTGAGAGGAGTTTTTTAGCTGTAAAAACACTCTAACATCTGAAAACGCAGACAAATGCTCAAAAACGCAGCTCACCAGCGTTTTTTTTTTTTGGAAGAAACGTTTTTTATTGAACAATTTACAGTTTAAACATGTTTCTGCAGGTTATAAGGCAATACTGTGGAAATGCATATGTAGCGGGGTGTCACTTTTTGGTGTGCTGTAAGAATTACTTTATATGCAAATGCACTCAGATCCCTCCGGAACTCTATTTGACAATGTATTGACTACTGTTTGACTTGGAAGGAAAGGTGCATGGTGGGACTTGTAGTACAGGGAGAGATGGACTCCAATGCCGTGGATACTATATAGACTACTGTACCCACAGTGCAGCTATACACCCACAGTGCATTGCCCGGCGCAAGGTCTGTTGGGGAAGGATTATTTAAGAGGAGGAGGAGCAACGCGCGGTCTTTTTAGACATCGTCCGCCCAGCAAGTCGGAGCCTGTTGTGCTCGTCTAGGCCGGAGAGCCTGGGCCTACAGAATCGAGAAAGCCTGCTCGTTGGAAGGAGAGGGACCTCATCCAGAGAGCCTGCTGACATCTGGGAGCATCCAAGAGTCAATCCATCTATCAACTTCCATACGGTTGTCTGAAGGATTGGAGACTACGGGTGGTGGAGAGATCGTGTGCCAGAGCACCAGCAACGGAACCAGTTGAACGTATTGGCCTGGTCAGGTGAGAGGGCACTTGCCCAGGACTCTTAACTGTTTGATAGGCCCGTGATTCTTTGTTTAGGGCCCACCGCCATCAGAGTAGTGCGCTGCGCACCAGGGGGACAGTGTGTTGCGCAGTAACTGTGTATTTAAAGTTGGGCATTCTATTACCCGTGATTTCATGCCCTAAAGCATAGCAGGAGTTTAGCAAACTTTTGATATCCTTTGGATTACAAATATTAAGTGCACCAAAGTTTGCTAGCGAAGATCCCTTCTATTGGAGTAACTGTGTTGGAAAGTAGTCAGGCCTGACTGGAACTCACGGTGACATTATTCGGGCGCCATATTGCCCACGAGGGGGGAGCTTGCAAGCATAGTTTATTCAAAGACAATTAATGTGTATAAGATTTCATTATATCCTGGTACCTTTAAATGTTTACAACTTTGGCTTTTGCAGGGCTCTGCATAAGTAGACGCATATTTGTTTAACCTGTCATTTCTTATTCAGTAAAAATACTTTTGTGGTTAAGCAAACATGTTGTGTGGAGTCGGCCAACACAGGTAAACAAATTTTTAACTGTACTGTATGCTCTATTGCGGTATTGTGGTTCCTATAGCCAGTGGGTTCCACAATCCCATTTGTTGTCAGTGGAGAGTTAGAGACAGTTTCTGGGGTTGACAGCAGTACGGTACAGGCCCAAACAATACCAGCAGCTCTCTTAACTGGGGGTAGTGCTACATGTGGGGGCTCGTCCGGGATGTTTTGCAGCTACCCCCCTGGAAGTTGGACTATTTTTCCCTGTGTATGATGTGGTTCTGTGAAAATCGGTCATTTGGAAAAAGTTGAACTGCGTCATTTGAGTGAAAAATGAAGGTAAAGGCCTGTACTGGACTTTTCTAACTGCGTAGTTCGTGGGCGTGCCTTAAACATAGAAAAGCCTGCAAGCTACGTGCAGCAAAAGAAAAGGGGGAGGAGCCCCCGCCAATTGTGAGTTGCACGTGTGCAATTAGCGCCAAAGGGCCAGAACGAGCTGGATCAGTGAGAGAGAAGTAAGATGGCCGCTGCTCCATGGACTGTTACATCGGGACCCCGGATGTTCCAAACCACCTCAACCATGGACATTGCTCCCCTCACTGCCCCCCTGACAGACACAGGGATCCGGCTAAAGCCTAGGGGCCGCTTCGCTCTCTGTCTGCCGAGATGCGGAGGCCCTGGGCAAGCTCTGTCCCAGATGTCAAGGACTAGCGGTGCAACTACAGCCTTTTGGAAGGTGTAAAACCTGTGGAGAGTTTCTCTTCGAAGTAGACCAACCCACCGAGAAACCCTGGCTCTACCGGATCAACTGCCTTACGGGTACCATCACTTCTGAGGAGGAAACCCGTACTTCCACAGTTGAGCCCACGCGCACTGCGTTGGCTGCCAAGGATGTGGCCAATGGAGATGACTCAGCTGCTGCAGAGCCATCGGCGGATACCGGACTGGATGCTGCCTCCGCCACAACCGAGACCTCCATTCCGCCCGCCAAGCGAAAGGTGGGCTATGTTTAGGCCTCCCTCAGCCGCGGTCGAAGCCTGCCCCAGCGCCTGCTTGAACCGGATCCTCAAGCTGGAGGGACCTCCAGGAGATCCACGTCAGGTGACGGTAAGGAGGCTGGGGGAACTGTGACATTGAGTTTGCCGAGGAAGGGAAAGAAGCTCATACCCCACACTACTGGGGATGCATGGACAGCCAGCCCGCGGAAACTTTCTATTTTTGGGTACAATATGTCTGTGTCCACCACAAATTACCTCCCGGCAGAGGAGTATGACACCTCCGATCTGGAATCATCGTCCGACGTGGGGAGTGACTACGAGATTGATGAGGTTTATATTAAAAAGGGATGGGACACAGTTCCAGTGACTTCACCCTTAGGGGGATCTCGCCAATGGACTCTGGGGAAACTACACCTAGAGCGGAAGCCCCTGCCTTAAAAGGAAGAAGTCATACCCACACCCGCTCTGCCTGCACCTGCTTTGTCCGTGCCTACTGCTACGGAGGGACGTCCGCCGTTGCGGCCACCTTTGCCACAGTTGGAGCCAGCTCAAATAACAAGGTCCCCGGATGCTATCGTTTTTCCTGGAGCAGGAGATCGGGCGACCATGCCACCTTTAGCCTGGTTGCAGCGGCTCCTAAACACAAAAATTGCTGCGGAGTACGGGTGGGAATACCCCTACGTTCCCAAAGAGTTACTCTTTGAAATCGAGGCCTACAGGGAACGGTGGTACACGGACTTCATTTGGGACCATTTGGAAGTGCACAGAGGCCGCAGGTATCTAAAGTGTTCTGCTACCATGGCAGATCGTTACACGGGGTGCCGTAAAGAGTGGAGTTATGGTCGGCACATCCATGCGGATCGTGTGGTAATTTGCTGCAAGGAGAAAGAGGATACCGTGTATTCTATAGAGACCCTTGATAAACAGTGGAAGACTCTTGTTCTCCCGGATCCTCAATATTACTTGTGAAAAGGAACTTGTGTGCTCTTTATTATTCCGTTTCACAGGAATAGCCTGCCCTGAACTCACTCATGACTTTGCCCTCTGCTGCAGGGGAATCTACTCAACTGAGGAATTGGAGAGTTGTTGTTTTTTTTTCTCTCTCTCCTCAGCTCCGCAAGGGAAAGAAATATTTTTTTTTCTTTTTCTACTAAACAATGGGGTCAGGGCCAAAGTTAAAAACCGTTGTGGTCAAGATGAAGAGTTCATGTAAAATACATGTATGCCCACGCGCAGCATTGAAGTGTATTGACTTAATTTGCCACTAGGTGGTGGTGTTTTGCAGAAATTTCAGTGAGGCTAGGCTTAGCAATGCAAACTGAAAATATATATATATCCGAGGATAATCATCTCTCTCCGGGGAGGTGTTTTTCTTCTGCATATCTTAGATGTAGAATTGTATATTGTGTTTTTTCTTCCTTTTCTCTCCCTCTGCAGGTGATCTGCAATCAACTCTGCCAGAGAATGGGTGGGGTAGATATGTTAGGAGGGATGGGATTGTAATTTGTAATACTGTGTGTTTTATACAAACTGTAATGTATATTTTTACATGCTCTCCTTCTTTTATTTCCCTCTGCTATTCCCAATTTGTTGGTTCAGGCACCATTCAAAAAAAAATAATATATTTTGCTGTACATAGTTGGAAAAGACCGGAACCCACTCAGGACAGGCTTTTCAAGGGGGGGTATGTGTAGCGGACCCCCCAAAATTGGGGTCGCTATGCTCTAAATTTAAGGGTAGCCTGAGCAATAGTTTGGCTCAGGTTCTCCAATTCTGTTAGTTTGGACTCTGCTCTGCTGTAATGTTGCCTGGAGTATAGTTCCCCTTGACCCGTGGGTGGAGCTGTTGCCCAGGTCTTGGGTTGAACCACAGGTGGCGTTGTGGTGTGATTGGGTGTCCTCTCTTGGCTGCCGTGCGGTGGGTGGGTTCTGCCTGCTGTGCATGCTGGGAGAGGGTACATAAAGGGCAGACGCCATGATCTGGGTCGGTGTGCCGGGGGGATTCCAAGGAGGACCCCTGGTGGTGAAGTCGCGCCCTTTGGCCCTGCTGGCAGGGGGGTGCGTGAACTGGTCGAGGAGTCTCGGGCACCTTTAGCCCGAGGCTACAGAGTTCCAGGTAGGCCCAGTACCTTCAACTGGGTCTACAACCAACCACTGGAGTCCCAGGGAGCCCAGGTGAGGGTGGCCCACTCTGAAACAGAGGAAACCGGGGGAGGACCTGTCCGATGGATCGGTGAAGGAAGTCTCGGTAAGGCCTGGTTGCCTAACAGAGGGAAGCTCCTGTAGTGTGTCCCATTGGCACCTATGGTCTCTAATAATCTACAGGGGTTTCAAAGTTCTAATTCTGGAGTTAAAGGATTCTGTGGCAGAGGATCTCTTAAACTTGTCCATGAAAGGGACTAAATCTGAAGTGACTGTTCGTGCTTCACTCCGGCTGCTAGAACCGTGAGAGGGGACTATCCGGGTAAGCAATACCCCCTCAGGCTTGAGTGGAGAATAGGGTGACTGGGTGCCGCGTGCCTTAACCTATCTCCCTACCTAACCCAATTGCTGTCTTCAACCTTTTTTCCAATTTGTTTCAAGCAAGGAAAATAAACTCATCTGTTGGAGTTTAAATACTGTCTGGACATTGGCCTTCTTTCGGGGGAAGACAATAGACTTTTCCCTATATTCTAGGGATGAGAACCAATGGAGGGAGGTAACTCGCTGCAGGACCCAAAATTGTAAGGACACCGCTCAACTTCTTATACCAGGAGGATACGGGCATGTGGCATGGTGTGCCTTTACCCCTGCAAGTGAAGGTAGGCAGGAAAAAGGGTCTGTGTGCTACACATATAACAAGGATATGTGGCTTATGTACATGTAAATACAACAAGTCAGGAACTCATACAGGTTTAACCATGTGCTCAGCGAATCTCAATTGGGTGGAAACCTTCTGTCTATGCTAATCATGTGGTTCCACGCTGGGAGGGGTTATGGCTCTATGAACCACCAGTACATGTGTCCGCGGACGCAAGCCACCTGTCACAGATTTTGTTGTACTTATCTGGACAACCTCTGTTAATGTATATGAACTTCTTGCAGGGCAGTGTGTTATTTATATCTATTTTACAGTCATTGAAGCTGGGGGGGAATGGGTCTCATCCACTGTCTGGCTATAATTTTTCTCGCAGAAAACAGTGTTTCATGTAGGAATGTTTTAGTGAATTTGTCTATCTCAGAATCAGGGAATATCCCTAGTAGACATTGTTTGGGGTCTAGGGTCAAAGGGGATCCCATGTCATCATGGAGGAAGTCCTCACCAGCGTTTTTTAACATTAATCCCATTGGGGAAAAAAAAATGCTTAAAAATGCTAACCCTAAAAAACACTGGAAAACGCAAAAAAAGGCTATTGCAAAAACGCTGAAAAACTTTGAAAAACTCACTGCAAAGCTACTGGTGTTTTTATAACATTATTATAACGTCCAGTGTGCACGAGGCCTTAGATTTCAGCAATCTGATCTGATTGGCAGCCCCGGGCCACTGTAAACTGCACTTCATCACTGATCTTTACATTGCAAAGAAAGTCCCTAAACTGTTGTATGCTTTTATAGACAGCTCAGTGATTGGAGATCCCACTTACTTGATTCCAGCAAATGATAAATATGATCATTTCCCAACCAGTATTCATCGTTCCTGTGCTTAAAGAGGCCGAACCCTTCTTTATACTCTTGCCATTTCCTGGGAATCAATTGGAAAGCTGACATTAGACAACACAATGGAAGCACAACAAATAAGAGTATAATCATGATGATGTGAAATATAGGGGGCGCTAGTGATTACCAATTGAACACACCCAATAAACCAACTGAAGTATAGATCATGTGCTTAAATAAATATAAAACAATTCCACTTCATGAACTTATAAACTACCAATTCATATATTATGTGATCCAAACACATAAGTACGAAAAATGTGAAGAATAATAATTAAAAATGTATGTGATATCAAGTCCTTTTGATTATACATAAACACCACCACGATTCTACCACAATTGTGCAAAAGGCAATCAAGAAAAAATATTTAAAAAAACAACAAAGTCCATCTAGGAATTCGTACTGCCACTGAGCCATAACAAGGAGCCTGCATGCGTTTCAATTACCAGAAATGACATTGCCAGAAGTGACGTGCCAGAAGTTCTGCCTCTACGCGTTTCATCACAATTAAGTCTTCAGAAAGCAGTATAATCATGTCTATGCAAGTTCAGCTAATATTTCTGTTGTACAAAAGATCAATCACAATCTGAAATTTCCAGATTTTACATTTTAGCACAATTCTCCCTTTAGGTGTGACACAAAATTCTGCTCATTAATAATCAATGAGACCACAAAGTGACAGGAGCTGAACAGTGGCATCTTAAGACATAAAAGTATGCAGACATGGTCAAGAGGATCACTTATGTTCAATAAAATATTAGAATAGGGAAGGTGTGTTATCTAAATGACTGCTGTAATGATTGCAGTAGGTAGCAGATGTGGTGGTTTCACACCTGCTGACATGGGGTTTTCACTCACTATAGTTTAGTAATTATTAGTCCAGAGACATAGGAGTCCAGAGACATAGAATTGTATATAAATAAAGCCCCACTCTAGGAAACGAAAGAATTATCCCTTGCAGTGGAGGGCCTGTACTGCATGGGTAATTGCTCGTCTTGTCTAGGGGAACAATGAAAAAATACTTACTCAACCGATCCTTCGCTCCTCTATTCTGCCTGCCCGGTCCCCACACTGTCTTCTCCCCCACTTTCCAGTGGTCTAAGGCCCTGACGTCTTCAAGACTAATGCAGGGTCAGGGTTTTCTCGTGAAAAGTGGCATATAACAGTTTGTGAACGAACAATTGTGTCACCAAAAAGTGTCCATAGAAAATCCACTGCTAAGATCTTCCTTCACTAATCACCGGCATCAAAGATGTTCAATTGTGCACTCACAGAAACACATGGGACTCTTTCTGAATCACTATGACCATAACATCTAAAATGGCATCACATTCTTAGGCCACGCCCATTGTAAATGTTGACATAGAGGGACAGTCAACCGTCGAAGTGTGGGGGAGTGCCATTTACTGGGGGAGCGGAATTTCAGGTGGATAAACATTCTCTCCTCTCCCCTAGATAAAACAAGCATATAATCTTTGCAATGCAGGCACAGCCCCACTGCAAAGGATAATTTTACATTTTCCTAGAGTGGGGCTTTAACATTTAACAGGAACACGTTATATACCTTTGCCCCCAAACTGAGAAACATTCTAGGTGCATGCAGCTCTGTATGCCAATCTATAAACATCTGTACATAAAGTGGGGAAAATATAAATAAAGGGTCTATCATTTTTTATCATAGGTGTATTTTAAATGATAGAGACTGAATATCAACCAAAAATCTAGAAAAAACATTAAAAAAATAAAAACGTTATAAATTGAGTTGCAGTTCAGTGAGTAAAATAAGTATTTGATCCCCAAGCAAAACATGACTTTGACCTTGTTGGCAAACACAGAGGTAAAACGTTTCTTGTAGTTGGTTACCAGGTTTTCACACATCTCAGGAGGGATTTTGGTTTACTCTTTTTTACAGATATTCTCTAAATCCTTAAGGTTTCTTGACTGTCGCTTGGCAACTCGAAGTTTCAGCACCCTCCATAAATATTCTATAGGATTAAGGTCTGGAGACTGGCTAGGCCACTCTATGACCTTAATGTGCTTCTTCTCAAGCCCCTCCTTTGTTGCCTTGGCGATATGTTTAGGTTCATTGTTGGAAGACCCACCCATGACCCCTCTTCGGTGTTCAGGCTGAGCCAAGAAGGTTCTCATCTAAGATTTTACAATTCATGGCCCCGTCCTTTGGCCCCTCAATGTGGCAAAGTCGGCTTGTACCTTTAGAAGAGAAACAGCCCAAACCATAATGTTTCCACCTCCGTGCTTGACTGTAGGGATGGTGTTGTTAGGGTCATAGTCGGCACAAAAAGTCAGATGTACAGGCCCATCTGAAGTTTGCCAATGATTCAGAGGAGGATTGGGAGAAAGTGCTGTCTGTGGCCAGATGAGACCAAAATTGAGCTCTTTGGCAATAACTTGACTCACCGTTAGGGATGAGCTTCGTGTTCGAGTCGAACATACGTTTGACTCGAACATCGGCTGTTCGATCGTTCGACGAAGATCGAACGATTTGGGCCGTTCGCGCCAAATTCGAGTGACGCGAACGGCCCACAATGCACTACGCCATCGCAGTGTCATCCAGGCGCTGTGATTGGCCAAGCATGCACTGTGACCCCGCATGCTTGGCCAATCACAGCGCCGGCAGCGAGGAGAGCAATGATTGGCCACAGGCAGGATGCCTGTGGCCAATTATTGCTGAGGGTGTTTAGTACACGCCCCACACTATAAAAGGCCGCCAGCACGGCGGCCTAGTGTAGTGTGTTCCGGAGCAGGGAAAGAGAAGCATAGGCAGGGACAGTGACATTTATTTTTTCTTGCTTAACCTGGATTCCTTTAGTTTAGGGAAAGAGAAGGATAGGTAGGGAGAGTGTCAGTGTGTTTTACTGTGCGAATCCTTGTTTCTAGGGACAGGGAAGGACAGTGAGGGAATTCTCCTTGTGCTATAGTGTGCTTTAAAAAAACATTTTTTCTAGGGACAGAAAACTATAGGTAGGGAGAGTGTCAGTGTGTTTTACTGTGCGAATCCTTGTTTCTAGGGACAGGGAAGGACAGTGAGGGAAATTCTCCTTGTGCTATAGTGTGCTTTAAAAAAACATTTTTTCTAGGGACAGAAAACTATAGGTAGGGAGAGTGTCAGTGTGTTTTACTGTGCGAATCCTTGTTTCTAGGGACAGGGAAGGACAGTGAGGGAAATTCTCCTTGTGCTATAGTGTGCTTTAAAAAAACATTTTTTCTAGGGACAGAAAACTATAGGTAGGGAGAGTGTCAGTGTGTTTTACTGTGCGAATCCTTGTTTCTAGGGACAGGGAAGGACAGTGAGGGAAATTCTCCTTGTGCTATAGTGTGCTTTAAAAAAACATTTTTTCTAGGGACAGAAAACTATAGGTAGGAAGAGTGTCAGTTTCTTTCACTGTGATAATCCTTTTTTCTGGGAACAGGGAAGGACAGTGAGGGAAATTCTCCTTGTGCTATAGTGTGCTTTAAAAAAACATTTTTTCTAGGGACAGAAAACTATAGGTAGGAAGAGTGTCAGTTTCTTTCACTGTGATAATCCTTGTTTCTAGGGACAGGGAAGGACAGTGAGGGAAATTATCCTTGTGCTATAGTGTGCTTTAAAAAAACATTTTTTCTAGGGACAGAAAACTATAGGTAGGAAGAGTGTCAGTTTCTTTCACTGTGATAATCATTTTTTCTAGGGACAGGGAAGGACAGTGAGGGAAATTCTCCTTGTGCTATAGTGTGCTTTAAAAAAACATTTTTTCTAGGGACAGAAAACTATAGGTAGGAAGAGTGTCAGTTTCTTTCACTGTGATAATCCTTGTTTCTAGGGACAGGGAAGGACAGTGAGGGAAATTCTCCTTGTGCTATAGTGTGCTTTAAAAAAACATTTTTTCTAGGGACAGAAAACTATAGGTAGGAAGAGTGTCAGTTTCTTTCACTGTGATAATCCTTTTTTCTAGGGACAGGGAAGGACAGTGAGGGAAATTCTCCTTGTGCTATAGTGTGCTTTAAAAAAACATTTTTTCTAGGGACAGAAAACTATAGGTAGGAAGAGTGTCAGTTTCTTTCACTGTGATAATCCTTGTTTCTAGGGACAGGGAAGGACAGTGAGGGAAATTCTCCTTGTGCTATAGTGTGCTTTAAAAAAACATTTTTTCTAGGGACAGAAAACTATAGGTAGGAAGAGTGTCAGTTTCTTTCACTGTGATAATCCTTTTTTCTAGGGACAGGGAAGGACAGTGAGGGAAATTCTCCTTGTGCTATAGTGTGCTTTAAAAAAACATTTTTTCTAGGGACAGAAAACTATAGGTAGGAAGAGTGTCAGTTTCTTTCACTGTGATAATCCTTGTTTCTAGGGACAGGGAAGGACAGTGAGGGAAATTCTCCTTGTGCTATAGTGTGCTTTAAAAAAACATTTTTTCTAGGGACAGAAAACTATAGGTAGGAAGAGTGTCAGTTTCTTTCACTGTGATAATCCTTGTTTCTAGGGACAGGGAAGGACAGTGAGGGAAATTCTCCTTGTGCTATAGTGTGCTTTAAAAAAACATTTTTTCTAGGGACAGAAAACTATAGGTAGGAAGAGTGTCAGTTTCTTTCACTGTGATAATCCTTGTTTCTAGGGACAGGGAAGGACAGTGAGGGAAATTCTCCTTGTGCTATAGTGTGCTTTAAAAAACATTTTTTCTAGGGACAGAAAACTATAGGTAGGAAGAGTGTCAGTTTCTTTCACTGTGATAATCCTTGTTTCTAGGGACAGGGAAGGAAAGTGAGGGAAATTCTCCTTGTGCTATAGTGTGCTTTAAAAAAACATTTTTTCTAGGGACAGAAAACTATAGGTAGGAAGAGTGTCAGTTTCTTTCACTGTGATAATCCTTTTTTCTAGGGACAGGGAAGGACAGTGAGGGAAATTCTCCTTGTGCTATAGTGTGCTTTAAAAAAACATTTTTTCTAGGGACAGAAAACTATAGGTAGGAAGAGTGTCAGTTTCTTTCACTGTGATAATCCTTTTTTCTAGGGACAGGGAAGGACAGTGAGGGAAATTCTCCTTGTGCTATAGTGTGCTTTAAAAAAACATTTTTTCTAGGGACAGAAAACTATAGGTAGGAAGAGTGTCAGTTTCTTTCACTGTGATAATCCTTGTTTCTAGGGACAGGGAAGGACAGTGAGGGAAATTCTCCTTGTGCTATAGTGTGCTTTAAAAAAACATTTTTTCTAGGGACAGAAAACTATAGGTAGGAAGAGTGTCAGTTTCTTTCACTGTGATAATCCTTGTTTCTAGGGACAGGGAAGGAAAGTGAGGGAAATTCTCCTTGTGCTATAGTGTGCTTTAAAAAAACATTTTTTCTAGGGACAGAAAACTATAGGTAGGAAGAGTGTCAGTTTCTTTCACTGTGATAATCCTTTTTTCTAGGGACAGGGAAGGACAGTGAGGGAAATTCTCCTTGTGCTATAGTGTGCTTTAAAAAAACATTTTTTCTAGGGACAGAAAACTATAGGTAGGAAGAGTGTCAGTTTCTTTCACTGTGATAATCCTTTTTTCTAGGGACAGGGAAGGACAGTGAGGGAAATTCTCCTTGTGCTATAGTGTGCTTTAAAAAAACATTTTTTCTAGGGACAGAAAACTATAGGTAGGAAGAGTGTCAGTTTCTTTCACTGTGATAATCCTTGTTTCTAGGGACAGGGAAGGACAGTGAGGGAAATTCTCCTTGTGCTATAGTGTGCTTTAAAAAAACATTTTTTCTAGGGACAGAAAACTATAGGTAGGAAGAGTGTCAGTTTCTTTCACTGTGATAATCCTTTTTTCTAGGGACAGGGAAGGACAGTGAGGGAAATTCTCCTTGTGCTATAGTGTGCTTTAAAAAAACATTTTTTCTAGGGACAGAAAACTATAGGTAGGAAGAGTGTCAGTTTCTTTCACTGTGATAATCCTTGTTTCTAGGGACAGGGAAGGACAGTGAGGGAAATTCTCCTTGTGCTATAGTGTGCTTTAAAAAAACATTTTTTCTAGGGACAGAAAACTATAGGTAGGAAGAGTGTCAGTTTCTTTCACTGTGATAATCCTTTTTTCTAGGGACAGGGAAGGACAGTGAGGGAAATTCTCCTTGTGCTATAGTGTGCTTTAAAAAAACATTTTTTCTAGGGACAGAAAACTATAGGTAGGAAGAGTGTCAGTTTCTTTCACTGTGATAATCCTTGTTTCTAGGGACAGGGAAGGACAGTGAGGGAAATTCTCCTTGTGCTATAGTGTGCTTTAAAAAAACATTTTTTCTAGGGACAGAAAACTATAGGTAGGAAGAGTGTCAGTTTCTTTCACTGTGATAATCCTTTTTTCTAGGGACAGGGAAGGACAGTGAGGGAAATTCTCCTTGTGCTATAGTGTGCTTTAAAAAAACATTTTTTCTAGGGACAGAAAACTATAGGTAGGAAGAGTGTCAGTTTCTTTCACTGTGATAATCCTTGTTTCTAGGGACAGGGAAGGACAGTGAGGGAAATTCTCCTTGTGCTATAGTGTGCTTTAAAAAAACATTTTTTCTAGGGACAGAAAACTATAGGTAGGAAGAGTGTCAGTTTCTTTCACTGTGATAATCCTTGTTTCTAGGGACAGGGAAGGACAGTGAGGGAAATTCTCCTTGTGCTATAGTGTGCTTTAAAAAAACATTTTTTCTAGGGACAGAAAACTATAGGTAGGAAGAGTGTCAGTTTCTTTCACTGTGATAATCCTTGTTTCTAGGGACAGGGAAGGAAAGTGAGGGAAATTCTCCTTGTGCTATAGTGTGCTTTAAAAAAACATTTTTTCTAGGGACAGAAAACTATAGGTAGGAAGAGTGTCAGTTTCTTTCACTGTGATAATCCTTTTTTCTAGGGACAGGGAAGGACAGTGAGGGAAATTCTCCTTGTGCTATAGTGTGCTTTAAAAAAACATTTTTTCTAGGGACAGAAAACTATAGGTAGGAAGAGTGTCAGTTTCTTTCACTGTGATAACCCTTTTTTCTAGGGACAGGGAAGGACAGTGAGGGAAATTCTCCTTGTGCTATAGTGTGCTTTAAAAAAACATTTTTTCTAGGGACAGAAAACTATAGGTAGGAAGAGTGTCAGTTTCTTTCACTGTGATAATCCTTGTTTCTAGGGACAGGGAAGGACAGTGAGGGAAATTCTCCTTGTGCTATAGTGTGCTTTAAAAAAACATTTTTTCTAGGGACAGAAAACTATAGGTAGGAAGAGTGTCAGTTTCTTTCACTGTGATAATCCTTTTTTCTAGGGACAGGGAAGGACAGTGAGGGAAATTCTCCTTGTGCTATAGTGTGCTTTAAAAAAACATTTTTTCTAGGGACAGAAAACTATAGGTAGGAAGAGTGTCAGTTTCTTTCACTGTGATAATCCTTGTTTCTAGGGACAGGGAAGGACAGTGAGGGAAATTCTCCTTGTGCTATAGTGTGCTTTAAAAAAACATTTTTTCTAGGGACAGAAAACTATAGGTAGGAAGAGTGTCAGTTTCTTTCACTGTGATAATCCTTTTTTCTAGGGACAGGGAAGGACAGTGAGGGAAATTCTCCTTGTGCTATAGTGTGCTTTAAAAAAACATTTTTTCTAGGGACAGAAAACTATAGGTAGGAAGAGTGTCAGTTTCTTTCACTGTGATAATCCTTGTTTCTAGGGACAGGGAAGGACAGTGAGGGAAATTCTCCTTGTGCTATAGTGTGCTTTAAAAAAACATTTTTTCTAGGGACAGAAAACTATAGGTAGGAAGAGTGTCAGTTTCTTTCACTGTGATAATCCTTTTTTCTAGGGACAGGGAAGGACAGTGAGGGAAATTCTCCTTGTGCTATAGTGTGCTTTAAAAAAACATTTTTTCTAGGGACAGAAAACTATAGGTAGGAAGAGTGTCAGTTTCTTTCACTGTGATAATCCTTGTTTCTAGGGACAGGGAAGGACAGTGAGGGAAATTCTCCTTGTGCTATAGTGTGCTTTAAAAAAACATTTTTTCTAGGGACAGAAAACTATAGGTAGGAAGAGTGTCAGTTTCTTTCACTGTGATAATCCTTGTTTCTAGGGACAGGGAAGGACAGTGAGGGAAATTCTCCTTGTGCTATAGTGTGCTTTAAAAAAACATTTTTTCTAGGGACAGAAAACTATAGGTAGGAAGAGTGTCAGTTTCTTTCACTGTGATAATCCTTGTTTCTAGGGACAGGGAAGGACAGTGAGGGAAATTCTCCTTGTGCTATAGTGTGCTTTAAAAAAACATTTTTTCTAGGGACAGAAAACTATAGGTAGGAAGAGTGTCAGTTTCTTTCACTGTGATAATCCTTGTTTCTAGGGACAGGGAAGGAAAGTGAGGGAAATTCTCCTTGTGCTATAGTGTGCTTTAAAAAAACATTTTTTCTAGGGACAGAAAACTATAGGTAGGAAGAGTGTCAGTTTCTTTCACTGTGATAATCCTTGTTTCTAGGGACAGGGAAGGACAGTGAGGGAAATTCTCCTTGTGCTATAGTGTGCTTTAAAAAAACATTTTTTCTAGGGACAGAAAACTATAGGTAGGAAGAGTGTCAGTTTCTTTCACTGTGATAATCCTTTTTTCTAGGGACAGGGAAGGACAGTGAGGGAAATTCTCCTTGTGCTATAGTGTGCTTTAAAAAAACATTTTTTCTAGGGACAGAAAACTATAGGTAGGAAGAGTGTCAGTTTCTTTCACTGTGATAATCCTTGTTTCTAGGGACAGGGAAGGACAGTGAGGGAAATTCTCCTTGTGCTATAGTGTGCTTTAAAAAAACATTTTTTCTAGGGACAGAAAACTATAGGTAGGAAGAGTTTCAGTTTCTTTCACTGTGATAATCCTTTTTTCTAGGGACAGGGAAGGACAGTGAGGGAAATTCTCCTTGTGCTATAGTGTGCTTTAAAAAAACATTTTTTCTAGGGACAGAAAACTATAGGTAGGAAGAGTGTCAGTTTCTTTCACTGTGATAATCCTTGTTTCTAGGGACAGGGAAGGACAGTGAGGGAAATTCTCCTTGTGCTATAGTGTGCTTTAAAAAAACATTTTTTCTAGGGACAGAAAACTATAGGTAGGAAGAGTGTCAGTTTCTTTCACTGTGATAATCCTTTTTTCTAGGGACAGGGAAGGACAGTGAGGGAAATTCTCCTTGTGCTATAGTGTGCTTTAAAAAAACATTTTTTCTAGGGACAGAAAACTATAGGTAGGAAGAGTGTCAGTTTCTTTCACTGTGATAATCCTTGTTTCTAGGGACAGGGAAGGACAGTGAGGGAAATTCTCCTTGTGCTATAGTGTGCTTTAAAAAAACATTTTTTCTAGGGACAGAAAACTATAGGTAGGAAGAGTGTCAGTTTCTTTCACTGTGATAATCCTTGTTTCTAGGGACAGGGAAGGACAGTGAGGGAAATTCTCCTTGTGCTATAGTGTGCTTTAAAAAAACATTTTTTCTAGGGACAGAAAACTATAGGTAGGAAGAGTGTCAGTTTCTTTCACTGTGATAATCCTTGTTTCTAGGGACAGGGAAGGAAAGTGAGGGAAATTCTCCTTGTGCTATAGTGTGCTTTAAAAAAACATTTTTTCTAGGGACAGAAAACTATAGGTAGGAAGAGTGTCAGTTTCTTTCACTGTGATAATCCTTTTTTCTAGGGACAGGGAAGGACAGTGAGGGAAATTCTCCTTGTGCTATAGTGTGCTTTAAAAAAACATTTTTTCTAGGGACAGAAAACTATAGGTAGGAAGAGTGTCAGTTTCTTTCACTGTGATAATCCTTTTTTCTAGGGACAGGGAAGGACAGTGAGGGAAATTCTCCTTGTGCTATAGTGTGCTTTAAAAAAACATTTTTTCTAGGGACAGAAAACTATAGGTAGGAAGAGTGTCAGTTTCTTTCACTGTGATAATCCTTGTTTCTAGGGACAGGGAAGGACAGTGAGGGAAATTCTCCTTGTGCTATAGTGTGCTTTAAAAAAACATTTTTTCTAGGGACAGAAAACTATAGGTAGGAAGAGTGTCAGTTTCTTTCACTGTGATAATCCTTTTTTCTAGGGACAGGGAAGGACAGTGAGGGAAATTCTCCTTGTGCTATAGTGTGCTTTAAAAAAACATTTTTTCTAGGGACAGAAAACTATAGGTAGGAAGAGTGTCAGTTTCTTTCACTGTGATAATCCTTGTTTCTAGGGACAGGGAAGGACAGTGAGGGAAATTCTCCTTGTGCTATAGTGTGCTTTAAAAAAACATTTTTTCTAGGGACAGAAAACTATAGGTAGGAAGAGTGTCAGTTTCTTTCACTGTGATAATCCTTGTTTCTAGGGACAGGGAAGGACAGTGAGGGAAATTCTCCTTGTGCTATAGTGTGCTTTAAAAAAACATTTTTTCTAGGGACAGAAAACTATAGGTAGGAAGAGTGTCAGTTTCTTTCACTGTGATAATCCTTTTTTCTAGGGACAGGGAAGGACAGCGAGGGAAATTCTCCTTGTGCTATAGTGTGCTTTAAAAAAACATTTTTTCTAGGGACAGAAAACTATAGGTAGGAAGAGTGTCAGTTTCTTTCACTGTGATAATCCTTGTTTCTAGGGACAGGGAAGGACAGTGAGGGAAATTCTCCTTGTGCTATAGTGTGCTTTAAAAAAACATTTTTTCTAGGGACAGAAAACTATAGGTAGGAAGAGTTTCAGTTTCTTTCACTGTGATAATCCTTTTTTCTAGGGACAGGGAAGGACAGTGAGGGAAATTCTCCTTGTGCTATAGTGTGCTTTAAAAAAACATTTTTTCTAGGGACAGAAAACTATAGGTAGGAAGAGTGTCAGTTTCTTTCACTGTGATAATCCTTGTTTCTAGGGACAGGGAAGGACAGTGAGGGAAATTCTCCTTGTGCTATAGTGTGCTTTAAAAAAACATTTTTTCTAGGGACAGAAAACTATAGGTAGGAAGAGTGTCAGTTTCTTTCACTGTGATAATCCTTTTTTCTAGGGACAGGGAAGGACAGTGAGGGAAATTCTCCTTGTGCTATAGTGTGCTTTAAAAAAACATTTTTTCTAGGGACAGAAAACTATAGGTAGGAAGAGTGTCAGTTTCTTTCACTGTGATAATCCTTGTTTCTAGGGACAGGGAAGGACAGTGAGGGAAATTCTCCTTGTGCTATAGTGTGCTTTAAAAAAACATTTTTTCTAGGGACAGAAAACTATAGGTAGGAAGAGTGTCAGTTTCTTTCACTGTGATAATCCTTGTTTCTAGGGACAGGGAAGGACAGTGAGGGAAATTCTCCTTGTGCTATAGTGTGCTTTAAAAAAACATTTTTTCTAGGGACAGAAAACTATAGGTAGGAAGAGTGTCAGTTTCTTTCACTGTGATAATCCTTGTTTCTAGGGACAGGGAAGGAAAGTGAGGGAAATTCTCCTTGTGCTATAGTGTGCTTTAAAAAAACATTTTTTCTAGGGACAGAAAACTATAGGTAGGAAGAGTGTCAGTTTCTTTCACTGTGATAATCCTTTTTTCTAGGGACAGGGAAGGACAGTGAGGGAAATTCTCCTTGTGCTATAGTGTGCTTTAAAAAAACATTTTTTCTAGGGACAGAAAACTATAGGTAGGAAGAGTGTCAGTTTCTTTCACTGTGATAATCCTTTTTTCTAGGGACAGGGAAGGACAGTGAGGGAAATTCTCCTTGTGCTATAGTGTGCTTTAAAAAAACATTTTTTCTAGGGACAGAAAACTATAGGTAGGAAGAGTGTCAGTTTCTTTCACTGTGATAATCCTTGTTTCTAGGGACAGGGAAGGACAGTGAGGGAAATTCTCCTTGTGCTATAGTGTGCTTTAAAAAAACATTTTTTCTAGGGACAGAAAACTATAGGTAGGAAGAGTGTCAGTTTCTTTCACTGTGATAATCCTTTTTTCTAGGGACAGGGAAGGACAGTGAGGGAAATTCTCCTTGTGCTATAGTGTGCTTTAAAAAAACATTTTTTCTAGGGACAGAAAACTATAGGTAGGAAGAGTGTCAGTTTCTTTCACTGTGATAATCCTTGTTTCTAGGGACAGGGAAGGACAGTGAGGGAAATTCTCCTTGTGCTATAGTGTGCTTTAAAAAAACATTTTTTCTAGGGACAGAAAACTATAGGTAGGAAGAGTGTCAGTTTCTTTCACTGTGATAATCCTTGTTTCTAGGGACAGGGAAGGACAGTGAGGGAAATTCTCCTTGTGCTATAGTGTGCTTTAAAAAAACATTTTTTCTAGGGACAGAAAACTATAGGTAGGAAGAGTGTCAGTTTCTTTCACTGTGATAATCCTTTTTTCTAGGGACAGGGAAGGACAGTGAGGGAAATTCTCCTTGTGCTATAGTGTGCTTTAAAAAAACATTTTTTCTAGGGACAGAAAACTATAGGTAGGAAGAGTGTCAGTTTCTTTCACTGTGATAATCCTTGTTTCTAGGGACAGGGAAGGACAGTGAGGGAAATTCTCCTTGTGCTATAGTGTGCTTTAAAAAAACATTTTTTCTAGGGACAGAAAACTATAGGTAGGAAGAGTGTCAGTTTCTTTCACTGTGATAATCCTTGTTTCTAGGGACAGGGAAGGACAGTGAGGGAAATTCTCCTTGTGCTATAGTGTGCTTTAAAAAAACATTTTTTCTAGGGACAGAAAACTATAGGTAGGAAGAGTGTCAGTTTCTTTCACTGTGATAATCCTTGTTTCTAGGGACAGGGAAGGACAGTGAGGGAAATTCTCCTTGTGCTATAGTGTGCTTTAAAAAAACATTTTTTCTAGGGACAGAAAACTATAGGTAGGAAGAGTGTCAGTTTCTTTCACTGTGATAATCCTTGTTTCTAGGGACAGGGAAGGAAAGTGAGGGAAATTCTCCTTGTGCTATAGTGTGCTTTAAAAAAACATTTTTTCTAGGGACAGAAAACTATAGGTAGGAAGAGTGTCAGTTTCTTTCACTGTGATAATCCTTTTTTCTAGGGACAGGGAAGGACAGTGAGGGAAATTCTCCTTGTGCTATAGTGTGCTTTAAAAAAACATTTTTTCTAGGGACAGAAAACTATAGGTAGGAAGAGTGTCAGTTTCTTTCACTGTGATAATCCTTTTTTCTAGGGACAGGGAAGGACAGTGAGGGAAATTCTCCTTGTGCTATAGTGTGCTTTAAAAAAACATTTTTTCTAGGGACAGAAAACTATAGGTAGGAAGAGTGTCAGTTTCCTTCACTGTGATAATCCTTGTTTCTAGGGACAGGGAAGGACAGTGAGGGAAATTCTCCTTGTGCTATAGTGTGCTTTAAAAAAACATTTTTTCTAGGGACAGAAAACTATAGGTAGGAAGAGTGTCAGTTTCTTTCACTGTGATAATCCTTTTTTCTAGGGACAGGGAAGGACAGTGAGGGAAATTCTCCTTGTGCTATAGTGTGCTTTAAAAAAACATTTTTTCTAGGGACAGAAAACTATAGGTAGGAAGAGTGTCAGTTTCTTTCACTGTGATAATCCTTTTTTCTAGGGACAGGGAAGGACAGTGAGGGAAATTCTCCTTGTGCTATAGTGTGCTTTAAAAAAACATTTTTTCTAGGGACAGAAAACTATAGGTAGGAAGAGTGTCAGTTTCTTTCACTGTGATAATCCTTGTTTCTAGGGACAGGGAAGGACAGTGAGGGAAATTCTCCTTGTGCTATAGTGTGCTTTAAAAAAACATTTTTTCTAGGGACAGAAAACTATAGGTAGGAAGAGTGTCAGTTTCTTTCACTGTGATAATCCTTGTTTCTAGGGACAGGGAAGGACAGTGAGGGAAATTCTCCTTGTGCTATAGTGTGCTTTAAAAAAACATTTTTTCTAGGGACAGAAAACTATAGGTAGGAAGAGTGTCAGTTTCTTTCACTGTGATAATCCTTGTTTCTAGGGACAGGGAAGGACAGTGAGGAAAATTCTCCTTGTGCTATAGTGTGCTTTAAAAAAACATTTTTTCTAGGGACAGAAAACTATAGGTAGGAAGAGTGTCAGTTTCTTTCACTGTGATAATCCTTGTTTCTAGGGACAGGGAAGGAAAGTGAGGGAAATTCTCCTTGTGCTATAGTGTGCTTTAAAAAAACATTTTTTCTAGGGACAGAAAACTATAGGTAGGAAGAGTGTCAGTTTCTTTCACTGTGATAATCCTTTTTTCTAGGGACAGGGAAGGACAGTGAGGGAAATTCTCCTTGTGCTATAGTGTGCTTTAAAAAAACATTTTTTCTAGGGACAGAAAACTATAGGTAGGAAGAGTGTCAGTTTCTTTCACTGTGATAATCCTTGTTTCTAGGGACAGGGAAGGACAGTGAGGGAAATTCTCCTTGTGCTATAGTGTGCTAAAGCATTCCTCATCAACCATCTTTGAAATCCTTGTTTTTTGGACAGTCAGGAAAATTGTCGTTGTGCTATTCTGTGCAAAAGCAATCATCCTCAACCATATTTAGTAATCCTTAAGTAAAGGGACAGAGAAGGACACCTGAAGGTAGCCCTTATTGCTTTTTTCCCATCTCCCTGCAGGCCATCTATTAGAATGTCTGGAAGGCAAACAAGGAGAGGCAGACAGTCAGGAGGCAATAAAAGAGGGCAAGCAGGCTCTGTGTCTGGGGGCAACAGTGCTGGTCGTGGACGCGGTGCATTGTCATCAGCACATGGCCATGGGACACGCTTGTCCTTCTTTTCGGCAGCTGGACATGTTGAGCCACATCATGCCGAAGACTTGGTAGAGTGGATGACCAAGCCCTCCTCCTCCTCCTCATCCTCTCTCACCCAGGCTCAGGGTACTGGCAAAGCAGCTGCCAAAGCGTCCTCTTCCCTGGTATCAATGTCAGACTCATCATCAGTCACTCCTTCCCTAGACCCACCATGTCCTCCTCCTGAGGAGTCCCCCGAACTGTTTGAGCACAGTGTTGGGTACATGCTCCAGGAGGATGCCCTGCGTTTCGAAGGGTCTGATGATGAAACCCAGCTACAGGAAGGCAGTAGCGTGAGAGCAGACAGAGGGGATGCTCAAGAAGGACACCAATCTGGCAGTCATGTTCCAGCAGCTGCAGCATACTGCCAGATTGGCTCCAGTGATGAGGAGGGAGGGGATGATGAGGTCACTGACTCCACGTGGGTGCCTAATAGGAGAGAGGAGGAGGAGGAGGATGAGGAGGAGGCACATCTCCAACGAGGCAGGATGCCCTTTGGTGGCCAGCGTAAGGGCAGTACACCGACGGAATCACACCGCAGAGCTCCGCCTGTGCAGGGCGCTGCCTCTGCCCGTCATTCAAAAAGTTCTTTGGTGTGGGCCTTTTTTGAGGCTAGTGCATCAGATCGCACAGCTGCTGTTTGCAACATATGTCTCAAGCGTATATCGCGTGGCCAAAACATCAGCCGCTTGGGTACCACATGCCTGACCAGACATATGTTGACCTGCCATGCAGCTCGTTGGCAAGCCTACCTCAAAGACCCACACCAAAGAACAAAGCGGACCTCTCCTTGCACCGCATCAGCTGGGATCTCCAACCCCACTATAACTTCAGTCCTCTCTGAAACATGCACTGAGAGGAATGAAGGTGTAGAATTAGGTGTGTCACAGCCAAGTACTTGCGGCCACTCTGCTAGCAGTACACCGACGTCCGATTCTAGCAGGCAAATTTCCCTGCCCCAGCTGCTGGACCGTCGAAAGAAGTTCACTCCCAGCCATCCACATGCCCAGCGGTTGAATGCTAGCTTGGCTAAATTGCTAGCGCTTCAACTGCTGCCTTTTCAGTTGGTAGACTCGGCCCCCTTCCGTGAGTTTGTGCAATGTGCGGTTCCTCAGTGGCAGGTTCCCAAACGCCACTTTTTCTCACGGAAGGCTATTCCGGCTCTCTACCGGCATGTGGAAGGCAATGTCTTGGCCTCGCTGGACAGGGCGGTCAGCGGTAAGGTGCATATTACCGCTGACTCATGGTCCAGCAGGCATGGACAGGGACGTTACCTTTCTTTCACGGCCCATTGGGTCACTCTTTTGGCAGCTGGGAAGGATGCAGGACAAGGTGCAGTAGTGTTGGAGGTTGTTCCACCGCCACGCCTCCAAAATGCTACTACTGGTTGTGACACACCTCTCTCCTCCACCCCCTCCTCTTCTTCTTCCTCCATGGCCTCTTCCAGTGGTTTGTCCTATGAACCAGCGGTGCTCCGTAGCCGTTCAAGGGGCTACGCAAGTACGCAGGCAAAAAGATGCCATGCCGTGCTTGCGCTGGTGTGTTTGGGGGACAGAAGCCACACTGGGGCAGAGGTCCTGTCTGCTCTGCAGGGCCAGGCCGAGAGGTGGTTGACGCCACGCCAGCTTAAGCCAGGAATGGTGGTTTGCGACAATGGCACCAACCTCCTCTCCGCCCTCCGACAGGGACAACTGACCCATGTGCCCTGTGTGGCTCACGTCCTTAACCTGGTGGTGCAGCGGTTCTTGGGCAGGTACCCGGGCTTACAGGATGTCCTGAGGCAGGCCAGGAAAGTCTGTTGTGCATTTCCGCAGATCTTATAATGCCAGTGCTCGCCTGGCTGAGCTGCAAAAGGAGTTGAACCTGCCCAAGAACCGCCTTATATGTGACATGCCCACCAGGTGGAACTCAACGTTGGCCATGCTGCAGCGGCTGCACACGCAGCAGAGGGCCATCAATGAGTACCTGTGCGACTACGGCACCAGGACAGGGTCAGGGGAGCTTGGTTTTTTTTCTCCACGCCAGTGGGGCATAATCAGGGATGCATGCACTGTCCTGGCACCATTTGAGGAGGCCACGAGGATGGTGAGCAGTGACAGTGCATGCATCAGTGACACTGTACCTCTTGTCCACCTGTTGGAGCACACGCTGCGTGGAATAATGGACAGGGCACTTGAGGCAGAACAGAGGCAGGAAGAGGAGGACTTCCTTGCCTCTCAAGGCCCCCTTTACCCAGACAGTGTTCCTTCTGTCCCACCCATCGCACAGGAAGAGGAGGAGGAGGAGGAGGAGGAGGAGGATTGTGTCAGCATGGAGGTGGAGGCTGGCACTCAGCATCATCAGCAGCAGTCTTTTAGGGATGATTTACAGTCCCAAGAAACCAGTGGACTTGTACGTGGCTGGGAGGAGGTGGCTGCGGATCATGTCGTCCTTAGTGACCCAGAGGACTCCGGAGCGAATGCCTCAGCAAACCTACGCTGCATGGCCTCCCTGATCCTGCAAAGTCTGCAGAAGGATCCTCGTATTCTTCGGATCAAGGAGAGGGACCATTACTGGCTGGCCACTCTCCTTGATCCACGGTACAAGGGTAAGGTTGCGGACCTTATGTTACCGTCGCAGAGGGAGCAGAGGATGAGACAACTCCGGGAGGCCTTGCAGAAAGGTCTGTGCAACGCGTTCCCAGAGACTGGGAGGTTACAAACTCCTGGTCCTGGACAACGAGTTGCTGAGGCTTCGGCCAGTCAAAGAAGGAGCGGTGGGGAAGGTGGCCGTCTGACCGATGCGTTCAGACAATTCTTTAGTCCGAAGCCCCAAAGTATGATCGGTTCCAGCAACCATCGCCAGCGGCTGATAAACATGGTGCAGGAATATCTAGGGGCAAGGTCAGACTTGGACACCTTCCCCACCGAAAATCCTCTGGCTTACTGGGTCTTGAGGATGGATCACTGGCCAGAGCTTGCACAGTATGCAATTGAGCTACTGGCCTGTCCTGCATCCAGCGTTCTTTCGGAACGCACATTCAGTGCTGCTGGAGGATTTGTCACGGATCACAGGGTGCGCCTGTCCACCGACTCGGTTGATCGACTGACTTTCATCAAGATGAACCAGTCTTGGATCACCACCAGCTACCACACACCTGATGCTGATATAACAGACTAATTGATTTTAACATGTCACATCCCTTCAAGACTGATGCTGATGCTGAGTGCCTGTGCTGTTATGTTGACTGGCTATCCTCCTCCTCCGAGTCCTCAATGATACGATTGATGATGATAGCTTGGAAGATCATTTTTGTTTATGGGTGCCGCCACCAGTGGCTAAGGCCCAATTTTTCAGCCCCTGTTTTACAGGGGCGTGTAATTACAATTTTTTTAGCAATAATTTGCCATAGGGCTCATTGCTGTGCTCCAAGTACAGTATCTGTGAGGGGTTGTAGTGTTGTGCCACCAGTGCCTAAGGCCCAATTTTTCAGCCCCTGTTCAACAGGGGCATGTAATTACAATTCTTGATCTAATAATTCACAGCAGGGCCCATTGTTGCACCCACCAAGAGTAACTCTGAGGGCTTACAGTGTTGTGGCAACGCCACCACCACCACCACCACGAAAGGCCCAATTTTTCAGCCCCTGTTCAAAAGGGGCATGTAATTACAATTCTTGATCTAATAATTCACAGCAGGGCCCATTCCTGCACCCACCAAGAGTAACTCTGAGGGCTTACAGTGTTGTGGCAACGCCACCACCACCACCACCACGAAAGGCCCAATTTTTCAGCCCCTGTTCAAAAGGGGCATGTAATTACAATTCTTGATCTAATAATTCACAGCAGGGCCCATTCCTGCACCCACCAAGAGTAACTCTGAGGGCTTACAGTGTTGTGGCAACGCCACCACCACCACCACCACGAAAGGCCCAATTTTTCAGCCCCTGTTCAAAAGGGGCATGTAATTACAATTCTTGATCTAATAATTCACAGCAGGGCCCATTCCTGCACCCACCAAGAGTAACTCTGAGGGCTTACAGTGTTGTGGCACCAGCACCACCATCAAAGGCCCAATTTTTACTACCACTGTTCAACAATTATATGTAATTAAAATTCCTGATATAATAGTTGACAGCAGGGCGTTCCAGCACCAACCAAGAGTAACTGTGAGTGCTTACAGTGTTGTGCCAACACCAACAACTAAGGGGCCTATTTCTGCAGAGTATATACGGCAGGTCCCTACTTTCAAACATCCAACTTACAAACGACTCCTACTTGCAAACGCAAGAAGACAACAGGAAGTGAGAGGAAATCTACCCCTTGGAAGGAAAATTCTCTCCTGTAAGAATTAATATGGGAGAAAGGTGTCTCCTCTGTACTGATGCTTTATCACCAATCCTTGTTTCAAGAAAAACACCACATTTCAAAAACAGTTGTCATTGGGACGGAAAGTGAGGTGAAATGTTCTGAACAGGGGCACAGACAGCAAAACAAATGTTACAGGGGTGATAACCCTTACCTATGTTTTCCAAAAAGTTTAAAAATAGATTTTTGGGCTGGAGCTACACTTAAACAATGTACCTGTTCAAAATTACAAACAGATTCTACATAAGAACAAACCTACAGTCCCTGTCTTGTATGCACCGCCTGTATACGGCTGTTCAGAGTATATAGGGCCTTTTTTATTTTATGTGCGGGGTTCCCCTTAATATCCATACAAGACCCAAAGGGGCTGGTAATGGGCTGGGGTAGGGGGGGGGGGGGGGGGGTCATGGGGTAGCTATGCCATTTTTCTTAAAGATTTTCATCCATATTACCGGGACCAGACATTACATTAAAGCCGCAAGCAGTTTTAAATGGCTTTTTTTTCCTTTAGAAGTGTCATTTTGTGCAGGGACAGTTCTAAACACGGGAAACACGTGGCACTTCACAGGCATACTTTAGACACCCCCCAGGTACGATATTTAAAGGAATATTTGACTTTTTTTTTTCACTTTATGCATCATTAAAATGACTGCTCCCGAAAAACGACCGTTTTTAAAACTTCTTTTTGCATTGATACATGTCCCCTGGTGCACAACCCGGGTTCCCAAACCCTTTTTAGGACAATAACATGCATAATAGTTGTTATAATTAGCACTTTAGAATTCGAACGTTCGCATCCATTGTATTTAATAGGGTTCTAATGTTCGTACGAACTTTCGGTCCGTTCGCGGGTTCTGGTGCGAACCGAACCCGGGGGTGTTCGGCTCATCACTACTCACCGTGTTTGGAGGAAGAAAAATGTTGACTATGACGTAAGAACACCATTCCTACAGTCAAGCACGGAGGTGGAAACATTATGCTTTGGGGCTGTTTCTCTGCTTTATTAATGGAGGGAACTGAAACTTCGTGTTGCCAAGCGACAGCCAGGAAATCTTAAAGCGGAGTTCCACCCAAATTTGGAACTTCCACTTAATCCACTCCTCGCCCCCTTATATGCCACATTTGGCATGTCATTTTTTTGGGGGGGAGTGGGGGCTTCAGTAGGAGTGGGACTTCCTGTCCCACTTCCTCCTTCTGCCCTGGGGCCGCCTAGGCGATTTGTCATGTTGGGTATCAACACTGTTACGACAGGGGTGGTAAAAGTTGAGGATTGTTTGAGATGTGCTGAATACATTTTATAGCATTCATCCAGTAGTATGAAATGTGCTGTTTTTAACATTATTATATGCAAGGTTCTCATTTCTATTGCTCAATTCATTTATTTTAGATAATCTATGCATTCACCGTGTCAGTCATCTGCAAAATATGTTGGTACATAGAGATGTGGGGCTGTTGCGATAAAGCGTGTTCATGCTTAACAGCTCTTTTCCATTTAAATTTTGCGGAATGCTGTGCTTTGCATCCATGGGGACATGACGTGTGCGCATGTGTGGGATGATCACTCACATGATTAGCATAGTGATGGGATGATCACTCATGTGATTAGCATAACGATCCTTTAAAGGAAGTGAGGAAGAGCTCAGTAACCAAGCCCATGATTAAGCATTTTTGCGAAATATGTCGGGAACGTGGCTACAGCTTCACTGACTAGAGACGCCGCTGCTGTTTGGGATCACTTACCGCTACTGGAAGCCGGGAATCTGTAGTCTGGTGAGCTTATTTCCATCAAGCACACACCTCAGGCCCGCCGTAGCCGCTTAGCACCGCAAAGCCAATTTAACATTTGATGTTTGCTGTGGATTTTTTAATGCTGGTTTTTAATGGTTCACATGTGAGTTCAATGAATGAAGTGTGATTGTGTTTTTTTGAATTAAACTGGTGATACAATTTTACACTATTGGAGCACTTCTTTTTGTTTTCATGTGAAAATCTGAGAATCATCACGGTAATCACAGTAATCAAGCAGAGAGTCGTATTTCCATTTATGGGATCATACACAAGCGATTCAGCCTAACACGAGAGTGAAAGGTAAATCTATTTGGTGAGTGCGTTTTTCAGAGGGGAGGTTTCACAGCACGGTGGTGTGGTGGAAGGTACACAGAATCAAGATATTTTTCATCAATATTTTCTCTATCAGTTTCATCACATTATGGACTTTATTTCACTTATCACATGGTGTTATTGAGTTTATATGTTATTGTTTATTATATTTTTAGCACCATTTTGTAGTGCGGATTTGTCATATCGCCTTTTGGCGGCCCCTCCCTGTAGGCGATCACCTGGGAGGTGACAGGTCCCAGGCGATCGCCTGTCCACTCAGAGAGCGCTGCACCGTTCGCGCATGCGCAGTGAGTGCCCGGCCGTGAAGCCGAAAGCTGTCACGGCCGGGTGCCCACACTATAAATGGAGGAACGGGCGGAGAAGGGGGGGAAAGGAGCGGAGCTCCGGGCGGCCCGTCGCTGGACAGTGGAACAGGTAAGTGTATGTTTATTAAAAGCCAGCAGCTACACTTTTTGTAGCTGCTGACTTTTAATAAACATTAAAAAAGGCTGGAACTCCCCTTTAAGGATTTAAAGAAGATCTGGACCAAAATCGCTCCTTAGATGTGTGTAAATCTGGTAACCAACTACAGATGGCCTGGAGGATGGATAATTGTGGAAATTGTGCCCTGGCAGCTGAAAGTACCGAAATAACATCGCCCGCGGCAAAGATCTGTGTTCATTAGCATTTAGAAATAGAGTTCAGGCATCCTCAGCAGCAAGCCCTAATCCTACCTCCCAGTGAAGGGAGAGGTCCAAGGTTCCCCCCAGAGGGGAAGCATAGGAATTGCACTGCAGACTACATCTCTCCAGTCTACAGAAAAATTCTTCCCATGATTGCATTGGTTAAGACACATGTTTAAAAAAATAAATAAAGTATGTATGTTTATTTAAAACAAAAATATACCCTCTATTGTTCTTAGCCTCTTTCAAATTCCTTCTTTTTTTGTTGCTGCTATGATTTTACTTCATGTCAGAGGGTGGCTACATTTGTTCTCCATGGTCCCACTGTATGTAAGAATGTAGCTACCCTTTCTTGCTCATTCATAGATGGACTATGAACTATGGGATTTGTGGTGTGCATAAAGCAATGCACATGACCGCAACTAACATGCACTGCTTCTTCCAAACAATTGGAAGTGAGAAGAAAAAAGAACGGTTCAAGAGCTCATCAAGGATATTACGTATATTAAAGTGGTTGTAAACCCACTTTTGCAACTTGCAGCTACAGGTAAGCCTAGATTAAGGCTTACCTGTAGATGCAAGAAATATCTCCTAAACCTACACAATTTAGGAGATATTTACTAAAATCACAGGCGCCGCTGTCTATGGCGCATGCGCGCCGTAGACAACGGCGCATTCATGGGGTTAATCCCATTCACAAACTCGGCTAAGTCCCAGCAATGCTTGGGCTTAGCCGAATTTGACAGCTCCCGCGCGCATGCGCGGAGTCACGTCTTCGCCGCTCCGGCCAATCACAGCGCTGGAGCGGCGATACCCGGAAGTAACATTCCGGCTATCGCCGCAGCGATGGCTGCGGCTGGAGAGAGGGACACGGACGGCTTTGGGGGCCCCGATCTAAGGTAAGTGGTACATAATGAGCTAGTATGCTAGTCATACTAGCTCATTATAGCTTTGTCTTGCAGGTGGGCTAGAAAAATATATATATATATGGGTTTACAACCACTTTAAGGAAGCAGAAAAACACAGTAAGAAATCATTTAATGAAAAATATGTTACAGGTCATAAAGTAGTGGATGTGCATGTATTATTTTAGGAGAATAAGGATATTGTTTATTGTCACTTTAACCTGGAGGTGAGAGTGTTTTTTGTTTGGAGTTGTATGTTCACAAAGCTCTGTAGACATGGTGGGCAATATGATTGAAATCTACCACTGATTACTAGTTATACCCTCAGAGATACATTTTTGACCTGGCCTCTTGGTCACAGCTTCTCTACATGTAAAGCCGCGTACACACGATCAGTTTGACTGATGAAAACCGTCCGATGGATTGTTTTCATCAGACAAACGATCGTGTATGGGACCCATCAGTCTTTTTTCCATCGGTTTTAAAAAATAGAACATGTTTTAAAATTATCTGATGGATAAAAAACCGATGTCAATTTCCGATCGTCTGTGGGGAAATCCATGAGATAAAAAACCCAAGCATGCTCAGAATCAAGTCGACACATGCTCAGTAGCATTGAATTTCATTTTTCTCAGCTCATCGGAGTGTTTTACGTCACCACGTTTGGAACGGTCGGTTTTTTGACTGATGGTGTGTAGGCAAGACTGATGGAAAACAGTTTCATCGGATTTCTGATGGACAAATCCATCAGACGAAAATCCATAGGATATCTGATCGTGTGTACAGGGCTTAACTTCTATCAGAAAACAATGTTTGTTCTATTGTAGATTTGTACTATTTCTTTTACCTGTTAAAACTGACTTTGCCATTGCTGCGACGTTGAATAACAGTCCATCCTCCTCCATCTGACGCGTCACAGAAAACAGTGATTGGTTCAGTGAGTGGTTTGGGTTGTATGCGATAATAGCCGCTTTCCTTTCTCCCACTCTCAAATACGGCTGAACAATCTGCAGAAAATGAGAGTTAAACTTCACATACTGTAATCCTACAGCAAACCTGGCAGGAAAAGCTATTCAGCAGGTTCATGAGGGTGGTGGACGTAGAAGAGCATTTATCATTCATGCTGTTAGAGTTGTTGAATATTGACCATGGCTAAAGGGATGCAGAGTGCAGGGGTTTTGTAGTAAGTGATGCAAAGGTCGGAGATCAGTAGTAAGTGATGCAGAATTTAGGTGTCAGTAGTAAGTGATGCAGAGGTCAAAGATCAGAAGTAAGTGATGCAGAATTTAGGTGTCAGTAGTAAGTGATGCAGAGGTCAGAGATCAGAAGAAAGTAACGCAGAGTTCACAGGTCAGTAGTAATTGATGCAAAGTTCAGAGATCAGTAGTAAGTGATGCAGAGGTCAGAGATCAGTAGTGAGTGATGCAAAGTTCAGAGGTCAGTAGTAAGTAAGGCAGAGTTCACAGCTCAGTAGTAATTGATGCAAAGTTCAGAGGTCAGTAGTAAGTGATGCAGGCTTCAGTAGTAAGTGACTCAGAGGTCAGTAATATGTAATGCAGAGTTCAGGGATCAGTAGTAAGTGACCCTCTATCCTACAGTACAGCCACACAGCCCTACCCTGCAAAACATACCACCATCCCTGGACTTGTGGTGGTTCCTTCTTCAGTGTGGGCTCTCTTCTTAGTTTCCACAGTTCCAATATGTGGTGCTAGCAGGATTGTGATGGCCTTAGCAGTGACAAATCACAGTCCTCCTCCCCTGGAAGCAGCAACTCGCCCTCCTAGCAGACCGGATCTCCAGCGGTGGATGGATCGCAGCTGCAGCTAAGACAGAGAACTGAACACAATTTCCCCATGTTGTGTAATGTGTGAGTGCACAGTGGGCCCCCCCTTGGGGTTTGTGTGCATAGCGCACATTGTACCTATGGAGGCCACCTTATATTTATCTTTCTGGGACTCATTTATTGAGAAGCCACTGCTTTACTGCTTCCCAACAGCAGCAAGTTTTCTACTTTTCCGTGTGAGGGGAACACTTGCTTCCCTCCAGAGTGGTTCCACTTGTTGACTCATACTTCAGTACAATGAGGTACAAGCTGGTAAAAGGAACAACAACAGTTAGAAGGGGGAACAAGTATTTAACAATCGGATACTTTCAGTTGCTGGGGGGCAGGGATGCAGCGACTTTTCAGTCTGAGACAGTGGCCATGCTGCAGGAGGGGGCCTGAAATTGTAAACATGTTGTAGGATGTGGCCTTATTTGAGAGATTGCCGACATGTTTTTAGCAGGGTGTTAGACATGTTTTTCTCACTTTCCACCACCACTAGATGACCCTACTCATCTTTAGTTCCTTTTTGGGAATCGTTTTGCAGGAAATGTTTTTCCCTTTTTCTCTATGTAGGATAGGATGGAGTCAGGCATGGCACCCGAGTGTCCTTGGGCATGGACTTCGGACACTATCTTATTCGTCTGAAAATAAAGTGCAGCTATTTGGTAATAGGCTTGTGCAATTCGTTTCGTAACTAATTGAAATTCGTACGAATTTAGCAACTTTCGGACGTTCGGAAGCATTCGAATTTCCGAACAAAGCAATTCCGAATAAAACCGAATCCAAAATAATTTATATCGCAAATAGAGAATGCCCGAATGCCTTCGGCATAATTCGTTGTTGCGTTAATGCGGCCTAATACAATAGCAAGTCGACTTGTTGTGATCCGTCACGGAAAATTACGAATCAATGTACCAAAAAAAAGTTACGAATGTACGAATCCATTCGGAGCACGTTAGGCAGCGCCATTGTGAGAGACACGGAAAATTACGAATCAACGAACCAAAAAAAAGTTACGAATGTACGAATCTATTCGAAGCACAATAACATTCTGCTCTGCTCTCTGCTTCTCCCTCACCGTGCTGTACTCCCTCTCAAAATGGTGTACAGGGGCGGAGGCTATAGCCGCATGTCAAAAACGAAAGTAAAATACGAGATTTCAAATCGTTACAAATAACCGCAATGTATTTAGAAAAGTACAAATCCATTCAAAGCACGTTAGGCAGCGCCATTGTGAGAGAGACACAGAAAATTACTAATCAACGAACCAAAAAAAAGTTACGAAAGTAGGAGTTGTGTCCAGAATCAACGAAAAACAATGTACTCTACCGAAAGTACGAATTATAAATCAAATAAAAATAAGTCTTACATTAATACGAATCATTCCGGTTCAACTAAAAATGTTGCTTGTGAAAATACAAATTAGTCCGAACACGAAAAATCCCATTTAGCAAATATACGAATGATTATGAATCAACAGGACCGAAAAGAAACTAAACTAATTTTTCCGATGTGCACAAGTCTATTTGGTAATGTTGGGACCTTACTTGAGGCCTCCTATATTTCAAGAAACATCCCACCTATGGGAATAATGTGTTCATGAGTGAATGTACCTGTGTTTTCTATAGCTTTTATTCAGATTCTTCCCTTCATAAAAAATATAAAATATTCGATTTTTTTAAAGCTATGAAAGCCGCCAACCTTTATCATAAACAATGAGGTTCCCAGAGGTAGAGGGCAGCTGGACATCCTGCAGTAGGCTTTTGGTCAGGCTGTTTTTATACACTTTGCTTTTGATTGAGTGATAATTGTTTTCTCTGAGGTCCTTCAGCTGCAGTTTCCCCAGCTCCAGCATGTTTTCCAAAACCTGAATCCGATGCCGCAGTTTAGCATTGTCTATTTGACAGATTTCTAGGTCCTTTCACATGGGAAACAGAAGAAAATTAAAAATGATGTTAAATCCAAAAATGTACAAAGTGAACCTGACGTCACATCACAGATCCATTTCTATTTTACATTTACTGTATTTCACTTTTTGTCCTTTTCAGTGCTCTAAAATTTTTTGGGGATTTTTAGTTATCTCGATCAGTCTTTAAAGTTCACCAATCATTTCAACTGTTAACGTTGGTGCACAGTTGAGTGTGCAACCATGCACACATTTAACATTAGCCAGAAATTACCGCTAATATCCTTACATACTGTATAAAGCAATGTGCTACATTATATTAATTAGGCAGCCCATAGCAGTGTTAATTTTGGCAGCAAATTTAAAGCCCCATACACACGGTCGGACTTCCATCGGACTTTTCCCTGAATTTTTGTCCGAACGGAGTTGGCTGGGCACACCCATAGCATACACACCACAGGACTTTTCTGCAAACTTTCCCAAAACTTTTTGCAACATCACGTGGTTTTTCTGCTCTTTTCTGCTCTTTACCGCCACCCTTTGGTCAACTTCTGCTATTGTTGGTTGATTTTAACATTAGTTGTTTTGTCCATCGGACAAAAGTCCTATGGTTTTCTGTACACACGGTCGGACTTTGCTCCATCGGACTTTTGTTGGCCAAAAGTTTGTCCGTTTGCAGACCCAACTTTTGTCCGATGAAAACAAAAACAAAACCAAAAAAGTTTGTCCGATGGAGCGTACACACGGTCAGATTGTTGGTCCAACTTGCTCAAAATGAAGTTTGTTGGCCAAAAGTCAGACCGTGTGTATGGGGCTTTATGCCCCATACACACGGTCGGACTTCCATCGGACTTTTCCGTGTTTTTTTGTCCGAACGGAGTTGGTCGGGAACACCCATAGCATACACACACTCTGACTTTTCTGCAAACTTTCCCAAAACTTTTTGCAACATCACGTGGTTTTTCAGCTCTTTTCTGCTCTTTACCGTCACCCTTTGGTCAACTTCTGCTATTGTTGGTTGATTTTAACATTAGTTGTTTTGTCCATCGGACAAAAGTCAGATGGTTTTCTGTACACACGGTCGGACTTTGCTCCATCGGACTTTTGTTGGGCAAAAGTTTGTCCGTTTGCAGACCCAACTTTTGTCCGATGAAAACAAGAAAAAAGCAAAAAAAGTTTGTCCGATGGAGCGTACACACGGTGGGGAAACTGTGATGTATGGTTCCCTGGGGCCCACCAGGTGGCGCTATCACTTTGGGCCCGGGGTTGAGCCATCGTTGCGGTGTCGTACCTCTTTTGGCCTCTTTCAGTGGTTGTATGGTGGGGCGGGGAACCCGCCGTGCTTGCTGGGAGGGGGTATAAAGGGGGCGGCCATTTTTGGTGGGGGGAGTCGAGTCCCGGGCACCTTCAGCCTGAGGGCGGTGGTTTGTGTCGGTCCCCTAAGCGTCTAGGCCTAGAGGACGTTCGGAGGTCGTGTTCCATCCCAGGCACCTTTGGCCTGGGGTGAGGTACTCGGATGGAGGTCTGGAGCTCAGTACCCACCACTGAGTTCCGCGAGGGAAGGAGGTCCTAGGGAACCCCGGGAGTGGGTACCCGAATCCGGAAGGCGTAATGGACCGGTGTGAGATACTTGTTTGAAGACCCGGTGCAACATATTGCCAGTGACAGGTGAGCCTCCCACCGGAGACCGCCTGGAAGGAAATTCCCCCTCGCTCAGAGACCGCAACCCACTTTCAGGAAGGAAAGTGGAGAGTTCATTGTGTCTGGGCCTACTCGCATCCACACCTCCTTTTCTGTTCTGTTCTACAAGGGAGTCCAACTGATTGTGTTCACTTTTGCATGAAGAAGAATAAAGGAGTGTTGGACTTTAATGGTGTGGGGCTCATTTTCTGGCAGACATTGTTCAAGGTAACTCTCTTTGGAGGCTCCAGGTGCAGAACACTGACCCGAAGCTAAAACAAGAACTTTGCTTCCACCACACAAACATCTGCGGTGAAGGCTTGGCGTGGTGACCCCGCACTCTCTCCTCTAAGGTACCCCTAGACAAGAGACAGACGAGCTGATAAAGAGAGGAGAGAGAGGAGGCCGCTACATACTGTATGGCCAGCTTTAGTTCTAATGGTTTTCCAAGGGGCATATTTTATAACAAACAAGCGTATATATTTGTTTTAGATGGTTTGATTTCATCCACTCCCAAGCCACCCCACCATGTTGCTTTTCAAGCGATTCTTTATTATGGACTATTGTCCGATACCTCAATATGCCATCTCCAGGTCGCTATGATTGTTTCTATGAATATCTGGTCAATATTATGTGATTGTTAAGCTTATTTACTATGCATGTACTCATATTGCTATGTCATGTTTTTTAATGAGTAAAACAGATCTTTTTACATTGACTCATGTTTTAGCCATGCTAGATCTACCTCATTTAAAGTCCCAAACCCTCCTTTTCTTGCATATATATGCACATTCATCTGTCATTTGTTAGTCATTGACCATACATGTGTTGGCAAATTATGTAATTGCTCTGTAGTGGGGACAGGGGGTGAAAGCTTGTCAAGGCAATTATTAATGATTTTATAAAGGCCGGTGGGGAGCATGCAGGAGCGAGCCAGGCCAGGCCATCCATGGTAATCAATGAGGGAATCATTGATAAAAATCAATCATTCACCCTCTCCAGTGAGCAAATAAAAAAAGACAGCTTGGGTCCAGCAGATGTAACATTTACTATTTAAATTCAGCAAACATTTCTAAGACCTGTAACTCTAAATTATGAAAGGGAAATCAGATAAGAAGTAATTTTAAACGTTTAAAAATGTTTATGGAGGTGGGGGAGGAAAAGCATGTTAAATAACTACAGAAAAATTCTAGGCAAATAGATTCTTAATAAATAGACCTAAATACTCCTACATATTAAAAATCTACCTTTACCCAGTACCTTTGGTATCCAGTAGATGTCACTACTTGGTGTGGTTTGTAAATAACTAAGCAAGTTTGTAGACGTTTTTGAAAAATATAGTCTTTTGGACTTCATTTAATAAAAAATTACCTTCGATATGGACTGGCCATCACTTTTCTGCTTATTGTTTTCTGCACATTGACATTTCAGTCATCAGAGTGTGTGCATTCGATTACCATGTAAGTTTTTCATTTGTCCCTCAAATAATCTAAAACTTTGCCAGGGGTGCTTAGTGACTAGATTAAACAGATTTATTTGTGGGAATAAGTAACTATAATTTCTGTTGATCGAACCGGAGTGAGAGTAGGTGGCCCGATTGTCATGAGTATGCCCAGGGCAGCCATCAGGAATTTTGGGGGGGTGCTGCCGCCGCGAATTGAGAAGCGGGGGGAAAAGAAAAAAAATTGAGAAAAAAAAAAGGGAGGTTTCCATCCGGGGCCCTGGGGACCTCTGGGCCCCTTACAAAAAAATAAAAAAAATTATAAAATAAATTAAATAAAATAAATAAATAAATAAATAAAAAATGATAATATTTTTTTTAAATAAAAAAAGGGAGGTTTCCATCCAGGGACCTGGGGATCTCCGGGCCTCTGGGGACCTCTGGGTCCCTTACAAAATAAATAAATAAATAAATAAATAAATAAATAAAATAAAATAAATAAATACAAAAAAACTAATTAAATAAAAAAATGAATAATATTTTTTTTTAATAAAAAATAAAATAAAAAAGGGGGGTTGACATTCGGGTCCCTGGGAAACTCCGGGCCCCTGGGGACCTCTGGGCCCCTTACAAAAAAATAATAATAAAAAAATAAAAAAAAGGGGGGGCCATCCGGGCCCCTGGGGACCTCCGGGCCCCTTACAGGTGTACTGCCTGTACCCCCCTGATGGCGGCCCTGAGTATGCCCAAGCTCAAGACAACAAAGCCACATTTTGAATGTTTGAAGTGCTGATTTCTGCAAATTTAGAGTTGCAATGTAATGTGCAAAGACTCTGTGCATTTCTTAATATAATCATAATTTTAACCACTGACTGTAAGGTTATGTGCAGTTGTAGAGTTATGTGTTTGCTGTATGGTGATATTACTGCCTACAGTGCTGCCAGAAGGCGTTAATCTTCATCAAGCTTTAACACAGGTACCTTTCTGTGCATTCTGTTGCAGTTTTATAAACATCAACTGCTCAAGCCCTGAAGAATGGAGAGTATTTTCCCCCCGAAAGAGGTTGACTGTATCTGATCCTCTTAACTATTAAATGTTTTAAAAAGTCCTTTAGGTGAGGCAAATTTTTAACAAAGCGCTCCTCTGTACACAATTTAAGAATTACAGTAAAACCTTGGTTTGAGAGTAACTTGGTTTACGAGCAAGCCAAGCAAAATTTTTTAATAAATTTTGACTTGATATACAAGCGATGTCTTGATATACAAGTAGCGTCATGTCACAACTGAGTATAAAAAAGAAGAGAGACGCCTCTAAGTGTAGCAATATGGTTACATTTAATGAAGGTACAACATTTAGCAACTCACATGGTTGATGATTAAAACAAAGTAAACTAAGTATGCAGGCATCCAGGGTAAAGCTGTCCACATAGACCGTCCTCCTCCCCACCATCGATGTTGTCCACAAGCGGTTCAATCACTCTACTGCAGGGTAGTCTTCCCGGACACGATTGCAGACTAACAGCAGTCTGAGCTGTTGGTGTGGGGGATGGTCTATGTGGACAGCTTTACCCTGGATGCCTCTATACTTAGATGTGCCTGTTGTACCTTCAATAAATATAACCATATTGCTTCACTTAGAGGCACCTCTCTTCTCTTTTATACTCTGTAGCTCCTGCTGGATTTTGCTTCTAGTCCCCTTGTGGAGGCTTCCATTTGTGGAAGGACATTTTATAGTTACACAACCTATCACATTGCTATAATCTTTTTATATGGACTTCAAACTGAAGGATTTATGAATACCCGTATTTTTCGGACTATAAGACGCACTTTTTCTCCCCAGAAATATGGGGGAAAATGTCCCTGCGTCTTATAGTCCGAATACATGACAGGCCCCGCCCCCCCCGTCGCTGGCACCGCCCCTGCCATCCGCTCTCATTGCTCCCATAGCCGCTGGAATCCCCTGACCACCGCCACTGGCTCCGCCCCCCGCCCCTTACACATTGCTCGCATTGCAATCCAATTAGAGCCGCTCTCTCTTTCTTTTCTCCCTTCGGGTTACAGAAAGGGAAGGGGGGCGGCGGGGGAGATATACAGACAGCCCGCAGCTCTCCTCTCCCTGTCACAGCGCCGCTGCCAAGTTCTCTGGCAAATAGAGCAGCGGCGCTGTGACAGGGAGAGGAGAGCTGCGGGCTGTCTGTAACCCGAAGAGAAAGAGAGAGCGGCTCTAATTGGATTTGCTGGCCGCCACCCAGCTTACTGCCCACTGTTTCCCTCCCCATGATTGGCCACAGCAGAGGGCCAATCAGAAGACACTGGGGGCATCATGGGAAATGAAGTCACGGCAGAGTTCTGGCACCAGTTCCTCCAGCATGCAAACACTCTGCTGGAGGGGGGGGAGGGGGTGTTAGAAGAGGAGCAAAAGAGTATACTCTGCTGGGGGACACGCTGTACCCCGCACCACCAGAGAGCCACGCTGTACCCCGCACCACCAGAGAGCCACGCTGTACCCCGCACTACCAGAGAGCCACGCTGTACCCCGCACCACCAGAGAGCCACGCTGTACCCCGCACCACCAGGGAGCCACGCTGTACCCCGCACCACCAGAGAGCCACGCTGTACCCCACACCACCAGAGAGCCACGCTGTACCCCGCACCACCAGGGAGCCACGCTGTACCCCGCACCACCAGGGAGCCACGCTGTACCCCGCACCACCAGGGAGCCACGCTGTACCCGCACCGCCAGAGAGCCACGCTGTACCCGCACCGCCAGAGAGCCACGCTGTACCCTGCACCACCAGGGAGCCACGCTGTACCCCGCACCACCAGGGAGCCACGCTGTACCCCGCACCACCAGGGAGCCACGCTGTACCCCGCACCACCAGGGAGCCACGCTGTACCCCGCACCACCAGGGAGCCACGCTGTACCCGCACTGCCAGAGAGCCACGCTGTACCCTGCACCACCAGGGAGCCACGCTGTACCCCGCACCACCAGGGAGCCACGCTGTACCCCGCACCACCAGGGAGCCACGCTGTACCCGCACCGCCAGAGAGCCACGCTGTACCCGCACCACCAGAGAGCCACAATGTACCCGCACCGCCAGAGAGCCATGCTGTACCTGCACCACCAGAGAGGGAGCCACACTGTTCCCGCACCACCAGAGAGGGAGCCACACTGTAACCGCTGTACCCGCACCACCAGAGAGGGAGAAAGACCGAGCCGCTTCCAGGATACAGACATGCTACACTACTGACTAGAGTCACCCCGGGCAACCCAGAGTGAGCGAACGTCCAGCCAGAGGGATCACTGTTGCGATTTCGCTGGGTCTGGTAAGAGGGCCTGTTGGCCATTATTCATTACTATTCCCAGGGACTGAGCCATTAGGAAGTGCCTAACCTGATATCCTCTAGGCCTTATTGACTGCCACAACGTCCCCTCTGTCCTCTTCCCACGGCGTCCCCTCTGTCCTCTTCCCACGGCGTCCCCTCTGTCCTCTTCCCACGGCGTCCCCTCTGTCCTCTTCCCACGGCGTCCCCTCTCTCCTCTTCCAACGGCGTCCCCTCTCTCCTCTTCCAACGGCGTCCCCTCTCTCCTCTTTCAACGACGTCCCCTCTCTCCTCTTTCAACGGCGTCCCCTCTCTCCTCTTTCAACGGCGTCCCCTCTCTCCTCTTCCAACGGCGTCCCCTCTCTCCTCTTCCAACGGCGTCCCCTCTCTCCTCTTCCAACGGCATCCCCTCTGTCCTCTTCCCACAGCGTCCCCTCTGTCCTCTTCCCAGGGTGTCCCACCACTGATGGCATGGTCACTCTACGTTTACTATGACAATGGTCACTCTGCGTTTACTATGGCAATGGTCAGGCTGCATTTCATGGGCACTGGAAAATATTTTAGTACACCATTTGGTTCAGAATATTTTTTTTCTTGTTTTCCTCCTCTAAAACCTAGGTGCGTCTTATGGTCAGGTGCGTCTTATGGTGCGAAAAATACGGTAAATGGTTGTGGAACGAATCATCCGAGTTTCCATTATTTCTTAAGGGGAAATTTGCTTTGATATACAAGTGCTTTGGATTACAAGCATGTTTCTGGAACGAATTAAGCCCGCAATCCAAGGTTTTACTGTACTATAATTGTGCCGAATGAATACTGATAACATCATGTACAAGGAAGACTTTGAGGGCAAGCTTTCTATTGTGCTTTGAGCACCCCAACCCTCAGACCTATTGAGTAGTGTTCTCTTATGACCACAAATCCTCATGGCTTTGGATTGGCAGCCTGCTCCCAGCTCGCCATCCTAGGTTAGCTGTGTGGCCTTACAAATCTTTTCCATTTTTACCTAATGCATTTCTACACAAAACTGCTGTATCTGATTGTATACCGATTTATTTTTCTTCACTCGTTCATGGCATGGCACTGGGCACGTCGGCCTTCATACTATTACTTTAGTTTAGATTTTTTGTTGAGTTAGAACTTAAAGGGGTTGTAAAGGTTCATTTTTTATTTTCTAAATAGGTTCCTTTAAGCTAGTGCATTGTTGGTTCACTTACCTTTTCCTTTGATTTACCTTCTAAATGTTTTTTTTCTTTGTCTGAATTTCTCACTTCCTGTTCCTCCTCAGTAAGCTGTTCTGGCTGACTAACCACCACTCGGATGATGGTGTGAAGTTTAGTGAGGAGAAACAGGAAGTGAGAAATTCAGACAAAGAAAAAAAACATTTAGAAGGTAAATCAAAGGAAAGGGTAAGTGAACCAACAATGCACAAGCTTAATCGAACCTATTTAGAAAATACAAAACAAACCTTTTACAACCCCTTTAAAGGGTGTAGAATATGTATGTGTTGTATTTACATAGCGGTGTTTGGACCTGGGGGTGGGAACAGGAAGTAGGAAGTTATGAAGTGAAACTACAAAATAACATCAGCATTGTAATAGTAATACAAACAGGTCAGAGTGGTCTACAGAAAATAAACCACTAATCTTACCTCTGCACCAATTTTAACAGATAAAAATAATAATAATTACAAAATAGTGGCCCTATTCTTAGGGGTGCATAAGATGTAAGATGCATTGTAAACATCAGTCCTACTCACCGAAAGTCTTGGAGCAGATTGAGCGAAATGTGGAAAAGAGAGAGCTAGCACCAAAGGCAGCATGGATAACGATGTCATTGCGTTGTCAGCCTTTTAAAAAGAAAATAAACCATTTGCTATAAGTAGGGTGGAATATCATGCAAAAAGTATGTTAAAAAGGTGAATAATTCAACTAATATTATGCAATATAATGGGATTATTTTCACTTTATTGGTATGTGACCCCACTGGGGACAATGGGGAAGAATTACTAGAACTTGAGCACTCAGAATCTGGTGCAGCTGTGCATGGTAGCCAATCAGCTTCTAACTTCAGTTTGTTTAATTAAGCTCTGACAATAAATCCTGGAAGCTAATTGGTTTCTTTGCAGAGCTACACCAGATTTTGCGCTCTCCAGTTTTAGTAAATCACCCCTATTGTCCCTTACTTTCTGCTCCTGTGAACGCGCACAAGAAATGGAAGATACCACACCATGGGCGTCCGCTGAACTTTTTTCAGGGGGGGCATAATTTTAAGGTCATCCATGCTCGGTCCCGTTTTGACAATGTCATGAAGGGGAGGGGCTTAGTCATTATCACATAAAGCGCAGGCATGCAAAGGTTTGAGAAACCTGATGCAACTATCAAGCAACTAGCAACTTTGAATAACAATATCATAAAAAATGGAGTTCCCCCCAAGGAAATAACAACCCCCAGGATCAGTGCCAGTTTCTGCAATAACAATCCCCAGCTTTGCTGTCAGTTTCCGCAATAAAAATCACCACCAGCATTGGTGTCAGTAGCAACAATAATAACCCCCCACACCCGTGCAGATTTCTAGAATAAAAACTTCAGCATCTGTACCAGACAGTCTACATAATAATGACCCTCAGCACTGGTGTCAGTTTCCGCACTAAAAACTCCCAGCATTTGGTGTCATTTTCTGCAATAATTGCCCCCAGCATAGATGGGAGGATATCAGGTTAGACACTTCCTAATGGATCAGTCCCTAGGAACAGTAATGGATAATGGCCAACAGGCCCTCTTACCAGACCTGGTGAAAACGCAACAGTGATCCCTCTGGCTGGACGTTCGCTCACTCTGGGTTGCCCGGGGTGACTCTAGTCAGTAGTGTAGCATGCCTGTACCCTGGCAGTGGCTTGGTCTTTCTCCCTCTCTGGTGGTGCGGGTACATTGGGGCTACCTCCCTGGTGGTGCGGGTACAGCGGGGCTCCCTCTCTGGTGGTGTGGGTACAGCGGGGCTCCCTCTCTGGTGGTGCGGGTACAGCGGGGCTCCCTCTCTGGTGGTGCGGGTACAGCGTGGCTCCCTCTCTGGTGGTGCGGGTACAGCGTGGCTTCCTCTCTGGTGGTGCGGGTACAGTGTGGCTTCCTCTCTGGTGGTGCGGGTACAGCGTGGCTCCCTCTCTGGTGGTGCGGGTACAGCGTGGCTCCCTCTCTGATAGTGCGGGTACAGCGTGGCACCCTCTCTGGTGGTGTGGGTACAGTGTGGCTCCCTTTATGATGGTGCAGGTACAGCGTGGCTCCCTCTCTGGCTTCCCCCAGCACAGTATTCTCTTTTCTCCTCTTGTAACACCCCCCCCCCCCAACAGAGTGCTTGCATGCTGGGGGCTGTAGCATGGTGTCTGTGGACACGCTGGGGCCGCCACTCTACAGGGACTACATTTCCCATAATGCGCCCAGTCCCCAGAGTCTTCTGATTGGCCCTCTGCTGTGGCCAATTATGGGGAGGAAAACAGCGGGCAGGAAGCGGGACGGCGGCACAGCGAATCCAATTAGAGCCGCTCTCTCTCTCTTCTAGCTTCAGCTGACAGAAAGGGGGAGGGTGCGATCGGGGGAGATATACAGACAGCCCGCAGCTCTCCTCTCCCTGTCACAGCGCCACTGCTCCATTTACCAGATAACTCGGCAGCAGCGCCGTGACAGGGAGAGGAGAGCTACGGGCTGTCTGTATATCTCCCCCGATCGCACCCTCCCCCTTTCTGTCAGCTAAAAAGAGAGAGAGAGCGGCTCTAATTGAATTCGCCGCGCCACCGCCTTGCTTCCTGCCTGCTGTTTTCCTCCCCGAGAATCATGGCACTGGATTTCAGGGGGGGGGGGCAAACGCCCTCTCTTGCCCTATGGAGCGGACACCCATGTACCACACGAAGGTAGAGGCAGCAATAAAAACATTGTTAGGAGTTTTAAACCTAAATTCTGGGCAGGGACCCTGAGGCCTCATTCATACCAATGCGTATTTGCATGCTTTTTGCAGAAATGCAGGACATTTTTTTAACATGGGTTCGTTTGGAACACGTTCACATCAATGCATTTTTGTGCCTCTGTGTTTTTGGAAAGGGGTCAGGGACTTTTTTAAATGCGAAACGCTGCTTTTTCTTTTTTTTTTTTGGTTCAATAGACTTCAATGGAGATGCTGCAGAAAAGCATGTAGTGCGTTTTAAGTGCGTTTTTGACGCGTTTTTGATGTGTTATGCATTATTTAATCTGCCCAACAACAAATGGTCCAAATTAAAAGAAAATAAGAATCAAAAACGCAAAACCGAATCAAAAATGTACCAAAAACGCATGTCCGAAAACACGAAAAGCACGGCAAAATGCACTGCAGAAACGCTCAAAAGCAACATTCAAAAATGTGAATGGAGCCTACTGGTCTCTTGTGTTATAAATGCTTCCCCCGGGCGTGTCAACAGTAAGGCCTGGTTCACACCTATGCAGGTCATAGTTTGCATATTCCAGGTGCATTTTGCGTTTTTCAATACACGTTTTTGATTTTGATCCATTGAAGTCTATGGAACCAAAAACCAGAAAAAAGTCCTTGGCCCTTTCCATAAAATGCACAGATGTGAACGTGACCCATAGGAAACCATGTTAACCACTTACAGACCAGAAGAATTTCCCCCTTAACCACTTGCCGACCGCCTCCTGTACATTTACGTTGGCAGAATGGCACAGACAGGCATATCAACGTACCTGTATGTCCCCTTTAAATGCCTGTCCGTTTGGTCACGCGCGCGCCGCCGCCGGCGCGCTCGTGACCCTGCCGCCATCCCCGTGAGTCGAACTGCGGGTCCCGCGGACTCGATCGTGTAAACAAGCATCTCCCTGCTCTGACTAGTGACAATGACTAGTGACTGATCTTGGCTCCTTGTACTCGGAGCGGAGATCGGTGTCATGTAACACAGAGCCCATCCCCCCTACAGTAAGAAACACTATGCAGGGAACACTTAACCCCTACAGCGCCACCTAGTGGTTAACCCCTTCACTGCCAGTGTCATTTTCACAGTAATCAGTCCATTTTTATAGCACTGATCGCTGTGAAAATGACAATGGTCCCAAAAATGTGTCAAAAGTGTCCGATGTGTCCGCCATAATGTCGCAGTAACAAAAAAAATCGCTTATCGCCGCCGTTACTAGTAAAAAATTTTTTTTATAAAAATGCCATAAAACTATTCCCTATTTTGTAAACGCTATAACTTTTGCGCAAACCAATCATCAAACGCTTATTGCGGTTTTTTTACCAAAAATATGTAGAAGAATACGTCTAAATTGAGGAAAAAACATTTTTTTATATATTTTTTGGGGGTATTTATTACAGCAAAAAGTAAAAAATATGTAATTTTTTTCAAAATTGTCTTACTCTATTTTTGTTTATAGTGCAAAAAATAAAAACCGCAGAGGTGATCAAATACCACCAAAAGAAAGCTCTATTTATAGGAAAAAAAGGACGTCAATTTTGTTTGGGAGCCACGTCGCACGTTCGCGCAATTGTCAGTTAAAGCGACGCAGTGCCAAATCGCAAAAAGGGGCCTGGTCTTTAACCAGCCAAAATGGTCCGGGGCTGAAGTGGTTAATGACCAGACCATTTTTTGAGATACGTCACTGCGTCGCTTCAACTGACAATTGCGCGGTCGCGTGACGCTGTACCCAAACAGAATTTATGTCATTTTTTTCACACAAATAGAACTTTCTTTTGGTGGTATTTGATCACCTCTGCGGTTTTAATTTTTTGCGCTATAAACAAAAAAAGAGCGACAATTTTGAAAAAAATTATAAATTATTTACTTTTTGCTTTAATAAATATCCCCCCCCCCCCCAAAAAAAAGTCTTCATCAGTTTATGCCAATATGTATTCTTCTACATATTTCTGGTAAAAAAATCGCAATAAGCGTATATTGATTGGTTTGCTCAAAAGTAATAGCGTCTACAATAAAGGGGATAGATTTGTGGCATTTTTATTATTATTTTTTTTACTAGTAATGCAAATTTTAGCGGGACTGTGACATTGCGGCGGACAGATTGCACACTGTTGACACTTTTTTAGGGAGCCAAATGACAATTATACAGCGACCAGTACTATAAAAATGCACTGATTACTGTGTAAATGTCACTGGCAGGGAAGGGGTTAACACTAGGGGGGTGATAAAGGGGTTAAATGTGTTCCCTGGGAGGTGTTTCTAACTGTGGGGGGATGGGACTGACTGGAGGAGGAGAGAGATCGCTGTTCCTAATCTCTCTCCTCCCCTGTCAGAACTGGGATCTGTCTGTTTACATTGACAGATCCCCGCTCTGGCTCTCTTTCACATGATCGCGAGTGGCCGGCAGACATTGCGGCCGCCGACCACACGCATCGGGTCCACGGCCGTGCAGCGGGTGCGCGCGCCTGCTATGGCTCTTAAACACTTGCCGACTGGCTCCCGCCGATATACGTCAGCAGAATGGCACGTACAGGCATATTAACGTTATAAACAAATGATGTATAATAAAAACTGTATAACAGTTGAAATATGTATGCATCAAAGCGACGCTATTACTCAGTTAACCAAAACTGACGAATTGATATATTCACATCACCATATATATAAGAAATGGTAAAAAGACACACAGATCAGTGGTTAATAATAGGATAGAGTCTCTGGTGGAAAATAAATGGTAGACAGAAACACTTGTAAGTGATGAGTACACCTTTCACCGAAACTTCACACCTGTGATCCACACACCCCTAAGGGGTTTAAACTCACCACAACGATGAAAAATGAATGCCTCAAGGATATCCAAACGCCTGCTTGATCTATGCCTCACAGGAACCGTCCGACATCCAGGGTCACAGGAAAAAAAGGCTCCACATAGTCTAGTTCCGTTTTCATCATTTATTAAAGTTCATTTAAAAATCCATATGTACAGACACTGTGGTCCTTCTCAGGCGATCGTATGGCTCAGTGTCAGTATGAAGCGTTTCAACTCTTACTGTCAGCCAGAAGGGTCAGACGTGCTGTCGGGAGAGATCGTATTGATCTTCAGTGTTCTACACTTCCTCCTTCCGGCTTAGACACGAGTCCTAAAAACGTACAGCGTCAATGGTGTAGTATCCGGGCGCCGTGAGATCACACCCTGACCGGTTTCGTCATTACGACTTTGTCAAAGGGCGTGGTCTCACGGCGCGGCGTCCCGATATATATGTGAAACAACCGCAATTAGAGTTAACCTAATGCGTGCCGGCAGCCCGCCACAGTAACAGGTGTACAATGGTGCAGGCTATATTATGCTATTATGTAAACATTGTCTCCCTTATAAGGAGCTGAGACTAAGCCATAGAACACCAAACACCCAATTAATGTTTAGTAAGAGCCTATACAAATAAACAATATTAAAAATGTAATTATAGCATTAAAAATACAGTTTAAAAGTCTCAACAACTGGTTACATAAAACTGATATATATTCTATATCCCAAAATCATGCATGAATTTAATCTAACGCGTTAAGGAAGAGAAAGATATGACCAAAATATCAAAAAGCCTATAACTTAGCCTATGTAATGGGCTAAATAAATACATTATTAATATTAGTGTAATAACACTGCTCGAAGTGATACAACAACTACATTTATATTCAAACTCATCAGTAGTAGGGCAATTATCAGTGTTAATTGGCAAAAATCAGGTATCCATTACAGCCCTATATATCGAATAGCAATACACATCAATATCACATAATGATTATTGGACATTAGATATCAAATATTGAATCTTAAATCTGACACAAGTCTCCACTCATTTTCTAAAAGAGCGACACACAGAGTACATGGGCAATGCTACTACTAAGTGTTAAACCAGCAAGTTTGCTAGAAATAAATCCGAACTAAACTCAAAAGTCACTTATAAAGCAGTTTATGTCCAACTCTATGTTTAACCCCTTCGGGGCAAGAGTATCAATTAAAAAGATCCACTTGGTTTCTTTTTGGGAGAGCTCTCTTACTAAATTGCATCCCCTCCATGCTGGTTTGATGTGGTCTATACCCCAAAACTTGAGACCAGAGGGGTCCTGGTTATGGTGCAATTTAAAATGGAAGGACACCTTATGGTCCTTGAAACCTATTGAAATGTTATGCAGGTGGTCTGCGATTCTTATCCTCAGTAAACGTTTAGTTCTCCCAATGTAAATGAATCCACAGGAACATTGTAGAGAATAGACTACATGGGTTGTTATGCATGTAATAAATAGTTTGAATCAAAACTATTTACTATTCGAGGTTGAAGAAAACTTCTCTACTCCCCTCATGGGCGCCGCGCCGTGAGACCACGCCCTTTGACAAAGTCGTGATGATGAAACCGGCCAGGGTGTGATCTCATGGCGCCCGAATACTACACCATTGACGCTGTGCATTTCAGGACTCGTGTCTAAGCCAGAAGGAGGAAGTGTAGAACGCTGAAGATCAATACGATCTCTCCTGACAGCACGTCTGACCCTTCTGGCTGACAGTAAGAGTGGGAACGCTTCATACTGACACTGAGCCATACGATTGCCTGAAAAGCACCACAGTGCCTGTACATATGGATTTTGAAATTAATTTTAATAAAAGATGAAAACGGAACTAGACTATGTGGAGCCTTTTTTTCCTATGACCCTGGATGTCGGACGGTTCCTGTGAGGCATAGATCAAGCAGGCGTTTGGATATCCTTGAGGCATTCATTTCTCATTGTTGTGGTGAGTTTAAACCCCTAAGGGGTGTGTGGATCACAGGTGTGAAGAAGTTTCGGTGAAAGGTGTACTCATCACTTACAAGTGTTTCTGTCTACCATTTATTTTCCACCAGAGACTCTATCCTATTATTAACCACTGATCTGTGTGTCTTTTTACCATTTGTTATATAAATGGTGATGTGCATATATCAATTCGTCAGTTTTGGTTAACTGAGTAATAGCGCCGCTTTGATGCATACATATTTCAACTGTTATACAGTTTTTATTATACATCATTTGTTTATAATTGTATACCTTTTAAGTGGCTGCTGAAGGACAAGTCTGTCCAATGTGTTTTATATATTTACGTTTATTCTGTTATTGATGTTACTTGTTGTGCCATAGCGCTGAGATAGGAAGAGTTGGGTAGTGCGAGTATTTTTTCTTCCTTTTTTAAACAGGCATATTAACGTACCTGTACGTCGCCTTTAAGACGCGGCATTGTGGGCGGGCGCACGCCGTGAGCTCCGTGAGTGTGATCGCGGGTCCCGCGGACTCGATGTCAGCGGGGATACCTGCGATCATCTCACGGAGAGGAAGAATGGGGAAATGCTGATGTGAACAAGCATTTCCCCATTCTTCCTAGTGACAGGACACTGAGCACAGCTCCCTGTAATCGGGAGCAGTGATCAGTGACGTGTCACACGTAGCCCACCCCCCCTCCAGTTAGAACACATCCCTAGGACCCACTTAACCCCTTCAGCGCCCGCTCCTGGTTAACAACAATACTGCCAGTCACATTTACACAGTAATAAGTGCATATTTATAGCACCGATCGCTGTGTAAATGTGAATGGTCCCAAAATAGCGCCAAAAGTGTCCCAGCAATCTAAGTTGTTTAAAAGGAGCAAACCGGGAAGGAATACTAGGAGAAGATAGAAGAACTCAAGCACTGGAGGGCTTTGTTTGACAGATAAATGTGCCATAAATACTAACATGTGGTGCATACTAGCACATTATGGTATAAACCTCTTGGGGTCCCTTTAAAAATAAATACTACAGTGGAGTTAAAGTGGAACTTCACTCTCTCAGTCAACATTGACTATTTTTAATCCTTATGCTGCTAGCATTGGTAAATAGATTGGACAACATATTAGATGTACTAGGCAAATGATGGCATACATCCCAGGAGTCTTCAGGAGGGAAGGAAGTTTTTTTTCAATTAAGCACACCCCCTGCATGCATGCCTGAGCTAAGGGCAGATGAATTCCAGGGAGTAGATGCTACATGAATTATCTGCCTTTACTCAAGATGGCTACAACCAGAAATGTCAGGGGGTGTTGTTTAAAGTGATTTCTTAGCAAAATAGAGATTGGAGGCATGAATGAGTGAATGAGTGCATTTGCTTTGAATATTAAAGGTTAATGAAACAGAGTTTTTGGTTTGTGGTACAGTAGAATTGCACTTTATATATTAAATACAGGGACACTGAAAACTAGGCTTGTGCAATTCGTTTCGTAACGAATCAAAATTCGTCCGAATTTAGCAACTTTCGGACATTCGGAAGCATTCGAATTTCCGAACAGAGCAATTACGAATAAAACCGAATCCGAAATAAATTATACCGCAAAATAGCGAATGCCCGAAGGTCTTCGGCATAATTCGTTATGAAAAAAGTTACGAATGTACGAATCCATTCGAAGCACAATAACACTCTGCTCTGCTCTCTGCTTCTCCCTCACCATGCTGAACTCCCTCTCAAAATGGTGTACAGGGGCGGAGGCTATAGCCGCATGAAAAAACGAAAGTAAAATACGAGATTTCAAATCCATTCGAAGCACAATAACACTCACTCTGCTCTGCTCTCTGCTTCTCCCTCACCGTGCTGAACCCTCTCAAAATGGTGTACAGGGGCGGAGCCTATAGCCGCATGTAAAAAACGAAAGTAAAATACGAGATTTCGAATCGTTACAAATAACCGCTATGTATTTAGAAAAGTACAAATCCATTCGAAGCACATTAGGCATAATAGGCAGCGTCGTTGTGAGAGAGACACGGAAAATTACGAATCAACGAACCCAAAAAAAGTTACGAAAGTAGGAGTTGTGTCCAGAATCAACGAAAAACAACGTACTCTACCGAAAGTACGAATTATAAAGCAACAAAAAATTCAACGAAAAATGTCGCTTGCAAAAATACGAATGAGTCCGAACACGAAAAATCCCGTCTAGCAAAATTACGAATGATTACGAATCAACAGGACCGGAAAGAAACGAACCGAAACGGAACTAATTTTTCCGTTGTGCACAAGTCTACTGAAAACCTTTTTTTACCTTAACCCCCTCCTGCCTGCGATTTAGCCGAATGACGGCTACAGTGTGGGCCTTTATTGCCGGGAGGGCATCAATAGACATTCTTCAGTGCATGAGCTGCCTGCGTGCCCCCTGCCAGCTTGCTCTGTGATCACTGAGTCAATGAGACTCGACTGATCACAGATCGGAGTATGGGGCCAATTCCGGCCCCTTACCATGTGATAAAGCTGTCAGCCTCTGACAGCTGATAACGTGATGTAAACAGAAGATTGGTAATCGCCTTTCTTTCCCCCTAAAAAAAAAAGCCGATCACCGGGTTCTGACAGATGGACATTGGTCCCGAACAGGAAAAGGCACTGCTGCTATGCTACCAGTGCCCACTAGTGCCACCTATCAATTCCCACCAGTGCCACCTATCAGTACCAACCAGTGCCCATTAGTGCCTCCTTATCAGTGCCACCTATCAGTCCTGCCTACCAGTGCCCATTAGTGCCACCTATCAGTGCCACTTATCAGTGCCCATCAGTTCCACCCATCAAGGCCACCTTTCAGTGCCCACCAGTGCCACCTCATCAGTGCCCACCAGTGCCACTTATCAGTGCCCATCAATGCCGCCTTACCAGTGCCTATCTGTGCAGCCTATCAGTGCCCATCAGTGCAGCCTATCAGTGCCCATCAGTGCTGCCTCATCAGCCCACATTAATGAAGGAGAAAAGTTACCTGTTTTTAAAATTTTATAACAAACTATGAAACAGTTTTTGTAAGAAAGCTCTATTTGTGTGGAAAAAAATTATAAAAATGTAATTTGGGTACAGTGTTGCGCGACCACCCAATTGTCATTCAAAGTGTGACAGCGCTGAAAGCTGAAAATTTGCCTGGACAGGAAGGGGGTTTAAGTGCCCAGTAAGCAAGTGGTTAATGCAAGCAATGCATTAAGGTAAAAAATGTTTTTAGGTTTAGTAACACTTTAAAGCGGAGGTTCACCCACATTTTGAAGTTTCATGTCAACAGCAGGGATGAGCCGAACATCCCCCTGTTCGGTTCGCACCAGAACCTGCGAACAGACAGAATGTTCGCGTGAACTTTAGAACCCTATTAAATACAATGGACTCGAACGTTCGACATCTAAAGTGCTAATTATAAAGGCTAATATGCAAGTTATTGTCCTAAAAAGAGTTTGGGGACCCGGGTCCTGCCCCAGGGGACATGTATCAATGCAAAAAGAAGTTTTAAAAATGGACGTTTTTTCGGGAGCAGTGATTTTAATAATGCTTAATATGAAAAAATAAAAGTGAAATATTCCTTTAAATTTCGTACATAGGGGGTGTGTATGATATGCATGTGAAGTGGCGCATGTTTCCCGTGCTTAGAACTGTCCCTGCATAAAATGTCATTTTTGAAGGAAAAAAAGTAATTTAAAACTCACTCGCGGCTATTAATGAATTGTCGGCTTCCGGCAATACATACAAAAGTCATTGGTAAAAAAAAAAAAAAAGCGTGGGGGTTCCCCAGAATTCATTTACCAGGCCCTTCAGGTCTGGTATAGATATTAAGGGGAACCCTGCCGCAAATTTAAAAAAAAAATGCGTGCGGTTCCCCCAAATATCCATACCAGGCCCTTCAGATCTGGCATGGGTTTTAAGGGGAACTCCACCCCAAATTTAAAAAAAAATGGCGTGGAGTCCCCCCAAAAATCCATACCAGACCCTTATCCGAGCACGCAATCTGGCAGGCCGCAGGAAAAGAGGGGGCGACGAGAGATCGCCCCCCCTCTCCTGAACCGTACCAGGCCACATGCCCTCAACATGGGGAGGATGTCCCCATGTTGATGGGGACAAGGGCCTCATCCCCACAACCCTTGCCCGGTGGTTGTGGGGGTCTGTGGGCGGGGGGCTTATCGGAATCTGGAAGACCCCTTTAAGAAGTGAGTAATTGCATACGTTCTTGCATAGAATGCATATATAAAAAAAAAATGTATGGTTTAAGCTTTTCCTCACTTACTTTAATAATAATGTGCTCATTGGATGACACGTCTTAGAGATGTTTTACAAAACACAAAAAATATAAAACTTCAGAAAGGCCAGCACACACACTTTCCATATTTGAAATCACATCAATAAAGAGGAACAAAAGTAAACATAATAATACTAACAGACAGGTTTTTATTGCAGAAAAGACATTCCATGGGGGTCTGTTTATAAAACACAGTGTTGCCAACCTACCAGATTGAAATTTACTGACACGACACCCAAAAAATTTCTGGCACAGCCAGGTTTTTACTGGCATTTGCAAAAGTTACAAAATTACAGTTTTAAGTGAAAATTTCAGTATGCAGGCTACAAACAAGTACAATGTGCAATTAGCAATGTGATTTAATGTAAATATGAAGGCAAAAACATATTTCTTATTTTATTTCTGATATAGTAAGTAAGTAGCTCAGGGACAGCACTAAGGAGGGCAAGAAATTAGAATGGGCGGCGCAAACGCATGAAATTTACTCACAGTGACACTGACACAGTGATAGTCTCCCTCCACGCCAGATGGTGCCTTCAGTCCAAACAGCACTGACAGTCCCGCTCCTGGCTTGCCTTGCTCCCCGCAGACTCGCACATGAGGCTCTGGCCACTCCGCTCCCTTGCACCATGACATTACACAACACGCTGGAGCCACTGCCTCCGCTGGCACCACCCGAACACACTGTAGCAGGCACTCAGGTGGTCTCAGCCGGGTCCGGATCAGAACTGTGCATGCGCCGTGCGTCACAGCCATATTTTTAACTGGCAAACTTTCACTGGCATTTACTTGCAGGAGAAAAGTGCCAGTTTTTTACTGGCTGACAGTAAAAATACTTACGGTTTGCAACACTGCACACACATTCATAGAGGCTGCACAAATTTTGGCCGTAATTTCAGTAATAGATTAATTCTCATGATCGTCAGCTCCATCTAGTGGCCAAAATGTGGGATATTTTCTCATAGACGTATTCAGAAAACTATACCGCATTTTTAAAACGGCTAAAGTCTGAAAAATATTCACTCCTGTTTTAGTTATGCCATGTTTTCTACTTTACTACTTAAGTACTTTACAATATTTACGTGTCTGTGTGTACAGGCCCATTGAAAACATTGGGCTGCATATAGAACGCCTAAAAATGTGGTGCTTTTGGCACTCATGTGCAAGAGGCCTTGTGTACACAGGTCTACTATAGTGTACCCCTGTGCAAGGTCCATGCAGGTCCTCGTGCAGGTGTACACTGTAGTACGCCCAGGGCCGGAACAAGGGATGGGCAAGAGGGACGGCTGCCTTGGGCGCAATGGTTTACTGTAGGGATGAGGGGGCCTTCCTTTCTGTTACAAGGCTGACAGGAGTAGTGACAGTGGCAGTGATCTTGACAAGAGTGACTGCAGGGCGTAGAATCCCTTAGACTTACACATCATGATCGGGGGGGGGGGGGCACAGTTTGGCATCTTTGCCCTGGGTGCTGGATGACCTTATCCCAGCACTGAGTACGCCCATTTGAACAAGGCTTACAGGCAGAAAAACAGCAGAAATATCTCATGCGATACATCTTCAGAGACTATTGATGTACTAAAGATCAACAGAATAGTTGTAAAATATCAATAACAATTATAGCTACAATGGTTACTTTAATGCATATCAATGATAAAGCTGCAAGAGCATTATCAAGAATCTAGTACTGCTAAATAACATTGTGGGGCCTCGTTCGATCACACATATTCTACAACTGGCCAGGAGCCACAAAGCAATAGTAAAGGAGCAGCACGCAGCCCAGAAAATATGGGTCTGACATGCCTTCTCTATAGGGAGTGTGCAGTCATCACATATCACATACTACATCAGGGGAAGGGAGCATAGAAAACACAATAAAACAGTTCTAAATGTGTGATGAGTAAGAGAGGCTTATGAATATGTAAAGAAGTGTTTATCTTACCTATGCTGTGTGTTCCTACTTCCTAAACCTTACATCCGTTGTAAGATTGGGGTTTAAAGAAATAGAAAACAGCAGTGCTGGCCACATATGTTCTATGTTGTAATGGCCAGATTGCATCAGTATGTATCCAGATGTTTTCTATTATGTGAGCTAAATAACAGAAAATGTGCAATCTGTTGGGAAAAATTTATTTATTTATTTATTTTGTTTTAAATGCTCTTTTAAGTGTTTGTTTCCACTATTCATTTGAGTAACAACATAACCAAATTTAACAACTGAAATAAAATTTAATCAGTCTATAAAATACATTTCATTCCAAAAGCAGAATGCTAAAAAAAAAAAAAAAAAAGTTTATACAATAAAAGGGAAGCTTCTAAAAACACAAAATCCAAATTTTTTCTCTTTTTTGAATTTGTGCTTTTTCTTGGCTGAAGAGTCCTCCTCAGGGGTAGGATCACTTAGAGCATGTTTTATAAATCTCTGTGCAGCCCCTTTGTCAAGTTTGGCAGCTTTCTTACGATCTTTCATTTCTTTCATGTACTTTCGTATTCTTTCCAGCTCGTCTTTCACAGGATGCTCCTTGGGATTAACTCCCAGAGTGACCAGATACACCCAGAACATGGAGCTCAGGGTGTATGCAGATACCAAATCTAATTTTGCTTGGTTAAAGTGGAGTTTCCATCAAAAAAACAATATGGCATTAATGTGCATACTGTAAAAAAAAAACATTTGGATAATTTTTTTTTTCTACTCACCTGGAAATACCTGTTGCTATGTGGTCCCACGAAATCTGCCTTCTTCATCACCTCGGTTTGTGACATCATCTCCTTCGGCGCCTCCGCTCGCTACTGCTCCTGGAAAATGTGTGACACACATTTCCCAGGATGCAGTGCGCTTCCCCTAGGGCTAGAATCGCGGGACTTCAAAACAGGAAGTGATGCAATTCAAGGAAGATTCCCATCTTTCCCATCACTACTATAGATCTGCCGACTTCTTACACTGTTTGTGATTTCCTCATTGCCATCACAACGGGGCGGGCACTTCCGACATCGCAGCCCGTTGTGATGGCAACCCGAGAGGTTGATAGCGCTGCGGTGCGCTTACATGCGCGAGAATGGGGCGGGACGGACTGCATTCTGGTCACCGCTCATCATCACTATTCAGGAAGTAAGTGCTTGTGGGCTTCACATGCCCACAAGCAAAATGAGAACTTCGGCAAAGAATTTTTAAAAGTGTCTTTACAGAAAAACTCGGAAGATCGGCGGCGGTTTTGGAAATAGTAAGTCATCTTACTTATACAATAGGATTGCCTGATGAAAGAACTTACTATTAAAAATTGCATAATGTGGTTGGAACTCCACTTTAATTGGATCTTGTTTCTGAAGAAGTTCAGATTTAGGGACGGACATAATTTTGGTCAACATTTCATCAACCCCGCCAACTGTTTTTTTAAAGACCAAAAGATAGTCATGGATCTCTGAAGGGTATTCTTCTGAATTCAGGTCCTCGTCAGCCATTTTGTCCTTCGTCTTCCAGCACACAGACACACAGCTTGTAAAGCTCAGCTCTTCCTTGTCTCACAGGAAATACCCTGTTGGGAGAATTTGTATCCACACTCACCGTAAATATGTCTGTTGGTTTATTAAATCACCCCCTCACACCAGGAACCAGGGGAGGAGTTGTGCCCCCTGTTTTGCATTAAAAATCACATAAGCAAAATGCTCAATGGGCATTCCATGATGTAGGCCTGGGAATGGCAATAGTCAACAGAAACATAGTGAGGAGAATTTATCAAGCAAATGTAGATGCAAATCAGGCTGCCTGCTGGTTAGGAGACTCTACACAACAGTTTTTATGTGTATTTTCGACCCCAGCGCCTGTAGTCCTGAGCAAACTGTGTCAGATTTAGCAGTAGAGATGGCACAGATGTTCATTCAAAAAAGACGCACATTTAGGAATTGGTCAGGGGTAGGTTTTCTAATGTCACTGGGCTACTTTAGATCAGCTGAGGGACAATTCATGAATTTTTATGTATAATGTTGCAAATTCGTCTCAATTTCTGTCTCACTGAGCCTGGTTAGCATTGCCTAGCTTCGCAACAGGATTGATAAATGTTCCCTGCTGAATGTTCTGACTCCAGTTCACAAAGGCTTAGGGAAATTCTTGTATAAAATAAATGTATGAAAAAGCAAACTAAACAAATCTCAGACAGCAGGAGTGACTCCTTCAAATAGAACATAAATGCAGAGGTTCACCACCAATGTACTTGACTAAATATTAACTAGTCTTCCGGGGAATAAACATTAATATAGGGGGATTGCACCCAAATGTTCCACACTTTATGAAATTTCTTGGTACAGCTTCTAGTCAAGTATGTAGTGGAAGGGCTGAATTAATCAAATGTTTCCATAAGTTAATTGATGGAGCAGGGGGGGATTTCCATCGTAGGACAATGGCTTTACGAGCATAGTAAAGTAGTATCCCTATCAATTGACAGTGGGCGGGGGACAAGTGGTTAATATATATTTTTTAATAGTAATGCCGGCGATCAGCGATTTTTATCGTGACTGCGACATTATGGCAGACACATTGGACACTTTTGATGCCATTTTGGGACCATTGTCATTTATACAGTGATCAGTGCTATAAAAATGCACTGATTACTGTAAAAATGACACTGGCAGTGAAGGGGTTAACCAGTAGGGGGCGCTGAAGGGGTTAAGTGTGTCCAAGGGATGTGTTCTAACTGTGGGGAGGATGGGCTACGTGTGACACGACACTGATCACTGCTCCCGATCACAGGGAGCTGTGATCAGTGTCCTGTCACTAGGCAGAACTGGGAAATGCTTGTTTACATCAGCATTTCCCCGTTCTTCCTCTCCGTGAGACGATCGTGGGACTCCCGGTGGACATCGAGTCCGCGGGACCCGTGGTCACACTCACGGAGCTCGCGGCGCGCGTCCGCCCACAATGCCGCGTCTTAAAGGGCAACATACAGGTACGTTGATATGCCCAGCCGTGCCAACGACGTATATCGGCGTGAGCCGGTCGGCAAGTGGTTAAAGTTCATGTGCGTGTAAAGATAGGCATCCCAATATTTTTGACAATATAGTGTATTTAAAAAAAAAAACAAATGCAATTATTCAGTGGTTGCACACAAGGTATAATTCAGTGTGATATATTTTGGTAATTAGACCAAAAAGAGGGACAACTGAGGAGATTAGAGGGATAGAGGGATTTGTTTCCCAAAGAGGGACAACCCCTCTAAAAGAGAGACAGTTGGAAGATATAGGGGGTTATTTATGAAAGGCAAATCCACTTTGCACTACAAAGTGTACTTGGAAGTGCAGTCACTGTAAATCTGAGGGGGAAGATCTGAAATGAGGGGAAGCTCTGCTGATTTTATCATCCAATCATGTGCAAGCTAAAATGCTGTTTTTTATCTTCCTTGCATGTCCCCCTCGGATCTACAGCGACTGCACTTCCAAGTGCACTTTCAGCACCATTTTAAGTGCACTTTGCACTTGTAGTTTGCACTTGTAATGCAAAGTGGATTTGCCTTTAGTAAATAACCCCCATAGTGTAGAATGTAAAGAGATACTAAATGATATCCTTATTCTTCAAAAACAGTCCTTACACATTAAAGAGGAGCTCCAGTCTCCTGTCTAAACATTTTACTTCATCAGCTACAAACACTATAGCTGGATACTTTTAATAAACAGCCACTCACCTGTCCCATGATCCAATGATGGGCTCACCTGAGCCCTGTTCACCTCCAGTCATCTGTCCCCGACGCTGGCATCTTAACTGTGGGCCCCCCACTGTGGCAGTTTGTGGCTTCACAGCTGGGTGTTGTGTATGGTCCTACAGTCTTCTGGGATCTGTCACGTGTCCCAGATGACTGTGGGGAGGGAGGAGAACTTCTGCTTCTGATCCCCTAGGGGATTGAAGGCAGCGGAAGTGGAAACGGATACTTTTCAAGTTAGGGTAGCTGCTCCCCCTCCCCAAAAGCTCCATTTCACATAGAGGAGTGGGGGAGGAGACCTTAAAGCAGAACTTCCTCTTTTGGGTGGAGCTCTGCTTTAACTACTTAATGTAGGGTGACCAGACATCCCCGGTTTTTGGGGACAGTCCCCGGATTGAGGACACTGTCCCCGGTTTTGTCCCCGGATTGAATTTGAACAGGGGCTGGGGCAATTTCAAAGACAGTCAGAATTTAAAAAAAAAAACATTCTGAATTACACCCCCCCCCCCCCACTCCACAGCTCCTACTAGCTTAGGAGGGTGTATTTTTTCCATTATATGTGCCCCTTTCTGATGATCATGTGCTGGTCGGATCGGAGGGAATATTTCTTCAGTTTCGGGTGCATGCCCATTCATCTCTGCTCGCATGTTCTTCTGCCTTGGTCCCAGCCAGCCGCCTGCCTGCTTATCTCCCCACCCAGTAGTAGCCGAAGCCCGGAGAGTAAAGCCTCGTACACATGATCGGACTTCCATCGGACAAATCCGTGGATTTTTGTCCGAAGGGCGCTGTCCGTGAACTTGTTCTGCATACAGATGGCAGAACCTTTTCAGCCAACATTCACAAAACGACATTGTTTTTCTGCTCTTTAGCGCCACCCTTTGGGCAACTTCTGCTAATGTTGTCTAATGGTTAGCATTCGTTCGGAGCATGCATATTTGTACTTTGGATTTTAGTCCGACGGATTTGTGTACACACAATCGGATAATCCGGCGGAACACATTTGTTGTCGGACAATTTGAGAGCATGCACAGTCAACATATGTTGTCGAAAATTTCCGATAACAATTGTAATTGCATACAGATGGTCGGTTGGATTATCCGACAAAACACGTCCATCGGACAATTGTTGTCGGAATATCCGACCGTGTGTACGGGCCTTAAGACTTGACAGGCTGTGAGGCGGGCGGCAACGGGCAGAGAGTCGCTGATTGCCGCCATTACTAGTAAAAAAAAAATATGTCCCCGGATTTCATTTTAAAAATCTGGTCACCTTAACTTAATGACCTATTTTTCATAAAATCCAATGAACAGTGCATGTTAGTTGTAGTTCATGTGCACTGCTCTAAGGACACTACACATCCCATAGTCATTAGCTCCTAGTCCATCTCAGGAGTGAGCAAGAGAGGGTGGCCATGTTCCTACATACAGTGGGCAGATAGAGAATGAACCTAGACACCCTCTAACAGGAAGTTGTGTCACAGTAAAAAAACTGTAGGAGGCTGAGAGAGATAGATGGTACTTTTGTGTACATTAAATAAATTATTTTATTTTTTTAACCCAGAGTTTAGTGTCACTTCAATTGTCCCTAGTAATGAAGACACTCATCGCTTCACTTGTGTTGTGACACCCAGATATAAATACAGAGTACACTGAACAACTCAGTTCGACCCGCTATTTATTTTTTATTTTTCCTTTGTAATGAGCAGCCAGAATGTTTCTGTCTCAACAAGAAATTTATGATTTTGGTATTTGCTCAAAACTTCTGTATGAAAACCAGATACTTCAAGTTTATCTGGCTGTCTGTTGCTTTAGCCCAGACCTATAAATGAGTGGGTACACATTGTGCATAAACAAACTCTGTCCAAGGGAGAGTGATAGGGTAAATAACTGCTGATTTCCCGTGGTAAAAAGCAGGTTGATCAGGTTATATACCTTTTTTCAAGATAGTATTGACCACTGATGTCAAAACCGGAAACCATCCAACATAAAATATACAAATATAATCACACTTTATGTGAAATGCTTGGGGGTAAGCATAGCATAGAACGCAGGGGTCAGATTATAGGAATAGATTACCGTATATACTCGAGTATAAACCGAGATTTTCAGCCCTTTTTTTGGGCTGAAAGTCCCCCCCTCGGCTTATACTCGAGTCAGCGAAAGTTTTTACATGTAAATAGTACCTGGAAAAAAAGTTGCGGCTGCGGCGTCCATCGTTCAAATCCCGCGGTCTCTTCCTGGTCCCTTCCGTGATGGGCGATTCTCATCAGACACTCTCCGCCTATCACGAACGTTCTCTCATCCTCAGTTTCCCAGCAGACGTCTGTGATTGGCGGAACACCCAACACAGTGTCTACTGGGAAACTGAGGATGAGAGAATGATCGTGATAGGCGGAGAGTGTCTGATGAGAATCGCCTATCACGGAAGGGACCAGGAAGAGACCGCGGGATTTGAACGATGGACGCCGCAGTCGCAACTTTTTTTCAGGTACTATTTACATGTAAAATTTAAAAAGTGAGGATAGTTAACAGTGAGGATAGTTAACAGTGAGGATAGGGAACAGTGAGGATAGGGAACAGTGAGGATAGGGAACAGTGAGGATAGGGAACAGTGAGGATAGGGAACAGTGAGGATAGGGAACAGTGAGGATAGGGAACAGTGAGGATAGGGAACAGTAAGGATAGGAACAGTAAGGATGGGAACACTAAGGATGGGAACACTGAGGCATTGTTGTCCCTCGGCTTATACTCGAGTCAGTAAGTTTTCCCAGTTTTTTGTGGCAACATTAGGTAGCATGGCTTATACTCGAGTCGGCTTATACTCGAGTATATACGGTATTAAAGCTGCACCTTGAGCAGGTGTAAAAATCACCAGCAATGCAGATATGTATTTATTAAAAAAAAGTTATATTAAAACCACTTCACCTCCGGAAGATTTACCACCCTTCATGAACAGGCCATTTTTTGCGATAGGGCACTGCGTTACTTTAACTGACAATTGCGCGGTCGTACGACGCTGTACCCAAATACTGTACTTTTATACAAATACTTGTGCTTTTTTCCCCACAAATAGAGCTTTCTTTTGGTGGTATTTGATCACCTCTGTGTTTTTTATTTTTTGCGCTATAAATGTAGCACCCTCTACCTTAGGTAGATGCTAAGTGTAAGGTTTTTGGTGTAAGCCGCCAGTGCAGGTAAATTTAAGCAGGCCTATTCTGCGAGCTAGGCCTGTTTGTTTTTGATCTGGGGGCAGGGATGTGGTTTTAGTGTAGCAGTGGGTGACTGACTTCAGCTCTTGGGCGCCTCCCCTGTTTCCAGGGAGAATGTTCTGGAAAAGGGGCAGGACAGAGAGCTGGAGTGACATGGGGTACATGTGAGGAGCTCTGACCAATCCCCAACTAGGATTTGCAGGGGGCAGGCCTCCTACATATACCCATGGTCAGCCTGCTGGGGGAGGAGTTGTCGGCTAGGTGAACTGAAGGATGGAGTGTTAGACTGTCGTGCCTGTGGGAACCTCCATCTGAGGGGGTGTGTATCTCAGGCGGAGTAGCTCGGGAGCTGGGAGGGAGCCTCTCCTTACACAGTCATGGAGAGGTGTCCTGGATAGGGTTGCCACCTTTTCTTCAAGCCAAACCCGAACACTTTTGCAGCGCACAGCAAAAAAATTTTTTGTAGTACATTAAATCCATTATGTACGGGAGAGGAGTGCGGAGGGTATAATGGGGCAGAATATTTACGGAAGAGGAGTGTGGAGGGTATGATGGGGGCAGTATGTAGGGGAGAGGAGTGCGGAGGGTATGATGGGGGCAGTATGTACATGAGAGGAGTGCGGAGGGTATGATGGGGGCAGTATGTAAAGGAGAGAACTGGGGAGGGTATGATGGGGCAGTATGTACAGGAGAGGGGTGTGGAGGGTATTATGGGGGCAGTATGTACAGAAGAGGGGTGTGGAGGGTATAATGGGGGCAGTATGTAAAGAAGAGGAGTGCGGAGGGTATGATGGGGGAAGTATGTACAGAAGAGGGGTGTGGAGGGTATGATGGGGGCAGTATGTAAAGAAGAGGGGTGTGGAGGGTATGATGGGAGCAGTATGTAAAGAAGAGGAGTGCGGAGGGTATGATGGGGGCAGTATGTAAAGAAGAGGAGTGCGGAGGGTATGATGGGGGCAGTATGTAAAGGAGAGGAGTGCGGAGGGTATGATGGGGGCAGTATGTAAAGAAGAGGACTGCGGAGGGTATGATGGGGGCAGTATGTACAGAAGAGGAGTGCGGAGGGTATGATGGGGCAGTATGGGGAGGGATTTCTTGCAGTGTCTGTGGGGTGACTATGGAATGATGTCCCTCAGCTGGGGGGTAGGAAGCAGCTCTGAGTGATGTCTGGGGGTGATGTAAGCTGGGGGGAGTGGGGGGGCTGAGAAGTGGTCAGATAGTGATGTCTATAATAAAAAAAAAAACTATTCTGGTCATCTACTAAAATATACAACAATACTACTCAATGAAAACATTGTGTTATAAGATGCCAGCCCCCAGCACTCTGTATGTCCAGATGATGTGAAGGTAATTGATGACCATTCATGTAACCTGTGTTCTCCAGGCACTGAGTCTGGACAATCAGAGGTGTACACTCATCACATACACACAGGGTTAAGTGAATGGTCATAAATGAACTTCACATAATCTGGACAGAGGGATGTTTGTATAGGTAGATAAGTGTGCCGCTTGGGAGATACTGTGAATTGGCTGTGATGTGATCATCGGGTTGCAGACTCCCCCTCCTCCCCACACACACTTGCTCGCTGTGTCTTCAGATTCTGCTTATCTTAAGTTCAATGCAAAATAAATCCTCCTGGAACTTTCCACCCTGGGAAACTATCCTTAATAAAAAAAAAAGAGTCAGCTCACCTCCTAGTGAGCAGCGGCAAACCGGCAAACCCGACAGCAGCTCCAGTGATCTCCTCAACTCCGCCTCTCCGCCTCCCCCTTCTCTCGGAACACGGCACTAGTGACTGGAGAGAGGGGGGTCAGAGATAACAGAGACTGCAGGAGCCTGGATGGGGGAGACAGAAAAGAGGTGCAGATTGCCAATACACACACCAGCATAGTGTGTGTATTTAATGAGAAGAAATGACACTGCTGCTGTGACTGTCTCCACAGTGGCAGTTATGCTAATGAAGCTTCCCCCTCTACCAGAATGGTTTGTCCGGGTTTCAGGCAGTCTGAAAACCGGACAGATGATTCAGAACCTGGACTGTCCGGGTGAAACCCGTACAGGTGGCAACCCTAGTCCTGGAGCAGGAGGAGACAGTTGGTCCGCACGTCCTGAGTAGGGATGAGCTTCGTGTTCGAGTCGAACATACGTTCGACTCGAACATCGGCTGTTCGATCGTTCGCCGAAGATCGAACGATTTGGGCCGTTCGCGCCAAATTCAAGTGACGCGAACGGCCCACAATGCACTACGCCATTGCAGTGTCATCCAGGCGCTGTGATTGGCCAAGCATGCACTGTGACCCCGCATGCTTGGCCAATCACAGCGCCGGCAGCGAGGAGAGCAATGATTGGCCACAGGCAGGATGCCTGTGGCCAATTATTGCTGATGGGGTTTAGTACACGCCCCACACTATAAAAGGCCGCCAGCGTGGCGGCCTTGTGTAGTGTGTTCCGGAGCAGGGAAAGAGAAGCATAGGCAGGGACAGTGTCATTTTTTTTCCTTTACTAATCCTGGATTCCTTGTGTTTAGGGACAAATAAGGATAGGTAGGGAGAGTGTCAGTGACAGTGTGCTATTCTGTGCTAATCCTTGTTTGTAGGGACAGAGAGGTACAGTGAGGGAAACTGACAGTGTGCTATTCTGTTCTAAAACTATTTTGCTGAACCATATTTTCAATCCTTGAGTTGAGGGACAGAGAGGTACAGTGAGGGAAAGTGTCAGTGTGCTATTGTGTTCTAAAACTATTTTGCTGAACCATATTTTCAATCCTTGAGTTGAGGGACAGAGAGGTACAGTGAGTGAAACTGACAGTGTGCTATTCTGTTCTAAACCAATTTTGCTGTTCCATATTTTCAATCCTTGAGTTGAGGGACAGAGAGGTACAGTGAGGGAAACTGACAGTGTGCTATTCTGTTCTAAAACTATTTTGCTGAACCATATTTTCAATCCTTGAGTTGAGGGACAGAGAGGTACAGTGAGGGAAACTGACAGTGTGCTATTCTGTTCTAAAACTATTTTGCTGAACCATATTTTCAATCCTTGAGTTGAGGGACAGAGAGGTACAGTGAGTGAAACTGACAGTGTGCTATTCTGTTCTAAAGCAATTTTGCTGTTCCATATTTTCAATCCTTGAGTTGAGGGACAGAGAGGTACAGTGAGGGAAACTGACAGTGTGCTATTCTGTTCTAAAACTATTTTGCTGAACCATATTTTCAATCCTTGAGTTGAGGGACAGAGAGGTACAGTGAGTGAAACTGACAGTGTGCTATTCTGTTCTAAAGCAATTTTGCTGTTCCATATTTTCAATCCTTGAGTTGAGGGACAGAGAGGTACAGTGAGGGAAAGTGTCAGTGTGCTATTGTGTTCTAAAACTATTTTGCTGAACCATATTTTCAATCCTTGAGTTGAGGGACAGAGAGGCACAGTGAGTGAAACTGACAGTGTGCTATTCTGTTCTAAAGCAATTTTGCTGTTCCATATTTTCAATCCTTGAGTTGAGGGACAGAGAGGTACAGTGAGGGAAAGTGTCAGTGTGCTATTGTGTTCTAAAATTATTTTGCTGAACCATATTTTCAATCCTTGAGTTGAGGGACAGAGAGGTACAGTGAGTGAAACTGACAGTGTGCTATTCTGTTCTAAACCAATTTTGCTGTTCCATATTTTCAATCCTTGAGTTGAGGGACAGAGAGGTACAGTGAGTGAAACTGACAGTGTGCTATTCTGTTCTAAACCAATTTTGCTGTTCCATATTTTCAATCCTTGAGTTGAGGGACAGAGAGGTACAGTGAGGGAAACTGACAGTGTGCTATTCTGTTCTAAAACTATTTTGCTGAACCATATTTTCAATCCTTGAGTTGAGGGACAGAGAGGTACAGTGAGTGAAACTGACAGTGTGCTATTCTGTTCTAAACCAATTTTGCTGTTCCATATTTTCAATCCTTGAGTTGAGGGACAGAGAGGTACAGTGAGGGAAACTGACAGTGTGCTATTCTGTTCTAAAACTATTTTGCTGAACCATATTTTCAATCCTTGAGTTGAGGGACAGAGAGGTACAGTGAGTGAAACTGACAGTGTGCTATTCTGTTCTAAAGCAATTTTGCTGTTCCATATTTTCAATCCTTGAGTTGAGGGACAGAGAGGTACAGTGAGGGAAAGTGTCAGTGTGCTATTGTGTTCTAAAACTATTTTGCTGAACCATATTTTCAATCCTTGAGTTGAGGGACAGAGAGGTACAGTGAGTGAAACTGACAGTGTGCTATTCTGTTCTAAACCAATTTTGCTGTTCCATATTTTCAATCCTTGAGTTGAGGGACAGAGAGGTACAGTGAGGGAAACTGACAGTGTGCTATTCTGTTCTAAAACTATTTTGCTGAACCATATTTTCAATCCTTGAGTTGAGGGACAGAGAGGTACAGTGAGGGAAACTGACAGTGTGCTATTCTGTTCTAAAACTATTTTGCTGAACCATATTTTCAATCCTTGAGTTGAGGGACAGAGAGGTACAGTGAGGGAAACTGACAGTGTGCTATTCTGTTCTAAAACTATTTTGCTGAACCATATTTTCAATCCTTGAGTTGAGGGACAGAGAGGTACAGTGAGTGAAACTGACAGTGTGCTATTCTGTTCTAAAGCAATTTTGCTGTTCCATATTTTCAATCCTTGAGTTGAGGGACAGAGAGGTACAGTGAGGGAAAGTGTCAGTGTGCTATTGTGTTCTAAAACTATTTTGCTGAACCATATTTTCAATCCTTGAGTTGAGGGACAGAGAGGTACAGTGAGTGAAACTGACAGTGTGCTATTCTGTTCTAAACCAATTTTGCTGTTCCATATTTTCAATCCTTGAGTTGAGGGACAGAGAGGTACAGTGAGGGAAACTGACAGTGTGCTATTCTGTTCTAAAACTATTTTGCTGAACCATATTTTCAATCCTTGAGTTGAGGGACAGAGAGGTACAGTGAGGGAAACTGACAGTGTGCTATTCTGTTCTAAAACTATTTTGCTGAACCATATTTTCAATCCTTGAGTTGAGGGACAGAGAGGTACAGTGAGTGAAACTGACAGTGTGCTATTCTGTTCTAAAGCAATTTTGCTGTTCCATATTTTCAATCCTTGAGTTGAGGGACAGAGAGGTACAGTGAGGGAAAGTGTCAGTGTGCTATTGTGTTCTAAAACTATTTTGCTGAACCATATTTTCAATCCTTGAGTTGAGGGACAGAGAGGTACAGTGAGTGAAACTGACAGTGTGCTATTCTGTTCTAAACCAATTTTGCTGTTCCATATTTTCAATCCTTGAGTTGAGGGACAGAGAGGTACAGTGAGGGAAAGTGTCAATGTGCTATTCTGTTCTAAAACTATTTTGCTGAACCATATTTGCAATCCTTGAGTTGAGGGACAGAGAGGTACAGTGAGTGAAACTGACAGTGTGCTATTCTGTTCTAAAGCAATTTTGCTGTTCCATATTTTCAATCCTTGAGTTGAGGGACAGAGAAGGACACTCGTAGAAATTATCAGTGTGCTATTCTGTGCTAAATCTTGTTTGTAGGGAGGGACAGAGTAGGACAGTGAGGGAAAGTGTCAGTGTGCTATTCTGTTCTAAAACTTTTTTGCTGAACCATATTTTCAATCCTTGTGTTTAGGGACAGAGAAGGATAGGCAAAGGACAGTGTCAGTGTCATTGTTGCTAAGCCTCCTGCACAATATACACCTGAAGGTAGCCCTTATTGCTGTTTTTCCCATCTCCCTGCAGGCCATCCATTAAAATGTCTGGAAGGCAACCAAGGAGAGGCAGACAGTCAGGAGGCAAAAAAAGAGGGCAAGCAGGCTCTGTGTCTGGGGGCAACAGTGCTGGTCGTGTACGCGGTGCATTGTCATCAGCACATGGCCATGGGACACGCTTGTCCTTGTTTTCGGCAGCTGGACATGTTGAGCCACATCATGCCAAAGACTTGGTAGAGTGGATGACCAAGCCCACCTCATCCTCCTCATCCTCTCTCACCCAGGCTCAGGGTAGTGGCAAAGCAGCTGCCAAAGCGTCCTCTTCTCTGGTATCATTATCTTCATTAGTCAATCCTTCCCTAGACCCACCATGCCCTCCTCCTGAGGAGTCCCCCGAACTGTTTGAGCACAGTGTTGGGTACATGCTCCAGGAGGATGCCCAGCGTTTGGAAGGATCTGATGATGATACCCAGCTAGAGGAAGGCAGCAGCGTGAGAGCAGAGAGAGGGGATGCTCAAGAAGGACACCAATCTGGCAGTCATGTTCCAGCAGCTGCAGCATACTGCCAGATTGGCTCCAGTGATGAGGAGGGAGGGGATGATGAGGTCACTGACTCCACGTGGGTGCCTAATAGGAGAGAGGAGGAGGAGGAGGATGAGGAGGAGGCACATCTCCAACGAGGCAGGATGCCCTTGAGTGGCCAGCATATGGGCAGCACACCGACGGAATCACACCGCAGAGCTCCGCCTGTGCAGGGCGCTGCCTCTGCCCGTCATTCAAAAAGTTCTTTGGTGTGGGCCTTTTTTGAGGCGAGTGCATCAGATCGCACAGCTGCTGTTTGCAACATATGTCTCAAGCGTATATCGCGTGGCCAAAACATCAGCCGCTTGGGCACCACATGCTTGATCAGACATATGTTGACCTGCCATGCAGCTCGTTGGCAAGCCTACCTTTAAGACCCACACCAAAGAACAAAGCTGACCTCTTCTTGCACCGCATCAGCTGGGATCTCAACCCCACTATACCTTCACTCCTCTCTGAAACCTGCTCTGAGAGGAATGAAGGTGTAGAATTAGGTGTGTCACAGGCAAGTACTTGCGGGCACTCTGCTAGCAGTACACCAACGTCCAATTCTAGCAGGCAAATTTCCCTGCCCCAGCTGCTGGACCGTCGAAAGAAGTTCACTCCCAGCCATCCACATGCCCAGCGGTTGAATGCTAGCTTGGCTAAATTGCTAGCGCTTCAACTGCTGCCTTTTCAGTTGGTAGACTCGGCCCCCTTCCGTGAGTTTGTGCAATGTGCGGTTTCTCAGTGGCAGGTTCCCAAACGACACTTTTTCGCACGGAAGGCTATTCCGGCTCTCTACAGGCATGTGGAAGGCAATGTCTTGGCCTCGCTGGACAGGGCGGTCAGCGGTAAGGTGCATATTACCGCTGACTCATGGTCCAGCAGGCATGGACAGGGACGTTACCTTTCTTTCACGGCCCATTGGGTCACTCTTTTGGCAGCTGGGAAGGATGCAGGACAAGGTGCAGTAGTGTTGGAGGTTGTTCCACCGCCACGCCTCCAAAATGCTACTACTGGTTGTGACACACCTCTCTCCTCCACCCCCTCCTCTTCTTCTTCCTCCATGGCCTCTTCCTGTGGTTTGTCCTCGGAACCAGCGGTGCTCCGTAGGCTTTCAAGGGGCTACGCAAGTACGCAGGCAAAAAGATGCCATGCCGTGCTTGCGCTGGTGTGTTTGGGGGACAGGAGCCACACTGGGGCAGAGGTCCTGTCTGCTCTGCAGGGGCAGGCCGAGAGGTGGTTGACGCCACGCCAGCTTAAGCCAGGAATGGTGGTTTGTGACAATGGCACCAACCTCCTCTCCGCCCTCCGACAGGGACAACTGACCCATGTGCCCTGTATGGCTCACGTCCTTAACCTGGTGGTGCAGCGGTTCTTGGGCAGGTACCCGGGCTTACAGGATGTCCTGAGGCAGGCCAGGAAAGTCTGTGTGCATTTCCGCAGATCTTATAATGCCAGTGCTCGACTGGCTGAGCTTCAAAAGGAGTTGAACCTGCCCAAGAACCGCCTTATATGTGACATGCCCACCAGGTGGAACTCAACGTTGGCCATGCTGCAGCGGCTGCACACGCAGCAGAGGGCCATCAATGAGTACCTGTGCGACTACGGCACCAGGACAGGGTCAGGGGAGCTCAGGTTTTTTTCACCACGCCAGTGGGGCATGATCAGGGATGCATGCACTGTCCTGGCACCATTTGAGGAGGCCACGAGGATGGTGAGCAGTGACAGTGCATGCATCAGTGACACTGTACCTCTTGTCCACCTGTTGGAGCACACGCTGCGTGGAATAATGGACAGGGCACTTGAGGCAGAACAGAGGCAGGAAGAGGAGGACTTCCTTGCCTCTCAAGGCCCCCTTTACCCAGACAGTGTTCCTTCTGTCCCACCCATCGCACAGGAAGAGGAGGAGGAGGAGGAGGAGGAGGAGGAGGATTGTGTCAGCATGGAGGTGGAGGCTGGCACTCAGCATCATCAGCAGCAGTCTTTTAGGGATGATTTACAGTCCCAAGAAACCAGTGGACTTGTACGTGGCTGGGAGGAGGTGGCTGCGGATCATGTCGTCCTTAGTGACCCAGAGGACTCCGGACTGAATGCCTCAGCTAACCTACGCTGCATGGCCTCCCTGATCCTGCAAAGTCTGCGGAAGGATCCTCGTATTCTTCGGATCAAGGAGAGGGACCATTACTGGCTGGCCACTCTCCTTGATCCACGGTACAAGGGTAAGGTTGCGGACCTTATCGTACCGTCGCAGAGGGAGCAGAGGATAAGACAACTCCGGGAGGCCTTGCAGAAAGGTCTGTGCAACGCGTTCCCAGAGACTGGGAGGTTACAAACTCCTGGTCCTGGACAACGAGTTGCTGAGGCTTCGGGCAGTCAAAGAAGGAGCGGTGGGGAAGGTGGCCATCTGACCGATGCGTTCAGACAATTCTTTAGTCCGCAGCCCCAAAGTATGATCGGTTCCAGCAACCATCGCCAGCGTCTGATATACATGGTGCAGGAATACCTAGGGGCAAGGTCAGACTTGGACACCTTCCCCACCGAAAATCCTCTGGCTTACTGGGTCTTGAGGATGGATCACTGGCCAGAGCTTGCACAGTATGCAATTGAGCTACTGGCCTGTCCTGCATCCAGCGTTCTTTCAGAACGCACATTCAGTGATGCTGGAGGATTTGTCACGGATCACAGGGTGCGCCTGTCCACCGACTCGGTTGATCGACTGACTTTCATCAAGATGAACCAGTCTTGGATCACCACCAGCTACCACACACCAGATGCTGATATAACAGACTAATTGATTTTAAAATGTCACATCCCTTCAAGACTGATGCTGATGCTGAGTGCCTGTGCTGTTATGTTGTCTGGCTATCCTCCTCCTCCTCCTCAATGATACGATTAACGATGATAGCTTGGAAGATCATTTTGGTTTATGGGTGACGCCACCAGTGGCTAAGGCCCAATTTTTCAGCCCCTGTTTAACAGGGGCGTGTAATTAAAATTTTTCATGCAATACTTTGCAACAGGCCTCATTGCTGTGCTCCAAGTACAGTATCTGTGAGGGGTTGCAGTGTTGTGCCACCAGTGCCTAAGGCCCAATTTTTCAGCCCCTGTTCAACAGGGGCATGCAATTATAATTATTGATCTAATAATTCACAGCAGGGCCCATTGCTGCGCCCACCAAGAGTAACTGTCAGGCCTTACAGTGTTGTGGCACCAGCACCACCATCACCACCACCACCACCACCAAAGGCCCAATTTTTCAGCCCCTGTTCAACAGGGGCATGCAATTATAATTATTAATCTAATAATTCACAGCAGGGACCATTGCTGCACCCACCAAGAGTAACTGTCAGGCCTTACAGTGTTGTGGCACCAGCACCACCATCACCACCACCACCACCACCAAAGGCCCAATTTTTCAGCCCCTGTTCAACAGGGGCATGCAATTATAATTATTGATCTAATAATTCACAGCAGGGACCATTGCTGCGCCCACCAAGAGTAACTGTCAGGCCTTACAGTGTTGTGGCACCAGCACCACCATCAAAGGCCCAATTTTTACTACCACTGATCAACAATTATATGTTATTACAATTCCTGATATTATACTTGACAGCAGGGCGTTCCAGCACCCACCAAGAATAACTGTGAGTGCTTTCAGTGTTGTGCCAACACCAACACCTAAGGGGCCAATTTCTGCAGAGTATATACGGAAGGTCCCTACTTTCAAACATCCAACTTACAAACTACTACTACTTGCAAACGGAAGAAGACAACAGGAAGTGAGAGGAAATCTACCCCTTGGAAGGAAAATTCTCTCCTGTAAGAATTAATATGGGAGAAAGGTGTCTCCTCTCTACTGATGCTTTATCACCAATCCTTGTTTCAATAAAAACACCACATTTCAAAAACAGTTGTCATTGGGACGCAAAGTGAGGTGAAATGTTCTGAACAGGGGCACAGACAGCAAAAAAAATGTGACAGGGGTGATAACCGTTCCCTATGTTTTACAAAAAGCTAAAAAAAAGGAATTTGCCATGGAGCTCCACTTAAACAATGCAGCTGTTCAAAATGATAAACAGATTCTACATAAGAACAAACCTACAGTCCCTGTCTTGTATGCACCGCCTGTATACGGCTGTTTAAAGTATATAGGTCCTTTTTTATTTTGTGTGCGGGGTTCCCCTTAATATCCATACAAGACCCAAAGGGGCTGGTAATGGGCTGGGGTAGGGGGGGGGGGTTGATGGGGTAGCTATGCCATTTTTCCTAAAGATTTTCATCCATATTACCGGGACCAGACATTGCATTAAAGCCGCAAGCAGTTTTAAATGACTTTTTTCCCTTTAGAAATGTTATTTTGTGCAGGGACAGTTCTAAACACGGGAAACACGTGGCACTTCACAGGCATACTTTAGACACCCCCCAGGTACAATATTTAAAGGAATATTTGACTTTTTTTTTTTTCACTTTATGCATCATTAAAATGACTGCTCCCGGAAAACGTCCGTTTTTAAAACTTCTTTTTGCATTGATACATGTCCCCTGGTGCAGAAGCCGGGTTCCCAAACTCTGTTTCGGACAATAACATGGATAATAGTCGTTATAATTAGCACTTTAGAATCCGAACGTTCGCATCCATTGTATTTAATAGGGTTCTAATGTTCGCGCGAACTTTCGGTCCGTTCGCGGGTTCTGGTGCGAACCGAACCCGGGGGTGTTCGGCTCATCACTAGTCCTCAGTAAGTCCTTCAGGAAGGATCCAGGGCAGAGGTCGGTGAGTGAGAGCACAGTGGAGAGATCTGGAAGAGGCATGCCAGGGGAGCTGGATGCAGAGCCAGAGGGAAAGACTGTGGAGTTTGTGTCAAATCGATGCAATGCAGCCATGAGGGCGGGTCGGACTTGCTGGGATCAGTAGTCCATCATCATTTATTCTTCTCAAGTAAATCAGTTGCTGCCACAAAGGGGTACTTCCTACAAAGGGTCATCAAGTAAATTAACTGGGACTTATTCAAAGTGAGGCCTAGTCATGTTCTGATGGCGTGACAGGATTACATAGTTACATAGTTACATAGTTAGTCAGGTTGAAAAAAGACACAAGTCCATCTAGTTCAACCATAAAAAAAAAAAAAAAATGTCGTACAATCCCATATACTCAATTCTATACCCACAGTTGATCCAGAGGAAGGCAAAAAACCCCAGCAGAGCATGATCCAATTTGCTACAGCAGGGGAAAAAATTCCTCCCTGATCCCCTGAGAGGCATTCGGATTTTCCCTGGATCAACTTTACCTATAAATGTCAGTACCCAGTTATATTATGTACATTTAGGAAAGTATCCAGGCCTTTCTTAAAGCAATCTACTGAGCTGGCCAGAACCACCTCTGCAGGGAGTCTATTCCACATTTTCACAGCTCTTACTGTGAAGACACCTTTCCGTATTTGGATATGAAATCTCTTTTCCTCTAGACGTAAAGAGTGACCCAGTGTCCTCTGTGTTGACCGTAAAGTGAATAACTCAACACCAAGTTCACTATATGGACCCCTTATATATTTGTACTTGTTGATCATATCCCCCCTTAATCTCCTCTTCTCAAGAGTGATTAAATTCAGTTCCTCTAATCTTTCCTCATAGCTGAGCTCCTCCATGCCTCTTAGAAGTTTGGTTGCCCTTCTCTGCACTTTCTCCAGTTCCCCAATATCCTTTTTGAGAACTAGGGCCCAAAACTGAACTGCATATTCCAGATGAGGTCCTACTAATGATTGATTACTAAGACTGTGACAGAAAGTAGTGTGCTGGAGGAAGAAGTGTCCTGAGGTAATAGTCTGTCAAGTTTAGGGTCAGCCATCTTGTCCTTTTTGAGAAGTGTGACGCAGTTAGTACTAATTTGTTCTATGGGCATCCCATGTCCCTTTCTCCAACCAGGTTAATCCCTAATAAAACAACAAAAACAAGCAAGAGACTGTTCGTTGACTAAAAGAGTGTGTCTAATGGACGTCTGGCAGCAGGGTGAAATGTGTGGATGCTGTAACTCATAGCAACCAACCGCTACATAAACAAAATACAACTAACGATTTTGAAAAAAAAGGAAAACAATATTTCCTGAAAGACTCCATGGCAGACTACGTGTGGGTTAACCCCGCCTCCTCTCCACAGCTATAGGACCCCTTACCCATAAATTTGAGCTCATCTCCACAGACAGGTGTTCCTTTTTTGTCCTCCTCACATGGACCCTTCATTATGCAATTCAGGTGCAGTCCAGGATGTCTGTCGGATCAGGTACGAGTTGTGCGGTGCACCCAGGGCCCAGCTATGAGCGGGTGAGTGGTTTTGGGCTGATGGATACCCCTATGGTGGAAGGGATGTGGCCCCAGCGTACCATGACGGACGGTGGATCTCAGCTGGCAAGGTCTGAAGACTTTTTCTATTTCCATGGCAGATAGTTTTTGTTTGTTTGTTTGTATGTCTTTCTCTGCTGTTTTTTCTCTGTCATACAGCGCCGCTAAGCTTAGTATATGTGTGGAACGCTTTTGCGTTCCAGGATGCCATTCCCTTCCTGATCCCAGCCTGTTGATCGTCTGTGCATGCGCAGAGCCACGGTGAAACCGAGGCTTGGTTTTTGCGCATGCGCAGTATGGCGGAGGGGTCAGGGAACGCGCAGGCGCAGTAGGTTCGGTCCCTCCGATGCATGCGCACAGCGGGACTGGCCATGACGTCATTCCGGCGGGTGATTTAAACCGCTGAGGAGCCCTATACAGGTGGGATAACCTGTGGGCATATAGCAGCAGCCTCCCGGAGTCTCAATACTACCAGGACGGGGTAAGCACTTCTTGGCAATGTAATGCATGTAATGCTTAGTGTCTCTTAAAGGGACAGTTTAAAAAAAAAAAAAAAAAAAACTTTTTTTTTTCTGCGCTGTTCTTGCATTGATTTGCTTATCCTTAGTCTAGGTAGTGGAGTTACGCATCATTGTGTGTCTTCCTCGTCATGGACTCATCTGCACCGCCGTGTGGCCAGCCCTCCCGCACAAGGTCTGTGCGGAGTGGGTAGGGGGTTGGTGTCTTTGGTGTCATTTTTTTCTGGTGGTTGCTAACGGTTACAACCTGCCCACCTTCCTCCCCCTCCCTTTGTCTGTATTATCTCTTACAGCCCGGCTACATCAGTTCATCGGTCACAGGATAGGGACCTTGCCAGGCTGCACCATCATCATCACCATCATCATCACCATCACCAATCATCCTCCAGGTCCAGACGTGACACTCCGTCTGGGACCCACTATCATAGGGGACGCTCACATTCCCCCTCTAAATATAGGAGATGTTCCCATTCCTCCTCAAGTCACCGCTACCACCACCGCGATGATTGCTCTGATCACAGAGCCTGTTGGGGATGTAAAACTAGAATCCCAGAGGGCAAATCGCTGTGTGACCCATGCTATGCCCGAGCGGTCGGTGAGAAAGAGACCGAAAAATCAAAATCTTGAGTCTCTTATTAAACGTGTGGTACAGCAGTCTATGATGGAAATAGATGCCCCCCCCCCCCACACGAGGAGCCAGTCCACCACCTTGTCTGGCTCCTTGGCTGACGAGGCCCAGGAGGATTCCGGCCAATTCCAGCCCCATGATTCCTCCCATTATTCCTCGCAAGACGAGATGGAGGGAGATGATTCTGTGATTCCTCCCATGATTCCTCGCAAGACGAGATGGAGGGAGATGATTCTGTGATTCCTCCCATGATTCCTCGCAAGACGAGATGGAGGGAGATGATTCTGTAGTGGGATTCGACTACGCTTTAGTCTCTCCACTGATCAAGGCAGTGATGGAAACCTTAAAGTTGGAAGATACCACTGCCCCCCCCCCCCCCAGAGAAACAAAGGAACTGTTTAAGAAACTGGGGAAAGAATGTTCCAATTTCACGCCGAGCTGAAAGGAGTGTTTAAGGAAGAATGGAGCAAGGGGGATAAGAAGGTTTGGAAAATGCTCCCCTCGTGGATGCAGCAGTAATGCGCCTAGCGAAGCATGTCACCCTCCTGCTAGATGACACTGTATCTTTTAAAGATGGTCTGGATTGAAAGATTGACCAAGACATTAAGAGAATATATAACTTGAACGGTATGGCTTGCAAACCAGCCCTAGCCCTTGCAGTCACCTCCAAAGCAATGGAGGCCTGGGTGGAAAATGTTGACTCCGTTCTGAAAGGTGTCTCGGAGGAATTGGCACAAAGTTCAGCAGTGCAAGAACTTAAACTGGCTATCGCCTTTTTGGGAGAAGCTTCAATTGATCTCATCCGCTTGATCGCTAGATCCTTGCTATCTTCGGTCACAGCCAAACGAGCACTATGGTTGCGCCCCTGGCTTGTTGATCCTGCCTCAAAGCAGGCATGGTGCAAAATTCCTTCTGAAGGAACTTCCTTGTTTGGAAACAAACTGTATAATGCCATTTCAAAGGCTACAGGCGGAAAGTCGGGATTCCTCCCTTCAGGACAAACGTCTGTTTAACCAAAGAAAACCTCAGCAGAGACGCAGTACAGAGCGTTCAAGAGAGGCATGCTCCTATAGGCCCGGACGGGATTTTAGAAGAAGCTGGAACTGGAATAGGCAGATATCTTTCCAAAAAATCTGGCAAGAAACAGACGCCCGGTGGGCGCGAGCCAACCAAGTCCTTTTGAGATTGGGCCTGCCCAAGCGGTCGGGTAGGGGCTCGCCTACGTTTCTGCCGGCACGTCTGGGTGACCTTGATCTCAGATTATTGGACCATCAAAACGGTCTCAACAGGTCACGCATGGTCCTTCACCAAAGTCCCTCCATGCAGACCAATGCAATCTTCACTGCCTCAATCAGAAGAAAAACAACAAGTTCTTCTTTCATATGTGAATGCCCTGAAAGATCAAGGAGCAGTGGTGCCCGTCCCAAAGGACGAGGAATTCCAGGGGGTATACTTCCCCCTCTTCCTAGTACAAAAGAAGAACGGCTCTTGGCGTCCAGTTATAGATCTCACTTTCCTGAACAGGTACATAAAGCACGAGAAATTCAAGATGGAATCACTCTCATCCATCCAAAAAGTCGTTCAACCAGGCGACTGGTTGATCTCAATATATGTTAAGGACGCGTATTTTCATGTTCCCGTGGCAGAAGAATTCCACAAATACCTTCGATTTCAGGTCAAACGAGAGCACTTACAATTTATTTGTCTTCCATTCGGACTAACGACCTCTCCAAGGGTCTTTTCCAAGGTACTGTTGGTAATTGTGTCTCTTATCAGAATACAGGGTGTGCGTCTGTATCATTACCTGAACGATCTGCTACTACTGTCCCAAGACAAGCAGCAGCTGCTGATCCACAAAGATCAAGTGATCTCTACATTGATAGAGTTCGGATGGCTCTTAAACCGACAGAAAAGTCAGCCAGAACCGACCCAACGCCTAACCTACCTAGGAGCTCAATTCGACACAGTAGAGAATACCATCTCTCTTCCGGAAGAAAAAATCCCGGTCATTCGGGTAAGAATATCTTTAGCCCTAGACTACTCTAACCTAAGGGCGTCACAGTGCCTGAAGATAATCGGCACGATGGTGGCCACGTTCCCCATGGTCAAATGGGCAATGTGGAGGCTTCGGCCTTTTCAATCAGGATTCCTTCAGCAATGGAAGACAGACGATCGCAATCAGCTGATCAGGACTACTCAGTCAATGAGGAACAGTCTTCTCTGGTGGCTTCAACACAAAAACTTGTTAACATGCCACTCCCTTGCTCCCATCCAATGGATGACTGTTTCATCCGATACCAGCAATGCGGGCTGGGGAGCACATTGTGGGGCAGAACTGGCTCAGGGCAAATGGGATGCCCATCTCCACATTCCAGGGTCAAACGTTCTGGAATTGCGTGCGGCATGGTGCGCCCTTCAAGCCTTCTCCCACCTTCTGAAAGGGAAGCCGGTCCTACTCAAAATGGACAATACCACCGCCGTGGCATATGTGAAGAGACAAGGGGGCACTCGGAGCCCCACCCTTCTCCAAGAGGTCGAACCTATCATGACCTGGGCTCAGAGGAATCTACAAACTTAACAGCAGTCTTCATTCCAGGGGAACAGGACATTCAAGCGGACTTTCTGTCACGCAGCAACCTAGACAACAACGAATGGTCACTGCATACACAGACATTCAAGTGGATCCTATCGTTGGGAATCGATCCAGAAGTGGATCTGTTTGCATCCCCCTGCAATCACAAAGTAGACAGATACTACACTCGAGGTCGGTGCAGTCAAGCCTTCGGAGTAGATGCATTAACAAGCCAATGGAAATTCAACAAGGCATATGCCTTCCCTCCACCTCCGATCATGCAAAAATTCCTGCAGCGGCTCCAGTTGGAGAAAGGCGAAGTGATAACAATAGCACCATACTGGCCGAACAGGCCATGGTTTCCTCTCCTGAATCTGATGAGCTTCAGGGACCCGCTAGAGTCTCTTGGGTGTGCTTTAGGGGTAATCTCTACCCTTATGAGCTCCAGAAAGCCTAACATGAACAAAACCTACAACAGAATCTGGACCAGGTTTGTCAGCTTCATGACTTCTGCTGGAAAATCTTTCAGAAATCCTGGAGTTCAAGACGTTTTGAGTTTTCTACAATCAGGCTTGGATCTTCCTTTGTACTCTGAGGGAACTGATTGACAAGTTTCAGCCTTATCGGCATTTTCAGGAACATCATGGGCAACTCATCCCCTGGTTCAACAATCCTTTCAGGGGGCTTCGAGAATCAGGCCTCAGAGGAAACCTAGATTCCCCAAATGGGATCTTCTGCTCGTCCCTGATGCTCTTTCAGCACTCAACAACAAGGATCTTTCTATTAAGGACTTATCAATCAAACTGGCCTTTCTAGTGGCCATTACTTCAGCCAAAAGGGTTTCAGAAATAAGCTTCCTGGGTTCTCAAGAACCCTTTTTGACTTTCTTCCCGGACCGAGTGGTCCTTATTCCCATGCTTGGGTCTAAACCAAAAGTCAAGTCAGTTTTTCACGAGAATCAGGAAATAGTCCTTCCTACTTTCAATTCTCCAGAATCAGCAGATGTTCATCCCTTGGATGTAGGTGAGACTCTGAAAGAATATTTGCGAGTCACTTCATCTTTAAGAAGCTTGAACTACCTGTTCTTGTTACACACTGATAGCAACAAAGGAAAGAGGGCTTCCTCCAGAACAATAGCAGCCTGGATCGTCCAATCTATTCAACAGGCTTACAGGGCAAAGGGCTTAGCTCCTCCAGAGGCGTGACGGCTCATTCCACCAGAGGCATGGCAGCCTCATGGGCAGCAGCTCGACACGTGGCTCCTGAAGTGATATGCAGGGCAGCCTCGTGGTCTTCTATTCATACATTTATGTCTCATTATTGTATTGAGCCTGCTTCCCTTTCCTCTGTTAATTTTGGTTGAAAAATCCTGTCAGTTGACGGGAAAGATTAAAATATTTTTTTTGAGCAAGCATACCCTCCCGTGTGGATTGGCTAGTTATTTCCCACACGTAGTCTGCCATGGAGTCTGTCAGGAAAACGGAAAATTTATTACCAAATACTTACCGTAATTTTCCTTTCCTGATAGACTCCATGGCAGACGGAGTTCCCACCCATGAATTAAAAATATGAGAGTTGAAATTTGAGTCGGCTAGTTACGGAACACCTGTCTGTGGAGGTGAGCTCAAATTTATGGGTAAGGGGTCCTATAGCTGTGGAGAGGAGGCGGGGTTAACCCACACGTAGTCTGCCATGGAGTCTATCAGGAAAGGAAAATTACGGTAAGTATTTGGTAATAAATTTTCCGTTTTTTTACTTTCTGCTATAAAACATATCCAGTAAAAAAAAAAAAAAAAAATCAAATTTCTTCATAAGTTTAGGCTAATATGTATTCTGCTACATATTTTTGGTAACAAAAAACAAACAAAAAGCATATATTGTTTGGTTTGCGCAAAAGTTATAGCGTCTACAAAGAATGGGATATATTTATGGCATTTTTATTTATAAATTTTTACTAGTAATGGCGGCGATCAGTGACTTATAGCAGGACTGCGATATTGCGGTGGACAAATCGGACACTAACTGACACTTTTTTGAGATCCAGTGACATTATTACAGTGATCAGTGCTAAAAATATGCACTGTGACTGTACTAATGACAGTGGCTGGGAAGGGGTTAACATCAGGGGTGTTCAAAGGGTTAAATGTGTGCTTGACCAGTGTTTATTGTAGTGGGGGAGGTACTTTTACTAAGGAAAAGCATGGATCCCTGTCCCTGCTTTGCAGGAACCCAGGATCCATGCCTTCCTCACTGACAGAATGGCAATCTGCCTTGTTTAAATAGGCAGACTGCAGTTCTGCCTGTGTACCGAATGATTAGCGGGTGCCGGCAGACATCGAGTCTACAGGACCCGCTGATCGGCTCCTGCTGTGCAGAATCACAGTGGGAGCGAACTGCCGGTGGCGCGGACTCAAGCCCACTCCCCGTAAGTGCTAGATCACGTATATATATATATACGTGATCCTTCACAGTGCGGCCGCCCTGTAACATTAAAACTTCTATAGGGCGATCGGCAAGCGTTAAAGTATAACTAAAGGCAAACTTTTTTTGTTTAGTTTTGGATAGAGTGGAGAGGGATTAGAATAGTTTCAGTTTGTATTGCTGTCTGTGCCCCCATAGGTGAGAGGGTCTCTATTTGTCCTGTGTACGATTATCATTAAGGGCTCTTTCACACGGGGCGGATCCGTGCAGATCCGCCCCGTGAAGCTCCGCTTGCTCAGCGGGGATCGCTCCGTTGATCCCCGCTGAGCCGACGGATGACTGGGCGGTCCCCGCACACTGTGCAGGGACCGCCCTGTCAGAGCGCCGCTCTCCCCTATGGGGAATCGGATGACGACGGACCGTAGAGTCCGTTGTCATCCGATCCGCTCCGCCGACGGAAGGAAAAATAGGGTTTTCCTCCGTCACACTTTGGCGGAGCGGAGCGGATGTCAGCGGACATGTCTCCGCTGACATCCGTGCCTCCATAGGGGTGCATGGAGGATCCGTTTCAGGTCCGCCTAAAAAACTGACAGGCGGACCTGAACGGACCTCCGTGTGAAAGGGGCCTAAAAGTATATGTAGCGGGGTGTTCCCCTTTAATGCAGAGAGACAAGAAGTTCCAGGTGAGAGGTGAGTCGGGAGGAAGTAAAGAGACATTATGGAAGTGAAAGCAGAGGAGAGAGAGACTACATCTCCCAGTACATCTTGCAGCACCCAGGGTGCATTGCTCCAGAACAGAGACTACTGGGGGAGACTTTATAAAGGGGAGGCAGAGTTTTGGTTGGTCTTTTTGGACACCCCTCTCCTAGCAAGAGGATGTCTGTGCTGAACTGCTGTGTGCACAAGGCCTGAAGCCTGGGCCGTGTGCTCCTTTCCAAAGAGCCCTCTGCCAGCCTAGCAGAGCCTTAGAGACATCTAATCCTCCTTGCTGCAGTACACCAGAAGGATTGAAGACTTGGATGTCGGTGGATTCCTGTTCCTAGACGAATCGATGGAGGAAACGGACTTTGACTTGCCCGGGTGGTGAGAGCTGTTTAAAGACAGATACCTTTATCTTTACTATTCGTTGGGATTACAAAGTTGTTCTTCAAGTGCACCACCGAAAAGATTGCTAGCGAATATTGTTTCACTGAACTTCCATCTAGATCAGTCAGGCCTGACTGCATAGGTAGACATTGCTGGGTGTTAGTCTACCCATGAGGGGAAGTAGCTGTAAAAGGGCAGCGCTAGAGTTGCATAGCAATACTTTATTATTCTGATTACTCTGTTTATCTTTATTACTGTTTATTGCAGGGATCTGCAACTTGTTATACTGTTGTTTATTACTTGCCCATTAGCCTCAGTAAAATATCTGGGTAAAGTACATTTGGTGTCAGTTCCGCTTACTTTAATAGGAGTTTTAAAGTATATTCTGTGTATGTTTGTTATAGGACTGCGTCACCAACAGTTGCGGTCACGCGGTCCTATCCCTCTATCACCAGCTGTGCCACGGGAGGTTAGAGCCGATTGCCAGGGGTTGACAGCAGTGCACTACAGGGCCCAAATCAATATCAGCGGCTCTCTTAACTGGGGGTAGCGCTACACGTGGGGGCTCGAGTCCGGGATCCTTGTACGTTGCACGCTGCAATCAAGCCGGTCAGAAGTACCAGCATGGACCCGCTGGCAATGTCACAGTGGTGCACAGCGATTGGCGCCGATCCAACCGCGGCGGTAGTCATTGTACTCCCGGGGGAAAGATGGAAGGAAGAGGAGATAAAACAGCTCGTATTGTTACTGTCTCCGAGCCACAAAGCATGGGTGATGGATTTTAGGCCAGATCCAGTGATCTCGTTTACATACGCACTGGTAGAATGGAAAAACGAAATCCCAGAGCATTTTAAAAGTCAGAGTATACAAGCCATAGATAATCAGATCTATCACTTGATACATACGCTGCCAGTGAAGGAAGAATGGTTTCAGACACCAAAGCCATCACTCCCACAATTATCTCCACCACTATCCCCTAAAGCAGAAAAGCTTAAGGAACTATTAAGCCCGGGATCACCGCTGGCCGCTATAGGGCCTGAATTGTTGAATGCTCTAGGAGACCTTGTAATTAAGTGCCAGAAAAGCAGTACGGTGCATGTGGAGGCCGGTTACCGGAAGCTTAGCACCTTCTCAGGGAAGCTCCCCGTCCCTGCGGGGGAGGAAGATTTTGACACTTGGGTGGAACAGGCATTGCAGGCAGTAGAAGCATGGGAGGTGCCTGAGGCACAGAAGAGACAGCGAGTCTTAGAAAGTCTGAAAGGTGCCGCGGCAGAAGCGGTGAAGAGCTTCCGGTTTGGAAATGAAAACTGTACAGCTCAAGATTGCCTGGCCATGCTGCAGGAAGAGTTTGGTCAGCTGGAGAAGGTGTCAGAGATGATTTATCAAATTGAACACACTCTCCAGCAGCCGAATGAGAAACTGTCAGAATATGTTAGAAGGCTGAACAGGCAGTTATGCAAGATTGTACTGAAGAAGGGAATGCTGCCCAAAGATGCAGATGAAGCACGCATGAAGCAGATCATGAGGGGAGCGCGGCGCTCAGACCCGGTCTGGCTGCACCTGAAAACCTCAGGAGGAGGAATGTCACTAACCTACTCTGATCTAATAAAAATTATTAGGGACGAAGAGGCGCTGGAGGAAGATCAGCAGGTGGCCAAGGCGAATGTCACACCTGTACCAGTGTTGGTCCATTCGGTCAAGAGCCCAGAAAGAGATGCGGAGGTTGACACTCTGAAATCGCAAATGGCCCAAGTGTTGGAGATGCTGACCTCTTTGATGGAGAAAGATCAGAGAAGACGAGAGAAACCAAGCCCAAGAAAGGAGTTGTTCCCGAACACCTCAGCACCGGCCTCCCTACAGGACCGAGAAGAGGTGATTTGCTATAACTGCGGAGGGAGTGGCCACTTTGCTAACGTATGCTCCAGCCCAAAGAAGAAGAGAACAGATAATTGCAAGCCGGCGGGAAACTCCAAAGGGGCCCCGGTGAAGGAGTCAACCGGGTGCCCATCATCTTCAGTGCGCTCCAAACTAAAAAAAAAGGCCAAGAATGGAGGAGACAAAACTCCTAGGAGGAGGTATAGTACACCCCCACCAAGATGTACCCCAGAGGGAGGGGGCAAGACCCCTCAGTGGAAGTACAGCACCCCAAAGAAGGAACATCCACCTAAAAGGAACAATAACATCCCTCAGCGGGTTTGTGCCCCCATTGAGAGGGAGAAAGTCAATGCATGCCAGGCTCAGGAAAAATTAAAGTCCAAAAGGAGCAGGGCAAGGGTCGAAAGCAAAAAAAAAGAGGTGACCCCAGTCCGGCCATACCCAAAGGAACTGGTGGGCCCGTCTCCTACTGTGCCCATTCAAGTGGAAGGAGTCTATACTAAAGCTCTTTTGGACACCGGAGCACAGGTGACTTTACTATACCGGGACTTCTATGATAGGCACTTGAGTCATCTGCCTATCCAGAAGATAGAAGAGCTGGAGATATGGGGACTTGGAACCCAGAGTTTCCCTTATGATGGGTACCTGCCCATAAAGATGACTTTCGACCCATCCGTGGCTGGGAAGGCTGAAGTGTTTGACACCCTGGCAGTTGTGTGTCCCCGGCCGCCTGGAGCCAGCAAGATTTCCCTGATCATTGGGACAAACACGGATCTAGTCAGGAGACTCCTGACCCCTCTAGTGAAAGAGAGAAACCATTCAGCCACCAAAATCCATCCCATGCTAAAGACGGCCTACCAACGACTGGTCTTAGAGCAGAAGACCCCGGGAGAGGGGATAGGGAAGGTGTGGAGACTTGGCAGAGAAGGAGTAGTGCTACAGCCCGGAGAAGTAACCTGTCTTAGGGCCACTGTGAAGCTTTCGTGGGAACAACCTGGCCCCTTTGTCATGCTGGAATCAGACCCAAGGGAAGAGTCCTCAGGCCTGGAAGTGATACCAGAAGTGATTCCGTTCAAGGCCCTGAAGAAGGCCCATGGCAGAGTTCCGGTGAGTGTTAGGAACACTACGGGAGGAACCATGGAGATCCCTGCCAGAGTGTTGCTTGGTCAGGTGAGCCCTGCTGCCCCGGTCACTTGGTCCGAAGTCAAGGGGACGCGTGACGGAGGAGATGTTTGGGAGAAACTGTCCGTGGAAAACCCGAACCTACCCAGGGCTTGGAAAGAAAGAGCCAAGGCCCAGCTGACCAGGTGGGAGAAGATCTTTTCCGAAGATGAATTCGATGTGGGGTGTGCAAGAAGTGCCACCCATCGGATCCGCCTCCAAGAAGATAAGCCCTTCCGAGAGAGGGTCAGGCGGGTCCCCCTGGCAGATCTGGAGGATCTGAGGGAACAACTTGTAGAACTAAAGAAGACTGGTGTTATCCGTGAGTCTAGAAGTCCCTATGCCTCCCCAATCGTGGTGGTCAGAAAGAAGAATGGGTCGTTGAGGCTTTGTATCGATTACAGGACTCTCAACAGGAGAACCATCCCTGACCAATACACCACGCCAAGGATAGAAGATGCCCTACAAAGTTTGTCTGGAGCCAAATGGTTCAGTGTGATGGACCTCAAGAGTGGGTACTATCAAATCCCTATGCACCCAGAAGACAGGGAGAAGACAGCCTTCATAACCCCGGTGGGATTCTTCGAATTCAATAGGATGCCTCAGGGTCTGTCTGGAGCTCCTGCTACCTTTCAACGCCTTATGGAGAAGACTGTTGGAGACATGAATCTTATAGAAGTCCTTGTGTACTTGGACGATGTCATTGTCTTTGGAAGAACCTTGGAAGAACATGAAGCCAGGTTGGAGAAAGTATTGAGAAGACTCAGCGAAGAGGGACTTAAGCTTTCCCCCGAGAAGTGTCGGTTCTACCAGTCTTCTGTGAACTATCTGGGGCACATAGTGTCTGAAGAAGGGGTGGCCACAGATCCTGAGAAGTTGGAAGCAGTCACTTCCTGGCCACGACCCACCACAGTAACAGAGCTCAGATCCTTCCTGGGGTTCTGCTCCTATTATAGGAGGTTTGTGGAGGGGTTTGCTCGGATTGCCCGCCCGTTGAATGAATTGCTAAAGGCAGAAGGGGAAGAGGATGACTCAGGGCCCAGGAGGCCTGGTGAGTCAGTTCAAGATCAGTGGAACCCAAGGTGTGAAGAGGCCTTTCATGCTCTGAAGAGGAGCTTAACCACTGCCCCAGTCCTGGCCTACGCCGACCCTACCAGACCTTATGAATTACATGTGGATGCCAGCCATGAGGGTCTAGGTGGTGTACTCTACCAAGAACATGAAGGACAACTGCGACCAGTGGCCTATGTGAGCAGGAGCCTGACCCCCTCAGAAAAGAATTACCCCACTCATAAGCTGGAATTCCTGGCCCTCAAATGGGCGGTAGTAGACAAGCTAAAAGACTACTTGTATGGGGCAGAGTTTACTGTGAAGACAGACAACAACCCCCTGACCTACCTCTTCACCACCGCGAAACTAGATGCCACCGGACACAGGTGGTTGGCCGCATTGTCTGGATTCAACTTTAGTCTGAAGTACAGACCAGGAGCCGGAAATAGGGATGCAGATGCCCTGTCCCGGAGGTCTCATGCCACGACAAATGACTGGGAAGATTGGACCCAAGTGGCACCGGACGGGGTGCGGGCCCTTTGTCAAGGGGCTGAATTCCAAGCCAGAGGAGGCTCCAGAGCAGAAGAAATAGGGGTTACCATGGTAGGAGTCCCCAAACACTATTGTGGGGTAACTCAACTGGAGGAAGACAACCTACCGAGACTGTCCAAGAAGGAGTTGAGGTGTGACCAATTGGAAGACCCCATGGGGAGATTGGTCCTCGAAGCCCTGGAGAATCAGGATCCCAACAAATTCCTACATCACCCCTCAAAGGAGGCTCGCCTGTTGAGGAAGGAATTGGACAGGCTACAGGTACATCAGGGAGTGGTCTACCGAAGGGGCCCCTCTGATGACTCAGAAGATAAGTGGCAGTTATTTCTTCCAGAGAAGCACCGAGAGACTGTACTAATTGCCCTGCATGACCATCATGGTCACCTAGGGGCAGAAAGGACCTTCCAGCTCGTCAGAAATCGGTTCTATTGGCCCTGCATGAGGGCAGAAGTAGAGGAGTATTGCCATTCCTGTGCACGATGCATTCAGAGAAAGACCCTACCCCATCAAGCTGCCCCAATGGGCCACTTACAGAGTCAAGGCCCAATGGATCTGGTATGCATTGACTTTCTCTGCCTCGAACCCGACCTGAGTGGATTGGGGAATGTTCTGGTAATAACCGACCATTTCACCCGCTATGCTCAAACTTTCCCAACCAAAGACCAGAAGGCATCCACCGTGGCCAAGATACTTATGGAGAAGTATTTTGTCCATTACGGACTACCACAGAGACTCCACTCAGATCAAGGAAGGGACTTTGAGAGTCGGTTGATCCGAAGACTTTTGGATTCATTAGGAATAAAGAAGACCAGAACCACGCCTTACCACCCACAAGGAGATGCTCAGCCGGAGAGATTTAACCGGACCCTGCTCAACATGTTGGGAACCTTAGAAACAGAGAAGAAGCAACACTGGAGTCAGCAAATATCAGCCCTAGTACATGCCTATAACTGTACCACAAGTGACGCCACTGGCTACTCCCCTTATCGACTTATGTTTGGGAGAGAAGCAAGGCTACCTGTGGACCTGGCCTTTGGCACTTCTATAGACAATACCTCAGCTACATCCCACAAGGGATACGTGGACAGACTTAGACGTAGCTTGCAGGTGGCCTATGAACAAGCCCAGGCGGCTTCGGATCAAAGGGGGGCCCGCAACAAGAGAAATTTTGATCTGAAGGTTCGAGTGCAAGATCTGCAGCCCGGGGACCGAGTACTGCTACGCAATCTGGGGGTCCCTGGAAAACACAAGCTTGCCGACAGGTGGAGATCTGAGCCCTATGTTGTCTGTAGGAAGTTGCCCGGTTTACCTGTCTACAAACTAAAGCCAGAAGGAAAGGTGGGTCCACTGAAGACGTGGCATCGGAACCACCTGCTCCCACTTGCTGAGGCAGTCAGAATACCTCCCGTGAGAGACTCCCCTGAACCGGCCTCTATCCTGGATATTCCTAGGCCGAACACTCGGTCCCAGACCTCTCGACCCAAAGATGGGGAGGCCTCCCAATTGAGTACAGAAGAAGGTGGAGAACTGGACTGGCTGTGGCCTCCCTCGACTCTGGGAACGTCCGCCATAGATCTCCCAAATGGAGGGGATACCCCAGATGCAACGCTGAATCCGGAGGCTACTGAATTCATACCCTTCAGTCCCTCAGCTGATTACTGGGAAGATGTTCCTGACACTTGCGCAGAGGAGGACTCTAGAGATTCCATACGTCAGTTGACTTCTGAATCAGAGGTTCCAGAACCAGCAATGTTACCTGAACTTACTCCTGAAGAAGAGCCTGTGGTGCCAGAGTCAGAAGCACCAAGAGAGCAGAGGGCTCGCAGAGTCATCAGGCCTCCCAAGAAACTAACTTACCCCCAAATGGGGACGAGCTCAGAGGACTCTGTTGTAACGGCTAGGAGAAGTGTTGAACAACCTGATCCTTCCACCGTCCATTTGGTGGAGGGCAACCCCAGCTCACTCTCTGGCACAGTTAGGCAGGCCACTCATGGTAGTGTGACCTGTGGGCAAGAGAGTTCCATCCCAAAGTTTTGGTGGGAATTCCCTATGCCAACATCATGCTCGACATTGTCCAAAATGGTAAACAGTATTTGTTGAAGTTTATCTTTGGGGACCAAAGAGTTCAAGTGGGGGGAGTGTGTAGCGGGGTGTTCCCCTTTAATGCAGAGAGACAAGAAGTTCCAGGTGAGAGGTGAGTCGGGAGGAAGTAAAGAGACATTATGGAAGTGAAAGCAGAGGAGAGAGAGACTACATCTCCCAGTACATCTTGCAGCACCCAGGGTGCATTGCTCCAGAACAGAGACTGCTGGGGGAGACTTTATAAAGGGGAGGCAGAGTTTTGGTTGGTCTTTTTGGACACCCCTCTCCTAGCAAGAGGATGTCTGTGCTGAACTGCTGTGTGCACAAGGCCTGAAGCCTGGGCCGTGTGCTCCTTTCCAAAGAGCCCTCTGCCAGCCTAGCAGAGCCTTAGAGACATCTAATCCTCCTTGCTGCAGTACACCAGAAGGATTGAAGACTTGGATGTCGGTGGATTCCTGTTCCTAGACGAATCGATGGAGGAAACGGACTTTGACTTGCCCGGGTGGTGAGAGCTGTTTAAAGACAGATACCTTTATCTTTACTATTCGTTGGGATTACAAAGTTGTTCTTCAAGTGCACCACCGAAAAGATTGCTAGCGAATATTGTTTCACTGAACTTCCATCTAGATCAGTCAGGCCTGACTGCATAGGTAGACATTGCTGGGTGTTAGTCTACCCATGAGGGGAAGTAGCTGTAAAAGGGCAGCGCTAGAGTTGCATAGCAATACTTTATTATTCTGATTACTCTGTTTATCTTTATTACTGTTTATTGCAGGGATCTGCAACTTGTTGTACTGTTGTTTATTACTTGCCCATTAGCCTCAGTAAAATATCTGGGTAAAGTACATTTGGTGTCAGTTCCGCTTACTTTAATAGGAGTTTTAAAGTATATTCTGTGTATGTTTGTTATAGGACTGCGTCACCAACAGTTGCGGTCACGCGGTCCTATCCCTCTATCACCAGCTGTGCCACGGGAGGTTAGAGCCGATTGCCAGGGGTTGACAGCAGTGCACTACAGGGCCCAAATCAATATCAGCGGCTCTCTTAACTGGGGGTAGCGCTACATATAAGTAAAAGAAAATCACAAATTTTGGGTTGTCCCCAGAAAAGTAAGGGGGAATCTTCCAATGGGGACATTGTTTCTGGGGACCTGGGGGTCCCCTTAACCACTTCAGCCCCAAAAGTTTTCCCCCCTTAAAGTAGTTGTAAACCCTCCTTTGCAAGTTACACCTACAGGTAAGCCTAGATTAAAGCCTCGTACAAACGACCGGTTCATGTGTATGGTTTCTTGTCGAGAAAACTGCCGGGAATCTCGACCAGAAAAATAGAGAACCTGCTCTCTATTTTCTCGTCAGGATTCTCGTTTTTCTCGTCGAGATTCTCGTCGGCCTGTTTCCCGACGAGAAGACCGGTCATGTGTATGCTTTTCCGAGTCTTAAAAAACCGCGCATGCTCAGAATCAAGTATGAGACGGGAGCGCTCCTTCTGTAAAACTAGCGTTCGTGATGGAGATAGCACATTCGTCACGCTGTAACGAACTGAAAAGCACGAAGATTGAAAAGCGCGAATCGTCTCTCCCCAAACTTTTACTAACACGAGATCAGCAAAAGCAGCCCAAGGGGTGGCGCCATTGGAATTGAACTTCCCCTTTATACTGCCGCCATACGTGTTGTACGTCACCACGCTTTACGACAAGATTTTTAATTGACAGTGTGTATGCAAGGAAAGCTTGACAAGAATCCCGTCAAGCTTGACAAGAATCTCATCGTTTTTTTACGATGGGATTCTCGGCCGTGTGTACGAGGCTTAAGGCTTACCTGTAGGTGTTTGCAATATGTCCTAAACCTACACGGTTTAGGAGATATTTGCCAAAGGGATTACACCATTGTGTACGGCGCATGCGCGCCGCAGACAACGGCGCAGGCGCACTGTAAATCCCATTCACAAATCTCCCGCGCGCATGCGCGGAGTGACGTCTTCGCCGCTCCGGCCAATCACAGTGCTGGAGCGGCGATACCCAGAAGTAACCTTCCGGCGAGATGACTGTGGCCGGAGGGGGAGATGTGGACGGTTTTGGGGGCTTCAATCTAAGGTAAGTAATGCATAATGAGCTAGTATGCTAGTCATATTAGCTCATTATGGCTTTGTCTTGCAGGTTTTTTTTTTTTTCAGGGTTTACATCCACTTTAAAGTGAATGTAAACCTGATTCGTGAAATTTGAGCTGGGCACATCTATCTGCAGTGTTTACTTATCTCTCTCCAAAGCCCTAAGTCCCATGGCTTTCTCCTGCTCCGTTCTTGTTATCAGCATGATAACTTCTGACAAGTTCTCTGACACATGTGTAGCGCTACCCCCAGTTAAGAGAGCCGCTGAGTTTTGTTTCGGGCCCTGTATACAGCACCGCCAACCCCCGGCAATCTACTCAGCCCACACTGGCACAGTTAGTCTAGGGATTGCTACCTCGTAACGGTCTATACCTGATTATACACAATTAGGCAGCATTGATAGATAACCACTATCTGCAAAGATGACACCAATACCCATGTGATAAAATATAACTGGATTTACTTTGATGTAAAGATTCAAAGTTAAACACATCACATAATATACATGCAGAGCCCTGCAGCAATAAACATATACCTCAGTGATAGTGCAGAGTGATCACCCGCCACGTGCAACTATCTTTTTTTTCTATGCGCAATATGGCGCAGCAACAAAGTTTTAACCCCCACCCTGGTCAGGCCTGACCCAGATTAAAACTCAGTCCCTTATGAGAATAATTATTCGCATGCAACTTGAACGGTGGTGCACTTTCAGGAAACAATATTTGTAATCCAACGGTAGTAAATTAACAAGGTGGGCCAAGGCAGTCACTAGGCCTAACAAAGTAAAAGGGTAAAGAAGTGAGCAAGTGCTCGCTCACCACTCCGGACGCGATCCCAGTCCGGGCTTCCACCACTGTGTATCCGCACACAGTGTCTCCAACGGCCGGGTCTCCGGTCCAGCTGATGTCCGCAAACTCGAACAGAAACAGGTGCCACCCAGGCTCCGCAGTGGGGTGGAAGGCTCTTTGGTCGGTATGCAAGGCCCAGGCTTCAGGCCTTACACAGCAGCAGATCCGCACAGGGAGTCCTATTGCTTGCAGCGCGGTGTCCAAAGAGGCTGAGCCTAGCCTCGCCCTCTTCTTATATAGCCCCACCCATGAGTCTCTGCGGTGGCCCAATGCACCCTGGGTGCCGAACAGGGTTCTGGGTAACGTAGTCCAGGGGCCTTAAAGGAGACCCCGCTACACACTCCCCCCACTTAAACTCTTTGGTCCCCAAAGATAAAAGTTAATACATACTACGCACAACATTTGACAAAGCTGCGTATGTTGTTGGCAGAGGAAGTTCCCACCAAAAACGAGGGGGTATACTTCCCTGCCCACAGGTTACACTGTCATTCGTGGCCTGCCTAGCTGTGCCAGCGGGTGAGTTGGGGTCGCCCCCCACCAAATAAACAGTGGAGGGATCAGGGTCTTTCACACTCCTCCTGGCAGTGACTACAGTGTCTTCTGAGCTCTCCCCCATTTGTGGGTAAGTCAATTTTTGGGGAGGCCTTATGGTCCTTCTCATCCTCCGTTCCCTTGGGATTTCTGATTCTGGTAATACAGGCTCCTCTTCTGGAACTGACTTGGGAGTTTCCACTGGTTCTTCTTCTGGAACCGACTTGGGAGTTTCCACTGGTTCTGGGACGCTCGACTCAGGAGCAGGGAGGTACATAGAATCTCTCGGATCCTCCTCTAAGAGTAAGTCACGGGCATCTTCCCAAGAATCCGACAAAGGGCTGGACAGGATGAACTCAGTAGCTTCTGCATTCAGTGTACTATCTATGGCTTCTTCAGTAGGTGGAAGATCTATAGCAGAAGTTTCTGGGACCTGGGAAGGCCATAGCCAATCAAGTTCTTCTCCCTCATTCTCACTTAATTCAGAGACATCAGATTCATCAATCTGAGGAGTCTGGGACCTGGTGCTTGGCTTGGGAGTATCCAGGATGGAAGTTGACTCAGGAGAGTCCCTCGCAGGGGGTATCCGAACTGCTTTGGCAAGTGGGAGTAAATGGTTCGGATGCCAAGTCTTTAAGGGCCCCACTTTTCCTTCTGGCTTTAGTCTGTAAACAGGTAGGCCCGGCAGTTTCTTGCAAATAACGTAGGGTTCAGGTCTCCATCTGTCTGCAAGCTTGTGCTTTCCAGGGACCCCCAAGTTCCATAGCAGCACTCTGTCTCCAGGTTGCAGATCCTGAATCCGGACCTTTAGATCAAAGTTTTTCTTGTTGCGGGCTCCCCTTTGATCCAAGGCTGCTTGTGCCTGCTCATAGGCCAATTTTAAACTGTGTCTGAGCCTGTCTACATATCCCTTGTGTGAAGTGGCCGAGCAGTGGTCTATGGAGGTACCAAAAGCCAGATCTACCGGTAGTCTTGCCTCTCTCCCGAACATAAGTCGATAGGGCGAGTACCCTGTAGCATCACTTGTGGTACTGTTGTATGCATGTACAATTGCTGCTATATGCTTTCTCCAATGCTGCTTCTTTTCACTACTCAAAGTCCCCAGCATGTTGAGCAGGGTTCGGTTGAACCTCTCCGGCTGAGCATTACCTTGTGGATGATAGGGGGTGGTTCGGGTCTTCTTGATCCCTAAAGAATCCAGGAGCTTCCGAATCAGCCGACTTTCAAAGTCCCTCCCTTGATCCGAGTGGAGCCGTTGTGGTAGCCCGTAGTGTAAAAAGTATTTCTCCATGAGTACTTTAGCTACAGTGGAAGCCTTCTGGTCTTTGGTTGGAAAAGCCTGGGCATACCGTGTGAAATGGTCGGTTATCACCAGAACATTTCCTAGTCCACTCAATCGGGTTCGAGGCAGAGAAAATCAATGCATACCAAATCCAGTGGGCTTTGACTTTGCAGATGGCCCATTGGGGCAGCTTGGTGGGGTAAAGTCTTCCTCTGGATGCAGCGTGCACAGGAGTGGCAGTATTCCTCGACTTCGGCCCTCATGCAGGGCCAGTAGAACCGTTCCCTAACGAGCTGGAAGGTCCTTTCCGCTCCCAAGTGGCCATGATTGTCGTGCAGGGTGACCAGGACGGTCTCTCGATGTTTCTCGGGCAGAAACAGTTGCCATTTGTCTTCTAGTTCATCAGAGGGGCCCCTTCGGTAGACCACTCCCTGACGTACCTGCAGCCTGTCCCATTCCTTCCTCAGCAGACGAGCTTCCTTTGAAGGGTAGCATAAGAGTTTATCTGGATCCTGACTCTCCAGGGCTTCCAGGACCAATCTCCCCATGGGGTCTTCCAATTGGTCGCACCTCAGCTCCTTTTTTGACAGTTTTGGCAAGTCAGCCTCTTCCAGCTGAGTTACCCCACAGTATTGTTTGGGGACCCCTACTACAGTGACTCCTATCTCTTCTGCTCTTGAACCGCCACTGGCCTGGAGTTCAGCCCCCTGACAGAGGGCCCGCACCCCATCGGGTGCCACTTGATTCCAGTCTTCTGTACTGCTGGGGGGAGCATGGAATCTTCTTGACAAGGCGTCTGCATCTCGATTTCCAGCCCCAGGTCTTTACTTCAGGCTAAAGTTGAACGCAGACAGGGCCACCAGCCATCTGTGTCCTGTGGCATCCAGCTTTGCTGTGGTGAAGAGATAAGTAAGGGGGTTGTTATCAGTTTTCACTGTGAATTCTGCCCCATACAAGTAGTCTTTGAGCTTGTCTACTACAGCCCATTTGAGGGCCAGGAACTCCAACTTGTGGGTGGGGTAGTTCTTTTCCGAGGGGGTTAGACTCCTGCTTACATATGCAACGGGTCTCAGTTGCCCTTCATGCTCCTGATAGAACACTCCTCCCAAGCCATCGTGACTGGCATCCACATGGAGTTCATAAGGTTTCTTTGGGTCTGCGTAAGTCAGGACAGGGGCAGTGGTTAGGCTTTTCTTCAACATCTGGAAAGCCTCTTCACACTTCTCATTCCACTGATCCTTGACTGACTCCCCCGGTTTCCTGGGGCCCGTGTCATCCTCTTCTCCTTCCGTCTTGAGCAGCTCATTTAGGGGTTTTGCAATCCGAGCAAATCCTTCCACGAACCTCCTGTAGTAGGAACAGAACCCCAAAAAGGATCTGAGTTCTGTCACAGTGGTGGGCCTAAGCCAGGAGGTGACTGCCTCCAACTTTTCAGGGTCTGTAGCTACCCCTTCTTCGGACACTATGTGTCCCAGGTAGTTGACGGATGACTGATAGAACTGGCATTTTTCGGGTGAAAGCTTGAGTCCCTCCTCACTGAGCCTTCACAGAACCTTCTCCAGTCTCTCCTCATGCTCTTCCAGGGTTCTCCCAAAGACAATGATGTCATCTAAGTTAACAAGAACTTTGATGAGGTTCATGTCTCCCACAGTCTTTTCCATGAGGCATTGAAAGGTAGCTGGAGCTCCAGACAGACCTTGGGGCATCCTGTCAAACTCAAAGAACCCCACTGGAGTTATAAAAGCTGTCTTCTCCTTGTCTTCCAGGCGCATGGGGATCTGATAGTACCCACTCTTGAGATCCATTACACTGAACCACCTTGCTCCGGACAAGCTCTGTAAGACATCCTCTATCCTTGGGGTGGTATACTGGTCAGGTATGGTTCTCCGGTTGAGGGTCCTGTAGTCTATACATAGCCTCAATGACCGATTCTTCTTCCTGACCACCACTATCGGAGAAGCGTAGGGGCTTCTGGATTCTCGGATAACACCGGTTCGCTTGAGCTCGGCGAGCTGCTCCCGCAAGTCTTCGAGGTCTGCCAATGGGACTTGCCGGACTCTCTCCCTGAAGGGCTTGTTTTCTTGGAGGCGGATTCGGTGGGTGGCACTCTTCGCACACCCCACATTGAACTCATCTTGGGAAAAGATCTGCCCTTATTTGGTCAACTGGGCCTTGGCTCTCTCTTTCCAGGCCCTTGGCAGGTTCGGGTTCTCCATGCAGAGCTTCTCCCAAATAGTCCTTTCTCCATCTGTCTTCTCCACATCTGACAAGACAACCGGGGTAGCAGGGCTCACCTGGCCCAGTAACATCCTGGCTGGGATTTCCATCGGACCATCCGTAGTATTCCTGACACTCACAGGTACTTTACAGAGTGCCTTCTTCAAGGCCCTCAACGGGACCACTTCTGGGACTACTTCTAAGCCCGAGTGTTCTTCCCTTGGGTCAGGTTCCAACATGACCTAGGGCCCAGGCTGCTCCCAAGTGATCTTCACAGTGGCTCTGAGACAGGTTACTTCGCCGGGTTGCAGCACTATTCCTCTTCTTCCCAGCCTCCAGACCTTTCCTACCCCCTCTTCCGGGGAGCTTCTGCTCTTGGACCAGTGGCTGGTAGGCTGTCTTCAGCATTGGGTGGATCTTGGTGGCCGTGGGGTCTTTCTTTCGTTCTAGAGGTGCCTAGACTCCCTGAACCAGGTCCGTGTTGGTCCCTATTATTATGGAGCTCTTGCTAGCTCCAGGCGGTCGGGGGCATACCACAGCCAGGGTGTCGAACACTTCAGCCTTCCCGGCTACAGATGGATCAAAGGTCAGTTTTATGGACAGATAGCCATCATAAGGGAAGCTCCTGGTCCCAATCCCCCATATCTTCAACTCTTCTATCTTCTGGGTGGGTAAGTGGCTCAGATGCTTGTCATAAAAGTCTCTGTATAACAAGGTCACTTGTGCCCCAGTATCCAATATGGCTCTTGTGTAGACTCCCTCCACCTGGACAGGTACTATGGGTGAGGGGCCTACCAGCTTCTCTGGATATTTCTTTCTTTTGATCCTTGCATTTCCCTTTTGGACTCTCTTTCTTCCATTTCTCTTTGGACTTTAGTCTCTCTTGGGCTTGGTATGCATTGATCTCCCTCCTCTTAGTAGGTGTAGCTACCCGCTGAGGGACACTATTCTTTTTCTTTGGTGTGTATTCCCGCTGGGGAATACTGTGTTTCTTCTGAAGGGTGGTGCCCCCTCTCTTTCTTTGCTTCTCATTCAGTTTGGAGCTCACTGGAGATGATGGGCACCCGGTTGACTCCTTCACCGGGGGCCCTCTGAAGTTTTCCGCCGGCTTGCGGTTATTCATTTTTTTCTTCTTGGGACTGGAACACACTTTGGCGATATGACCAGCCCCTCCACAGTTGAAACAAATCGCATCCCCCCAATCTTGCAGGGATGCGGGCGCTGAGGTGTCTGGAAACAGCTCCTTCCTCGGACTTTCCCTCTCTGGTACCCCCTGATCCTTGGCCATCAGGGAAGTCAGCATCCCCAATACTTGGGACATCTGCGACTTCAAGGTATCCACCTCTGAGTCTCTCTCTAGGGTCATGGCCGTCCTGACCATCACCGCCGGAGGATGGGTTGGTCCAACTGTTTGGTTCCTTCTTTTGTCTTCCAGCATAGCCTCTTCCTCTCTGACCACTCGGATTAAGTCGGGGTACTCCAGGCTCTTCCCGTCCTGTCGAGTGCGTAACGCCAATGCGATGGGGTCTAGGGGCTGAGCTCCTTGCAACACCTGCTGAACACGGGCCTCATCCACCTTCCTTGGATCAATTCCCTTCTTCAGTATAATTTTATGCAGGATCTTATCCAGACGCCTCATGAACTCTGACAGTTTCTCTCCTGTCTTTTGGTAGCAGTGTTCCAGCTGGTAAGTGAGCTCAGTGACTTTCTCTGTTCCACCGAACACATTCTGCAAAATGTCCAGATAATCCTGTGCATCACAGTCTTTCTTGCTCAGCTTGAGGTTGCGTATGGCGTCCAAGGCAGGCCCCTTCAGACTCTCTGTGATTCTCTGTTTCTTTTGGTGTTCTGGGACTTCCCATTCTTCTAAAGCCTGAGTGGCACCGTCTAGCCACTCCTCAAATCCCTCTTCCCCCGAAGGTACATGCTTCCTTCCAGAAAATATCCTAAGTTTTCTGTATCCCGACATCGGGTAGTCTGTAGGATCCTTCTTACACTGGGCTACAATCTCCCCCAGGACCGCGCATAATTCTGCGCTGAGGGTGGCCGATGGTGATCCGGGACTCTCTTTCTTATGCCTTCCTGCTTTTGGGGACTGCACTGGAGATATCTGTGGAGGTGATAGAATTGGTGTCTGAAACCATCCTCCCCTGACTGGCAGCGCATGAATTAAGCTATACGTCTGATCATCCATTGCTGTTATGCTTGGACTTTTGAAATGCTCTGGGATTTCATTCTTCCATTCTATTAGTGCGTGGGTCAGCGAAGAATTTGACCTGACATCCATGACCCATGCTTTCTGGTGTGGGGATAGCGACATTATTAGCTGCTTTACCGCTACTTCTTGCCAGATCCCCGGGAGTTCAATAACTACTGCCGCGGCTGAATCGGTGCCAGCCAACGCGCACCACCGTTCCACTTCTAATGGGTCCATGCCGGTACTTTTGGCGCCTTGCTTGCTGTATCAGGATCCCGGACTCGAGAGCCCCCACGTGTAGCGCTACCCCCAGTTAAGAGAGCCGCTGAGTTTTGTTTCGGGCCCTGTATACAGCACCGCCAACCCCCGGCAATCTACTCAGCCCACACTGGCACAGTTAGTCTAGGGATTGTTACCTCATAACGGTCTATACCTGATTATACACAATCTGGCAGCATTGATAGATAACCACTATCTGCAAAGATGACACCAATACCCATGTGATAAAATATAACTGAATTTACTTTGATGTAAAGATTCAAAGTTAAACACATCACATAATATACATGCAGAGCCCTGCAGCAATAAACATATACCTCAGTGATAGTGCAGAGTGATCACCCGCCATGTGAAACTATCTTTTTTTTCTATGCGCAATATGGCGCAGCAACAAAGTTTTAACCCCCACCCTGTTCAGGCCTGGCCCAGATTAAAACTCAGTCCCTTATGAGAATAATTCTTCGCATGCAACTTGAACGGTGGTGCACTTTCAGGAAACAATATTTGTAATCCAACGGTAGTAAATTAACAAGGTGGGCCAAGGCAGTCACTAGGCCTAACAAAGTAAAAGGGTAATGAAGTGAACAAGTGCTCGCTCACCACTCCGGACGCGATCCCAGTCCGGGCTTCCACCACTGTGTATCCGCACACAGTGTCTCCAACGGCCGGGTCTCCGGTCCAGCTTATGTCTGTAAACTCGAACAGAAACAGGTGCCACCCAGGCTCCGCAGTGGGGTGGAAGGCTTTTTGGTCAGTATGCAAGACCCAGGCTTCAGGCCTTACACAGCAGCAGATCCGCACAGGGAGTCCTATTGCTTGCAGCGCGGTGTCCAAAGAGGCCGAGCCTAGCCTCGCCCTCTTCTTATATAGCCACACCCATGAGTCTCTGCGGTGGCCCAATGCACCCTGGGTGCCGAACGGGGTTCTGGGTAACGTAGTCCAGGGGCCTTAAAGGAGACCCCGCTACACATGTTAAAAAACCAGCCTGAAATTTGTGTCAGGGCGGGTGTTATAAATAGATTAGCAGACAGTTGGTCAATTAACAGCCCAGCTCTGCAAGTCTCTGCCTATGTGGAAGGGGTGTGTGGCTTTCCTCCCAATCAGCTGTCTCACAGTGTATGGCAAGACTCCCCTCCCCCTGCTGGAACAGGAAGAGAAAATTCTAACAGGACGTGCACTTTATAAACAGTATATAAAGCTGAAGACAGCAGATATACATGTAGAACTTATGTAGGGTGATATGTTTATTCTCTCCTCATGCTGTCATCGTTAGGAAAGAAGAGCTGATAACCGGCTTGTCTTCACATCCGTGATCAGCTGTCATTGGACACAGCTGATCACGTGGTAAAGGACCCCTGTGTTTGGCCCTTTACCCTTATCTGTAATGAGCTAAATCCAAAGGACTCAGTGATCACAGAGTCAGGGCCGGCCCTACCATGGGACCAGATGGTACCATTGTACCAGGCGGCACTTTTAGGGGGGCGGCAAAGCTGTGAGCAGAAAAATCTATCCACAAAATGTAGCTGTAAAACTTGTATGCCCCTGTTGCCTGCCTAATTTAAGGATTATGCGCTCCTGCTCACTGCTCTGCGGCAGCAGATGCACCCCTTTCTAGGCTCCCTTCTTGAGTTCCTATGAGTCTCCCCCCCCCCCTGGATCGGAGCTGGTACAGTCCCAGCGAAAGTGCATGTGGGCGGAGCAGGAAGAGAACCTCACACTGCAGCATCGATCTTTGGTTCCCGCCCAGCACACAGCAAAGCGCTCCTCCTCCAGAGCAGAGTGAAGGTGTGTAAATCACGGATGACAGGCTGGATCCTCTTCTACTGTGAGTCCCGACTGCTCTGCATTCCATATACTGTGATTATAAACGTGCCCTGCACTTTTCACTGCAGGTTTATTGAAAGTAAAATTCTTAAACAGGTTAGGAATTAGTGTGACATTTCAGGTGCTACATTATATGTAATCCACATACACATTATATCTTCTAAAAATAATGATTTTTTAATAAGATATAATGTGTATGTGGATTACATCTACAGTATGTAGCACCTGAAATGTCACACTAATCCCTAACCTGTTCAAGAATATAACATTACACAGCAAAGGATGTGATTTCTTATCCCAGCCCAACTTCAAGAAAGTCCACTCTTGCAGCGTGGGGGAGGGGGGAGAAGGGGGATACTGTATAGTCTTTTTTTACTTGATTCTATGCTTCAGCCAGCTCCAGTGCTCTCCTCCTCCTCCCTATCACATATAGAGGAAGATTAACCCTGTATGGTCTAAATTGGAGGCTGGAGTGTGACCACTGTCACTCCTAACTGACACAGGAGCTGCAGGGGACCAGTAACAGAACTGCAGAGAGCCCGCTGAAGCAAAGTACAAGGTAAAACTGAATACACAGCAAAGAATTCATTGGGTTCAGCAGGGGCTGAATTTTTGATCGATGTGTAGCCCTCTCTGTTAGACAGAAACCGATTTGTTATATCCACTTCTGCTGGAAATCCTTGTTCGATTAGCTGTTTGCAGCCAAACGGAAGCAGTGCTGATCAGTGTATTTTGATAGGGGAGAGTCCCTGCTGTCAGAATACAATTCCCACATCCATCCAACTTGTGTGGATGGAGGAATCTTTCAGCCACTTGCTTGAGCCCCATCTCGATCCAGCAATGTGCACAAGAGCACTTGCTCTCTAGTGCAGGGGTCTCCAAACTCTCTAAAGGGCCAGTTTACTGTCTTTTAGACTTCAGGGGGGCCGAACTGTGCCCAGTGGGAGTTAACAATGTGCGATCTGGTGTCTTTTGGAGGAATAGTGCCCCTTTTTTTGTCAGTAGAAGGAATCATGCCCCATCATTGGTGTCATTGGCAGGAATAATGCCTCAAGGGCCAGATAAAGGCAAGCAAAGGGCCACATCCGGCCCCAGGGCCGCAATTTGGAGACCACTGCTCTAGTGGACTGTTTTTTTATAGTGCACTTTAATATTACTTTGCACTGTGTGTTTGATTTGCAGCACTGGGAGTTTGGTAGTAACTCCAAAACCAAATTGTGTACAAATGAACCATAAGAATTTGACTAGAGTTATTTGAATATTTGGGAGTTATTCACATTATATGTTATAGTATTTTACATTTTTTATTTACAGTTCCCTCACAAAATGTTTTTGCAGCACAGGGATTTTGGTCCCACATGTGATATGTAATTGAATATTTATGAGTTGTTCGCATTATATGTTTTGGGATTCGCCCCTTCATAATTTTGTTTGCAGCACTGGTATTTTGGTTCCATATTCATGTGCTATATATTTCACTTGGTCAGATTTGATAATGACACATACACTAAATTTGATATAATTTATAGGGGCTACTGCTATGCACTAGGGTGTATATACTCCTGGTCTCTGTGCTCTGCAGTTTACCGCTCTTGACTTCTGCACATTGTATATTACTGTACATACTCTACCTCTGAACACTGTACACACTGCTCCTGATCCTTGTACTTTGTAATCTATCCAATTCTGACCTCTGCACTATATATATATATATATATATATATATATATAATTTGTGTGTGTGTGTGTGTGTGTAAGATAATTGGTCATGGGGGGGCGCAGCTTGGCATGTTCGCCCTGGGTGCTGGTTGACTTTGTCCCGGCACTGCCCCCTGCACTGTGAGGCAAATTGCCCGATCCGCCCGCTCCACTCCCCGCTGCACTTCAAGCATTTTTATTATTAACTTTTTTACTAGTAATGGCAGTGATCTACGACATTGCGGTGGACAGGTTCGGACACTTTTGACACATATTTGGGATCATTGACATCTATACAGCGATCTGTGCTATAAAACTGCACTGATTACTGTGTAAATGTCACTGTCTGGAAAGGGGTTAAATGGGGAGGTGTTTCTAACTGGGGGGGATGGGACTGACTGGAGGAGGAGAGAGATCTCTGTTCCTAATCACTAGGAACAGCAGATCTGTCTCTCCTCCCCTGTCAGAATGGGGATCTGTCTGTTTACATTGACAGATCCCCGTTCTGGCTCTCTGTGGAGCGATCGTGGGTGGCATCGCGGCCGCCGGCCAAGCACAGGTCCTTTTATACTCCAATATACATGTATAGAGCCATGACAGGTCCTCTTTATACTTCTATATACCTGTATAGAGCCATGACAGGTCCTCTTTATACTCCTACATACATGTATAGAGCCATGTAAGGTCCTTATTATACTTCTATATACACGTATAATGCCATGACTGGTCCTCTTTACACTCCTATACATGTATAGAGCCATAACAGGTCCTCTTTATACTCTTATATACATGTATAGAGCCATGACAGGTCCACTTTATACTCTTATATACATGTATAGAGCCATAACAGGTCCTCTTTAAACTCTTATATACATGTATAGAGCCATGACAGGTCCACTTTAGTTATCATAATATAAAATAATGGATGTGGGGGCATTTTGGTGGGCGTGATTTTTTTTTGGGGGGGGGGGGCAGCATTTCATTTTTGGTACCAGGCAGCACAATGTCTTGGGCCGACACTGCACAGAGTGCATCGCAGGGGGCGTGCGAGCAGCACGATCACAGGAGGATGTCATTAGACGCCCTCCCGGGAAAGTAAGCCAGCACTGTAGCCGTCATTCAGCTATAGCACAGGTAGGTAGGAAGGTTAGGACAGGCTTTTCAACACAGGCTGGGGCTGCTTTATAAAAAAATGAACTGTAAAACATTAAACACCCTTTGTTTTGTTGCACCTGGAATGTATTTAACTGATTTAAACTAAAGGTTCAATTGGGATTTAAGTTACAGCAAAACATTGAAGTGCATCAACGCAGAACTGAACATAATGATCTTTTTTTATCAGATGTAGTGTTTATGTAGGGTACTTCATTTTCTTTTACAATCAGGATTAAGCATTTCCATGCTATGTTATCTCAGCGATCTATCATAGGAAGTAAGCAAGGAGAGTTTCCAGCCTCAGGGGGCTATTGCCCCTGAGGCAGCCTGTGGACTGTGTTGGTGTTCTGTGAGGTCTCAACAGTGGCAGAGATGGGATTTCTAAGTGATCTAGGACTGGATTTCACCAAAGAGATCCGGTCTAATAAAGGACTGTTTCCCTCACTGGACTGTGTCTGGAGGAAGCTGGAAGGTGGCAATTGTCCTGAGGACTTGTGAGTAATGACCCTGAAATTATTCCTGATGACTGTGTGCTTTGGGGATGTAAGTGCCATAGGCTGCTTGGTCGGAGACTGCTCTCATAGGGTCTCAGATACTGGCCATTCCCTGTCCTCAGCAATGTCCTGGACAATAGCTGTGCAGTGGTGCAGGGTAACCAGATGCCAAAGAGACTTGCCTCATGGACATCCTGTTAAACAGATGCATAGAGCCTCCCCTTTTGCCTGAAAATGTAAATATGACAAAAGCAGTCGCAGCCTTATCCTGCACTGATATTTTCTAGCTGATGGGACAATAATCTAAGTGCCAGCAGAGTAATTTCACTGGGGACAGTTATTCCTTTACAAACAGTAGCTGCCACCACTTGTTTTACAGGAAACATGCACTGTTCACAGTATTTGCTATAGCAATTCTGACATTTAGGAAATTTCTGCACGCACTGCCACACCCGACAGGAACAGAGCTTTAAAATATGGTAGCTTCCTTCAAGAGACGAGGATTCTTTAGAAATGTAGAGTATTTAGTGATAAAACTTAACAATTTTTAAATATTGTTTTTAATTAAAGAAAAAAAAGGTAGCAAGAAAAATATTTACAGAAAAGATATTACAAAACAGACAATAGCAACAACAAAGTAAACAGAATTACATGTAAAAAAGTTTGCCTGGTCTTGTTTCTGGCAGAGTCCAATCTGATGCATTAAAGTCATTGGCTGTCATGAATTACCCTTAGCAATATGGCTGAGGGTAGGCATGCTGAAGCATTTATGATATTTCAGTGGATCCTCGCTCAGTGTCAGTTGTACAATTCGACAATGTATTATCAAATAGAATGAAATAACAACTTGTTAGATATCAAACATGATATTAATCTTATGCCCATTCTGCTTAGGATATGTAATGTGCCCAATCAAATGACTGTACATTATGGTTTACACATTTTGTATACATTTGGGTAGGTAATTGTTATGACTGTAATTTTATCATATCAGAATTTATAGAACATAAATACATATTAAGTGCTGAGAGCAAAAATGGAAAGGAAAATGTCAGGTCAGAGCAAAACTTATCAATGTGTATTGCTGCTAGACTTGTTTAGCAAGTGCTGGTGTAAAAGATATCCTGCTAATGGATTTTACAACATCCTATTAGCCATTTACAAAGAACACCAACCCAAGGAATGTTTTAAAGACTAGTTTATGGTAGGACGTCATTATGTCTCTGCTTCTATGGTCAATATACCTTAGAACCTGTGCAGTGCTCCACTAGAAGTCTTATGAGATGCCAGTTTAACAGACATAATACGTCTTTGAGGCTTACAAATCCTGTAAGTACTTTAGATCAAGTTGACCTGTTTGAGCTGGTTATTTTAGTGCTTTCATTTTTTGAAATGTGTCAGAGTTGTAAATTTGGAAAAATTAGGGTGGAATTGAGTTCAGTACGACTCCCTCTTTCTTTGTCTACTATCTTTTAGAGCTGCACTCAAATTTCTTTGTGAGCAAAGAATTACTATGCACAAAAGCTTTGTATTGCTTTGAATAGAGGGTGAAAGTAAAGCTTAGTACCCACAGGCCTGAATATCGGGTGGCATCGGCTGGTTCAGAAAAACTGTCTGACATTTAGCCCCTGTGTATAGCGGCTGGTCCACCAGAAGCCTGCCCTTCGGCCAGCTTCTGTCGAAGGGGCATGACCGAAAAAGGTCTGCCGATCAGCATCCGATCAGCACTCTCAGCCAATGGCTGAGTGCGCTGACTGGTGTGTTCTGGCAGGAGAGCTGTCCCCCTGTTAGAACACAATAGCTCAGCGGGGGAGATCGCTGTACTAACATTGCAGTGTTAGTACAGCGGCTCTTCCCATCCTCTTCAGTTTTTTTTCCATTCAGGAAAAAAAACTAATTGTGTGCACCAGGCTTAAGTAGTTGGGTTATCTGTAAGACAAGAAAGCCAGAATATTATAGAGAGTTACTGCTACAAGGGAAACCAGATAATTGGTTAGCTTTAAAAGTTGGTATTGGACAATTACTTTTTTCGGGGCTGTTGCAGCTTTGCCTTGGAATGGGACTTAGTCATTAGTATCCCAATAAGGTCTATTCCACCTCTCCGCAGGAATTTCTGTAGATTTTTGGGATCCACATTTGTGGGGTCCACAGAGCACACCTGGTAATACAATATATAAAACAAAAATATATCCAGGTTTAGACGCTGAGAGTTTTCAATGGTGTATACACCACTGTAACAATACCCATTCACTCCGTGCTCCTCCGAGAGATTACCATATTATGGAGATGCTCCAACATGCTAACAAACACAGCAGTGATAGAAGTAAATCAATGGCGCACTTCACAGAGGTTGATTTTCACTGAGTGGTAAATGACCCTCAATATTAACCCTCTACCAAAATATAGTATGTTGTACATGAGTTATAAAAAATAGACATGTATAAAAATGCTACATAGTCAAAGAATAGCTTTGTTTTGAACCAATTACTTCTGAAAAGAGGACAAGTAGCCTACATTTTTACAGCAGTGATAATATATACATATAAACACTAGTATAAAAGTAATATTACAGTATAAAATATGGCACATTGTGTGTTTTCAGGCTTTTCAGTTCATGTCACAGTGAAGATCAGATATATGAAATGTGCCTGAGGATCAGACATCGCATCATGACTCAAAGTTCAATTCCACTGCAAAGCTTTCGCTGTAGATTTTTCCAGACTTCTCTTTGTGAGGATTATCCAACTCATTTTTTGATAAATAAATTCTAAAATAAATGGTAATACAAAAATCGTATTATTATTATGGTTTACATTGGAAAACAAAGTAGAAAATGGAATCTTTCAAAACTTTAACGTACTTGTGCACACCCATGGCCCATACGCACCACCACCAAGTCATTCCCTAACATAGGTGATAGCTGGTTTGTGCTGCCATGACTATGAGCAGTTTTGAATTCCTGTGTGGTCATGGACTCTACTTAACTATGCATGCTCGGTGATCTAGTCATAGAGAGTAATGGAACACCTGTTTCTGTTCTTAGTACAGCGCTGACTGCAATTACAGGTGCAGTTAGGCACAAATCACCAGAGAATCAAAACTACTCTTGGCCACAGAAGAACAAAACACTTATATCCTTTATCAGAAGTATAATCACGTGGGGGGGGGGGGGATATTTGCTCAAATGGGTGATGGGGGGGGGATATGATCTTCTGTAGTGCAAAATTGCAGCTGCCTTTAAATGGTAGTGGCTAAAGCAGGCCATAGATAGTGCGGTTTTCTTTCCTGCAACTACAGGTTACAGGAAAGGAAATCGCTCAATTCTGACTGTGTTGACGGGGGAATCCCTTCCACTGATCTATTGTGTTCCGGTGGGGGGCACGGGGAGCCATCCCAGCTGGGAGAACACACAGTGATCATTGATAGTGGCAATAGCGGCTGGCAATAATCACATGCTCGCTGTACCCAAGTTGATCAAACGGTCAACTTGGGTACAATCAGCCTGCCCATACATGGTCCGAATCTCAGCCGATCCCTGCTGAATTGGCCGAGATTCGAACCGTCTATGGTCGGCTTTAGTCACTTGTAGATATTTGTCTAATATACTTGCTATCTCATTCTTTGGCATCTCCACCTAGTTGCGACTCTCAGTCTCTAACAAAATATACACTGGAACAATGCTAGAGGAGGGGCAATAGCTCTTAACTGTTCAGTGCAAGAGGGGGTGACTGCAGCAGGGAAGCTGAAAATGTTCATAGGGACAGGAGGTCCTCCTGTCCCTTTTAGGCCTTTTGGCAGTTACAAGCCCAATTGCTTTACCAGTGGATTCAACCTGAGACCTCTTCAGGGCTCTCAAACCGGTAGACCTCCAGCTGTTGCGAAACTACAAGTCCCATGAGGCATTGCAAGGCTGACAGTTACAAGCATGACTACCACAGGCAGAGGCATGTTTTACAACAGCTGGAGGGCCGCCAGTTTGAGACCCCTGCCTTAATGAACAAAATGATTTATGTAAGTGGTGAGTAGGGGTGTAGCAGAGGATAGAAAAATAGTTGGAAATTATTGTCTTTATTGCAACACTTATGAAGTGAATTCAACAGTGTCTGATCATAAATTTGACCTATCTAGCTAATTTATTTGTAGATCTCCATACGTATTCCATTTCTAAATCCCTTTCTTAGGTATTGGTAATCAAAACCATAAAACAATTTTAAAGAGACCCTATCATGGGCAAACCCCCAAAACTGCTGCAGTTATAGAGTACCTAGGAGTGCATGCATATAGCCGCAGCAAGCTATATACACTTACTGCTTTTGTCTAGTTCTTGGGTTCTTCTGACAGGCAATGCTCCAATAGTATTGGGTAGTTTCAGACTTTGCTGCTACCTCCTATGTCCTTACATTCCTATTGGTCCATCGCAGTGGCCAATTGGAATGTTCAGGAAGGGGTGGAAAGAGTGGTGTTAAGCTTCTACTCTACTGGAAAGTTGCTAAAGTTGAGTCACTGATCCAGAATAAGTATGTTAATTAATCAGGAAAGTCAGAGAACATATTGTTCAGACAACTTGTTCTGGATCAGTGCGTTAGGAGGTATTGAACCAAAAGGATCACCAGTGGCAGGCTCCTTTTTACTCACATGACTGACTTCTGTTAAGCTCTTGTAAAATTACTGAAACGGGTATTAGTGGGAGCCAAGAGTATTCACTGTCTGTGCTCTTGGGGTCTTGTGTTCCCCAAATCATCAGATGATCTAAACTCAGACCAAGTACAACAACCTTCAAAATACCAACTTAAAGACTTACCTATTATTTTCTACGAATGAAGTATTAAACCAGAAATAGAATGGACAGTCATCATAGCCCTTGGGTAGACCCTAAGTAAAAAAGATGACAGATAATCTGATATTGTATTAAAATATGTCTACCGAAATACAGAACTAAAGTTGCAGGCTAAGTGTATTCAGGTTATTATAGTATGAACATGTTCTAACAGAGTGACTTTAAATTGCTTAATCACTTATTGTATAGCATAATTACAGTATGGGAAAGCAGTATGTGAGGCAATAGCATTTATATATTCCCTTTAGTCCAAGTCATTACTTTTCAAATTATTAAAATCAAGATGAAGCTAAAAACAAATATAATTCACTTACAGCGCTAGATTCAAATCTTATCTTTACGTCTCCAGAGATAACCGGACAACCATCCAAGCTGATGACTGCAGAATTATTCCCAGGATCATAAAACAGCTGTAAGAAAATATCATTATAAAGAAATAGAAAATAAGAATATAACATAACATAATATACAGTGGGGAAAAAAAGTATTTAGTTAGCCACCAATTGTGCAAGTTCTACCAGCTAAAAAGATGAGAGAGGCCTGTAATTGTCATCATAGGTATACCTCAACTATAATGCCGCGTACACACGATCATTATTCACGGCGGTTAAAAAAACGCCGTGAATAATGACAGGAAAAACGAGGGAACCGCTTCGGTTCCAAGGGTTCCCTACACACGGTCGTTTTTCCCGTCATTTTTTCTCTTGACGAGAAAAACGACCGTCTGTGGGCTCCGCGGCAGTGTCTCCCTATGGGAAAACTGCCGCGGCAAAAAATGATGGAAAAAACGATGAGAAAATTTAGAACATGTTCTAATTTTTCTCGTCGTTTTTTATGCCGTTTTTCTCGACGAGAAAAACGACATAAAGCCCACAGACGATCGTTTTTCTCGGCGAAAAAAAAAAATGCCGTCATAAGAGACAAAATGTGGAAACAAATCCAGACAATCACATTGTCTGATTTGGAAAGAATTTTATTTGCAAATTATGGTGGAAAATAAGTATTTGGTCAATATCAAAAGTTCATCTCAATACTTTGTTATATATCCTTTGTTGGCAATGACAGAGGTCTAACATTTTCTGTAAGTCTTCACAAGGTTGTCACACACTGTTGCTGGTATGTTGGCCCATTTCTCCATGCAGATCTCCTCTAGAGCAGTGATGTTTTGGGGCTGTCGCTGGGCAACACGGACTTTCAACTCCCTCCAAAGGTTTTCTATGGGGTTGAGATCTGGAGACTGGCTAGGCCACTCCAGGACCTTGAAATGCTTCTTACGAAGCCACTCCCTTGTTGCCCGGGCAGTGTGTTTGGGATCATTGTCATGCTGAAAGACCCAGCCACGTTTCATCTTCAATGCCCTTGCTGATGGGAGGAGGTTTGCACTCAAAATCTTACGATGCATGGCCCCATTCATTCTTTCATGTACACGGATCAGTCGTCCTGTTCCATTTGCAGAGAAACAGCCTCAAAGCATGATGTTGCCCACCCCATGCTTCACAGTAGGTATGGTGTTCTTTGGTTGCCACTCAGCATTCTCTCTCCTCCAAACACGACGAGTTGTGTTTCTACCAAACAGTTCTACTTTGGTTTCATCTGACCATATGACATTCTCCCAATCCTCTTCTGGATCATCCAAATGCTCTTTAGCTAACCTCAGACGGGCCCAGACATGTACTGGCTTAAGCAGGGGCACTGCAGGATCTGAGTCCCTGGCGGCGTAGTGTGTTACTGATGGTAGCCTTTGTTAAGTTGGTCCCAGCTCTCTGCAGGTCATTCACTAGGTTCCCCTGTGTGGTTCTAGGATTTTTTTCTCACCATTCTTGTGATCATTTTGACCCCACGGGGTGAGATCTTGAGTGGAGCCCCAGATCGAGGGAGATTATCAGTGGTTTTGTATGTCTTCCATTTTCTAATTATTGCTCCTACAGTTGATTTTCTTCACACCAAGCTGCTTGCCTATTGCAGATTCAGTCTTCCCAGCCTGGTGCAGGTCTACAATTTTGTTTCTGGTGTCCTTCGACAGCTCTTTGGTCTTCACCATAGTGGAGTTTGGAGTGTGGCTGTTTGAGGTTGTGGACAGGTGTCTTTTATACTGATAACAAGTTCAAACAGGTGCCATTAATACAGGTAATGAGTGGAGGACAGAGGAGCCTCTTAAAGAAGAAGATACAGGTCTGTGAGAGCCAGAAATCTTGCTTGTTTGTAGGTGACCAAATACTTATTTTCCACCATAATTTGCCAAAAAATTGTTTCCACATTTTGTCTCTTATATACCTATGCCGACTATTACAGGCCTCTCTCATCTTTTTAAGTGGGAGAACTTGCACAATTGGTGGCTGACTAAATACTTTTTTTCCCCACTGTATATATACTGTATAACATAATATACGAATATAACAGAATATAAGACAGCAAGGGTCTACCACAGACTTAAGATACTTCCATCCCATTTTTTTTTTTTTTACACTAGATTATCCTATGGATTGGTGGGTCTACCAAGGCACTCCTTGATATGAATGGGTGAATGAATGTATTGTGTTTGTGTCTCAGCCTTGCCTGTTCACTGCTCCTCATCCTTCGGTTTCATCAGCGAGACTGCTCCCATGTCTCCACAGCCCGCCCCTCACCCCTCGCTAGATGCCTTCCTTGTGGGTTGCATCCGATATTGGGAACAGAAGATCCCTTCTTTTTTGGATTTTTGATTATCATGACCAGTTACACCCTGTCAGCAACATTAACTCCTGAATGAAGTGAATTATGTTTCACGAAACACATTGAGACTATGATGTTTTCCACCTTTTACTGTTGATTGTTACATCAATCATTGAATATTCACATGGAGAATTTCTGTGACTATGTATTGAAATGTAAACAATTGTAATATCTTACGTTCTGGTCCATTTCTAGTCCATTTCCATTATTACCTTTTGTACCACCACCCCCTCCCTTTAGAATGTAAGCTCTACGAGCAGGGCCCTCCTGTACCTTTTGTATTGAACTGTACTGTACTGTAATTGTGTTGTCCCCCCTATACATTGAAAAGCGCTGCGTAAACTGTTGGTGCTATATAAATCATGTACAGTATAATAATAATAATTTCTCTGTAATCATTTTTTTAAATAGATGTTTGCAATAAAGCGGATGGTTTTTATAATTTACGTATAATATGTATATTTTTTGTGTGACCTCCATAAAAATCTGAGGGGCTTTTGACTTCTTTTTTTTTAGGTTTTCTTGCAGAGTTGTTGTCACCCAGATAGCAAGGATAACTTGAATTGTAAGTCTTTTTACCATGCAAAGTTGCAGTGGTGTGTCTACAGCAAGAGCCCTGCAAGTCTACAGCCTGACAATTCAGCCACAGTGACCCCTGTGGTGGGATGACTATTGCACAACATAACTGAACCAAAACTTGCAGCAGACTTGCAGAATGTTTGCAAGAAAGTTAATCTGGAGTCATGCAATGCGGATTTGCTGCAATTGTGCAATTGTGCAACAAACTTGTGAGGACTGGCAAGTCTAGCAATAGCTTAGGAAGTCATTTCAAACTTGCAGCACAATTGCTATCTGGACACCTATTGCTGCCACAGATGAAACTTCACCCTGTAAGCTAAACAGACCTATGCCTATGGTCTGAAATTACTAGGGATAGTAGCATCTGTTGTCTAAATAGAAGAGCCGTGTGTATTCTTATTTGGATCTTTATGTCCTTTGTATATTTCTTTCAGATCTGTGGAGTATTCCAGCAAGAAGCAACTCTTGCTCTTTGCCTCTGTACTGGAGCTTCCTGTAATAAGGACCATTTTTTTGAGGAATTTCTGTTAACCGGCTTTCTCAGGGACATGTGCATGTACATGGTATTTTACCTATGCCTTGATCCACTGTCAGTGCTGACTGGTCTTCAGCTGTATTCTGTGCCATAAAGAATCATATGTTCTGAAATACTTACTGTCCAGTAATACCCACATGCAATCATAAATTCGTTTTTGATTGGGTTTTTAAAAAAAAGCAATCCATTTGGGTAAACAGTAAGGACAGAGGAGTCCCTACTAGTACCTGCAGTCTTCCTGCCGGTATACAACGTTTAGTTTAAACATAACTGCCATACTATACCTTACAGTTTTCTTGAGTCTCACAGACACACTGGAATACCACTTGTTTGTTGATTATAATCTGTACCTTCAAGTCACTTCCATTGTTTCTTCCTACTCCTGTGTATTATTGAATATTCAACAAAAAATGATTATACTGTTGCAAATTCCTGATGATGGAACATCTATGCTTCTCTATGCAAGAAATCACAACCACTGGAGAGGGGGTCAGTAAATGTAAACCTCAACTTTCTTGTTAAAAAAAAATGTAAACCTCAACTGAATGACATTTAGCTTACTAAAGTATTGTGTATCATAAACAACTGCCATTTTTTTAAATTTCTCAAGGTGGGCTTCCTGATGGTAAAAACAATTGATTATGCCTAAAGCCTCGTACACACGGCTGAGAATCCCGTCGTAAAAAAAAACGTTGATTTTCTCGACGAGATTCTTGTCAAGCTTTCCTTGCATACACACTGTCAATTAAAAATCTTGTCGTTGTAAAGCGCGGTGACGTACAACACGTACGACGGCAGTATAAAGGGGAAGTTCGATTCCAATGGCGCCACCCCTTGGGCTGCTTTTGCTGATCTCATGTTACCACGTGTTAGTAAAAGTTTGGGGAGAGACGATTCACACTTTTCAATCTTCGTGCTTTCAGTTCGTTACAGCGTGACGAATGTGCTATCTCCATTACGAGCGCTAGTTTTACCAGAAGGAGCGCTCCCGTCTCATACTTGATTCTGAGCATGCGCGTTTTTTTAAGACTCGGAAAAGCATACACACGACCGGTTTTCTCATCGGGAAACAGACCGACGAGAATCTCGACGAGAAAAACGAGAATCCTGACGAGAAAATAGAGAGCAGGTTCTCGACAAGAAACCATACACACAAACGGTTTTCTCGGCAAGAAAGCTCTCCCAGCAGTTTTCTTGTCATTTCCTGCCGAGAAAACCGGCCGTGTGTACGAGGCTTAAGAGTTTTTATGTCCACTTGTAGTCTCACAATGCAGGAGCACAATTGGGAGCTGGGAATGGGAGAGTTATTTTCCTATAACAGGACATGCCTGGCTGGATCACCGGATATTCATTTGATGAAACCAGTAGATCTTAAAATATATAAAAAAACTACTTTAGAAATCGCATTAACATGTTTCTGTTATAAGAGATTATATTTATTGGGTTTACATACAGTATCTCACAAAAGTGAGTACACCCCTCACATTTTTGTAAATATTTTATTATATCTTTCCATGTGACAACACTGAAGAAATTACACTTTGTGAGGAGTACAAAGACAAGTGTGTCTTGCCTACAGTCAAACATGGTGGTAGGAGTGTCATGGTCTGGGGCTGCACGAGTGCTGCCGGCACTGGGGAGCTACAGTTCATTGAGGGAACCATGAATTTCAACATGTACTGTGACATACTGAAGAAGAGCATGATCCCCTCCCTTCGGAGACTGGGCCTGCAGGGCAGTATTCCAACATGATAACGACCGCAAACACACCTCCAAGACGACCACTGCCTTGCTAAAGAAGCTGAGGGTAAAGGTGATGGACTGGCCAAGCGTGATGTCGTCTTGGAGGAGTGGAAGAGGACTCCAGTGGCAACCTGTGAAGCTCTGGTGAACTCCATGCCCAAATGGGTTAAGGCAGTGCTGGAAAATAATGGTGACCACACAAAATATTGACACTTTGGGCCCAATTTTGGACATTTTCACTTAGGGGTGTATTCACTTTTGTTGCCAGCGGTTTAGACATTAATGGCTGTGTTGAGTTATTTTGAGGGGACATCAAATTTACACTGTTATACAAGCTGTACACTCACTACTTTACATTGTAGCAAAGTATAATTTCTTCAGTGTTGTCACATGAAAAGATATAATAAAATATTTCCAAAAATGTGAGGGGTGTACTTTTGTGAGATACTGTATTTTGTAAAGTGGCTGTACATAGTGTAAGGGAGACAGGCTTAACTGGGAGTGCCAGTGGTAAACCATGCATGAGCCAGGGACACCCAAAAACAGTTCAAGTGGGTTTGTGGTGAACTTTATTTTAGCATGGCCATACAAAAAATAAAATTTCATGAAGTAGACCTTTGTACAGCAATCCATTGCATAAAAACATACAAAACATCTGCTCATCTGAACCACTATCTAAATTTATGTCAGTTCCAGACTAATGGTGCCACCTAATGAGTTCCCCAATGCAAACAGGCAGACCTGTCCCTTTTTAGCAAACTGTCGTCAGTCAGCCTTTTCACCCAGGAGCAGGCTCTCACAGCAGAGAAAGCAAAGATAGAGCCCCTAGCATAAGTCAGCTCAGATATAAAGGCCTGTGGACAGCTGACAAATTAGTGAGGTCTAGCTAACAGGTAAAACGTAAACCTAGAACTGAAAGATTTTTCCCACCCAAAGTTCTACAAAGCATCTGGGCTCCAGGAGGTAGACCATAACCATCTACTAAAGAAGAATTCCAGGTATGTATATTTTTGCATAGTTAGATTGGTCCAGCTTGGACAAATGGAGCTTTGCACACACCATAGCTGTGGAATCCCCCAAGAAGCTGGAAATCATTGTAGTAGACAGCTCTAGTCCAGTAATCTCAACTAGCTTCCAGGTCCTGTGCCGATAGGCTGCACTGCTGCATTCTTAACACAGAAGGTTGGCCGCTCAGCATGGGCCCATTCAGAGATCACCTTCCCTGACTGGACAAGGTGGAAAGGCAAGGCGATGACGTCACGCTCTCCACTTTGCTCAGAGAATGCTTTGCATTCATTGAGAAGATACAAAGCATTCTCTGAATGGCGCTAGTGCCCAGTGGCTGACCTCCTGTGCTAAAAATGCAGCAGGGCAGCCACTTGGCAAGGAACCCAGAAGCTAGTGGAGATTACTGTAGTAGGGGTGCCTACTACAATGATTTCCAGTTTCTAGAGGGATTCCACAGGTATTGTATATGCATAGCTACATTGGTCCAAGCTGGATTAATGTAACTAAGTAAACATATCCATCACTATCCTAAATATTGTCTGCTGGAGCTGGTGGAACAAATGTCAATGATCAGAGCCAGGAAAATACTCATATCCCTGTTACTATATTATGCTCGTAAGGCCATTACGATGAACTGGAAACAATCGTCTCCCCCCTCTGTCAGATTCTGGAAAAGCCTAGTGAATGCCAGTTTGCCCCTATATAAAGCCACCTACTCGGGCAGGGGATGTCCACAAAAATTTGAGAAGGTATGGACCTGTTGCCTAGATGATAATACCACGGATACAATAACCAATCCCTAGATTGACAATATATCTTTAGTATGTTAGTTTATTGACCCAACTATTCTCATGTTGCATTATCCTGTCAGTACCAATTTGAGCACAGATTATCCTGAACTGAACCTCTCCCCACATTGGGGTTATAGTATAAGTTACGTTAGGCTGTTTATGTTGTGTGTTGTGCCCTGTTGCGGTGTGTTGCCGGTACAGAGGAACTGCCCCTGCGTGGGCAAATGTTCGTCCCCTGCGTGGGCTAGTTTTGTATGCTAATGTAAACTTCTATAAAAAAAGATTTTGCAAAAATAAATAAAAAATATCCATCACTGGAATTCCTCTTTAAAGCGGAAGTAAACCCATCTATTTAACAGTTTCAAAAAGCAGTTACATTCCCGGCATGCCGGGAATGCCAACTGTCACATTGGTTGTGCTCTCAACCAAACTGTCAAACCATCCAATGGCTGGTGTCAAAACTGATCACATGTGCAGCATCATGGCAGTTGAACATTAAACAGAGGCCAAGATGGCAGCTTCCTTGCCTGAAAATGAGAGGAGGGTTTACTTCCACTTTAAAGATCTGAGAAAATAACAAATTTGTTTCCTTATAACAGACACAAACCACTATGTATAGGTGAGAAACCTAGGTAACATGTATACTCCATCCGCAATCTTGTCAGCCAGTGTCTCGCAATAGGCACATGCATCACCAAGAGAGACATCCGCCCAACCTTGATTAGGCTACATGCAATTAAGATTTTCCGTAATTTTCTTCTCATGTTGGCCAGGTGTTAGACACCCTATATAATGAAATTGTTGTACCTAATTATTATTAGTCATCTATGAGTCCCAAAGATACCTCCCATTTTGTGTGACAATGAACAAAAACCCTGACACAGTCCTTCACTGACATGTGCATTGGCTGGGTTGGCTGCCCAAGTTATGTTGCATCATTTTAAGTACTGTATAAAGAAAATACAGCCTCTACTACTGCCAGAGCATGACTTGAAGTTTAGGGCTCCTTACAAATTGAATATTGCAGATCCTAGTGGTTTATGTGACATTCTTTTCTCCTATATTGGTGATTTTTAAAGCCCAACTTTTTTTTAATAAAGTAGGAAAGGATTCAAACTTATCTCTAGATTATATTGTCGTCTGTGTCTCCACTGGGGCCATATCCCTCGCTTTTTTTTCTTGGGACTCCAGGACAGCAAATGAGGGGATAGGGTCACTAAGACAGGAAGGCATAAACAGCAATAAAAACCTCACAGAAGATCTAAACTTTACTCACTCTACTAAAAATATTTTTTATTGCTACCTCTGTTCCCATTGAAAAGATTTCCCATTACTTTCTCTCCCTTTGACTTTCTGTTACTGTGAAAGAAAGTGATGGAACGTCTTCCCAGTGGGGGCCACAGGCAGTTATAACAACCAGGCAGAAGTTCTATTCCTTCCTCTCTTTATCCAAAAGTACATTTTGGCTAAAGTTGGGCTATAACAACTGTCTGGTAGCAAAGTTCAGTTTTTAAGCCTGCAAAGCATTGCACCTGCGATCAGCAGATTGTGGGTGCAATGGTGGGTTCTTGAAGGCTGTCTGTGTAAGCTGTCTGCTCGTACCTCGTACGGGCAGGCAGATACACTCTGAAAGGAAGACTCAATAAACTACCTAGAGTGCTCAACAGTGCTGCAAACTACTTGTAGTTTTCACATTAACAGATCACTGTGAATAAATGATGCAGCCAGGCAGGCGGAGCCGTGCTTTTTAAAATTGTGACAGCAAGCGTGGGGAGAAGATCTCCCGCTCGCTGTCAAAATGGGGAGGGGGGTGCATCTGTAATATGTTACATTCTGAATATAAGAGTAACATGTTAAAAAAGGTGAACTCAAGGCCAGGACAATGGGTGGGCAGGAGGGGCGGCTGTCCTGGACACTGTGGTATTATGTGAGGTGGGGGGGCGCTTAGAAGAGACGGGGGGAATTTGTGTTGGGAGGGGGAATTTTGGTGGGTGGCAGGGGGTAAGATCTAGGGGGGGAATTTGTGCTAGAATAGGTGATATGGTAGAGGGGGGAAAGAACTTGTACTAGATGGGGATTTTTTTTGGGGGGGGGGGTTATTTGTGCTGGGGGAGGGGGGAGATTTGGAGGGGGGGAATTTGTCCTAGTAGCGGGGATGGGGGGAATTTATGCTTGGAGGGGGGGTGGGATTTATGCTTGGAGGGGGGATTTGGAGTGGGAGGGTGAGGATGTGTACTTGGAGGGTCAATTTGAGAGGTGGAGGATTTGTGCAAGGAAGGGAGATTTATTTGGGGGGGGTTATGTCTGTTTGGGGGAGGGGGAGATTTGGGGGGGGGGGAATTGTGCTAGGAGGGGGGATTTGTACTCGGAGGGTCAATTTGAGGGGTAGAGGATTTGTGCTAGGAGGGAAGATTTTTTGTGAGGCAATTGTGCTAGGGGGAATTGAGGGATGGGGGGGCAAAGATTTGTGGAGAGAGGGGGGATTTTTGCTGACACATAATGCTCATACATCTTTGGGGGGGGGGGGCACAGTTTGGCATGTTTGCCATTGGCTCTAGATGACCTTTTCCCGACACTGGGTGAACTTATCCTTTAATTCTAAAATTTAATTTATCTATATATATTTAAATACTGGGATTCATTCACAAAACTGTATTTGTTTCTTTAGGATCTGAGGTAAAATAGCTCATAGCGTTTTTCAAAAAAATGTTTGCAATTCACAAAAAATGCTGCTAAAATAAGGCATGCATTATTCCATCGAAATGTGTGGTATTTATGTCTTGCAATGTGTTATCCAGTCGGATAGATTCGGTGGAGAGGGATTAGAACATCTGTCATTTTTAATTGCTGTCTGATTTAACTTCTCTATTGTTACTGTTTCTCCTCATCACTAAAAGTGAAAGAAAAGAAAATTCACACATTTTGGGTTGATATTGAGCATTAATAGTGGGGAAACCTTCTCAATGGGACACAAATGGCAAAGAAAACTTACAGGGGTTCTAGCCCTCTATTACTATGTACAAAATGAAAAATAAAGTTTTGTCTTTAGTTGCACTTTAAAGTATTTTTTGCTGTGATATTTGGTGAAGCCACTGCTCTATCTTTGGATTTGTCTGTTTTGTCAATATTCTCTGACATTCTTCAAATTGATGACACCCTCTCCTCACAGCTTACGTTTAAGACTGGGTTCACACTGAAGACTTCAGCAGCTCACAGCAGGGATCCAATGCGTCTCAAAACACAGTTTCAGGTCCAATTTCAGCACAAATTTTTGGCTGAATTTGGACCTGAAATGGACCAGAAGACGCACAGGACTGTGCAATTCGATTCAGAGCCTTGAACCGGCTCCATAGAGAGCCGATCACAATCTCCTGACATGCGAATTAGATGCAGGAAAATCCTCATCCAATTCGCACTGGTGTGAACCGAGCCTCGCACCTTTGTAAGAATACTTGTCTCTTCCTAATGCAGGTCTTGCGAAAAATTTCGCCAAAGATATCTCCAAATATATTTGTGAAAAACTAAAGTATTGCAAAATTTGGAAAATTTCAAGGGGTATGAATACTTTTTCAAGGCACTGCACTATTTTATTTTGTAGAAGCCTGAAAAGCATTTTTCCCCGCAATCAGCAGATCGCGGGTGCCATTCAGGACTCCTAAAGACTGTCAGTGTAAGCTGTCTGCCCCTACATCCTACATCGTACAGGCAGGGAAGACTCTATGAACTACTTGAGCGCTCAACAGCGCCCTGGTAGTTCATTGAGAACTACAAGCTGACAGCTGCAATGGATCTCGATACTTGTAGTTCATTGATTGACAGGGATCTGTGAGTCAATGACACAGCTTTGTGGGCGGAGCTCTTTTCAGATAGTGACAGCAGGTACGGGGAGAAGATTCCTGGCCTTCTGTCACAAGGAGGGGGGGTATCGTGGAGCGGCTGCAGGATCAGGAACATATTACAGGGTCCACCCTAAAAACAGATGGAACATGTTCTCGAAGGTGAACTCATCCTTTAAGTAGTCATGCTGAATATTGTAGCCAATATTTTCTAACCATTTCGAAGGCTTCAGCCATATTCCTCGGGTTGCTCACCTATAGTTCACTCTAGATTAGATGAAACCCAACTCCAGGCAAAACCATTTTAAGACATCTGTCAACTTTTTACTGCTGTATTTGGGGGGGGGGCAGCAGTGAGGGGTAATTGCCCAACATGATAGGCAGCACTAAAAACACACTTTCTAGCAGAGTTGACGAAGGTTTAGAACCTCTGTCATGATTTTATTGCTGTGTCCCCATCAAGACGTTTTACATTTACTTTCTGTTCAAGTCATGGTGTCAAATGGAACAAGAAGATAAAATCTCCTTTATGGTTCTAACCCTTCTCTGCTTTATTCAAACTGCCAAATACTGTTCCGACCAATGTTTGGCTTTGGGCTCTTGTCTTTAATGTATTATTAGAAAGTGTCCTAATAATTATTTCATTCTTGGCATACAGTAAGTGCTAGAATTACCTTCAATTGAATGGATTCGTATACTTCGAATTCTGAACTTTTTCTCTGGAGGGAGCTGTAAAGAGTACTTGTTCTTCAGAATTTCATAGTAAGCCACATATCTACTCTGCAAGTAAACACATACACACATAACATTAGTATACTATTCCAGAGGTAAGAAGCACAACTTTGCAGTCCTGGGAATCTTGGTCCAATATCCACCAGAAACCTGAGGGTCATTTCTAGATGCTCAGATCTCGAGACAAAAATATGCCAGTAGGCCATCAAGTGGTTATGCAGAAAGTGCGTTTGTCAAAGAAATATTAAACTTTCAGTTTTTTTTCGTGGGCAAGGAATAATGTGATTGGTTTAGTGTCTTTTGTAACGTAAATATCTTTTTGGCTGTGAAGGAGCGCTGAACCTAATGGTGATATATTATAACATTATGGGTCGTGTGTGGCCCTAGGGGCTGCTCACCAGCAACTGTAGTGTTGGAAGAGTTTACTAAAGTGTTGAAAGGAAGGAAGCACCACACTGGTTTGTACAGCCCTTTGAGAGATTTTATTGAGATATTTATGCTCTACATTTGTATATAGTGTTTACTACGTTATAAGGATTTTTTTATTTTCTCTATTGTCTAGTTTTTAGCCCTGATAAAGGAGGAGTGCTGAGGCCCTGAAACACATTGTCTGTTGCAAAATTTAATTCTTTCAAATGACTGTACAAACTAGTGTGGTACTCCCTTCCTTTTCAATAGTCTGTAAAATAATGACATTTAAAATAAACAATTTAGATAAATTACCGTATTTATCGGCGTATAACACGCGCCGGCGTATAACACGCACCCTAATTTTAGAGGGAAGTTTCAGGAAAAAAACATATATTTTAAATAAACAACTTTGAAGCAAATTAAGGGTCAGTGCCCATGAATGTCCATCTGCAGCCTGATCAATGTCCTCAATGCAGCCTGATCAATGTCCTCAATGCAGCCTGATCAATGTCCTCAATGCAGCCTGATCAATGTCCCCAATGCAGCCTAATTAATGTCCCCAATGCAGCCTGATCAAGGTCCATCTGCAGCCCATCAATGCATCAATGCAGCCTGATTAATGCCGTTTTTGTTTACCTTATTTGCTGCTTTACCATCTGTCACCAAAGTAGCCTGAACTTCAGGAAATCACAGAGCCGTCATCTCCTGTTTACTCGGCTCTCACACACACAGTCCCGCCTCCGTCATCAGCATTGGACCAGCTCCTGTGATAGACAGAACACTGGTCCAATGCGAGTCGCAGAGGCGGGACTGTGTGTGTGTGAGACGTGAGAGCCGAGTTAGAGCCGACCGAGAGCCGAGCTAGATAGAGCCTAGTAAACAGGAGATGGCGGCTCGTAAATTCCGGTGGCGCTCGTCCCCCTCCTTCCCCTTCGAGGTACGCTGTCGGCGTATAACACGCACCCGTGATTTTCCCCTGATTTTCAGGGGAAAAAAGTGCGTGTTATACGCCGATAAATACAGTATCTTGGTGTTGGCTAGACAAAACAGCACCTTTTTTTTGTTGGTCCCACCATTTTTAAAGTGGAAGTTGCCTCCTCATCCCTTTAAAACCAAACACATATTAATTACACAGGTTCTGGGGCTAATTGAATTCAGAAAGGCTCTAAGTGGGTCGCAAACATAATCAGTCACAGAACCTATGTAATTAATATGTGTTCGGTTTTAAAGGTATGAGGGCACAACCCTACTTCACTCTCAGTTAACATTGACTATTTTTAATACTTATGCTGCTAGCATTAGTAAATAGAGAGCAAATTATATTATATTTACTTGTTTTAATTAATTTATTAATTTATGTACTAATTTACATTTCTTAAGTTATTTTCTGGTTTCCATGCCTAGGTAAATAATCGCCTACATCCCAGAAGTCTTCAGGAGGAGAGAAGGGTTTTATCAGCTAGGCACATTCTCCTGCCTGCATGCCTGGGCTAAGCATAAATAGATTCTGGGAAGTAAATGCTACATGAACCATTTTCCCTGTGTTTCAATGTAATTTCCCAACAAAATAAAGCATGGAGACTTGGATGGATGGATGAGTTTGCTTTGAATATTACAAATAAATTAAATAGAGTTTTCAGTTTGTGGTGCTCAGATGCAGAATAATTCCGCTTGAAGTTACTGGAGTATTAAATCATAGAGTTTTGGCATCCTCTATGCCAGTGGTCTCCAAACTGCGGCCCCAGGGCCGGATGTGGCCCTTTGCATGCTTTTATCCAGCCCTTAAGTCATTATCCCCCTCACTGTCAGCAACAGTGGGACATAGCTCGTGTCACTGGCAATAGGACACTATTCTTCCCACTGACACCAATGATGGGGCACTATTCCTCCCACTGACACCATCAATGGGACACTATTCCTCCCACTGATACCAATGATAGGGTTATTCCTCCCACTGACACCATTGATGGGACACTATATCTCCAATTGACACCAATGATGGGGCAATATACTGTATCTCCCACTGATACCAACAACGAGGCACTATTCCTATCCCTAATACCAATGATGGGGCATTGTTTACTCGCACTGACAACAGGACAATTTTCTCCCCCCACTGGTCACAGTCCAGCCCCCCTACAGTTAGAAGGACTGTAAACTGGCCCTTTGTTTATACATTTTGGAGACCCCTGCTCTATGCAAAATTCTCAGTTATCTTGTCCCCTTTCAGCTCTAACAAAGGAGGAGCCTGGAGATGGAGCAGAAGAACTGCTGTTATTATTCAAGATAAGAGATCATCTCACATAGAATGAAAAGTCATCAAATGGGTGGTGTTGTAGCTGACTATATGTGCAGCACCATAGTGGCTTTTTTAGCTGTAGATGATAGGAGAGCTTAGTTCCACCTTCGATGGAAAAGCCCCTGCCCGGCCGTCATTCTGCTATAGGCTGGGCGAGGGCCTTTCCACTGGATGTCATATGACGTCCTATCAGGAAGCGCAGATCGCCTGGCCATGGGGCAGTGTAGCAGTGTGATCTGTCACCAGCTGTGTCCACAGGACACAGCCGATGACTGATCAGTGTATGGTTCGCTGCCGGTACCATGTGACCTCCGTTACAAATCACAGCAGGTCACATGACAGTTGTACACAATGGATGGCTTCCTTTCATGCCATCCATTGCGTAAAATTGTGTTGCTAGCTGTGATTGGTCAACTTGATAATATGGTACAGACAGGGCCAATCACAGCCCATCTGTACCATATGATTAGCTTTGACCAATCACAGTAAATCACAACAAAACAACCTGAATGAATCAGTTTCATTCAGTAAAATGCTTGCTTATAGCAATGTAATTCACTGCTATGAGCAAACATAATGTGTAAAAATAAAAAATCCAGATCACTTCCCCAGAGTAGTACAATGTTACTATGGTAACATTATATTGCTCTGGTCACAGTGTGTTAAAAAAAAAAAAAGAAGAAAAAAAAGAAGAAAAATTTATAAAAAAAAAAAAAAGGAAAAATAACTTATAACTTTTTTTGTACCGTCACCAGTCAGTCTCCCTGATCATCACCACACTAGTTATATGACACGGTACTGTACTGGTGACAGTATGTGAAAAAATATGTGATTTTTTTTTACATTTCTTCATTTCCCAAAAAATTATGACAAAAAATGACAACTGCAAAAAACCTGCCATGCCTCTGACTAAATACCTTTATTAGACTGTCTACTTTCTAAAAAGGGTTCATTAGGGGGATATCTGTACTGTCCTGACATTTTCAGGCCACAGGAAATGAGATAGGCTGTCAGTACATCAGGATTGATCAGTTTTCAGATATAAACCATAGTTCGTGAACTCTATAATGTTCCTACAGACTAATTATTAAACACTGATTTGGGTTATTTTCACTAAAGAAATGTAGCAGAATTTTGGCCTAAATTTATAAGGAACAATTATTTATTTTCAAAAATACATAACAGAAACGAAAAAAAACGCATTTTGTTTTTTTTCAAAATTTTCTGTCTTTTTTCGCTTATTTAGCAAAAAATAAAAACCCCAGTGGTGATTAAATACCGTCAAAAGAAAGCTCTGGTTGTGTGAACAAAATGATAAAAACTTAGTTTGGGTACAGTGTTGCATGACCGCACAATTGTCATTCAAAGTGTGAAAGCGCTAATAGCTCAAAATTTTCCTGGGCAGGAAGGGGGCAAAAGTCCCCACTATTAAAGTAGTTAAAAGACAACAAATATTTTTTTTTTTTTACGTAGCTATTAACAGAAATCTATTTAGTGACACATTACCTTTCCAAAAAGTCATGTGACTGCTCTTAACTTGAAGATGAATCATTTACAAGACAGGACTAACCTGTGAGGGTGTTTCTACCCCTTGAAACTTGGTGCTGACTGATGTATCTGTCCTGCGTTCACCAAAATAATCCAGACTTTCCTAAACAAAATAATAAAAAAAAGACAAGACTCATTACTTCTTCATTTAACAAACTGTTCAGATCTCGGGAATTGCACTGTCAGGTGTACCCAAGCTACATTACATTAAAAGCTTACATTGTAGCAAACAGCTATTCTACACACATTAAATATACCGGTATATACAGTATATGTATAAAAAAAAAATATATATAAGCTGTTTTACCTGCCAAAGGATTTTTCTCTTCATCTAGTCCTGTGATTTACACAGTTCTGACACACAGCATAGCCCTAGCTGTCAGGGGAAGGGTCCTGATCTCTCTCTGCTGCATTTTCATTTTTACAGGTCTTCTCCCCACCCTGTGACACTGACTGGACAGTGAAAGGAGATGCAGCACACTAATAAACTCATCTCTGTCTCCCTGCCCTTTCCTCTTTTCTACATTCTCCATTTTCTATTTGTAGGCAGGTGCAGTCTGTTTTCTCCACCGCAAGTAGCGCTTGACCGCAGCGGCAGTTGGAAAAGGGCAAGGATCCACGTCTGTCAGGGACAGTGCTAGAAATAGGGAGAGGTTCCAGAGGAGTAGGGACACTGCAGGGACCACATCTACCTTCCAGGAAGCCTTCCCTTTTGGCTGCGGACCAGCCAGGCTGCATTCCAGTACTGAAGTCAGACGCTGTTGGCATCTTCCAATTGTGCATCTTGTGGATCCACGACTGTCTCAGTTGCAATTGGCTCCAGTCAGGTGTGTTTCCGTGCTAGGCCTGTTGTACTTGCTGAACAGTTCTACAATATATTGTTACTGCTAAGTTCAGACCCTGTGTGTTTTCTATCCACCGCACAATGCTGCACCTACCCCACATGCTTCTGTATCCCCCTCTCTGAGCTTGAAACACTTTAGGCTATCTCTGTACTGTGAAACTGATAAATTCGGCTACTGAAGCTGTTGAATTACAGGATCTATTTCTACTATTGTGACTGAGGAGCATTCTCTGATTGGACGAGGTGGAGTACAACCAGAGAACGATTTGTATTCTTTGAAAATATACAAGGCTTTCTCTGAATGGCAGCAGTGTCTATAGTAGTGGTGATTTCTACAGTGATCTGCTGCTTACACAGGCTTCAGTCAAATATGAGATATGTGTAGTTACATTGGTCCAAGCCTGACCATTGTAACTATGCTATGATTTTGTACCTGAACTTCACCTTAAGGGCTATCACCTTAGGTGGCACAATAGCTATTGATCTTGCATAGGTAGCGCCATAACAGCAGGATGGGTAGGAAAAGACCAACAGGTGGCTATTTACCAGTACTCACAGGACCGATGAATCAAAGAATCAATTTCTTATAGAAAACATTTCTTGACAGTGAAACCCTTACTAACTAATCAGGTTTCAACTATCAACTACTAAAGGAGGGGGCAGGGTGTGACTTTAATGGTACCAATGACCATGAAAGAAATTTCTAAAAAAATATTAAGTTTATTGACAACGTTTCAAAGTTACCATACATCAATAAATAAGTAACAACCAAATGCATCAATGGTTATCTGCATCATATATGTGTTCCATCCATCAAGATGTCTTTCAGATGGCAACTTGAAAACCTCAACGCATTTCCACTCATAAAGAGTCTTCATCAGGAGGAAAGCGGTATATTCCAAAGATGCATTGATAAAAACAAATAGATGGATGCAAGTCACAAAAAAGAGACCCCAGAGGTAAAACCAGGTAAGAAGCATGGGAGAATAGCCCAACCACCTCCTCAAAAACTATGAGGGGATAGGAGGTGACCTGGTACACATAATAAACAGAATTAAGGGCTCATGGGATCATCCCGATGTTACCAAACAGACCCACAGCAGGGACAGCACAGTGCCATCTGAAAGACATCTTGATGGATAGAACACATACATGATGCAGATAACCATTGATGCATTTGTTTGTTATTTATTCATTTACGGTATGTATGGTAACTTTTAAACTTTGTCAATAAAGTTAAACGTTTTTTAGAAATTTCTTTCATGGTCATTGGTACCGTTTCAGTCCCACCCTGTGCCCTCTTTTAGGAATCTACATTTCAATAGGAATGAGGTACCATGTGTGACCTTGGTTGGGATTTGGCATCAAGTTTATCATGTTTCAACTATCGTTTATGCAGTCCCAGTTTGAAAATAAAAAAGATTTGGATGGGCCAAGGCATGTGTCAAAAGACGTGTTTACATTTCTGCCAAAGTATTAGCAATCACTTTGCAAATCATTACTTATTAAGGCTGCAAGAGTCTTTTAGGTAGATGTTAGCTGCATGTAAGCAATGGAGTATATCTGCAATTGTTATATTTTAGCTAAGGGTTATACTTTTATTAGTTCTTCATAAGTTCAATCATTTACACTTAAGACCATTACCTTTGCACTCTCAAACTGGTCACAGTCAACAAGATAGGTGCAAACCATCGTTCCAGTTCTGCCTAAAGCACAAATCATATAAAAATTTCAATAATACAACATAATAAGGTGGTAGTCAAACATATTTTCTGTTGTTCCTTATTCCTTTTCCACATGTCCCATCGCAGTTAATTACAGAATCAAATATTCATACCTTTGCCCCCTTTACAGTGAATGGCGATCACATTTTTGGGATCTTCCGCCATCCAGGTACGTACACTCGCTGTAAACTTAAGCATGTCCCTAGGGAGTAAAAATAACATATTCATATGACATCACAATTTCATGAAATGCTTTACAATGAACACAGGACTAAATGTATTAATCTCTTTGCCATATTAGCATTACATGTTACTATCCATACTGCAGTCATACAGATCCTGGGGTCAATTTGATCAAAAACCACCAGTATACTTTTGGATTGTAGAAGAATCCTAGCACTGTAAGGCCATTTTGCAGGTATTTGGAATAATACAAAGACTTTTTGAGAGGATGTCACGAGCAATGGCAAAAGGAGATAAGAGCTTGAAGCTTATGAGCCACTGGATGAGGAGCATTGCTAGAGAATGAAAGGTACTTACGCCAGAGCTGGGACATTGTGATCATCTATGAACACTCGCTCCACTCTGTAATGGAAGTATTTGGGATCATATCCCTTTTCACCTGTAAGGATTTACATTATTTTAGTAAAAATCCTCTTAACTACTAGCAATTGTCACACCCATACCATGCAAACTAACAGGTCCACTTTACAGGAGGGAAATATAATTTTGCAATTAGATAGTGTTCCCCTATACTTTATCAGTACCAAGAAATATACAGTATCTCACAAAAGTGATTACACCCCTCACATTTTTGTAAATATTTTATATCTTTTCATGTGACAACACAAAAGAAATGACGCTTTGCTACAATGTAAAGTAGTGAGTGTATAGCTTGTATAACAGTGTAAATTTCCTCCCCCCCTCAAAATAACTCAACACACAGCCATTAATGTCTAAACTGCTGGCAACAAAAGTGAGTACACCCCTAAGTAAAAATTTCCAAATTGGGCCCAAAGTGTCAATATTTTGTGTGGCCACTATTATTTTCCAACACTGCCTTAACCCTCTTGGGCATGGAGTTCACCAGAGCTTCACAGGTTGCCACTGGAGTCCTCTTCCACTCCTCCATGACGACATCACTAAGCTGGTGGATGTTAGAGACTTTGCGCTCCTTCACCTTCCATTTGAGGATGCCCCACAGATGCTCAATAGGGTTTAGGTCTGGAGACATGCTTGGCCAGTCCATTACCTTTACCCTCAGCTTCTTTAGCAAGGCAGTGGTCGCCTTGGAGGTGTGTTTGGGGTCGTTATCATGTTGGAAAACTGCCCTGCGGCCCAGTATCTGAAGGGAGGGGTTCATGCTCTGCTTCAGTATGTGACATTACATATTGGCCTTCATGGTTCCTCAATGAACTGTAGCCCCCCAGTCCCGGCAGCACTCATGCAGCCCCAGACCATGACACTCCCACCACCATGCTTGACTGTAGGCAAGACACAATTGTCTTTGTACTCATCACCTGGTTGCCGCCACACACTCTTGACACCATCTGAACCAAATAAGTTTATCTTGGTCTCATCGGACCACAGGACATGGTTCCAGTAATCCATGTCCTTAGTCTGCTTGTCTTCAGCAAACTGTTTGCAGGCTTTCTTGTGCATCATCCTTAGAAGAGGCTTCATTCTGGGACGACAGCCATGCAGAACAATTTCATGCAGTGTGCAGCGTATGGTCTGAGCAGGCTGACCCCACACCCCTTCAACCTCTGCAGCAATGCTGGCAGCACTCGTACGTCTATTTCCCAAAGACAACCTCTGGATTTGATGCTGAGTACGTGCACTTAACTTCTTTGGTCGACCATGATGAGGCCTGTTCTGAGTGGAACCTTTCCTGTTAAACCTCTGTATGGTCTTGGCCACCATGCTGCAGCTCAGTTTCAGGGTTTTGGCAATCTTCTTATAGCCTAGGCCATCTTTATGTAGAGCAACAATTTTTTTTTGTTCAGATCCTCAGAGAGTTCTTTGTCATGAGGTGTCATATTGAACTTCCAGTGACCAGTGTGAGAGAGTGAGAGCGATAACACCAAATTTAACACACCTGCTTCCCATTCACACCTGAGACCTTGTAACACTAACAAGTCACATGACACCGGGAAGGGAAAATGGCTAATTGGGCCCAATTTGGACATTTTCACTTAGGAGTGTACTCACTTTTGTTGCCAGCGGTTTAGGTAATTATTGGCTGTGTGTTGAGTTATTTTGAGTGGACAGCAAATTTACACTGTTATACAAGCTGTACACTCACTACTTTACATTGTAGCAAAGTGTCAATTCCTCAGTTTTGTCACATGAAAAGATATAATAAAATATTTACAAAAATGTGAGGTGTACTGTGAGGTGTACTCACTTTTGTGAGATACTGTATGTGCTCTTGTCACAGCTACCTATACAGCATCTGCATGCAGTTTAACACATGTCCAATACGAGACACTCCCAAGTTGCCCATGGGACACAAAGTACCAGTGTCTCTACAAAACAGTGTATGTGTCCCCTGGGACATTAAGAGACAGTAGCTCTAGTTTAAAAATGTCACAAAGCTTTATTTAAAATCATCATTAAAACAAATTGAAAAAAAAAAACAGGCTGGTATTGAGTACATGCTTGATGCAAACGTTAGGTACACCCACAAACAGCCCCATCCCAGGAGGAAATGACAGTAGTATATCATGCATTAAAATTCTCAGATGGAGCAAACAGACACCCCAACGTGGTTCAAGGACAGTCTTTTCCCCTATTTCTCAGGGATGTATATAGAATCTTGGGTAACCACTGTACCAAAACAAGCTTGACCAGCCAGAAATATATATAAAAACATACATGAACCACAAGTCACCACTGAAATATCCCACCATACAGCGAGTAGCATATGAATCCAACATGTGCCAAACATGAATCAACGGAGGCCACAAAAGAAGCCCAGACTGTCATTACATATAAGTGATCCCTCACTAAGTGCCCATGATGTGTGAAAAAAACATCTTTGTCACACAAAATTAGCATGTGGTGAGGGATCTTGTCTATATAACTGGCCACCCAGGCCTCTTTTGTGGCCATTGTGGATTCATGTTTCGCCCATGGTGGGTTCCATATGCTACCCGCTGTATGGTGAGATATTTTAGCACACTGGAATATTGCATGCTTGAAGGTTTCTTCCTTTACTGATCTTTAAAGCTTCAATGACCCAAAACAGTGAGGATTTTAACAGAGATTGTTGTTGCTTCTCTGACATTGGATTGGCATTTTAGATGGGCAGTTCAACTATAAATGCAGCTTCCTGAAATTATTTTTTAATAGCAGACACCAGTGCGCATGTGCAAGGTTTTTCTTATGTTCATATTAAAGTGGTTGTAAACCTTTGAAATGAAAAATGAACAAAGCATATCCCTCTATAGTGTGTACTAGCCTCAGTCCAAAGCACCTAGTGTAGTTCCTATCCTCCCTCTACTATCTGCATGAATCACTTTTGACATTCTAACTCGACACCAAGCAATCTTGGTAAATGCCCCCCCCCCCCCCCCAGCATACAGCAGGTGATAGACAGCTTTAGCTGGGCATGTTTCCCTATTAAACTATGTAGAGGGGTGTGTGTCCATTCCCTCCACTCAGGTCTCAGATTACACTGAGCTCCCCTCTCTATGCTGTGCAGTGTGTGATGACAGATCCCAGCCTTCTACAGCTGAGAAAATCCCTTGATTTGTGTGTTTTAGGAGGCTGTAGAGAAGAGTGTGTCGCAGGTAAACAGGTACACCATGGGGGTGATTTACTAAAGGCAAATCCACTTTTCACTACAAGTGTATTGCAAGTGCACTTGAAAGTGCACTTGGAAGTGCAGTTGCTGTAAATCTGAGGGGAAGCTCTGAAATGAGGGGAAGCTCTGCTGATTTTATTATCCAATCATGTAGAAGCAAAAATGCTGTTTTTTTATTTTCCTTGCATGTCCCCCTCAGACCTACAGGGACTGCACTTCTATATGCACTTTCAAGTGCACTTGGAGTGCAAAGTGGATTTGCCCTTAGTAAATAAACCCGCATACGTAGAAGGATTTGTTTTATCTCTGTGTATCATCTGAGGCTAGACACTTCAGTGGATATATGTGAGGGTTTACATCCACTATAAGGAAAATACACTGCTATCAAAAACACTTTTCTGGCAAGCATGCTAATATGAGAGACGTTTCTATATACCCCTTTTAATTTGCATATTGAGAAATACTTACTGCACAGATTGTAGACCTTGTAGTGATCTTTATGCTTAGAATCCAAAAATCTTGCAACCTCCTTCAAATAAAGTAAAAAAGAAAAATAACTACAATCATAATATAAGGATAAAACACAAATCTATTCATATAAGTGTCAGAAAGAAAGTAAGATGGCATGGCAAAATGCATGTATTTATCTATAAAGTACAAAGTGCATCAGCACCATGATTGATAAACTGCATTGTCACTTCACTCCTTCCCCACTGTCTGAGCAACTTCATTCAGGTAAATATCATACAAAACTACTGAAATTAATGTTGTTGTAACAAGAAAATACGCAGTACAGCCATCTGTTGGCTTTTTACTCTTGGGGATTGTAAAATGACATATATTAGCAAAATCAATAGGTATAATATGTTACAAGAAATGACTTCTTTCATCTATTCAGCTCAAGCAGATATGATGGCTCTTCCAGAAAGCAAGACTTTAGACAACAATACAGTATATTTTTATATGATTGATGATATATTAAAGGGGTTGTAACCCCTCGTGTTTTTTCACCTTAATGCATCCTATGCATTAAGGTGAAAAAACTTCTGGCAGTCACCGGCTCCCTAGCCCCCCGGTTTTACTTACCTGAGCCCCTTCATTCTCTCGGCGGAGATGCTCTCTCCCTCTCTGCACAGGGTCCCGGCTCTTGATTGGATAGAATGAGAGCAGTGCAGCCATTGGCTCCCGCTGCTGTTAATCAAAGCCAATGACACGGGGGCAGGTCGGAGTACTGCTATCTGTGTGAATACACGCAGAAGCAGGACTTGGGGGCGCGCCCGCATGGAGGTCCACCAAGGAGAGCACTTCTACGAGGTGGACACCCGATGCGGGGAAGAGCCACCAGCGCCGCAGAGGGACCCCAGAAGAGGATGATCAGGGCCACTCTGTGCAAAACAAACTGCACAGTGGAGGTAAGTACAGTATAACATGTTTGTTATTTAAAAAAAATAAAAAAGGAGGGTTTACATACTCTTTAACCTCCCTGGCGGTATTCCCGAGTCTGGCTCGGGGTTAAATTTCAGCACCAAAAGTGGTAACCCCGAGCCAGACTCGGGCTGCGTCGCAGTGATCCAGGCAGGAGTTACTTACCTTGTCCCCTGGATCCTGCGATGCCTCCCCGCTGTGTGATTGAGCCGTCATCTCGCTCGATTCACACAGTGCCGAATGCCGCCGAGCTCCGTTCCCTGCGACGTTACGACGCACGGGGACGGAGATCGGCGCCAAATTCAAAAAAGTTAAAACACAGTACACATACAGTACACTGTAATCTTACAGATTACAGTACTGTATGTAATAATTACACACCCCCATTGTCCCTAGTGGTCTGCCCAGTGTCCTGCATGCACTTTTATATAATAAAAACTTTTTTTTCTGCCTGGAATTTGGAGATTGTTCATAGCAACCAAAAAGTGTCCCTTTATGTCAAAAGTGGTTTTAGACCAGCTAAAAAACAGCGATAATAAATTAGAATCACTCGCAGAATTAAGTGATAGTGATTTGTGGGGAAATCCGTCATCAAACACTGAAAAACACTTTTATTATTATTATTTGTTATAATTATTTTATAGTTATTTATTTTATTATAATGTATAATTTTGTTTTTTGAACTTTATCATACCCGGGATGTCTACTAGACTCTTGTTTGGACAGATTTAAGTGAGTTATTCCTAAGAATTACAGGCCTGCAATATAAAACACCAAATTTCCATGCAGAATAATGGTACCCGCTTTCAACACCTAAAATCTGACAGAATCATACCGCCAGGGAGGTTAAAGTATAACTAAAGGCCAAAGTTTTTTTTTTGTTGTGGACAGAGTGTAGATGGATTAGAACACTTATTAGGGTTTTCATTAATGTCTGTGCCCCCGTTAGGGAGATTCATCCTCTCCATTTGTCCTGTTCAGTGGCGGAACTATAGGGGTCGCTGCAGTTGCACTTGAGACTGGGCCCTGCCAATCTGCCACTGTGGGGGGTCCCCAAGACCCAGCATCTCCCCCTGCACCTCTGTCTGGCCGGTTAGAATGCAGTGGGGGAGGTGGGAGGCGGTGATCGGCAGCTCTATGGTGCCTGTGGGCGGCAGGATCTCCCTGGGGCTTGTAGTTCTCTCTTCCAGAGTGTCAGTGCATACAGTGGAGAGGATAGGGGAGGGGCCTGTGACCCGGGCAGGTATCAGTTTCACTTTCAGTGTACAAGTGAGTCGCTATGCTTGTACACTGTTGCTGATACATGCCCGGGTCAGAGGCCCCTCCCCTCTCCTCTGTATACACTCGGGAGAACAACTACTAGCCCCAGGGAGATTCTTCTGCCTGTGGACACCATAGAGCTGCCGATCGCCGCCTCCCACCTCCACCAGCCAGGTACACGGGGAACCTCTGGAAGGGGGGAGGAGTCAGCTGTCTGAGGACACTAATGTAAGGAAGGGGCCCTCTGGGGACCCTGATGTAAGAGGGGGGCTCTCTGGGGACACTAATGTAAGAGGGGGGCTCTCTGGGGACCCTGATGTAAGGGGGGCTCTCTGGGGACCCTAATATAAGGGGGGCTCTCTGGGGACCCTGATGTAAGGAAGGCTCTCTGGGGACCCTGATGTAAGGAGGGCTGTCTGGGGTAGGGTGACCAGACATCCCTGGTTTCAGGGGACAGTCCCCGGATTTAGGACACTGTCCCCGGTTTTGTCCCCGGTTTTGTCCCCGGATTGGATTTGAACAGGGGCTGGGGCAATTTCAAAAACAGTCAGTGCAGAATTTAAAAAAAAAATATTCTGAATTGCATACCCCCCCCCCACTCCGCCGCACCTACTCGCTTAGGGGAGTGTATTTTTTTCATTATCTGTGCCCCTTTCTGATGATCATGTGCTGGTCAGAGCGGAGGGTCCATTTCTTCAGTTTCAGGTGCATGCCCATTCAGCTCCGCTCGCATCTTCTTATGCCTTGACTCAAGTCCCAGCCAGCCGCCTGCCTGTTTATCTCCTTGCCTACCCTGGTGAAGTGATCTCCCTCCGCTCCCCACCCAGTAGTAGCCGGGGCCCAGAGAGTGAGACGTGAGAGGCTGTGAGGCGGGCGGGGGGCAGCGGCAGTGACGGGCAGAGAGAGGCAGCTGGGATCAGCTGAGGGCGTCCAACAGCAGGAACAGAGGGGATCCGATCGTGGGACTGCCAGCACCTTCAAGGCTTCAATACAGGAGTGCTTTGAGGGTGTCTGTGAATAGACTACATTGCACTGTGTCTGTCTCTCTGGCATCATGAATGGTATCATAACTCACAGGCAGCAGGCACTCTATCATGGCTCTGGCTGGCAGTGTCACAGCGTGTCACATAACATGTCTGCTGGGTGCTGATTTTGGTAACTTATTGGTCATATGTATCAGCACCCAGCAGCCATGTTAAGTGACACACTGTCATACCTCCCAACTTTTCAAATGTCCACTGCGGGACATTTATTCACATTTTTCCCCCTCCCATCAAAGTTGTTGAGCGGAGGGGGGGGGGGGGGAGGCGGTGTGACACTTAAATTTAGTGTCACTGGTGGTTCCCACAAAGTGTCATTAGTGTCCGATTTGTCCACCGCAATATCGCAGTCCCGCTATGAGTCGCTGATCGCCGCCATTACTAGTAAAAAAAAAATGTCCCCGGATTTCATTTAAAAAATCAAAAATCTGGTCACCTTACTCTGGGGACCCTAAGGAGGGCTCTCTGGGGACCCTGATGTAAGGAGGGCTCTCTGGGGACCCTGATGTAAGGAGGGCTCTCTGGGGACCCTGATGTAAGGGGGGGCTCTCTGGGGACCCCGATGTAATGAGGGGGGCTCTGGGGACCCTAATGTAAGTAGGGAGGCTCTCTGGGGACCCTGATGTAAGGGGAGGCTCTCTGGGGACCCTGATGTAAGGGGAGGCTCTCTGGGGACCCTGATGTAGGGGGAGGCTTTCTGGGGACCCTAATGTAGGGGGAGGCTCTCTGGGGACCCTAATGTAGGGGGAGGCTCTCTGGGGACCCTAATGTAAGTGGGGGATCTCTGGGGACCCTAATGTAAGTGGGGGATCCGCACTCAGATATGTAACAATATATATACTGTATATATATATATATATATATATATATATATATACACACACACATACACATGCACGTACAGTATATTATATACATGTGTATGCCCGCCCAAGTGTATGACTTTCTTTACTTCGCTGTTATGGGCTCTAGCCCGAGATCTTTTGTAGACCCAGCAACAACCCTGGTGGGGGCCCTTCATGGTTTCTTGCACTGGGGCCCTGAAGATTCTAGTTATGCCTCTTGTCCTGTTTACCATTATCATTGAAAGTGAAAGAAAATCTCAATTTTTGGGTTATCCCAATTAAGGAAATAGAGGGGAAATCTTCCAATGGGGACACCAATTCTGGTGACCTGGGGGTCCCCACGGGATTCCCTTCATTTGCAGGGATTTCCTCTTACTTCCTGTTCTGGCTATGGGACAGGGAGTTAAGGTAAATCGCTCCAATGGGACACAGATGGCAAAAAAATCTATAACCCTATCTTATAACCCTCCCTTACTCTTTCCAAAATGAATAAAAAAATGTTTTGCCTATAGTTCTACTTTAAAACTGAACTAAAGGCAAACAGCTAAATACACAAAGAAAATAAGCATTTTTTACCTGCCAAAGAATTAGTATTTCTGTCTTTCCAGTCCTGAGATTTGCACAGCCTCATCACCCATCACAGCCAGATGGATGACACCACATAGGGCCATATCACATGGGTGATTATACTGCTGGCAACACAACCCCAACAGCAGACTCATCCAGACAGCCTTCCACTTACCTCTATGGAATTTCTTCCTTGTTGACCAGGAAGGTTGCCAAATCCTCCTCACTAGTAAGAGGGCAGTGGAGGAGAGTCCTCTTGTTGGCTTTATTAGAGAGGAAGCAATTCTATGGAATAGGTGACCCTTACAGTTACGGAATACAGTGGTGTATTTTTTGGTGTCCTTTCTCTATATATCTGCAGGCAGCACACCTGATTGGCTCTTAGTCTTTCCCCTACCTCTCCCAGTCTGAGTGCTGCTGTACAGGGGATTGCAAGAGGCTGAAATGAAGTAAAATCCAGGGACCTATACTTGTTGCATTTGAAAAATAGATATAACAACTTATTAATAAATAGAGAGATGCATTACAGGAGTCTTTCACAGCTGACTGCCCACCGCGCATGCGTGAGCCATGCTGCACCCCGTGATTGGTCCAGCAGTCTCCTGGGACTTGTCGCAAGGGGCTGCGGGGGGGGGGGGGGAATGAGGGTGGTTGAACTTCCGCTCAGATTGCTGCAGCGATCTGACCGGAAGTTGGAGCAGGTACCTGTCAAAATCAGGTACCCACTCCCCCCAAAAACACCAATCACAAATATTGGAGATTAGGGGGAGGAGAAGTGAAAGCGAAACTTCCTTTTTTGGGTGAAGTTCCATTTTAACTGCAATTGAGTGCAAGTTTAATATATTGCAATCCCCTGCACAGCAGAGCCCAGAGATGGGAAGGGAGAAGCAGCACAAACAGCCAGTCACTTGTGCTGCAGCACTCATGTACTAACAAGGGAAAACTTGGTAAAAGGAGAGAATAAACTAAAATGAGCTCATCTGTAAGCTCCTTTTCTTTTCACTGTCCAGTCACAGGCAGGGAAAGGGACAAAAGTGTTAAGCCTCGTACACATGGCCGGTTTTCTCGGCAAGAAAACTGCTGGGAGAGCTTTTTGCCGAGAAAACCGGCCGTGTGTATGGTTTCTCGTCTGGAAAACTGCCGGGAATCTCGACGAGAAAAATAGAGAACCTGCTCTCAATTTTCTCCTCGGGATTCTCGTCGGCCTGTTTCCAGACGAAAACCGTGCGTGTGTACGAGGCTTGTATGCTTACCTGTCCTCCGGTAAGCCCGCGCATGCTCGATGAGACTTTGACGCATGCGCTGTAGCTTACAAGGGTAGTGTAGGGTGAAGCAAGATGGCGGCGATGGCATCGAATGCGACGAGCGCATGCTCGTCATAGTCGATGACGTCACCGCGTTCTTGCCATTCAAAAGAACGGCGGTTCTTTTGAATGTGCGTGTGTACACACGGTTTGGTAAGAAAAGCTTGCCAGGAATCCCGTTAGGTAAAACAACGTTTTTTTCCTGACGGGATTCTCACCCGTGTGTACAGGGCTTAAGCGATAGCAAAATTAGGTGTCCTCCCTTGCCAGACAGAGCTGGGATCTGCAGTGCTGATTAAACCTCAGGAATGGATGGACAGAAATATAAATACAAATGTTTTGACAGCCAAAACAACTGTGTTTTATCTGAGTATTTAGCCTGGAGATCGGCTTCAAGTATTACTGTACAGTATAGAATTTTCTCTGAAGCTGTGTCCACAACAATGTACAGGTCATGTAATACAAATCTAAACAGATTTATATCATTCCCCATTTTTGCCAATAAAAGGTACTTTTGCTGTTTATGTCATTGGAGGGATTCCACTCCTTTCCTATTCCAGTGGCCATATAGGAAGAGAATCTCTTCAACTGAAGAACGAACCAATAAAAGCATACAACATTTTAACCAAAGTTTTGCCTGAAAAAAAAAATATGAGCCATATTAGTAACAACTATTATCAACAATGCTCCAGTCAATCAAAGTCAATCAAACTCTCAGGCCTCGTACACACGACCGAGTTTCTCGGCAAGAACCAGCAAGAAACTTGCTGGCAGAGATGTCTTGCCGAGAAATTCGTTCGTGTGTATGGTTTCTCGTCAAGAAAACCGACAAGTAATCTCGACGAGAAAATAGAGAACCTGCTCTCTATTTTCTTGTCGAGATTCTCGTCGGCATGTTTCTCGACGAGAAAAGTGAGTGTGTGTACACTTACCTGTCCTCCCGGAAGCCCGCGCATCTTCGAAATGAATTTGACGCATGCGCGGTAGCTTCCTAGGCATAGGTAGGGTATACCAAGATGGTGGCGACGGCATCGAATGTGACGAGCGCATGCTTGTCGTAGTCGATGACGTCACCGCGTACGCTCCATTCAAAGAACCGCGGGTTCTTTGAATCGAGCGTGTGTACACTCGGCCGGGACAAGTTTCTTGTCCAAGAATCTCGTCGAAAAAAACGACATGTTTTTTTCGACGAGAATCTCGGCCGTGTGTACGAGGCTTCACAGTTAAGTGAATTTTTGACAAATACTTGAAGAATCTAATTGGGTGCTACAAGGAAACATTATTTCAGAATTTGTGGAAATCTGGACATTGGACTCCCCACAGCACCTACCTCTATAGGATTCCTATAAAATGACTGCTTTCCAGAAGATGGGAATGACATTGCAATAATACGATCTGTTAAAAATAAAATAAACATTAATTTATTCATCATATTGGCAATGACTATGCCCATAATACATAGGATTGGCACATTATATTAATCATAATAATTATAATATACACAGTATCTCACAAAAGTGAGTACACCCCTCACATTTTTGTAAATATTTTATTATATCTTTTCATGTGACAACACTGAAGAAATTACACTTTGCAGAGCCGCGATACCCGGAAGACACGCCGAGGCAACATGTCAGCTCCCTCGGCGTGGACCAGGCGAGTTACCGACACCTCGTTCTAAGGTAAGTATTTCATAATGAGCTGGTATGTGGTGCAGACTAGCTCATTATGCCTTTTGCCTTACAGGTGACTAAAAAAAAAAATATTTTTGGGGCTATACAACCGCTTTAAGTGAAAATTTCCAAATTGGGCCCAATTAGCCATTTCCCCTCCCCGGTGTCATGTGACTCGTTAGTGTTACAAGATCTCAGGTGTGAATGGGGAGCAGGTGAGTTAAATTTGGTGTTATCGCTCTCACTCTCTCATACTGGTCACTGGAAGTTCAACATGGCACCTCATGGCAAAGAACTTTCTGAGGATCTGAAAAAAATAATTGTTGTTCTACATAAAGATGGCCTAGGCTATAAGAAGATAGATGGCCTAGGCTATAAGAAGATACTGTGTATATATATATATATATATATATATATATATATACACTATATTGCCAAAAGTATTGGGACACCTGCCTTTACACGCACAGGAACTTTAATTGCATCGCAGTCTTAGTCCGTAGGGTTCAATATTGAGTTGGCCCACCCTTTGCAGCTTCAACTCTTCTGGGAAGGGGTTTAGGAGTGTGTCTATGGGAATTTTTGACCATTCTTCCAAAAGCGCATTTGTGAGGTCAGGCACTGATGTTGGAAGAGAAGGCATGGCTCGCAGCCTCTGCTCTATTTCATCATAAAGGTGTTCTATCGGGTTGAGGTCAGGACTCTGTGCAGGCCAGTCAAGTTCCTCCACCCCAAACTCGCTCATCCATATCTTTATTGACCTTGCTTTGGAGACTCTTTAAATTTAGAGTTAGGGTCTGCAGTATACAGGGAGCCTTAACGGGGCCTGCAGCTTACGCATGTATTTGCAAATGTGTGCAACTAAACCCCTGTTTTTAACTCATACTGTTAGACAGGTTAATTCGGTTGGTTGCTGGCTGGTTGGTAAGTTGAGCACTTTGGTTTTATTTGACATGCGTCTGCCCTTCCAGTGCTCCTTGCTGTGAAGACCAGTTATAGGTAGGGGAAGTGACCTTTTTTTGTATTGTCAGTCATGTTGGAACAGGAAGGGGCCATCCCCAAACTGTTCCCACAAAGTTAGGAGCATGAAATTGGCCAAAATGAATCACCAGATAGATGGATACCGCAGCTGTCCCACTGGCGCTGTTGTTGATTGGCGTGCCTTCCACCGCCGTGGTGAGATGAAACCGGAAGTGGCCAGAAGTGATGTGAATGAGATGCGCCTCGACGTACGTTCCGTCTTACAAAGTCAACAGGAAGCGCTGATCCATGCTAACAGCTTAACAGTGGAGTGGCCCCGATCCTCGACTTCTGGGGTCCCCCGCGGCGCTGGTAGTTCCTCCATGGAATGTATAACCCCCCTAGGAGAAGAGCTCTCCCATGGGTTACCTTGCTGGCACGCTGCCGAGTCCAGCATTTGCGTCCATAGATGCAGAATGCCGGACTCGGTGCCCGCGTCATTGGATTTGATTGACAGCAGCAGGAGCCAATGGCTGCGCTGCTATCAATCTATCCAATCAAGAGCCAAGACAATGGGCAGAGGGGAAGAGTGCGTCTCTGGCGGGGGAATTACAGGACTCAGGTGAGGAAAACGGAGGGGTGGGGGGCCGGTCAGTGACAGAAGTTTTTTCACCTTAATGCATAGGATGCATTAAGGTGAAAAAACATGAGGGTTTATAACCCCTTTAACTGTGTTTCCTGGGAGTGCTTTCTTACTGTGTGGGGGATGGTTTACCTGAAGAAAGATAGAGATCCGTGTTCCTGCTTAGCAGAAACACAAGATCTCTGTCTTTCATATTAGCAGAACAGCGATCTGCCTTGTTTACATAGGTAGACCGCCGTTCTGCCTCTCTCAGAACGATCGTGGGACCCGCTGATTGGCTCCCGCTGTGTCCAATCACAGCGGGAGCGGGGCTCCAGGCGCACGCGTGCGTGTCCCAGAACCGAAGGAAGGAATCACGTACAGGTAAGTGATTTTGCACTTAAGGGCCGCCCTGCCGCAGTATATGTACATGGGGTGGTCCTTAAGCAGTTAAATCTAACTCTAACTATAAATTTTTATACTGTTTTGGATAGACTGGAGAAGGGTTAGAGCCTCTGTAAAGAATTTATTGCCGTCAGTGTCCCTTTGGGTAGACTTGTACTCACTTCCTGTCAGGAAGACACAGGGGCACAAGAAAAACATGCAATATTGTAACAGTTGCTCACTCAACATATCTTGTAATAACAAATTATAACACATTCGATTATTTCTTAATTTAGACAAGTTTTCAATAAAATACGTTCTGTAGGCAAATTTCCTGATTTTACTCAATATAACCAATACCCTTGTTTGAGGGTACATCAGATCTACAGTATATGTGGTATAAAATCGGGCAAATATAACAAGACCATAACAGCATCTATTATCATATATATACAATCCAATAAGCTTTTGGCCACTGATTTCAGATCAGGTTATATAAGTAAAAGCTGGGCTCTACATCATTATTATATATGGTTTGAAGTATTTCAAGTTAGTATAGTCTACACAGGAGGAAGATTTTCCTCTGTAACACAAACCTGTAACGTAGGTGAGATCCAAGTCAAATCCATCTTTCTGATACCGCCGCTTGTTTTCAGAAACCTAGAAAAAGAGATTGTTTTCTTAGTTTACATAGATTGAACATTAAAAAAGTCAACTAGATGCTGATTATTGAAAGGCAGAAGACAGAAAGTGCAGCTGTAAATGAGAAGGTAAGTTGGTGAAAGATCAGAGTTCCTTATCTCTTTACTTGTTTTGGGGTTAGTAACTCAAAGTAGACGTGCCAAAAAATGTGATCGTTTTCGTTTCATTCGTTTTTTTTCTGTGTCCTTCGTTATGATCTCAATTCATAAATTCGTAAATTTGAAAATCCGTTAATTAGAAAATTCCTAAATTCGTAAATTTGAAAATTCCCAAATTCGTAAATTAGAAAATTTGTAAATTAGAAAATTAGAAAATCCAAAAATAAGAAAAAAAAGAAAATTCGAAAGCATAACTAACTAACAATAACTAACTATTAAATTATAGGTATTGGAATTTCCTTTCAAATTTGGCTGTTAGTGAACGTAATAAATACGAATTTATCCGAAGTTACGAATTATCCGAAATAACGAATGCCGCATCTAAACAAATGGAACGGAACGATTTAATAATAAATAATAATAAAACGTTTTTATTACTATTATTATTATTTATTATTATTAATTAGTTATGTTCCATTCGCTTAGATACAGCATTCGTTATTTCGGATATTTCGTAACTTCGGATAAATTCGTATTCGTTACTTTCATAAACAGCCAAATTTTAAAAGAAATTCCAGTACCTACAATTTAATAGTTAGTCATAGTAATTATTAGTTAGTTATCATTTCTGATTTTTGCATTTTCTGATTTTCGAATTTCGGAATGTCCGAATTTACAAATTTTCAAATATTCAAATTTACGAATATTCAGAAAAATTTGTTAAATGGATTTTCGTTAATTTGGATATTTACAAATTAACTAATTTGTCTAAATTTGTTAAAAAAACTAATTCGGAACGAAACAAATTGCACATATCTAACTCAAAGTACTGAAACCAAAGTATTAGCATGATAGCAAGGCAACTAGCGATTTCAGGAGACACATTTCTTTATAACCATTTTTTTAGGGTGCAAAAAAGTATAACTTTCTTGGCTATGGGTACGTGTTGTCACCCTGTTAAAAAAATATTTGGATCTGGCAGGATCAACAGGTAATAAAACTATGTTACACTATGTTATGGACTAGTGACAGACATCATCATACCTGTCATTCTCAAGGAAAGCAGCTATAAAGGTGGGCTGCATGGCAAATAATGCCAAAGTGGGCAAAACCTTTTTATTAACTTACATGGGTTGCTAAAAAATGTCACATGTTGGTAGAGTAACTTTTCCTCATTCTATAGTAACTCTTCTTTTTCATTGCAGGTAAATAATGGATTCCAAGCTGTCATTGAGTTCTTGAAAAAAAAGGGATGTAGGCTGAGCAATGTGCATAGATGAATGATTAGGTTTATCCGCTTGCCGAACGTATAAAGTAAATATACGGTGGCAAAGCGGCTCCCCTAAGCAGGATTACGTACCTGTACATGACCCTGCACTTCCGGGTCTGGGGCGCTGCCAGCAACCCGCTCCTGCTGTGATTGAACACAGTGGAAGCCAATCAGCGGGTCCCACGGACACAATGTCTGTCGGGACCCACCAATCGTTCGGGACACAGGCAGAACGACGGTCTGCTTATGTAAACAAGGCAGATCGCCGTTCTGTGAGAATGGATGGCTGTGCAATGCAGGAACATGGATCTCTGCCTTCCCACAGTAAAAACACCTCCCCACACAGTTAGCAAGCACTCCCTTGGCTGATCACCATTATTAGTGTAGCGGGTGTCAAATTTAGTGGGGTGTATCTGGGCCAGATACATAGATTTTTAGGGATTTATGGACATTTTGGAGTGTGGGAGGTATGAATGGTGTCATGTTCCCTGCGGTCCCTAGGTGGCGCTGTCACCTGGGACCGGGGTTGAACTGCCATTCTAGAGCCGTGCCCTTTGTGTCCTCTCGCGGCAGTAGTGCAGCGGGGCGGGGAACCCGCTGTGCCTGCTGGAAGAGGATATAAAAGGGGGCGGACATCTTGCGCACAAGGTCCATTCCCCAGGCACCTTCGGCCTGGGGGCTGCTGCGGTTCGTCTGTGCCCAGGCGCCCTTGGCCTGGGTGCGTGGAGTCGAGTTCCATCCCAGGCACCTTCAGGGTGAGGTACTTTACAAGGAGGTCTGGGGCCCAGTCCCTGTGAAGCATTCCTAAGGTGCCCCCGGTATTGGGTGCCTGAATCCAGGGCGTAAGGGACCGGAGAGGTGACCTCCCCGAAGAGCCAGTGCAGCATTTTCTGGTGACGGTAGAGGCCTCTGGTGACCGTCCGGATGGATTTCTTCCTCTGACAGGGGTTGTTTGTTCTAAAGGAGGTACTTCATGTTCTCATGGTCTGTGGCAGAGACCCATCTTCCTCGGGTCAGTGGCAGGCCTCATCCAAGGCCTGTGGCAGAGGCCTCAACGTTCACCCAGGTCAGTGGCAGGGACCAAATTCACAGACGGTGGCAGTGACTGTGCGCCAAGCCTGTTTGCACTAAACGGAACAGGAGAAACTCTATTCATTGTGTTGTGCCTGGACCTACTCTTTCCTACACCTTGTCTGTTCTTTTAAAGTTCAACCAGCCTACCTATTGATCAAAGCAATAAAGCACAGTTGGACTTTTTATTGGTGTGGAACTCGTGTTACTGGAAGCTAAGTGTCCCTGTCAGAGACAGTGGCAATCATCCTCCATAGAAGAAGCTGAGGCTCCGGCCTAAAACGCAGACCCGAGGGTAAATGGTTTAGCTCATATCTCTGCATCCTACATCAGAGAGCCGAGCTGGTGGTGTGCATCTTTCCCCCTTCTCCCAGATACCCCTAGATGAGTCATACAGCCATAAAGAGAGAGAGGAGAAGGTGGGGGAAGACCGCTACATATGTAAAAAAAAAAAAAATTAAAAAATCCATAAATCTATCCTATAGTTTGTAGACGTGATAAATTTTGCGCAAGCCAATCAATATACGCTTATTGGGATTTTGTTTACCAAAAACATGTAGCAGAATACATATTGGCCTAAACTGAGGAAGAAATTTGATTGATCTTATAATAAAAACCGAAGAGGTGATCAAATACCACTAAAACAAAGCTCTATTTGTGGGAAAAAATGACATTATTTTATTTGGGTACAGCGTTTCACAACCGCACAATTGTCAGTTAAAGTAACACAGTGCCGTATCGCAAAAAATGGCCTGGTCAGGAGGGGGGGTAAACCTTCCGAAGGGCAAGTGGTTAAGGAAGGGGAAAACCAGCATTTAAGGCAAATGACACAGTGGGAGACCATCAATTGTGAACATTGACTTGAATCGTCAGAGAATGGAACTCGCCATGCTGTTTCTGCTTGGGATCTATTATTTACCGACAGTGAAAAAGAAGGATAGTTACTCCACCAACAGGTGAAATTTGAACGACCTATGTAAGCTATGCCAGCTTTCGCATTATTTTCGGTACCGCCCTTGTACAAGGTACAGTATGCATTAACTCATCAGATTTGAGCCCTCTCTGATTGAACAGCATTTGCACATTATCATGTCTTTGCACTGAATTATTTAACAAGGCCAACAGTGTCTGGGTGATGTCTAATCAAAAGCACACTGCTTTTCTCAACAGTCAGTCAGCAGTAGAGAGCAGACTGAAGTGAAAGCAAGTGGGCATTGGAGAATCATAATCAAGACACATCTGATCCGTTTGTTACCCCACATTTCATATTCCTGATATGTGCCTGCTGTACCATGTACTTGTATGAGAAAGTATCCTGTTCTCTTTGTATTGCTTCCTTTATGAGAAATCCATGGTGTTCCTGCCAGACCCTCTACGTTCCTATTAAAAGCTGACCACACTAAGCAAGAGAACACACAGTGGTCAGTTCTCTAGCTGTGCTGGGAACTCAGCCTGCTCTCCTCCAATGATCAGACTTGTCCTGACATGCCTCCCCTGCACAGTCATTCACCAGGAAGCTGAGTGTGCTGCTGCTTCTCCTCCCCCCAGCTGTTATGCAGCTGAGAATAGAGGGAATGTGATCACCTAAAAAAAATTGAAAAAATGTATTTATAATGTTTTTTTTTTTTTTTTTATATCTATACACAAATGTTTTGCCTTTCAGTTCTATTTTAAACTGAATGGGTTGTTTTACTAGGTGATCGTTTACAATCACTTTAAGATGTGATTATTGAGAGTTTTCTTTACTCTTATGGGTCGGTTCACGCCATAGGGGTTTGGCTGTGCTTGATACTTACCCGGTACAGTCTAAACGCATAGATAGAAAAGGCAATTTACCTTGCTCCCATGAGTTTGTGTGCTGGTTTGGTGTGCACAAAAAAAAAAAAGTAGGATATGCACTACTTTTATGCAGCATGTAGTACACCACGCCACAAACACTGGGGTGAAAAAATATGAATCAGATGTTACTTTGTGTTATAATGCTGCCACTGATGTGAAGAGCCCTAAAACTGAAATGCAAACAACATAAAAAATAAAATAGCAAAATGATGCCGCGTACACACGATCATTATTCACGGCGGTTAAAAAAACGCAGTGAATAATGACATTAAAAACGAGGGAACGGCTTGTTCCCCACACACGGTCTTTTTTCACGTCATTTTTTCTCTTGTCGAGAAAAACGACCGTCTGTGGGCTCCGCGGCAGTGTTTCCCTATGGGAAAACTGCCGCAGAAAAAAATGTTCAGAAAAACGACGAGAAAAAGTAGAGCATGTTCTAATTTTTCTCGTCGTTTTTAATTCCGTTTTTCCCGTCGGGAAAAATGACAAAATGCCCACAGACGATCGTTTTTCTCGTCAAAAGGAAAAAATTTAATTTTTCTCGACGAGAAAAACGGTCGTGTGTACACGGCATTAGGCTTTACGCACTGTCAAGAGAAAACTGTGTAATAAAATATTGTTGAGGGGGCAGGTTCAAACTGCTTCTTTTTTTAGATATAATAATATTAGTGGTGCACAGCAGTTAGAGCATTTGTACTGATAGTTTCAGCTGATTATCAGGTGGTGACATCATTTAATACTGTTATGATGTCAGTGTATCTGAGCCGTTTCAGGCTTCCATCCCACTGGTCATTCTTACCATTCGGCGAGTAACCTTCTCCAGCTGTTTCTTCTGAGATGCCAGGCGAAATATTCTCACCAAAATGAGAATTCTCAAAGCTCGGAAAAAGTTTACCAGTCTAGGAGGAGAATTATTAATTTAGTTAGTACATGTATGTAATGTATAGTTATAATAATATATAATTTCCCTGAAATGCTGATGAGTTAAATGTGGATTCTTTATTATGTATCTATTTCCATGCAGACAGTAATATTATGGAATAAGGCCAAAGGTTGTTTCTTTCATTCTCCGCAATGGTCTTATCCTATCTTTCATTGAACAGCAGATATTACCAATGACCAATTGACTTCCTGTTTTATCTTAGGACATGAAGCAAAGGAAAATCCTTGCAGTGGGGCTAGAAGAACCGGCAATAAAGATCTGGCAGAACTTCATAATACTTCACCACTTTATCCAAAACAAAAACAAAAAAAAGTTAAAGTCTGCGTTAAACTTAAGTGGTCAGCTCTTTTTGAAGGCTTGGCCATCCAAGTGCGAAGTCTATTCTGAGCATTCCAGAGAATCAGTAACTTGGCTGAACTTGAAACTCTTAAAAGGCATAATAGAACTGATCATGCACTTACCACACTTAGGGGTGTATTTGTAAAAAGAAATCACAGCTATTCAACCAGTGAAACTGCTGGTACATTTGCTCTATGTGAATGGGGCAAAATCCAATGCCCCCCTTTAATTTTTTTACACTAGGGATGAGCTGGAACTTCAGCTGGGTTTGGTTCTCCAAGGTTTCAGCCAAACATATCAAAAGTTTGGATGCAAACTGTTTAATTCATACCCTTCCACAGTGATCTCTGCCAGGGATAAGCTTGTTCAAATGCGCTATTTACATATATATATTATACCCCACAACGTTTATTTTATATGCGTAAGAGGGACTCGCCTCTACGCCATGAATTTGCTAAAGAGAATGGTGACTTTCTGCATATGATGTGGTACTGCAGTAGAGTTAGACCTCTTTGGTCGAGTATTACAGCCTTTATTAGGTGTGTATGGGGACCTAGACATCTCTGCCACGTCCAAACAGTTCTTGAGGCTCATGTTATATTACCCTAGGAAATTAATAGCCCTCCACTGGCTTTCCTCTGAACCTTTGCATATAAGCTTGTGGAAAAAATGAATTAACCAAACCTTGCCTCTGTACAAGCTGACATTTGAGGCTAGAGGGCGAATGAGGAAATTTGATAAAATTTGGGGACCCTGGCTAGTATACTGTGGACTCTCTCCTTTTCTTGATAGCGTATTCTTCACCATAGTTCCCTTATTTGTGTATTGCCATGATGGCCAAATCTAATATTTGGCCACCACATGGTTTAAAAAGGGCAGACAGGTTCTGGTTGATGGGTTTTTTCTGGTGCAGGTCCTCCAGTTAAATATGCTTAATAACGTGGATAAGCACAACAATTACCTTTTTTTTCTAGAGGTCGAGCTACTGTATTATTTACAGTTTGCTTATGTGTTAACTGGCATTATGCTATCTGTTCCTTGCCAAGTTTCTGAATGTATTCACTGTAGATACATTTGATCCATTTGTTCCATGTACTTTATTATACTCCTGTTTTTTGCCTATGAGCCATTTTGAATGTGTACTCCTGTATTCAGAATTTTCCTACGTGCATATACTCAATAAAAAAAAGTTTGGATGTAGAATCTGGACAAATGCACCTAGAAAACTGTCTATTCTTGAGTGAGCCTCCCCTGCTTCACATAAAGTGTAAAATTTACATTCTAAAGAAGTACATCAACATGAATGGCTGAACAGCACAGAATGTGCACAGCATGTATGGGCCCTAAATTACACTGCATGTAGTGCCTACATATAAAGAACATTCTTATTTTCATGATACAAACATTTGAAGAACTGATCCATAGAAACAACTATAACAAATATAGTATAAGCATTATGAACAAACACACAAACTGATGCCGTAGACTGATGAAAGGGTAAAGGACCAGCCACCATAATAAAACATGATACCTTAAAAAAGTCCTGCCCACCAAGCATTAATAATAACTATCTGGAATGACTATGTCATACCTTGGAATATTGGTGGCTCCACTGAAATCGGTGAATGCGTAGACCACGGTAACAATCAGCGTGATAACAACAATAGCAGCATCACATATATACAACTTCGAACTAAAGTATTTCCGAAATCTGAAAGAGAAACATTGGAAACAGCAAAATGTTACGTTCAATTCATTTACAGGAATAAGATTCCCAAGTGAGATGAACAAAAGAGAAGTGGACAACAGACGTGCTGACATTGCACACAATACAAAACACGTCCTGATATGTGAGCATGGAGGAAATATGAGAAATGGAAAAGTCACTGTATCTGGGGTTCATCCTTTAAATAATTCAACAACCTTCTGTCCTCTCCCTGATAATAAATGAGGTTATCTCTAATTTCTATCTTTAAATACGCGACTTGTACTGGGAAAAAGTAGTAAATGTATACGCAGAGTTAAACATAGTTTATATATGTGTGTGTACAGAAATAAATATATATATATATATATATATATATATATATCAATTGTATAATATTTTTTATGCACACATAGATATGTACATACTGTTCATCTATTAACATGCATGTATTTTGGTATTATTGGCATCAGCTAGATGCTATTACACTAGAGTTGTCACCTGCTCCCTATTAGCAGGACCATCGCCAGAATCTATGCTAAAGAAAATTATTATAAATGAAATGTAGAATAAAGTGGATAGGACAACAAGCCTGGCAGGAGAGAGGCTGGGGTCCAATGGTTGAGAACCACTGAATAAAACTGCTAAAGTTTAGTGTTTTTTTTTTGTTTACTTAGCCATCTCTGAGCCTTCTTGGAAGAGTTGTTTCTTGTTGGTGGCTTCTTCCAACTTGGTCCTTGTTGAGGAGAAGATCAGACGAAGGATCCTGCAATCTGAGCTTTGCAGCCTTGAATGTCCACTGCTGGAGATCATTCAACTCAATAGCAACAAGTAGGTAAAGTTTATATTGAACCTAAAAGATTAAGCTGTGTGTGCCCACGATAATCAAGATGTCTGAATAGATGCCAGTGGTTCTCCAAAGTTCTAAGGTAAAAACTGGGACATCCCACCCAAGTGCTGCTGCATATACTACACTTGATCTTAGTCAGAGGATGGAGATTTAATTTACTTACGAATACTGCTTTAGTTTACACTAACAGACTCGATCCTTTCCTTTCTTGATGCATTGTACTCTGCCTTGCCATAGTGTTTGCAAACTTTGCTCTGCTTTAGTTAGATTAGATATGCACTGCCTTGATGACAGGTCTGTCACTTACCCTTCCACAAAGATGTGCAGCAGAACATCTATGAGAAAGAAGATGGAAATGCTTAAGGAAATTCCTGATATGATTTTTGATGTCTGAACACTTTTATCCATCACTGACAGATCCACGATGACGAACACAAAATCCACCACGATGAGCAGAACTCCAAACACTCTGAAACATAAATAAAAATACAGTCATAATCCCTCTTTTATTTTCAAACCTGCACAGAACAAATAACAGTTGGATTGTTTCTGGTTGAATGGTTTCTCAGTTTACCAGGGTTGCTTTTATAAAAGAGTAAATACTGTTCACTACACAAAGTGAAAGTGCATGGAGCTTAGTAAATAGGGGACATTTTGTTTTCCTCGACCATCCAATCAGGTGCAAGCAAAAATCATTTTTTTAAATAATTTCCTTACTTACTAAGTTAAGAAAACATTCACTCTACTACTTTAGTAAATAAACCCCAGAGAATAATCCTCTAAGACTTGCCGTAGACAAACAGATGTCTCCCAATAATTATGAAGACGTCTTCCCAACACCAAAAAGTCCAGTGTTTAAAGCGGAGTTCCACCCAAAGGTGGAAGCTCTGCTTATCTGCCTCCTCCCCCCCTCTGGTGCCACATTTGGCACCTTTCGTTTTCGGTGCCTGTTTTTCCTGCTGTGCAGTAGGGAACCGGCTGAGAAGCCAAAAGTCTTCACTGCCGGTTTCCCTTACCACGAATGGCGGTGGCAGCACCCGAAAACCGATGTAAACATCGGCTGGGGTGCCGCCATCGCTGGATTCCAGGACAGGTAAGTGTCCTAATATTAAAAGTCAGCAGCTACAGTATGTTGGGGGTGTGGAACTCCGCTTTTGGGTTATGAACTGTATTGCCTGTAGTAATGAGGTTTACATACTTGGTCTCTTCCTAAATTGATATGTTCACCTTTTTTGTATATCAGTGCTTCTGATCTCCTAAAACTTCTTTTACTCACTTCTGGTGTACATGCAGTCGCTCCAATGTTGGCTGCACATCATTGATTGACTTTCTATTACTGACAACAATTCACCATGCTTGCTCAATTTGGTTTTGCATGACTGCTTGTACTCTCCACCAGAAGTGGATATGAGAGAATGATAATGCAAGATTAAAAGATAGTTGTTACCTCATACCAATAAATTCCTTAAAGTGGAGCTCCACCCACAAGGGGAACATCATTCATTTTGAGTGATCTGTCAATGCAGGAAAATGCAGAAAAACATACATGTAGAATTGTATTCCCCTGCAGTGTACCAAAATGAATAGTATTGCTTTATGGTGCTTTGTGGTGCATTGCGATGCATGTGTATCATTACTGCATTATCTAAGTGCATTAGGGTGTCATTCAGAATGAATCACAATGCAAAAGTGTGATTCACCCCTAAATCTGAGACTAGCAGAAGAGGGTTTTGGCACAGGAGTGTCTAGGCACTCTCGCATACCAGGACATGCTATGCTATTTTTCAAGACTAATTCCAGACAATGGGTGCATTTTCAAGGTACTGCTTAGATACTACTTCTATAAGTTCTCTATAACATACCAAATCTTCACATTTTGATATTAGGTCCACTTTAAGCAGGTTGATAACAACTTTTGAAATTAAATTACGTTAAAATAACTGTTCGAGCCTATATGAGATTTTTTTGTATATTCTGTTTTTATTGATTTTGTATAAAAAAAAGAGAAATAAAATTACATTTATACAGCAAAAGGCTGTGTCAATCAATTAGGTTATATAAAATGGTTGTACATCAGAAATGAACACAGTGAGTAATAAGAATCACATTCGCTTGGGTGTGGGCAGGCATACGGCAAAGAAGATAGCAATGTCTAAATGCTCCCATCCAGGTTGTAGCGCCTTGAATGTACTTAGAAGCATCATTGACACATGAAAAGGGAAAACATAACTTACCGTATATACTCGAGTATAAGCCGACCTGAATATAAGCCGAGGCACCTAATTTTACCACAAAAAACTGGGAAAACGTATTGACTCGAGTATAAGCCTAGAGTGTCCATCTGCATGCCTCACTGTGCCTCACTGTGTCCATGTGCATGCCTCACTGAGTCCATGCCTCACTGTGCCTTACTGTGCCCATGCCTCACTGTGTCCATGCCTTACTGTGCCCATGCCTCACTGTGTCCATGCCTCACTGTGCCCATGCCTCACTGTGCCCATGCCTCACTGTCACTGTGCCCATGCCTCACTGTGTCCATGCCTCAATGAGCCCAATCTCCCTACCTGATCTCCGGCGCTGTGTGACTAGACTGACGTTTAACATGGGAGTCTGTGGAAGGGGTGCCCGGATTTGAAAAATCGGTGCTGCCCGGCCGTAGGTCCTCTGGACAACAAACTTTGTACACTTGTAGATGAAGAGTGGGGCTACATGTGTGCCAAGTTTGGGGTCCAGGGGATCTACGGCTGGCCAGGAACAGGCGCACAAAGTTGAAGATGGACACAGACTCGAGTATAAGCCGAGGGGGGCATTTTCAGCACACAAAAAATGTGCTGGAAAACTCGGCTTATACTCGAGTATATACGGTATATCAAACTTTAGTGATTTGGTTTATATCTGATATTATCATAGAGTACTTTTTGTAACATTAGTTATATTGTTTGGAAGTACCATACTGTGCACAAATGCTTTTCACTGGCTGATCATCAGTATGTAGATTGATCCTCTCGCATTACTAACCTACTAACTGACATATCAACATGGATGTCACACCACTTCCTCAAACTCAATCTTTCTAAAACTGAGCTCATCATTTTCCCTCCAGCCCGTGCCCCTCCCCCTGACTTCTCCATCAAGATCAATAATAAAACCATTAGTCCCTCCCCTCATGCCAAGGTACTAGGTGTAATCCTAGACTATGACCTGTCCTTTCAGCCCCAAATCCAATCACTGTCCAAATCGTCCAGACTTCACCTCCGAAACATCTCCAAAATACGCCCCTTTCTAATCGTTGAGACCACTAAGCAAGTTATTCACTCCCATGTTATCTCTCGCCTTGACTATTGTAACTCCCTCCTCATTGGCCTACCTCTCCGCAAGCTATCCCCTCTTCAGTCTCTCATAAATGCCGCTGCCAGACTCATCCACCTTACCAACCGTTCACTGTCCGCCACTCCTCTCTGCCAATCCCTCCACTGCCTTCCTATTGCCCAACGAATAAAATTCAAAACACTAACATTAACATACAAAGCCATTTACACTTCTGCCCCGAGCTACATCAACAATCTTATCTCCAAATATCACCCAAACCGTCCTCTCTGCTCCTCCCAAGACCTTCTGCTCTCTAGCTACCTTGTCTCCTCCTCCCATGCTCGTCTCCAGGACTTCTCCAGAGCTTCTCACATCCTCTGGAACTCACTACCCCATTCTTCCCAGCTATCTCCTACTCTGTCTTTTAGGCGATCCTTGAGAACTCATCTCTTCAGGGTGGCCTATCCTGCCTCCAGCTAACAACCGAATCTTCTACTCCCCTCATTAGTTCATCCCTCGCAGTCCCTACCTTTTGTTTGACCAGCCCCTCCCTCTTAGATTGTAAGCTCGCAGGAGCAGGGCTCCTCTAACCCTCATGTTTTGAATTGTACTGTTGGTGTACTGTCTCCCTACATTGTAAAGCGCTGCGCAAACTGTTGGCGCTATGTAAATCCTGTATAATAATATTAATACTTTTAGTGGCACCAGCTGTGGTGCTGTTTTTTTCTCTCTTTTTACTCAATGAAGTTGATATATAAAGAATTTGCATAGCCATTTGCCCAGTAAAATTGCATGTACATTCGTACTGTGCGAATGGGGCAAAAAACAACAACAATGTATTGCGCTGGACGGATGTTTTTCATTGATTTTAAATAGAAAATATTGCATAGATGTTACTAAGTATTACAGTAAAATCTTGGTTTAAGAGTAACTTGGTTTGAGAGCGTTTTGCAAGGCAAGCAACATTTAAAAAAAAAATGTACTTGATATACAAGCGATGTCTTGATATACAAGTAGCGTCATGTCACAACTAAGTAGAAAAGAGAAGAGAGGTGCCTCCAAGTGTAGCAATAAGGTTACATTTAATGAAGGTACAACATTTAGCAACATATTGCTACACTTAGAGGTATCTCTCTTCTCTTTTATACTCTGGAGCTCCTGCTGGATTTTGCTTCTAATCCCCTTGTGGAGGCTTCCATTTGTGGATGGACATTTTATGGTTACACAACCTGGTCACATTGCTATAATCTTTTTATATGGACTATAAACTGAAGGACTTATTAATAAATGGTTGTGGAACAAATCATTTGAGTTTCTATTATTTCTTATGGGAAAATTTCCTTTGATATACAAGTGCTTTGGATTACAAGCATGTTTCCGGAACGAATTATGCTTGCAAACCAAGGTTTTACTGTATAGCAAATTCTTGTAATACTTAGCTCCAACTAGTGGCCAATTCAACATTCAGTGATTTACGTTCAAACAGCACTAGATATAGCCTATGTACATTCGCACCAAACAACTGTACATGCACTTTCACTGGATGAATTGCTATGCAAATTCTTTTTACATCAACTCCCTTGTGTTTTATAAAACATGCTGAAGCCATTTATGAGAAACAGATCTCACAACCAGCTCCTGCATACACAAGCTGCCTGTAGAAGAACACATTTATAAAGCTTGTAAAACAATATTGATGTAGCTAATGGACCCGGACAGTTCAGCAATACATTTTCTGGAACACATGGGGGTGCGATATTCACTCGTCTTTTTTTCTCCTGGAGTTAAATAATGTTTTTTTTTTTTTTATGTTAGACGTGTTATATGTGAAATCAAGTGAAAGATAACTGGGCAACAACAATGAGAAATCACTTTCTTTGAAATGTTGTTCTCAAGTACTGCGGCTGCATGTCTACATTTGGTCTGTTTTGTCAACTGAAATGTTTCCCACACTGGGGCAGTGTTGTCTGGTGCAGCTTGAACAGGACGGATGAGCAAAATGAACTTCTTGGAATTTGGCTGATCTGAACTCACTGTCCTCAAAGTCTGCTGTAATTATTTAACATGTACGCAGTCATTTTTATACATTTTTCATCAACCAGACATAAATGTGTACATTTCTATTTTAGTGCAGTTATAGTGTTATCTTTAGCCATTTTTTTCCTGGTCAATAAATTTGTAATATAATTTCATCAAGGTTACATTCAGATAATAAAGAAATGGTAAATCTAGAATTAAAACTGAAAATCTTTAGCTTTTTTTTTATTTAATGTGAAATGGGAAAAATAAACATACTGTATATGATGCATTTTTTTGTTGTTTTTTTTAGTCCTCCTGTAGATTTGTTATTTTTCCACTTCCTTTAACTGGGTGACAATCACATTAGCTGTGCCGTGACACCACACAGTTGTGTTGTGACCCAATAGATAGTCCATTTTGATCCAATGGATTGTGTTGTGACCCATGAAGTCTTATTTTTTTAATATTTTTATTTTATTTTATTTAACACATAAATATTAACATACACAACATCATACATTAACATTGCATTAATTTTAATCTAGTATCCCCCTATCCCAAAGACAAAACAAAACAAAAAAACAAAAACAAAAGAAGACAAATATTTTTATTTATTTGTTTTAAATGTTCCTACCTCCCTCCCCTTAATTACATCCCCCCCCCTTCATCCTCACCATTGCTGGACCTTCACACCCCCCCCAAAAAAAAAAAAAGGGAAGAAGGAGGGACCAGTAAACATTACAATGTTCACTAAACCATCTTCCCCCTTCTATTACATGTGATATAAACCATATCTATTCCATCACCCTCTCACCCATATGTAATTAAGGGGCTATACACCCTACCCACCAAGTATCCCTAATTATTAGTGAGGGAAAAAAAGAGAAAAAAAAAGGGGATTAATATACCTTACGAGGCTTCTAGAGCCATTATGCCCCTTCTATTACACATAATATAAACCTTATTTGTTCCCACCACCCCACACCCAAAAAAAAAAAAAGGGGGGGGAGAGGGAACGGGGGGATGAGGGACTGAAAAGGGGAGGGGAGGAAAAAAAAAAGTAAAATCCTCTTCTCCCAGGGGACTCAACACAGCTCGGTCAGGGGACCCATGAAGTCTTAAGCTGGCCTTTGACAGATCAAAATGTATTCGGCTCAGCAGGGACCGGTAGAATTTTGATCCGTGTATGGCCATCCCTGTTTAACACTCAATTGTGAGATCGACGTATGTTAATTTGCAGTGGAGACCAGTGCTGTAGGATTTGAGGGGGGGCACAGGTGGGCCCCTCCAGCTCCGCAATCACACTATGGGCAGGGCCCTCCGGCAGTCATGGCTCCCCTGGTGCCCGGTGCTGCGGCTTCTGTGTTGACCCAGTCTTCCGTCTCCTGTCCTGATTGGCCAGGGTGGGAAGCCTGAAGCCAATTCACTGGTATCTCAGTGTGGGAGGACAAAATAAAACAGGCCAATTGGGGCCTCGGGCTGTGGTCACATGCTTGTGAGGGGGTGACAGACCTGATAGGGACCTGTTGGTCCGGTTCCATACACAGTGCACGGCTACACAAATCGTACGAGCTAGGGGGGGGGTTCGCCCCTTGTGGACCAGCCGCCACTGTTGAACAGAAAAGCTGGAAAACTTGTGTCAATCAGCGGCTTCAGTTCCGCTGTTAGAATACAATCTTCCAGTGGGGGGATTTCTCCATGTGTGGATGGAGGAATCTGTTAATTTTATTTATTATTCGTTTAGCAACTGGCTGAACATATATATAAAAAAAAAAAACATCTATAGCCAGCTTAAGATAGACAATTAAATTCAAATAGATATATAAGGGTTCACTTACACAATTGCTCTGATAAAACTTTTTGAATAGCATAACAACACACCTCCACAAAAGACATGTGCGATTCGTTTTCGTTACGAATCAAAATTTCGCCAAAATTTTCATTATTCAGAGATTCTGATTTATCCAAATCTCTGAATCACAATAGTAATGAATTTCAACAAATCCAAAATAAATTATAATGAAAATAACAAATTTGTATTCATTTGTTTAATTCAGATGACATAATGCAATAGTTTAGGCCTTTTGTTAATGTTTGAAGCATCAGAAATAACGTACTGACATAACGCATGATCCGAATTGATTTGGATCCATTAGTTGTTATTCTATTTTTTATTTATTTTTGTATTGGGGTTGAACTGGGGAGACCATTTGTTTATTTTTTTGTGCGAGGCCCAACAAATAAAGTCAGTTGGGAATAAGGAAATTTATTCCACTTAATAACATAATGAATGAATATTTATTACCGTATTTATCTGCGTATAAAATCAGGGGGAAATCGTGGGTGCGTGTTATACGCCGATCCCCCGCTAATTGTGAGGAAACGAGCGAGCGGAGCAGAGATACACAAAGCCGAAGTACACTCGCTTTACTCGGCTCCTCTCGCAGTCAAGCCCACCTCCACTGATTGCGAGAGGAGTGAGCGCCGCTGACATACAGAAAGCCGAGTGTACTTCGGCTAGTCTCGGCTCCTCTTGCAGTCCTGCCCCTGACTGTGAGCAGAGCCGAGTCTAGCCGAAGTACACTCGGCTTTCTGTATGTCAGCGGCGCTCGCTCCTCTCCTCTCGCAATCAGTGGAGATGGGCGGGACTGTGAGCAGAGCCGAGTCTAGCCGAAGTACACTCGGCTTTCTGTATCTCGGCTCCACTCGCTCCTCTCTGCTCACAGTCAGCGGAAATCGGCACCAATTTTAAATCAGGGCAATTCTGCAAAGAGACTGGCAAGGCTGCAAAGGCACTGGGCAATGCTGAAAAGGCACTGGGCAAGGCTTCAGATGGACACTGGGCAAGGCTGCAATGATGGACAAGGCTGCAGATGGACACTGATAAGGCTGCATTGATGGGCATTTAAATGTACGTTTTTTTCCTTAAAATTCCCTCCTAAACTTGGGGTGCGTGTTATACGCCGGCGCGTGTTATACGCCGATAAATCCGGTAATTCAGATTTGTTTGTTTTATTCGGATGAGAGCGGCCACGGTAGTCTTTGACTCTTGGATAATCAGCCAATACTTTTTGCATTAATATTTTTCGTTATCATTAAAAGTGCACTACATATAACAAGGAAACATGTTGCAATACATACAGTAAGGTATAAAAGCAAAATTGGATGATTCCTACTTATTGTGTTTGGGTTGGATGGAGGTGGATCCATCAGAATCTCCAAATCATGACATAACATACGTTAGATAGTTAGTCTGGTTGAAAAAAGACACAAGTCTATCTAATTCAACCAATAGAAGATCCAAAATGTATTTTATTCCATTTGTTACTTTAGGATGCAAGCCACTCTAGTTAATATCTTCCAATCAGCTCATTCTATTTTTTTTTTGTGGGTTGGACTAGCAGGGATGACTCAGAGTGCATAGGTAATCTCTCAAAATAATGAATGATTACGTTAAAAAGAATATAGCCAATCTTCCAAAATAACTTTCGAAAATACGAATCGACTCGGAACAACGGATCTACAAAACCAATCTGAATACAGAAAATAAATTCCAAAAATTGATCATTTTAATATAACGATTATGACGAAACAAAATGATTTACTTAAAGTGGAGTTCCACCCATTTAAAAGTCAACAGCTACAAAAAGTGTAATAATCAGACACTCACCTGTCCCACGGTCCAGCGATGCGGGCGCACGTAGCCCCACTCCTCTCTGCGGCGCCGGCATTGTTACTGTGGGCGCCCGGCTGTGGCTACACATCCGGGCACGCAGTACGCATGCGCGAGCCGCACTGCGCGCTGTGATTGACCGGGCAATCTTTTTGGACCTCTGACATGTCCCAGAAGATTGCAGGGAGGGAGGGGGGAGAGGTGATCTTCCTTCCGGCGCCGCTGTGCCAGGGAGGAAGTGGGAGCTGGGTGCCTGTAAATACCGGGTACCCACGCCTCACCCATGAAAATGACATGCCAAATGTGGCATGTCAGGGGGACACCAGCACTTAAAGGGGAAGTTCCATTTTTGGGTGGAACTCCGCTTTAAGGAATGAATCCCAAATGAACTGTAACATTTTTTCCGTTGTGCACATCTCTTCTCCACAATGCACTGCAATGTACAGTAAATACTTTTTTATTTTAAATAATAGCCCATGACTCTTAGAGCCCATTCACACAGGGGCGTCTTTGGATCCGACTCCAAATCGCCCCAGGTCGCCCCTAGTCGCCTCAGGTCGCGCTGGCTGAAGAAATCAATGTAAGTTAATGGAGCCATCCTTATGCACACTACTGCAGTCGCTCCGACTTCAAAAAAGGTCCCTGTACTACTTCAATCCGACTCCTAGGCGACCTGTACCCATTCATTTCAATGGGAGTCGCCTCTCACTGTCTTAATAGGAGCAACTCTCCAGGAAGAAAACATACATTTATCAGGCAAACCTCTCCCTCCCCCCTCCCTCCCACAGAGCTGATTCTTGTTTGAATGGCCACTGGAATGTCTCCTGTCCTGCAGGCAACTTGGGGTTGCCTTGTAAATAGCTCCAGGTCACGCTGTGATTCATTCTCAAGTCGTGTCTGAGTTGCCTCATAAAATCGCGCTGGAAGTCGTGTTGCCCCTGTGTGAATGGGCTCTTACCTTCCTTCCATTGAAAATTGTATCAAATACTTACTGTCATTTTCCTTTCCTGACGCCAATTCATGGCAGCATACATGTGATATAGCCCTGCCCCTATATCATATGTATGCTGCCATTTTGGCATCAGGAAAGTTCTATATCTTCCACCATTGTCTTCAGCAGCTCAGATGAAAGAGCCACAGAATGTGGAAGGGGACACAGGCATCCAACACTTTCCGAAGTGTCGACTTCTAAAGACACCGGTGGAGGCTGCAGCATTGGAATGGAAGTAAAGCAGGAATCACTGGAGGTCAGAGGGGCAAACACGAGTTCTCTGACTGCAGGAGATTTTGGATGCAGTATTTTAAAAGATGACATCACTGCCCCAGTGTATAACGCCTAAAATGTATCCATTTAAAATACCATCACATCTGATAATGTGCCACAAAATACCATCAACAAGAATAGCAGGCACCATCTTCAAGCCATCATAATGAGCAATGAATTGGCATTCTCAAAAATAAAAAATAAATGTAAAAAATCTTCCAAACACTACTAAGGCCATATTAAAGAGGAACTTCGGGGGCGTGGCCAAGATGGCGGACTGACCGGACGTGTTTCCTGAGCTCTCCTGGAGTGTGATCCGTCTAACTCCCTGTACCAGCTAGCTGAGCTTGTTTGCGGAGGTCTGAATGCCTTCTAAGGGCTCAGGGAGTCAGAAGAAGGGGAAAAGGATAAAGTTCCCGCTGTGTCCGCCAGAGGAGGTCTCCCCGCGACCCTGCTCCCTACCTTCTCCTGCGCGCCCGTGCAATATGGCGTCGCAGACGGACCACGAGGCGGACCCTGCTCCGGCTCCCCCTGGCATTCCGGAGATGATGGCCGCAATTAATATATGCCAAACGGCTCTTACCGCCAGCATCGAGAGGGTGCAGATGGATGTGGGCCTCATCCGACAAGACTTTGATAAAATCCGGACCCGAGTGTCGGAGACCGAGCGCCGGGTGGGGGAGGTGGAGGACGCGGTTGCGGGACACGATGCTTCGATCCGGGCCCTGCAATCCAAGGTTAGGGCCCTCGAATACCGCGCAGAGGACGCCGAGAACCGGAGCTGTAGGAATAACCTCCGGATCGTTGGCCTCCCGGAGGGGGTGGAGGGCCGCGCTCCTGCACGCTTCACTGAAGACCTTCTCCGCTCCCTGCTGCCGGCGGCCCAGCTTTCCCCATACTTTGCGGTTGAGAGGGCACATCGTGTCCCTCCTAGACCTGGACCTGAAGGGGCCCCCCCTCGCACCTTTATCCTGAAGTTGCTGAACTTCCGTGATCGGGATGAGCTGCTCCGGGCCTCCCGAGCGGCTGGGGACCTGGCCTACAGAAACGTGAAGCTCCTGATGTTTCCTGACAACACCGTGGAGACCCAGCGACAACGCCGTTCTTTTGATGTGATTAAGGCGGCCCTGAGACGCAAGGGTATTAAATATAGTATCCTTTTCCCGGCCAAGCTCCGCGTGGTAGACGGCGAGACGATCCGATTTTTTACGACACCTAAAGATGCCTCGGCCTGGGTGGAGGGCCTTCCTCCATAGGTGGATTTCCGTGCTGCTGGCTCCCAGGAGGATGGGAGGCCTAAACGAATTCTGCGGACCGGGTAAGGAGTGAGTGTTTGATCCTGGTCCCCTGCGGCTGCTATCCCGCTACTACAGCCCTCTGAAAGCCTTATGCGGAGCTGCGGGTTACACATTGACTGCCTATATGGTACCCTTGCTCACTTCTGGCCCGGGTTTAAATGTTGCCTTAGGGCCCCTGTTTGATTCCATTTTTTACTAACTGAAACTATGAGCCTCCTGTTTGCTGCTGATGATTAAGATACCAGACTTTTGCAACGGACTCTTAAGAATGTGCCCCTCCCTGCCTGGTCAGGAGAATGTTAATGATTCCATCCGTTACTGCATCACTCCAGAGACGCTGGGAAAAGGCTTGTGCTGCCTGCTCTCCCTGATCTCACGATCACTGGAGAGGCTGTACGGTTCCGTACTGGCTACACGACCCCAACTTTAAGTATTAGTTCTTAACCAGGGATGAGCCGAACACCCCCCTGTTCGGTTCGCACCAGAACCTGCGAACAGACAAAATGTTCGTGTAAACTTTAGAACCCTATTAAATACAATGGACTCGAACGTTCGAAATCTAAAGTGTTAATTATAAAGGCTAATATGCAAGTTATTGTCCTAAAAAGTGTTTGGGGACCTGGGTCCTGCCCCAGGGGACATGTATCAATGCAAAAAGAAGTTTTAAAAACGGCCGTTTTTTCGGGAGCAGTGATTTTAATAATGCTTAAAATGAAAAAATAAAAGTGAAATATTCCTTTAAATTTCATACCTGGGGGGTGTGTATGATATGCATGTAAAGTGGCGCATGTTTCCCGTGCTTAGAACTGTCCCTGCAAAAAATGTCATTTTTGAAAGAAAAAAATGCATTTAAAACTGACTCGCGGCTATTAATGAATTGTCAGCTCCCGGCAATACATACAAAAGTCATTGATAAAAAAAAAAAAACGTGGGGGTTCCCCAGAATTCAATTACCAGGCCCTTCAGGTCTGGAATGGATATTAAGGGGAACCCCGCCGCAAATTTAAAAAAAATTGACGTGGGGTTCCCCCAAATATCCATTCCAGGCCCTTCAGATCTGGCATGGATTTTAAGGGGAACTCCACCCCAAATTTCAAAAAAAAAAAATGGCGTGGAGTCCCCCTAAAAATCCATACCAGACCCCTTATCTGAGCATGCAACCTGGCCGGCCGCAGGGGAAAAGGGGGGGACGAGAGAGCGGCCCCCCCTCCCTCCTGAACCGTACCAAGCCACATGCCCTCAACATGGGGAGGATGTCCCCATGTTGATGGGGACAAGGGCCTCATCCCCACAACCCTTGCCCGGTGGTTGTGGGGGTCTGCGGGCAGGGGGCTTATCGGAATCTGGAAGACCCCTTTAACAAAGGGGACCCCCAGATCCCGGCCCCCCCCTATGTGAATTGGTAAGGGGTACATTGTACCCCTACCATTTCACGAAGAAAGCGTAAAAAATGTAAAAAAAAAACCACACAAACACCTTGAAAAAGTCCTTTATTAAAAAAAAAAAAAAAAAACATTCCAGCGGTGAAATCCAGTGTCCCGCGGCGATCCCGATGTCCAGCGCTGTCCTTCATTGGTTGTGCCTGAGCGGACCTGATGGGGAACTCCCTCTCAGTATTTTAAATGTATAGACCCGCCCCTTCTAAAGTTCCCCATCAGGTCCGCTCAGCGGACCAGATGCGGAACATGAGAAGGGGCGGGTCTATACATGTATTACCAAAGTGAGAGCAGTTCCCCATCAGGTCCGCCCCCTCGGTATGTCGGGCCCGCCTACGTCATTGGCTTGAGCGGGGAACTTCCTTCACTATGTAAATTTAAATTACACAGTGAAGGAAGTTCCCCGCTCAAGCCAATGACGTAGGCGGGTCCGACATACCGAGGGGGCGGACCTGATGGGGAACTGCTCTCACTTTGGTAATACATGTATAGACCCGCCCCTTCTCATGTTCCGCATCTGGTCCGCTGAGCGGACCTGATGGGGAACATTAGAAGGGGCGGGTCTATACATTTAAAATACTGAGAGGGAGTTCCCCATCAGGTCCGCTCAGGCACAACCAATGAAGGACAGCGCTGGACATCGGGATCGCCGCGGGACACTGGATTTCACCGCTGGAATGTTTTTTTTTTTTTTTTTTTTAAATAAAGGACTTTTTCAAGGTGTTTGTGTGTTTTTTTAAACATTTTTTTACGCTTTCTTCGTGAAATGGTAGGGGTACAAAGTACCCCTTACCAATTCACATAGGGGGGCGGGATCTGGGGGTCCCCTTTTGTTAAAGGGGTCTTCCAGATTCCGATAAGCCCCCCGCCCGCAGACCCCCACAACCACCGGGCAAGGGCTGTGGGGATGAGGCCCTTGTCCCCATCAACATGGGGACATCCTCCCCATGTTGAGGGCATGTGGCTTGGTACGGTTCAGGAGGGAGGGGGGGCCGCTCTCTCATCCCCCCCTTTTCCCCTGCGGCCGGCCAGGTTGCATGCTCGGATAAGGGGTCTGGTGTGGATTTTTAGGGGGACTCCACGCCATTTTTTTTTAAATTTGGGGTGGAGTTCCCCTTAAAATCGATGCCAGATCTGAAGGGCCTGGAATGGATATTTGGGGGAACCCCACGTCAATTTTGTTTTTAATTTGCGGCGGGGTTCCCCTTAATATCCATTCCAGACCTGAAGGGCCTGGTAATTGAATTCTGGGGAACCCCCACGCTTTTTTTTTTTTTTATCAATGACTTTTGTTTGTATTGCCGGGAGCCGACAATTCATTAATAGCCGCGAGTCAGTTTTAAATGCATTTTTTTCTTTCAAAAATGACATTTTTTGCAGGGACAGTTCTAAGCACGGGAAACATGCGCCACTTTACATGCATATCATACACACCCCCCAGGTACGAAATTTAAAGGAATATTTCACTTTTATTTTTTCATTTTAAGCATTATTAAAATCACTGCTCCCGAAAAAACTGCCGTTTTTAAAACTTTTTTTTGCATTGATACATGTCCCCTGGGGCAGGACCCCGGTCCCCAAACACTTTTTAGGACAATAACTTGCATATAAGCCTTTATAATTAGCACTTTAGATTTCTCCCATAGATTTTTCGAATTTGCCGCGAACACCCCAACCCAATTTGTTCGCTGTTCTGCGAACGGGCGAACAGGCAATGTTCGAGTCGAACATGAGTTCGACTCGAACTCGAAGCTCATCCCTATTCTTAACCTATGGGTTTTTTGGGATACAAATGCTCCTCATTGTTCAGGGGTGCATGGGGTGGGGGGAGGGGGGGGTGGCGGCTGCCGCTGGGGTTTGGCTGGGTTTGTTTTTTATTACTCATACAGTTAGGGTTGGTCTTTTGTCTAAAAAGCTCACTAGTTTATGGTTACTTCTTTGGTATGACACTGTGCTACGATTGCTGCACTCTCCGGACCTGATGGACCCGGGATTGGATAATTCCCTCCCCGGGTGCAGCGTCTCCGACAGAGTCCTTGATACTACTGAGTTTACTGTCATTCCTCGTGCCCCTCATGGCTAAGTGCATGGTGGTATCGTGGAATGTGAGGGGACTTAATTCTGCGGTCAAGCGCTCTTTAGTACTTAACTATCTGAAGAAATTACATCCCCAGGTGTGTATACTCCAGGACACGCACCTGATAGGATCTAGAGTCCTGAGTTTGAAGCGGGCATGGGTCGGCGCACACTATCATGCACCCTACTCTAACTACGCCAGAGGCGTTAGTATCCTGGTACACAGATCCCTGCCCTTTCGGCTCTTGGATGTGAAATTGGATTGGGGGGGCAGATACGTGATTCTGCACGTTCTGATCTCGGACATTCCCTTTGTGTTGGTGGGGGTGTATTTGCTCCCCCCCCGGCCGACCTTGATGTTTTACATACACTTATGCAACTGATTACGTCATATAATGTTGACAATGTACTAATCATTGGTGACTTTAATCTGGTCCCGTTTAGAGATCTGGACAGACTTCACGCCTCTGGTCCCCAGCAACACAGCCTTGCTAATTGGGCGTCCACCTTTCATATGACGGATGTGTGGAGGCATTTACATCCCTCTACTAGAGAATACACCTGTCTCTCTAGCACCTATCGGACCATGTCCCGCATTGACCTGGCATTTGCCTCCTCCGCTCTTCTGCGGAGGGTGGTCAGTGCTGAGATCCTCTCGAGGGGTATCTCAGATCATGCTCCGCTGGCTGTCACTATCCGACTCTCTCAGGTGGAGGGCGTGAGGTTGTGGAGGCTGTCCAGGTACTGGATTATGGACCCTGAGATACAGGAGGAGATGCCAGAGGCACTTTGTACATTCTGGATGAATAATGCTGGCACAGTTAACCCCCCTGTAGAATGGGATGCTTTTAAAACCTGGCTCAGGGGAGACTATATGGCTCGGATTGTGGTGCGTAAGCGGGAGTCTATGCAGTCTCTGAGAGATCTCGAGGACCAGGCTAAATTGCGTGAGGCGGCCTATGCTCGTTCACCTGACTCGGCGCACTATGTGCCCTGGCAAGATAGCCTGAGGAACTTGTCCCTACTTAGAATAGACCTCACCAAAAAGTCCATGCTTGAGAGTTCCCAGAGAGTCTTTGAACATGGGGATAAGAATGGTCGGTTGCTGGCTTGGCTCGCCAGGGGGCAGCAGGCTGTGACCCATGTGGGTAGTTTGAGAGCGCAGGACGGTGGCTTGTTGACATCTCCTGCGGACATTGGTGCCAGATTCCTTGAATATTACCGGGCCTTGTATTCCTCTAGAGTCAGTTATGACTACTCTGAGCTTCTCCACTACCTGGATCGCGTGTCACTCCCCTCTTTAGATGAAGAGAAGGCTGCGCAGCTGGACGCGGATATTTCCCTGGAGGAGGTGCAGGCGGCCCTGCATTCCATGCAGTCCGGGAAGACTCCCGGGCCGGATGGGATTCCAATCGAGTTCTATGCAACGTACGAGGAGCTTTTGGCTCCCAGATTTACTTCGATGCTGCAGCAATTCTATACCCTTGGTTCCCTCCCGGATTCTATGTCTGACGCTATAGTGGTGTTGGTGCCCAAGCCTGGTAAGGACCCAGAAGAGTGTTCCTCCTATAGGCCTATCTCCTTAATAAATGCTGACGCCAAACTCCTCGCAAAAATTTTGGCCATTAGACTTGGCAAGGTGATCGAGGACCTCATACACATTGATCAGACTGGGTTTATGCCGGGTAAGGGCACCGACATCAATATCCGTCGACTGTTCTTGAACCTGGCCACGTCCCATGACAACGGGGGTACTAGAGTCATAGCCTCCCTAGATGCCGAAAAGGCCTTTGATTCCGTAGAGTGGGAATACCTCTGGGTGGTGCTGAGGCGGTTCGGTATCGGGCCTAGATTTCTACAGTGGTTAGGTATGCTTTACAAATCCCCAAGAGCTAGGATCAGGGTGAATGATTTCCTGTCGGATTACTTTCTCCTCCAGAGGGGGACTCGGCAGGGTTGTCCCCTGTCTCCCAGTCTATTTGCTCTGGCTCTGGAAACCTTAGCAGTCCTGGTCAGGGACTCGGATTGGATAATTGGACTTAGGGTCGGCCCTCTGGAGGAGAAAATATCGCTCTATGCGGATGACACCCTTCTATATCTACAGGATGCTGACTCCACGCTAGCTGCGGCCCTTGAGACCTTTGATGAATTTGGTAAGTATTCAGGGATACGTATTAATTGGACTAAATCTGTCCTGTTCCCCCTAGATGTTGCGGTGGGTGGCATGGCTCCACGGACCGCACTACAGTGGGTTGAGGTTTTCACTTATTTGGGCATTAAGGTCTCTAGGGACCTCAACTCCTTCATCCACCTCAATCTGCTACCAGTGGTCACCCGCCTCAAAGATCACTGTTCCCGCTGGGCCAATCTACCACTCAACCTCTTGGGACGTATTAATGTTCTGAAGATGATGTACTTACCTAGGTTTAATTATATCTTTCGGAACTGTCCGGTGTGGATCTCCCCTTCCCTTTTTAAGGAACTTGACGGTTGCATTGGTTCTTTTCTGTGGCGAGGCTCCTCTCCCCGCATGGCTAGAGCGACCCTTCAGCTGCCCGTCAGCTGTGGGGGTTTGGCCCTTCCAAATCTGAGGGTGTACTACTGGGCGGCTGTATTGGTCACCGTGCGATGGTGGTTCGAGCAGTCCAGGACCAATGCGGCTGTCTGTTTGGAGGCAGCGATAGTGGGTTCTCTTACTGAACTTAGTAACCTGGTCTACAGGGGTGCCTCGGCGTACCCCTCCTTACCTGCTCCGTCTAGGACTACGTTGCGTGTGTGGGGGTGGCTAGGCGTCGTTTCTTATCCCCCAACCAATGGTCCCCCTTCACCCCGTTGTGGGGGAATCCTTGCCTGGCACATTTCCGGTCCATTCCGGATCCGCAGTTGTGGGCCCGGTGTGGTATTAAGTTGATAGGGGATATTGTCTCCAATGGGTCCCTGCTCCCCTTCAGGGTTCTGTCTGACCGGTTTGACTTGCCGCCCTGGATGCTGTTTCGCTACTATCAATTGCGGCATGCATTTCAGGCTCAGTTTCCGACGCCTCCTAGCCTTAGGGCGGATGCAGGGGAGGATTTGCTGGCCCAGGGCTCCCTTGCTAAGCCCCTCTCTGAGCTGTATCTCACGATTATCCGAAAGGTCTCTCCGGCGATGGACTCACTGTGGGGGAAGTGGGTGGGAGATATACCGTCCCTGGACAGGGAATCATGGGAGGAATGTTTTGAGAATAGCTACAAGCTGGTGATATCCTCTAGGGACAAGTTAATACAGACCAAGTTTCTACATAGAGTGTATTTTACTCCTCAGAGGCTGCATAGTATCTTTCCGCAACGCTCTCCGTATTGCCCGAGATGCCGTTCGGCTTCTGGTACATTTATTCATATGTTCTGGTCCTGTCCCAGACTTGCGGAATATTGGTCCGCCGTTTTTGAGTTCATTAATATATGTCTTCACTTGGATCTTCCAGTGTCTGTAGAGTTAGCTCTACTGGGGATACAGGATGATGAACAGAGACCTCGCTGCACTAAACTCCTGCTTTCAATGTTGCTCTTCTATGGCAAAAAATTAATTTTGCTTAAATGGACCTCCAGGGCGCCTCCTACAGTGGGAGCATGGATGGACCTGGTTGATACTGTGTTGCCTTTATACAAACTTACATATATCAATAGAGGGTGTCCTATGAAGTATGATCGTGTGTGGGGCCCGTGGACCAACCCAGTTTAACATTTATCTCCCTGGTATGCACCCTGCTTGGGTCGGTGCGCTCCCCTCCCCCCCTTCTTCCCCCCCCCCCCCTCTGTCCCCCTCCTCCCTTCCCTGCCCTCTCTTTTCCTCTTCCCCCCTCCCTCCCCTGTCTCCCTGCCCCCCCTCCGACCCCCCCCCTTCTTTCCCACTCTCCTCCTCCCTACATCCTCTCAACCTCTCAAATTGGATATTGGTAATTCCTCTTCAGTATGATTCCCTTTTTTTTTTTTACAAACAGCTGTATTATTTTATTTAGTGTACCTTTAGCCTTGTCTCAGATGTTTGGGTACGGTATTTTATACTCCTTGTTTATTCAGATGTTCTCCTCTTTTCCTTTTTTTTTTTTTTTCTTTTGAATAACTGTACCTTGTCATGTACCATTGATTCATCAATAAAGACCAACCTTGTTGTTAAAAAAAAAAGAGGAACTGCGGTCTAATAAAACCATCTTTGCCATTCTGAAGCTTCCCTCCAACCACTTTGCATATTATTTTATATATACTGTGATTCTGTACTTGCCAAATATGCTGCAGAAATCTCCCTCCACTGAGTCTGCCTGCAGCTACTTTTACTGTGGGCAGCTGAAGCTGCTGCCTGTTCACTTCCTGGATTTACACAGACACACCTCCAGCTCTGCAGCTCTCATTGGCCCTCTTATGACTCACCCATCTCCCTTCCTGGCAAACTCTCACGAGAGTGAGAGAGATCTGTGCATGATGTCATAAGCCTAGGCTTTTTTCCAGACAAGAAACAGGAAGTGGGCTGTATAAGGTATTTACTGGCAGAAAAAAATATGTTTTACTATCCAAAGTTAAAACAACAAAGGCAGAAGATTTAATAGCTGGAACGATGAAAAAATGACTGAAGTTCCGCTTTAAGGACAGAATAAAATGTGGCGTGTCATATTTTTCTGTGTTTTGGTAAAACGGTAAGCTGACTCAAAATAAACACATCATGTGACAGTGATTTTTCCAATGCTTATCACAAGTGCACATCTTCCTTTGACAATATATTATTTTAAACCTTTTTTTTAATTATTTGTTTTTATGTCTTGGATGTTGTTCTATAGCTGAAGCCATTGGCAGGAGCCAATTGATGTTATGGAGCCTGCAGGCATACAACCATAGGCGTGCGCAGCCTATTGCATTAGGGTGTGCACCCCAAAGCTCAACACATACTACCGATCACTCATGATGAAAGGGAAGGGGACAGTAAGTTACATATTTACCTGCCCCTTCCCCCACTCATCCTAAAACATCCCCAGCAGCAACAGCTGGTGGGAGAGGAGAGTAGGGAGGCTGGAAGCGCTGCGAGGGGAAGGAGGGGGGGAGACAGGGCAGTAGGGGGAATCTGTGCTGCACAGTGTGATTAGGGTGTGCCTAGGCACATCTGGCACACCCTGTGCGCACGCCTATGCATACAACACTTGTCTACCCAAGCCAGTTTCTTCTAGCCTACTAGTCAGAATCAGGAAACATGTCTGTATAAGCACTACTGGTTTACCCTTCTGCTGCAAGTGAATCTGCAGCTACCAAGCAAAAGTCTTAAAGAGCTTAAGGGCACAATGTTATAAACTGATATTTCACAATATTATTTTACTGGATGGTAGGTATGGTTCGGTGTCCGAAAAATGAGACACAGATACTTGGGGTCTATTTATAGAGACTTTGTTGAGCGAACATCACAGACATTCACACAGTTGTCATAAAAATCCACCCTAATTTAAATAAAATGTTTACTTCCATCTAGTGTCCACAATGCAATATTTTACCCTAATCAAGAACATACCACTAGGTGGAGCTGATGATCATAGGAATGCAATATTTTACCCTAATCAAGAACATACCACTAGGTGGAGCTGATGTTTATAGGAATGCAATATTTTACCCTAATCAAGAACATACCACTAGGTGGAGCTGATGTTTATAGGAATGCAATATTTTACCCTAATCAAGAACATACCACTAGTTGGAGCTGATGATCATAGGAAGTAAACACATTACACAAATTATGGGGATTAGTTGTGATGGCTGTGGGGATACTTGAGACATTAGCACAGTGATTTTTTTTTTTATATAAATAGACCCCTTGGTTTCCCCATGGTAACAAAAATCTGAACAGCTGCTGCAAAGTATGAAACAGCTGCCATTAGTGATTGAGGGTAATTTCTCTGCTTTAAATGGAGTAGGAAAAGGGAGTCTCCACTACTGTCTAGGACCCTGGAATGGAGGTTTCACACACGCCTGGCAGGGCTATGATAGGTTGTGAGGTATTGTTGTTACCAGCTGACCATTTGCTTCTATGCAGAGTACACATGGACCTTGTGTTTTCTCCATAGGAGTATATGGATAAAAAAAGGCAGGGACAATGGTAACCCCTGTCATAGCCTTGCCAGAAATGTGCAAGAGACCTTTCCACCCAACTTCAATAAAAACTCCATGGTTGATCAAGCCCCACTCCAAAAAAACAAAAAAGCAACAAATATGTATTGCCTGGAGTTACTCTTTATCTAATTACAATCACATCTTTCTTACCTGAATCCAAAGGATATTACAAATGGAGCAATAATTTTCCTCAGATTGCTGGAAAATAAAAAAGAAAGGCCATTATTAATATAATTCTTTTTTTTTTCAGCTGTATAACATAATCACATCATGTTTTTTTAACCTAATCTCAAGGGACAGGATACTGCTTGGGTAACATGTAGCAAAGCAAAAATCGTTTTTTTTTATTATTCCGTTTGGCAGGGAGCAGCAATTTTAATAATACTTAAAGAACAAAATAAAAATTCTAATCTCGTATGTTAGCATGTCTGGGGGATGACAATAATCTGTCTACTACAGCAAAATTGACATTTACAAAAAAATGCCATTTAAATGGAAAGTAATTGACAGCTCTCAGCCGCTTACCCCTTGTATAGATGATAATGGGGGACCTCACAAGAAAAATTGCATGGGGTTCCCCCTAAAAATACATACCGACCCCTTATCCTTGATGAGGGTCTGGTATGGATTTTAAAAGGTGGACCCTACAAAAGAAAAAGATAAAAATTTGAGGTCCAAATTAGGCTCGTTTATGAGAATGCCGTCTGGCATGCCAGGAAAAGGGGGAGACTAGCATGCCCCTCTTCCAACCTCCTAAACCATACAAGGCCACTGGAAAAGCACCTTGTCCCCATGTTGATTATAAAGGTCTTTGGACAAGGGGTTATCAGAATCTGTGCCACAAAGCCATATATGGTCAGATGCCCTCGCTGTACCTGCTCCTTACATGGCGAGGAATTTCTGGCCAGCAAATGTATGGGACCGGGATAATGTCATTTGTTGCTAAGGACACGGGCAGTGCCAGCATTTGCTGTTTCCTTAACAACCATTGACAGGAAGCTGTATATAGCAGTGCTAGAAAAATGCTACTATACTGTATACGACTTTATATTTATGAAATGCTGACTATAAGTCTGATGAGTTCTTGGACCAGAAATTATTGTATCCATTGTGTCAGACACTAGAAGACATGTAAAAATATCCCACTGCCATTCAGTGGCCACCATCCAAAGACTTATAACTAGTTACTTGGTAGACAATCCCATGTAAACCAAAAGTCCCAGAATGGGTTCAGATGAAATATTAAAAAGAGAATTCTCTAGCAGTATTAATTATTAGTTGTAAGTTGTGCAGTAGGAAAGTTTTTGAATTATTTTTGCAGTTTATGTGTTTTCACTGTTTCAGTGTCTATTATGCATCTGCGCTGAATTAAGCTCTGTTCTCGGAATAAAGCTAGTGCCTCCCAAAGGTTGACATGTTTCCATTCTTTTCGGGTTGGGTATCCACTAGGGATGAGCGGAACACCCCCCGGTTCGGTTTGCATCCAGAACATGCGAACGGACCAAAAGTTCTCGCAAACTTTCGAACACCGTTAAAGTCTATGGGACTCGAATAAAAGAAATCAAAAGTGCGAATTTTAAAAGCTAATATGCAAGTTATTGTCCTAAAAAGGGTTTGGGGACCCGGGTCCTGCCCCAGGGGACATGTATTAATGCAAAAAAAAGTTTTAAAAACTGCTGTTTTTTCGGGAGCAGTGATTTTAATGATGCTTAACCACTTGCCGACCGCCTCCTGTACTTATACGTCGGCAGAATGGCACGGACAGGCACAATCACGTACCTGTACGTTGCCCTTTAAATGCCTGACGTGTGGTCGCGCGCGCCGCTGCCGGTGTGCTCGCGACCCTGCCGCCTTCCCCATGAGTCAGGCCGCGGGTCCCGCGGACTCGATCGCCGCGGTGACCCCCGCGATCATCTCACGGAGGTATAGAGCGGGGAGATGCTTGTGTAAACAAGCATCTGCCCGCTCTGCCTAGTGACAATGACACGGATCTCCGCTCCGTGTACTTGGAGCGAAGATCAGCGTCATGTGACACACAGCCCATCCCCCCTACAGTAAGAAACACTCAATAGGGAACACTTAACCCCTACAGTGCCACCTAGTGGTTATCCCCTTCACTGCCAGTGTCATTTTCACAGTAATCAGTGCATTTTTATAGCATTGATCGCTGTAAAAATGACAATGGTCCCAAAAATGTGCCAAAAAGTGTCCGATGTGTCCGCCATAATGTCGCAGTCACGATAAAAATCGCTGATCGCCGCCATTACTAGTAAAAAAAAAATTATTCATAAAAATGCCATAAAACTATCCCCGATTTTGTATTTGCTATAATTTTTGCGCAAACCAATCAATAAACGCTTATTGCGATTTTTTTTATCAAAAATATGTAGAAGAATACGTATCGGCCTAAACTGAGGAAAAAAATGTTTTTATATATTTTTTGGGGATATTTATTATAGCAAAAAGTTAAAAATATTGTTTTTTTTTTCAAAATTGACGCTTTATTTTTCCTTATAGCGCAAAAAATAAAAACCGCAGAGGTGATCAAATACCACCAAAAGAAAGCTCTATTTGTGGAAAAAAAAGGACGCCAATTTTGTTTGGGAGCCACGTCGCACGACCGCGCAATTGTCAGTTAAAGTGACGCAGTGCCGAATCGCAAAAAGGGGCCTGGTCCTTTAGCTGCAAAATGGTCCGGGGCTGAAGTGGTTAAAGTGAAAAGATAAAAGTGAAATATTCCTTTAAATATCCCTCCTGGGGGGTGTCTATAGTATACCTGTGAAGTGGCGCGTGTTTCCCATGTTTAGAACTGTCCCTGCACAAAATGACATTCTAAAGGAATAAAAGTCATTTAAAACTGCTTGCGGCTATAATGTAATGTCGGGTCCCGGCAATATGGATGAAAATCATTGAGAAAAACTGCATGGGTACCCCCCTTCCCCCCCAGCCCATTACCAGGCCCTTGTATGGATATTAAGGGGAACCCTCCATCAAATACAAAAAAAAGGCGTGGGCCCCTAGGCCCTATATACTTTGAACAGTACTGTAGGTCTGTTCATAAGTTGAATTTGTTTGTAATTTGGAACAGGTACATTTTGTAAGTGTAGCTCCAGCCAAAAAATCTATTTTTAAGCTTTTTGGATATTCTAGGGAAGGGTTATCATCACCCCTGTAACATTTGTTTTGCTGTCTGTGCCCCTGTTCAGAAGATTTCACCTCACTTTCTGGCCCAATGACAATTGGATTTAGAAAATTTGGGCTTTTTAGGGAAACAAGGATTGGTGATAAAGCATCAGTTGAGACACCTTTTTCCCATATTAACTCTTACAGGAGAGAATTTCCATTCCTAGGGGTAGATTTCCTTTCACTTCCTCTTGTCTCCCTCCCTTTGTAAGTAGGAGTTGTTTGTAAGTCGGATGTTTGAAAGTAGGGGACCGCCTGTATATACGGCCTGCCCTATATACTCTGCTGAAAATTGGGCCTTGGGGGTAGGTGGTACCAGAACACTGTAAGCCCTCACAGTTACTCTTGGTGGGCGCTGGAATTGGCCCTGCTGTGAACTATTATATCAAGAACTGTAATTACATGCCCCTGTTGAACAGGGGCAGAAAAATTGGGCTTTTGGTGGTGGTGCCACAACACTGTAAGTCCTCACAGTTACTCTTGGTGGGCGCTGGAACGGGCCCTGCTGTGAAATATTATTTTAAGGATTGTAATTACATGCCCCTGTTGAACAGGGGCAGAAAAATTGGGCCTTTGGTGGTGGTGGTGGTAAGCTCTCACAGTTACTTTTGGTGGGCGCTGGAACGGGCCCTGCTGTGAAATATTATATCAAGAATTGTAATTACATGACCCTGTTGAACAGGGGCAGAAAATTTGGGCCTTTGGTGGTGGTGGTGCCACAACACTGTAAGCCCTCACAGTTACTCTTGGTGGGCGCAGGAACGGGCCCTGCTGTGAAATATTAGATCAAAATTTTTAATTACATGCCTCTGTTAAACAGGGGCAGAAAAATTGGGAAGAGAACAACAGGAATGGTCTACAGTGAGATCTAGCTGAACACTGTGCACAGGATACAGTACTGAATATACTGCAGCTAACTGAATCAACTGCCTGCAGTATATTAGGAAGAGAACAACAGGAACGGTCTGCAGTGAGATCTAGCTGCACACTGTGCACAGGATACAGTACTGAATATACTGCAGCTAACTGAATCAACTTTCTGCCTGTAGTATATTAGGAAGAGAACAACAGGAATGGTCTGCAGTGAGATCTAGCTGCACACTGTGCACAGGATACAGTACTGAATATACTGCAGCTAACTGAATCAACTGCCTGCCTGTAGTATATTAGGAAGAGAACAACAGGAACGCTCTGCAGTGCGATCTAGCTAAACTGTATATATATATATATATATATATATATATATATATATATTCAAAACAAAGGGACAATGACTCCAGTAGCAATTTGAACGATTTTCTTTACTTCAAAAGAACATAGCATAGCATAGCCACTGTACAGTTCCGAGCATCCCTGCTCTTCCTCAGGCTTACAGACTCAGTGTGAGAGTACAATTCAAAGAAGACTCATTATATCCCAACACCTGAAGGCGTCACCCAACAGGTGTATCCCATCCTGCTAGATCAAGGAGACAATTCAACAGGATAAGTCAAGGTTCCATTAACCCTGTATAGGTTTTAGAACCAAAAAATTCTTTAAATAACCCTCCCACATCAACCAGAAAATATCATACCAAATACAGACATCCATGGCCTACATAGCATGAAATAACAAAACAAAACGATACGATCATTCAAATATGTCGAAAAAGAGGAACGATATTCCGAATGTACATGTGTACTTTTTCCTTTTTTGTTTCACGAACCCGACCAGACATTATTTGGTCACTACAAGAAAAAATACAAAAAAATCTAGAGTCTCAAATAGTTAATGGCATTTACAGAAACAAATACAGGTCATAGTCCCTGTTCATACCACTCGGATACAGGGACTGTAACCTGTTAATCCACCAAACCTCTCGTTGTTTTAATCTCATTATCCGATCACCCCCTCTCTTGTCCCGTGGAATATCTTCCAGGACCATGAATCTTAAGTCTGAGTCCCGATGTCCCTTCTCCAAAAAATGTTTGGAGACAGGCAGACCAGGCTGTTTGTGTCTGATGGTGCTGCGATGCTGAGCAATTCTGTCCTTTATTTTTTGGGTTGTTTCCCCAACGTAAATCATATTACATGGACAAATAAGGATGTATACAACATAAGAGGACTGGCATGTAAAAATTTTTTTTATGATGATCCTATCCCCATTAATGGGATTAATAAGGTGATCACCCTTAGCCATAAGATTGCACTGGATGCAATTTAGACAGGAATAGCACCCTTTCCTTTTCTTTCCCAAGAAGGTGGTCTTTGCTCCCCGTTCTTTAGATCTATATTCTGATCTCACTAGAGAGTCACGTAAAGTCTTATTTCTTCGAAAAGCTTTAATGGGGATCTGCTGAAAAACATCAATCTGCGGGTAAGCATGCTTCAAAAGAGGCCAGTGCTTACTAATAGGGATGAGCTTCGTGTTCGAGTCGAACATACGTTCGACTCGAACATCGGCTGTTCGATCGTTCGACGAAGATCGAACGATTTGGGCCGTTCGCGCCAAATTCGAGTGACGCGAACGGCCCACTATGCACTACGCCATCGCAGTGTCATCCAGGCGCTGTGATTGGCCAAGCATGCACTGTGACCCCGCATGCTTGGCCAATCACAGCGCCGGCAGCGAGGAGAGCAATGATTGGCCACAGGCAGGATGCCTGTGGCCAATTATTGCTGAGGGTGTTTAGTACACGCCCCACACTATAAAAGGCTGCCAGCACGGCGGCCTAGTGTAGTGTGTTCCGGAGCAGGGATAGAGCAGCATAGGCAGGGACAGTGACTGTTATTTCTTTCTTGCTTAACCTGGATTCCTTTAGTTTAGGGAAAGAGAAGGATAGGTAGGGAGAGTGTCAGTGTGTTTTGTGCTTGTGCTATAGTGTGCTTAAAAAAAAACATTTATTCTAGGGACAGAAAACTGTAGGTAGGGACAGTGTCAGTTTCTTTCACTCTGCAAGTCCTTGTTTCCAGGGACCTGGAAGGACAGTGAGTGAATTGTCCTTGTGCTATATTGTGCTTAAAAAAACATTTATTCTAGGGACAGAAAACTGTAGGTAGGGAGAGTGTCAGTTTCTTTCACTCTGCAAGTCCTTGTTTCCAGGGACCTGTAAGGACAGTGAGTGAATTGTCCTTGTGCTATATTGTGATTAAAAAAAACATTTTTTCTAGGGACAGAAAACTGTAGGTAGGGAGAGTGTTTTTTTTCTTTCACTCTGCAAGTCCTTGTTTCCAGGGACCTGGAAGGACAGTGAGTGAATTGTCCTTGTGCTATATTGTGCTTAAAAAAAACATTTTTTCTAGGGACAGAAAACTGTAGGTAGGGAGAGTGTTTTTTTTCTTTCACTCTGCAAGTCCTTGTTTCCAGGGACCTGGAAGGACAGTGAGTGAATTGTCCTTGTGCTATATTGTGCTTAAAAAAAAACATTTTTTCTAGGGACAGAAAACTGTAGGTAGGGAGAGTGTTTTTTTTCTTTCACTCTGCAAGTCCTTGTTTCCAGGGACCTCTAAGGACAGTGAGTGAATTGTCCTTGTGCTATATTGTGCTTAAAAAAAACATTTATTCTAGGGACAGAAAACTGTAGGTAGGGAGAGTGTCAGTTTATTTCACTCTGCAAGTCCTTGTTTCCAGGGACCTGGAAGGACAGTGAGTGAATTGTCCTTGTGCTATATTGTGATTAAAAAAAACATTTTTTCTAGGGACAGAAAACTGTAGGTAGGGAGAGTGTTTTTTTTCTTTCACTCTGCAAGTCCTTGTTTCCAGGGACCTGTAAGGACAGTGAGTGAATTGTCCTTGTGCTATATTGTGATTAAAAAAAACATTTTTTCTAGGGACAGAAAACTGTAGGTAGGGAGAGTGTTTTTTTTCTTTCACTCTGCAAGTCCTTGTTTCCAGGGACCTGTAAGGACAGTGAGTGAATTGTCCTTGTGCTATATTGTGCTTAAAAAAAACATTTATTCTAGGGACAGAAAACTGTAGGTAGGGAGAGTGTCAGTTTATTTCACTCTGCAAGTCCTTGTTTCCAGGGACCTGTAAGGACAGTGAGTGAATTGTCCTTGTGCTATATTGTGATTAAAAAAAACATTTTTTCTAGGGACAGAAAACTGTAGGTAGGGAGAGTGTTTTTTTTCTTTCACTCTGCAAGTCCTTGTTTCCAGGGACCTGGAAGGACAGTGAGTGAATTGTTCTTGTGCTATATTGTGATTAAAAAAAACATTTTTTCTAGGGACAGAAAACTGTAGGTAGGGAGAGTGTTTTTTTTCTTTCACTCTGCAAGTCCTTGTTTCCAGGGACCTGTAAGGACAGTGAGTGAATTGTCCTTGTGCTATATTGTGCTTAAAAAAAACATTTTTTCTAGGGACAGAAAACTGTAGGTAGGGAGAGTGTTTTTTTTCTTTCACTCTGCAAGTCCTTGTTTCCAGGGACCTGTAAGGACAGTGAGTGAATTGTCCTTGTGCTATATTGTGATTAAAAAAAAACATTTTTTCTAGGGACAGAAAACTGTAGGTAGGGAGAGTGTTTTTTTTCTTTCACTCTGCAAGTCCTTGTTTCCAGGGACCTGGAAGGACAGTGAGTGAATTCTCCTTGTGCTATATTGTGCTTAAAAAAAACATTTATTCTAGGGACAGAAAACTGTAGGTAGGGAGAGTGTCAGTTTATTTCACTCTGCAAGTCCTTGTTTCCAGGGACCTGTAAGGACAGTGAGTGAATTGTCCTTGTGCTATATTGTGATTAAAAAAAACATTTTTTCTAGGGACAGAAAACTGTAGGTAGGGAGAGTGTTTTTTTTCTTTCACTCTGCAAGTCCTTGTTTCCAGGGACCTGTAAGGACAGTGAGTGAATTGTCCTTGTGCTATATTGTGCTTAAAAAAAACATTTATTCTAGGGACAGAAAACTGTAGGTAGGGAGAGTGTCAGTTTATTTCACTCTGCAAGTCCTTGTTTCCAGGGACCTGTAAGGACAGTGAGTGAATTGTCCTTGTGCTATATTGTGATTAAAAAAAACATTTTTTCTAGGGACAGAAAACTGTAGGTAGGGAGAGTGTTTTTTTTCTTTCACTCTGCAAGTCCTTGTTTCCAGGGACCTGTAAGGACAGTGAGTGAATTGTCCTTGTGCTATATTGTGCTTAAAAAAAACATTTATTCTAGGGACAGAAAACTGTAGGTAGGGAGAGTGTCAGTTTATTTCACTCTGCAAGTCCTTGTTTCCAGGGACCTGTAAGGACAGTGAGTGAATTGTCCTTGTGCTATATTGTGATTAAAAAAAAACATTTTTTCTAGGGACAGAAAACTGTAGGTAGGGAGAGTGTTTTTTTTCTTTCACTCTGCAAGTCCTTGTTTCCAGGGACCTGGAAGGACAGTGAGTGAATTCTCCTTGTGCTATATTGTGCTTAAAAAAAACATTTATTCTAGGGACAGAAAACTGTAGGTAGGGAGAGTGTCAGTTTATTTCACTCTGCAAGTCCTTGTTTCCAGGGACCTGTAAGGACAGTGAGTGAATTGTCCTTGTGCTATATTGTGATTAAAAAAAACATTTTTTCTAGGGACAGAAAACTGTAGGTAGGGAGAGTGTTTTTTTTCTTTCACTCTGCAAGTCCTTGTTTCCAGGGACCTGTAAGGACAGTGAGTGAATTGTCCTTGTGCTATATTGTGCTTAAAAAAAACATTTATTCTAGGGACAGAAAACTGTAGGTAGGGAGAGTGTCAGTTTATTTCACTCTGCAAGTCCTTGTTTCCAGGGACCTGTAAGGACAGTGAGTGAATTGTCCTTGTGCTATATTGTGATTCAAAAAAACATTTTTTCTAGGGACAGAAAACTGTAGGTAGGGAGAGTGTTTTTTTTCTTTCACTCTGCAAGTCCTTGTTTCCAGGGACCTGTAAGGACAGTGAGTGAATTGTCCTTGTGCTATATTGTGCTTAAAAAAACATTTATTCTAGGGACAGAAAACTGTAGGTAGGGAGAGTGTCAGTTTATTTCACTCTGCAAGTCCTTGTTTCCAGGGACCTGAAAGGACAGTGAGTGAATTGTCCTTGTGCTATATTGTGATTAAAAAAAACATTTTTTCTAGGGACAGAAAACTGTAGGTAGGGAGAGTGTTTTTTTTCTTTCACTCTGCAAGTCCTTGTTTCCAGGGACCTGTAAGGACAGTGAGTGAATTGTTCTTGTGCTATATTGTGATTAAAAAAAACATTTTTTCTAGGGACAGAAAACTGTAGGTAGGGAGAGTGTTTTTTTTCTTTCACTCTGCAAGTCCTTGTTTCCAGGGACCTGTAAGGACAGTGAGTGAATTGTCCTTGTGCTATATTGTGCTTAAAAAAAACATTTATTCTAGGGACAGAAAACTGTAGGTAGGGAGAGTGTTTTTTTTCTTTCACTCTGCAAGTCCTTGTTTCCAGGGACCTGTAAGGACAGTGAGTGAATTGTCCTTGTGCTATATTGTGATTAAAAAAAACATTTTTTCTAGGGACAGAAAACTGTAGGTAGGGAGAGTGTTTTTTTTCTTTCACTCTGCAAGTCCTTGTTTCCAGGGACCTGGAAGGACAGTGAGTGAATTGTCCTTGTGCTATATTGTGCTTAAAAAAAACATTTTTTCTAGGGACAGAAAACTGTAGGTAGGGAGAGTGTTTTTTTTCTTTCACTCTGCAAGTCCTTGTTTCCAGGGACCTGGAAGGACAGTGAGTGAATTGTCCTTGTGCTATATTGTGCTTAAAAAAAAACATTTTTTCTAGGGACAGAAAACTGTAGGTAGGGAGAGTGTTTTTTTTCTTTCACTCTGCAAGTCCTTGTTTCCAGGGACCTCTAAGGACAGTGAGTGAATTGTCCTTGTGCTATATTGTGCTTAAAAAAAAACATTTATTCTAGGGACAGAAAACTGTAGGTAGGGAGAGTGTCAGTTTATTTCACTCTGCAAGTCCTTGTTTCCAGGGACCTGGAAGGACAGTGAGTGAATTGTCCTTGTGCTATATTGTGATTAAAAAAAACATTTTTTCTAGGGACAGAAAACTGTAGGTAGGGAGAGTGTTTTTTTTTCTTTCACTCTGCAAGTCCTTGTTTCCAGGGACCTGTAAGGACAGTGAGTGAATTGTCCTTGTGCTATATTGTGATTAAAAAAAACATTTTTTCTAGGGACAGAAAACTGTAGGTAGGGAGAGTGTTTTTTTTCTTTCACTCTGCAAGTCCTTGTTTCCAGGGACCTGTAAGGACAGTGAGTGAATTGTCCTTGTGCTATATTGTGCTTAAAAAAAACATTTATTCTAGGGACAGAAAACTGTAGGTAGGGAGAGTGTCAGTTTATTTCACTCTGCAAGTCCTTGTTTCCAGGGACCTGTAAGGACAGTGAGTGAATTGTCCTTGTGCTATATTGTGATTAAAAAAAACATTTTTTCTAGGGACAGAAAACTGTAGGTAGGGAGAGTGTTTTTTTTCTTTCACTCTGCAAGTCCTTGTTTCCAGGGACCTGGAAGGACAGTGAGTGAATTGTTCTTGTGCTATATTGTGATTAAAAAAAACATTTTTTCTAGGGACAGAAAACTGTAGGTAGGGAGAGTGTTTTTTTTCTTTCACTCTGCAAGTCCTTGTTTCCAGGGACCTGTAAGGACAGTGAGTGAATTGTCCTTGTGCTATATTGTGCTTAAAAAAAACATTTATTCTAGGGACAGAAAACTGTAGGTAGGGAGAGTGTCAGTTTATTTCACTCTGCAAGTCCTTGTTTCCAGGGACCTGTAAGGACAGTGAGTGAATTGTCCTTGTGCTATATTGTGATTAAAAAAAACATTTTTTCTAGGGACAGAAAACTGTAGGTAGGGAGAGTGTTTTTTTTCTTTCACTCTGCAAGTCCTTGTTTCCAGGGACCTGTAAGGACAGTGAGTGAATTGTCCTTGTGCTATATTGTGCTTAAAAAAAACATTTATTCTAGGGACAGAAAACTGTAGGTAGGGAGAGTGTCAGTTTATTTCACTCTGCAAGTCCTTGTTTCCAGGGACCTGTAAGGACAGTGAGTGAATTGTCCTTGTGCTATATTGTGATTAAAAAAAAACATTTTTTCTAGGGACAGAAAACTGTAGGTAGGGAGAGTGTTTTTTTTCTTTCACTCTGCAAGTCCTTGTTTCCAGGGACCTGGAAGGACAGTGAGTGAATTCTCCTTGTGCTATATTGTGCTTAAAAAAAACATTTATTCTAGGGACAGAAAACTGTAGGTAGGGAGAGTGTCAGTTTATTTCACTCTGCAAGTCCTTGTTTCCAGGGACCTGTAAGGACAGTGAGTGAATTGTCCTTGTGCTATATTGTGATTAAAAAAAACATTTTTTCTAGGGACAGAAAACTGTAGGTAGGGAGAGTGTTTTTTTTCTTTCACTCTGCAAGTCCTTGTTTCCAGGGACCTGTAAGGACAGTGAGTGAATTGTCCTTGTGCTATATTGTGCTTAAAAAAAACATTTATTCTAGGGACAGAAAACTGTAGGTAGGGAGAGTGTCAGTTTATTTCACTCTGCAAGTCCTTGTTTCCAGGGACCTGTAAGGACAGTGAGTGAATTGTCCTTGTGCTATATTGTGATTAAAAAAAACATTTTTTCTAGGGACAGAAAACTGTAGGTAGGGAGAGTGTTTTTTTTCTTTCACTCTGCAAGTCCTTGTTTCCAGGGACCTGTAAGGACAGTGAGTGAATTGTCCTTGTGCTATATTGTGCTTAAAAAAAACATTTATTCTAGGGACAGAAAACTGTAGGTAGGGAGAGTGTCAGTTTATTTCACTCTGCAAGTCCTTGTTTCCAGGGACCTGTAAGGACAGTGAGTGAATTGTCCTTGTGCTATATTGTGATTAAAAAAAAACATTTTTTCTAGGGACAGAAAACTGTAGGTAGGGAGAGTGTTTTTTTTCTTTCACTCTGCAAGTCCTTGTTTCCAGGGACCTGGAAGGACAGTGAGTGAATTCTCCTTGTGCTATATTGTGCTTAAAAAAAACATTTATTCTAGGGACAGAAAACTGTAGGTAGGGAGAGTGTCAGTTTATTTCACTCTGCAAGTCCTTGTTTCCAGGGACCTGTAAGGACAGTGAGTGAATTGTCCTTGTGCTATATTGTGATTAAAAAAAACATTTTTTCTAGGGACAGAAAACTGTAGGTAGGGAGAGTGTTTTTTTTCTTTCACTCTGCAAGTCCTTGTTTCCAGGGACCTGTAAGGACAGTGAGTGAATTGTCCTTGTGCTATATTGTGCTTAAAAAAAACATTTATTCTAGGGACAGAAAACTGTAGGTAGGGAGAGTGTCAGTTTATTTCACTCTGCAAGTCCTTGTTTCCAGGGACCTGTAAGGACAGTGAGTGAATTGTCCTTGTGCTATATTGTGATTAAAAAAAACATTTTTTCTAGGGACAGAAAACTGTAGGTAGGGAGAGTGTTTTTTTTCTTTCACTCTGCAAGTCCTTGTTTCCAGGGACCTGTAAGGACAGTGAGTGAATTGTCCTTGTGCTATATTGTGCTTAAAAAAACATTTATTCTAGGGACAGAAAACTGTAGGTAGGGAGAGTGTCAGTTTATTTCACTCTGCAAGTCCTTGTTTCCAGGGACCTGAAAGGACAGTGAGTGAATTGTCCTTGTGCTATATTGTGATTAAAAAAAACATTTTTTCTAGGGACAGAAAACTGTAGGTAGGGAGAGTGTTTTTTTTCTTTCACTCTGCAAGTCCTTGTTTCCAGGGACCTGTAAGGACAGTGAGTGAATTGTTCTTGTGCTATATTGTGATTAAAAAAAACATTTTTTCTAGGGACAGAAAACTGTAGGTAGGGAGAGTGTTTTTTTTCTTTCACTCTGCAAGTCCTTGTTTCCAGGGACCTGTAAGGACAGTGAGTGAATTGTCCTTGTGCTATATTGTGCTTAAAAAAAACATTTATTCTAGGGACAGAAAACTGTAGGTAGGGAGAGTGTTTTTTTTCTTTCACTCTGCAAGTCCTTGTTTCCAGGGACCTGTAAGGACAGTGAGTGAATTGTCCTTGTGCTATATTGTGATTAAAAAAAACATTTTTTCTAGGGACAGAAAACTGTAGGTAGGGAGAGTGTTTTTTTTCTTTCACTCTGCAAGTCCTTGTTTCCAGGGACCTGTAAGGACAGTGAGTGAATTGTTCTTGTGCTATATTGTGATTAAAAAAAACATTTTTTCTAGGGACAGAAAACTGTAGGTAGGGAGAGTGTTTTTTTTCTTTCACTCTGCAAGTCCTTGTTTCCAGGGACCTGTAAGGACAGTGAGTGAATTGTCCTTGTGCTATATTGTGCTTAAAAAAAACATTTATTCTAGGGACAGAAAACTGTAGGTAGGGAGAGTGTCAGTTTATTTCACTCTGCAAGTCCTTGTTTCCAGGGACCTGTAAGGACAGTGAGTGAATTGTCCTTGTGCTATATTGTGATTAAAAAAAACATTTTTTCTAGGGACAGAAAACTGTAGGTAGGGAGAGTGTTTTTTTTCTTTCACTCTGCAAGTCCTTGTTTCCAGGGACCTGTAAGGACAGTGAGTGAATTGTCCTTGTGCTATATTGTGCTTAAAAAAAATATTTTTTCTAGGGACAGAAAACTGTAGGTAGGGAGAGTGTCAGTTTCTTTCACTGTGAAAGTCCTTGTTTCAAGGGACAGAGAAGGACACCTGAAGGTAGCCCTTATTGCTTTTTTCCCATCTCCCTGCAGGCCATCTATTAGAATGTCTGGAAGGCAAACAAGGAGAGGCAGACAGTCAGGAGGCAATAAAAGAGGGCAAGCAGGCTCTGTGTCTGGGGGCAACAGTGCTGGTCGTGGACGCGGTGCATTGTCATCAGCACATGGCCATGGGACACGCTTGTCCTTCTTTTCGGCAGCTGGACATGTTGAGCCACATCATGCCGAAGACTTGGTAGAGTGGATGACCAAGCCCTCCTCCTCCTCCTCATCCTCTCTCACCCAGGCTCAGGGTACTGGAAAAGCAGCTGCCAAAGCGTCGTCTTCCCTGGTATCAATGTCAGACAAATCATCAGTCACTCCTTCCCTAGACCCACCATGTCCTCCTCCTGAGGAGTCCCCCGAACTGTTTCAGCACAGTGTTGGGTACATGCTCCAGGAGGATGCCCAGCGTTTCGAAGGGTCTGATGATGAAACCCAGCTAGAGGAAGGCAGTAGCGTGAGAGCAGACAGAGGGGATGCTCAAGAAGGACACCAATCTGGCAGTCATGTTCCAGCAGCTGCAGCATACTGCCAGATTGGCTCCAGTGATGAGGAGGGAGGGGATGATGAGGTCACTGACTCCACGTGGGTGCCTAATAGGAGAGAGGAGGAGGAGGAGGATGAGGAGGAGGCACATCTCCAACGAGGCAGGATGCCCTTTGGTGGCCAGCGTAAGGGCAGTACACCGACGGAATCACACCGCAGAGCTCCGCCTGTGCAGGGCGCTGCCTCTGCCCGTCATTCAAAAAGTTCTTTGGTGTGGGCCTTTTTTGAGGCTAGTGCATCAGATCGCACAGCTGCTGTTTGCAACATATGTCTCAAGCGTATATCGCGTGGCCAAAACATCAGCCGCTTGGGTACCACATGCCTGACCAGACATATGTTGACCTGCCATGCAGCTCGTTGGCAAGCCTACCTCAAAGACCCACACCAAAGAACAAAGCGGACCTCTCCTTGCACCGCATCAGCTGGGATCTCCAACCCCACTATAACTTCAGTCCTCTCTGAAACATGCACTGAGAGGAATGAAGGTGTAGAATTAGGTGTGTCACAGCCAAGTACTTGCGCCCACTCTGCTAGCAGTACACCGACGTCCGATTCTAGCAGGCAAATTTCCCTGCCCCAGCTGCTGGACCATCGAAAGAAGTTCACTCCCAGCCATCCACATGCCCAGCGGTTGAATGCTAGCTTGGCTAAATTGCTAGCGCTTCAACTGCTGCCTTTTCAGTTGGTAGACTCGGCCCCCTTCCGTGAGTTTGTGCAATGTGCGGTTCCTCAGTGGCAGGTTCCCAAACGCCACTTTTTCTCACGGAAGGCTATTCCGGCTCTCTACCGGCATGTGGAAGGCAATGTCTTGGCCTCGCTGGACAGGGCGGTCAGCGGTAAGGTGCATATTACCGCTGACTCATGGTCCAGCAGGCATGGACAGGGACGTTACCTTTCTTTCACGGCCCATTGGGTCACTCTTTTGGCAGCTGGGAAGGATTCAGGACAAGGTGCAGTAGTGTTGGAGGTTGTCCCACCGCCACGCCTCCAAAATGCTACTACTGGTTGTGACACACCTCTCTCCTCCACCCCCTCCTCTTCTTCTTCCTCCATGGCCTCTTCCTGTGGTTTGTCCTATGAACCAGCGGTGCTCCGTAGCCGTTCACGGGGCTACGCAAGTACGCAGGCAAAAAGATGCCATGCCGTGCTTGCGCTGGTGTGTTTGGGGGACAGAAGCCACACTGGGGCAGAGGTCCTGTCTGCTCTGCAGGGCCAGGCCGAGAGGTGGTTGACGCCACGCCAGCTTAAGCCAGGAATGGTGGTTTGCGACAATGGCACCAACCTCCTCTCCGCCCTCCGACAGGGACAACTGACCCATGTGCCCTGTGTGGCTCACGTCCTTAACCTGGTGGTGCAGCGCTTCTTGGGCAGGTACCCGGGCTTACAGGATGTCCTGAGGCAGGCCAGGAAAGTCTGTGTGCATTTCCGCAGATCTTATAATGCCAGTGCTCGCCTGGCTGAGCTGCAAAAGGAGTTGAACCTGCCCAAGAACCGCCTTATATGTGACATGCCCACCAGGTGGAACTCAACGTTGGCCATGCTGCAGCGGCTTCACACGCAGCAGAGGGCCATCAATGAGTACCTGTGCGACTACGGCACCAGGACAGGGTCAGGGGAGCTTGGTTTTTTTTCTCCACGCCAGTGGGGCATGATCAGGGATGCATGCACTGTCCTGGCACCATTTGAGGAGGCCACGAGGATGGTGAGCAGTGACAGTGCATGCATCAGTGACACTGTACCTCTTGTCCACCTGTTGGAGCACACGCTGCGTGGAATAATGGACAGGGCACTTGAGGCAGAACAGAGGCAGGAAGAGGAGGACTTCCTTGCCTCTCAAGGCCCCCTTTACCCAGACAGTGTTCCTTCTGTCCCACCCATCGCACAGGAAGAGGAGGAGGAGGAGGAGGAGGAGGAGGAGGATTGTGTCAGCATGGAGGTGGAGGCTGGCACTCAGCATCATCAGCAGCAGTCTTTTAGGGATGATTTACAGTCCCAAGAAACCAGTGGACTTGTACGTGGCTGGGAGGAGGTGGCTGCGGATCATGTCGTCCTTAGTGACCCAGAGGACTCCGGAGCGAATGCCTCAGCAAACCTACGCTGCATGGCCTCCCTGATCCTGCAAAGTCTGCGGAAGGATCCTCGTATTCTTCGGATCAAGGAGAGGGACCATTACTGGCTGGCCACTCTCCTTGATCCACGGTACAAGGGTAAGGTTGCGGACCTTATGTTACCGTCGCAGAGGGAGCAGAGGATGAGACAACTCCGGGAGGCCTTGCAGAAAGGTCTGTGCAACGCGTTCCCAGAGACTGGGAGGTTGCAAACTCCTGGTCCTGGACAACGAGTTGCTGAGGCTTCGGCCAGTCAAAGAAGGAGCGGTGGGGAAGGTGGCCGTCTGACCGATGCGTTCAGACAATTCTTTAGTCCGCAGCCCCAAAGTATGATCGGTTCCAGCAACCATCGCCAGCGTCTGATAAACATGGTGCAGGAATATCTAGGGGCAAGGTCAGACTTGGACACCTTCCCCACCGAAAATCCTCTGGCTTACTGGGTCTTGAGGATGGATCACTGGCCAGAGCTTGCACAGTATGCAATTGAGCTACTGGCCTGTCCTGCATCCAGCGTTCTTTCGGAACGCACATTCAGTGCTGCTGGAGGATTTGTCACGGATCACAGGGTGCGCCTGTCCACCGACTCGGTTGATCGACTGACTTTCATCAAGATGAACCAGTCTTGGATCACCACCAGCTACCACACACCTGATGCTGATATAACAGACTAATTGATTTTAACATGTCACATCCCTTCAAGACTGATGCTGATGCTGAGTGCCTGTGCTGTTATGTTGACTGGCTATCCTCCTCCTCCGAGTCCTCAATGATACGATTGATGATGATAGCTTGTAAGATCATTTTTGTTTATGGGTGCCGCCACCAGTGCCTAACGCCCAATTTTTCAGCCCCTGTTTAACAGGGGCGTGTAATTACAATTTTTGAAGCAATACTTTGCAACAGGGCTCATTGCTGTGCTCCAAGTACAGTATCTGTGAGGAGTTGCAGTGTTGTGCCACCAGTGCCTAAGGCCCAATTTTTCAGCCCCTGTTTAACAGGGGCGTGTCATTACAATTTTTGAAGCAATACTTTGCAACAGGGCTCATTGCTGTGCTCCAAGTACAGTATCTGTGAGGAGTTGCAGTGTTGTGCCACCAGTGCCTAAGGCCCAATTTTTCAGCCCCTGTTTAACAGGGGCGTGTCATTACAATTTTTGAAGCAATACTTTGCAACAGGGCTCATTGCTGTGCTCCAAGTACAGTATCTGTGAGGGGTTGCAGTGTTGTGCCACCAGTGCCTAAGGCCCAATTTTTCAGCCCCTGTTCAACAGGGGCATGTAATTACAATTCTTGATCTAATAATTCACAGCAGGGCCCATTGCTGCACCCACCAAGAGTAACTGTCAGGGCTTACAGTGTTGTGGCACCAGCACCACCATCAAAGGCCCAATTTTTACTACCACTGTTCAACAATTATATGTAATTAAAATTCCTGATATAATAGTTGACAGCAGGGCGTTCCAGCACCAACCAAGAGTAACTGTGAGTGCTTACAGTGTTGTGCCAACACCAACAACTAAGGGGCCTATTTCTGCAGAGTATATACGGCAGGTCCCTACTTTCAAACATCCAACTTACAAACGACTCCTACTTGCAAACGCAAGAAGACAACAGGAAGTGAGAGGAAATCTACCACTAGGAAGGAAAATTCTCTCCTGTAAGAATAAATATGGGAGAAAGGTGTCTCCTCTGTACTGATGCTTTATCAGCAATCCTTGTTTCAAGAAAAACACCACATTTCAAAAACAGTTGTCATTGGGACGGAAAGTGAGGTGAAATGTTCTGAACAGGGGCACAGACAGCAAAACAAATGTTACAGGGGTGATAACCCTTACCTATGTTTTCCAAAAAGTTTAAAAATAGATTTTTGGTCTGGAGCTACACTTCAACAATGTACCTGTTCAAAATTACAAACAGATTCTACATAAGAACAAACCTACAGTCCCTGTCTTGTATGCACCGCCTGTATAGGGCTGTTCAGAGTATATAGGGCCTTTTTTATTTTATGTGCGGGGTTCCCCTTAATATCCATACAAGACCCAAAGGGGCTGGTAATGGGCTGGGGTAGGGGGGGGGGTCATGGGGTAGCTATGCCATTTTTCTTAAAGAATTTCATCCATATTACCGGGACCAGACATTACATTAAAGCCGCAAGCAGTTTTAAATGGCTTTTTTTTCCTTTAGAAGTGTCATTTTGTGCAGGGACAGTTCTAAACACGGGAAACACGTGGCACTTCACAGGCATACTTTAGACACCCCCCAGGTACGATATTTAAAGGAATATTTGACTTTTTTTTTTTCACTTTATGCATCATTAAAATGACTGCTCCCGAAAAACGACCGTTTTTAAAACTTCTTTTTGCATTGATACATGTCCCCTGGTGCAGAACCCGGGTTCCCAAACCCTTTTTAGGACAATAACATGCATAATAGTTGTTATAATTAGCACTTTAGAATTCGAACGTTCGCATCCATTGTATTTAATAGGGTTCTAATGTTCGTTCGAACTTTCGGTCCGTTCGCGGGTTCTGGTGCGAACCGAACCCGGGGGTGTTCGGCTCATCACTACTTACTAATAATTTTAAAGACCTGATCACTGTAACTGTGAAATTGCATGGAGAAGGGTAACCTTGCCACTGATACTTTTCGTCTACTGATAGTTACATTCTTTTCCACTTGTTGTATTTTGCTCAATTCCTGAGAGATTATTCTTTGAGGGTATCCTCGTTCACAGAACTTGGAACACATTTCTTTAATCCTTATTTCCCTAGTTACTTCATTACTCACTATACGTTTCACTCGTAGTAATTGACTCTTAATGATAGATCTGAATACATGGGGGGGATGGAAACTGTCAAATGATAGTAGCTGATTTCTATCCGTAGGTTTCGGGTATAAGTCCGATTCCAATCGGCCATGCTCAATGTAAATTCTGGTATCTAAAACTGGAACTGACATTCCCCCAATGTTTATTTTGAATTTGATTTCTGGACAGAATTTGCTCAACATTGCATCAAAAATGGTTAGCGACTGGATGTCGCCACGCCAAATTGCAAAGACGTCATCTATAAAGCGCCACCAAGTGACACAATGTTCTTGAAATAATGCATTTGAAAAAACATATTTATGTTCAAATTCATTCATGAACGTGCATGCATAAGGCGGTGCGACATTAGAGCCCATCGCGACTTCAGATAACTGTACAAAGAATTGGTCCTTAAATAAGAAGTAGTTATTCAACAATAACAGTTGGAATAAATCTTCAAAAAGGGAGATCTGTGCCTCGGAGTATTCGTTGCTGCTTCTGATAAGACCAATAGCAGCACGAATGCCCGCATGATGGGGAATGGATGTATATAAGCTTGTAACATCCCACGTAACCAAGATTTCATCCCCTTTGCATCCGGAGTATTGTCCAATCTTTTTTAAGAAATCGTCAGTATCCTTGATGTACGATCTGGTGCTTTTAATAAGTGGGGACAAAATCTTGTCCAAAAACTGTGTGGTCGGGACAAAAATAGAATCACGTCCCGATACGATCGGACGGCCAGGTGGAGAACAACTGTCCTTGTGTATTTTAGGTAAGGTGTATAACACCGGTATTCATGTGTGGGTAGGTAACAGGAATTCAAAAAGGTCACGGGTGATCACCCCATCTCTAAGTGCAGATTTCAAAATGTTTTCCAAATGTTTCCTTATTTGCCAGGTGGGATCCGTAGCTACTTGTTTATATACAGACTTGTCTTCCAACTGACGGAGGATTTCTTCCTCATACAGTTGGGTATCCATTATCACTACCTTTCCCCCTTTATCCGCAGGTTTGAATATTACATCATCCCTTCGGCTGAGATTCCTAAGAGCACCCCTTTCCTCGTGGGATAAGTTGTTAAGAACATGGTCTCTATAGTCAATATGGGATACCAGCTCTTTAATCTCCTGAGTGACCGTTTTAACAAATGTCTCAACCGGGGCATAGGTGGTGGGCACCTAGGTGGTGGGCACCGGGGCACCACCAACCGGGGCATAGGTGGTGGGTGGCAGTCCCTGTATCCGAGGGGTATGAACAGGGACTATGACCTGTATTTGTTTCTGTAAATGCCATTAACTATTTGAGACTCTAGATTTTTTTGTATTTTTTCTTGTAGATGGTGACCAAATAATGTCTGGTCGGGTTCGTGAAACAAAAAAGGAAAAAGTACACATGTACATTCGGAATATCAGTCCTCTTTTTCGACATATTTGAATGATCGTATCGTTTTGTTTTATCATTTCATGCTATGTAGGCCATGGATGTCTGTATTTGGTATGATATTTTGTGGTTGATGTGGGAGGGTTATTTAAAGATTTTTTTGGTTCTAAAACCTATACAGGGTTCATGGAACCTTGACTTATCCTGTTGGATTGTCTCCTTGATCTAGCAGGATGGGATACACCTGTTGGGTGACGCCTTCAGGTGTTGGGATATAATGAGTCTTCTTTGAATTGTACTCTCACACTGAGCCTGTAAGCCTGAGGAAGAGATGCTCGGAACTGTACAGTGGCTATGCTATGCTATGTTCTTTTGAAGTAAAGGAAATCGTTCAAATTGCTACTGGAGTAATTTTCCCTTTGTTTTGAATATTGAAAATAACGGTGGGAGTTGGGAGCCCACCCTGACGTTTCTCCACTCCATTCCAAAGACTAGAGGGAAGTAACCCACCTGAAGCTTGTTATATATATATATATATATATATATATATATATATATATATATATATACAAAGCCTGAAATGTATATATATACTAAATATACTGGAGCTAACTGAATCAACTGCCTGCTCAATCTAGCTAACTGAATCGCCTGCCTGCTCAATCTATCTAAATGAAATGAAATTACACTCTCTCTCTCAACGCCGCAACACACTACAGAAGGCTGACGTGCAGGCTGGCTTATATAGTGTGAGGCGTGTACTTAATCCCCTGAGCCATGATTGGCCAAAGGCACCCTGCCTTTGCCCAATTATGGCTCTCTGTGCTGACGGCGCTGTGATTGGCCAAAGCATGCGGGTCATAGTGCATGCTTGGCCAATCATCAGCTCGAATTTGGTGCGAATGGCCCATAATGTTCAATCTTCGTCGAACGATCGAACAGCCGATATTTGAGTTGAACTCATGTTCGACTCAAACTCGAAGCTCATCCCTAGTATCCACCAGTTTATGCCCACTCAGTGCTGCCATCTGCTGCAAGGCCTCTTTCACAACACTTACTTGGTCCATGTTGCTGGCTCCTCTGCATCATTCTTCCCATCATCTATTTGAACCTTTTCTTCAGACTTAGCAAACCTGTTTAATAAAGAACAAAAATAGTTATCAGCCCCTACTGGACTCAGAAACCTGTTCCATTCCAAACCACATTTGTTACTAATCCACCTAGTGAACAAACCTCTTCTCCCACCATGAACCTCACCCCCTCTCTTCATCATCAAGTGGACAAATTCAGAAAAACCTGGGACTACTGGATAGACTTCCAAACCAGTGCAGAATACAGTTCTTTCCTAGTATTTAATACTGCCTAAAATCGACATTCAGTGCCAATATGCCTTCTCTTCTTGTACCAAAAGCTCCTCTGATCTAATCTCCCTTCTTTCCATACATTTACCCCCCCCCCCATTCCTCCTGCAACCCCAGTGTTTTTCCCTCTCCAACTTCCTTCTTTCTACTTCCCTTGCCTTCCGTCTTTCTTGTGGTTAAAAATTAACATTCTTTGAGGCTAGGGCTGCTGACGCTACTCTTTTAGGGGGCCTGCATTTCTAAATCGTGACTTTCATAATCTAAAGCTGGCTTTACATAGCTCCGTTTTTTAGTTCAGCCAGCAGGCCAAATCCTCCCCTCTGTGCTATTGTATTCTGACAACGGGGGGACTCTTCTCCACTGTCAGAATACATAGGTTAGTCTACGACCCCTGATCAAGCGACTTTCTTCCAACATGTCCGTTCAACAGAAGTCAATCGATTGATCCACTTCTGGTGGCTTTGCTGCTGTCTCAGCCAATGAGGAGGGAGAGTCCCCGGAGAGCTGAGTCTCTCGTTAACATCGTTTAATCTAGATGGGGCTCACGTAAGTATTGGGGGGGGGGGGGCTACTGCACAGAGAAGGTGTTTTACCTTCATGCATGTTTAAGCCTTTAGAGTCACTTTAACCTTCAATAAAAACATTGAAACAGAAATGCAAGAGAGCATCAGAGAAGCCTAAAGAGGTTGTAAACCCTTGTTTTTTGTTTGTTTTTTAAATAACAAACATGTCATACTTACCTCCACTGTGCAGTTCGTTTTGCACAGAGTGGCTCTGAACATTGTCTTCTGGGGTCCCCCAACAGCGCTCGCAGCTCTTCCATGCATTGGTAAACCCCCTAGAAGAAGCGCTCTGTCTGGGGGTTACCGTGCGGGCGCTCTCCCAAGTCCAGCATTTGCGTCTATAGACACAGAATTCCGGACTCCGCCCCGCACGTCATTGGATTTGATTGAAAGCAGTGGGAGCCAATGGCTGTGCTGCTATCAATCTATCCAATCAAGAGCCGAGAACCCCGGCCAGAGAGGAAGAGCGCGTCTCCGGCAGGGGAAAAAACGGGCCCCAGTGAGTAAAACGGGGGCTGCTCAGTGACAGAAGTTTTTTCACTTTAATGCATAATAGGCATTGAGGCGAAAAAAAACACGAGGGTTTACAACTAGGCTATAGGTTGATTTACTAAAGGCAAATAGACTGTGCACTTTGCAAATGCAGTTGAACTAATTCTCTCCAGAGCTTAGTGAATGTGGTGAAGCTCCACTTCCTAAAGAATACCCAATCAGGCGCAAGGACAATAGAAAAACAGCATTTTTCCTGCACATGATTGGGTGATGGAAATCCGCAGAGCTTCACCACATTAACTAAGCTCTGGGGAATAGTGCACAGTCTATTTACAATTAGTAAATCAACCCTCCCCCCCCCCCCCCCAGAGTGACACATTGCTAAGTAGCATAAGAAAAATCCCAAATTATAATAACAATAACAAGGTGCGATCAGAATAAATTTGCCCCATAAAAAGTGATTGGTGCAAATTGGTCACAAGTGACATGGAGGAGGCAACTGTGTTAAATACATTCTTCTTCTTAGTTTATACGAATAAAAAAGAGGGGTATAATAAACAAGGCAGTAATATTAATAACAAAATATTGAATATACGCCTGTAGCTGACAGGTACCAGTATTCAAAAAAAGACTAGAAAAAACTTAATGTGAATTAATAACCAGGGTTTCTTGGTCTACACCTGAGGCCTCGTACACACGGCCGAGATTCTCATCGAAAAAAAATTTCGTTTTTTTCGACGAGATTCTTGGTCAAGAAACTTGTCCCGGCCGAGTGTACAGACACTCGATTCAAAGAACCCGCGGTTCTTTGAATGGAGCGTACGCGGTGACGTCATCGACTACGACGAGCATGCGCTCGTCACATTCGATGCCGTCGCCGCCATCTTGGTATACCCTACGTATGCCTAGGAAGCTACTGCGCATGCGTCGAATTCATTTCGAACATGCGCGGGCTTCCGGGAGGACAGGTAAGTGCACACACACTCACTTTTCTCGTCGAGAAACATGCCGACGAGAATCTCGACGAGAAAATAGAGAGCAGGATCTCTATTTTCTCGTCGAGATTCTTGTCGCTTTTTCTTGACGAGAAACCATACACACGAACGAGTTTCTCGGCAAAAAATCTCTGCCAGCAAGTTTCTTGCTGGTTTTTGCCGAGAAACTCGTTCGTGTGTACAAGGCTTGAGAGTTCTCAAAGAACTTAGCCATGTTATAAGCAGGCCATAATTCCTAATTTTAAAGGACAGCTTGCTGACTGGAAATGTACCTGCTGATTGGTGCAAAGCAAATGTGATACCAATTTTCAAAAAGGGCCTGCGAATGCATGAAGGTAAAAAAACATCATCCTTTAAAACCACTGTAGGCTTAAAGCGGGATTCCACCCGTGATTTTTTATTTTTTTTAAAGTCAGCAGCTACAAACACTGTAGCTGCTGACTTTTAATAAGGACACTTGCCTGTCCTAGGCGCCCGCGATGATGGTCCCCCCGATGCCGATCCCTCGATCATTGCAGGTCCCGCACCGCCATCCTCACTAAGGGAAACAGGCAGTGAAGCCTTGCGGCTTCACTGCCCGTTTCCTACTGCGCATGCGCGAGTCTCGCGCTGATTTGTGAATGGGTGGCTGCTCTCTGGGATTACACACAGTTCCCAAAAGGCAGCGCGCCCCATTCACCAGAAGAGGATGTGGAAGAAGACCCACCCCGGATAAGGAAGAGGAAGATTAGGGACTTCCGCATAGCAACCGCTATTTCGGGTGAGAATTTTTTTTTTTTTTGCTGCATTTTGGTGTAATTTTTTTTTCCAGGGTGGAACTCCACTTTAATATGCAGACATACACTATATTACCAAAAGTATTGGGATGCCTGCCTTTACACACACATTAACTGTCTATGTCTATGGGTATGTTTGACCATTCTTTCAGAAGTGCATTTGTGAGGTCAGGCACTGATGTTGGACGAGAAGGCCTGGCTCACAGTCTCCACTCTAATTCATCCCAAAGGTGTTCTATCGGGTTGAGGTCAGGACTCTGTACAGGCCAGTCAAGTTCCTCCACCTCAAACCTCAAACTCACACATCCATCTCTTTATGAACCTTGCTTTGTGCACTGGTCCAAATCATTTGGTGGAGGGGGGATTAGGAAGTGGGGTTGTTTTTCAGGGGTTGGGCTTGGCCCCTTAATTCCAGTGAAGGAAACTCTTAAGGTGTCAGCATACGAAGACATTTTGGACAATTTCATGCTCCCTACTTTGTGGGAACAGTTTGGGGATGGCCCCTCCTGTTCCAACATTTCTTCTCCCACTGGCCACAGTTCTCCTCCCCCCCTAAAGTTTGAAGGACAGTAAACTGGTCCTTTGTTTCGAAAGTTTGGAGGCTCCTGCAGTAAGGTATAAAAGTGAAATAAGTTGATGCCTACTTATTGTACTTGGGTTGGATGGAGGTGAATCCATCAGAATCTCCAAATCATAACATAAGAAATGAATTTTAAATTAATTTAGTTCCACGTGTTACTTTTAGATGCACCCAACCCCAGTCGGTATTGTCCAGTCAGCTTATTCCACTTCTATTTGTGGTTGGAGTAGCAGGGATGACTCAGAGTGTATAAGTAATCTCCCGAAATAACAAATTAACACGTTAAAATGAATATAGTTAAACTTCCGAAATAACTTCTGAAAATACGAGTCAATTCAGAACAACGAATATACAAAACAAATCAAAATATATGAAACACATTCCAAAAATGAATCATCTTAACATAAAGATTATGATGAAACAAAAGGATTTACTTAACGAATGAATCTAAAATTAAATGTAACAAATTTTTCCATCGTGCACATCTCTACTCCACAATGCACTGCAATGCACAGTAAAGGATTTTTTTTTTAAATGGCCCATGACTCCTACCTTCCTTCTATTAATGGTTTACATCTTCCACCAGCGTCTTCAGATGAAAGAGCCACAGGACGTGTCAGGGGACACAGGCATCCAACACTTTCTGAAGTGTCGAAGTCTAAGGACACTGGTGGAGGTTGCAGCAATGGAACAGGAGTTACATAGTTACATAGTAGGTGAGGATGAAAAAAGACACAAGTCCATCAAGTCCAACCTATGTGTGTGATTTTATGTCAGTATTACATTGTATATCCCTGTATGTTGTGGTCGTTTAGGTGCTTATCTAATAGTTTCTTGAAACGATCGATGCCCCCCCCCCCCCCCGCTGAGACCACCGCCTGTGGAAGGGAATTCCACATCCTTGCCGCTCTTACAGTAAAGAACCCTCTACGTAGTTTAAGGTTAAACCTCTTTTCTTCTCATTTTAATGAGTGGCCACTCCCTTTCGCAAAAAAGTTTTATCCCTATTGTGGGGTCACCAGTACGGTATTTGTACATTGAAATCATATTCCCTTTCAAGCGTCTCTTCTCCAGAGAGAATAACTTCAGTGCTCGCAACCTTTCTTCATAGCTAATGTCCTCCAGACCCTTTAGTAAAGCAGGAGTCACCGGAGATGATATCACTGCCCCAGTGTATAACGCCTAAAATGTATACATTCAAAATATGATCACATCTGATAATGTGCCACAAAATAGCATTGAGAAGAATAAAAAATCCCAAATTATAAAGATAATAACAAGGTGCGATCGGAATAAATTGGCTCCATAAAAAGTGATCAGGGCAACTTGGTCACAAGTGACAGGGAGAGAAGGCATTCTTCTTCTCAAGTTATAAAAAATGAAAAGGAGGGGTTTGTTGGTCTACTCCTGAGAGTTCTCAAAGAACTTAGCCATGTTATAAGCAGGCCACTATTCCTAATTTTAAAGGACAGCTTGCTGACTGGAAAGGTACCTGCTGATTGGTGAAAAGCAAACGTGATATTCAAAAAGGGCTGAGAATGCAAGAAGGTAAAAAAAACTTCCTCCTTTAGAACCACTTTAGGCCTGATATGCTGACATATGTTATTTTAAACATTTGACAATAATAAGCAAAAGACCTTCAAATAAAATGCAAAGTAAGTGGTAAAGAATGTCAACACAAACCAATATTTATAGTCAATATTGAACATTTCATCAGTATTGGTCTAAGGGATCAACATCTTATCTGTTTGCATACTAAACTTAAATTGGAGTTCCACCCTGAAATTTTTTTTTTGCCAAAAATCCCCCAAAAAATTTAAAAAATCAAATAGCGGTTGCTATGCGGAAGTCCCTAATCTGCCTCTTCATCGTCCACGGCTGGTCTTCTTCCTCCGTCCTACTCACGGTGTCTTCTGGTGAATGGGGCACGCTGCCTTCTGGGAACTGTGTGTATCCCAGAGAGCAGCCGGCCCATTCACAAATCGCTGCGTGGCTCGCACAGTTAGAAACACCTCCCTAGGGAACACTTAACCCCTTGATCACCCCTAGTGTTAACCCCTTCCCTGCAAAGAATGACAATGTTGAAAAAAAAAAAAAAATTCATTTCTGCTATAAATCACAACCAATAATTATTTAAAAAAAATCCAAAAATCAAGTCTTCATCAATTTAGGCCGATAAGTATTCTGCTACATATTTTTGGTAAAATAAATCACAATAAGCGTATATAGATTGGTTTGCGCAAAAGTTATAGCGTGTACAAACTATGGGATATTTTTATGGAATTTTTATTTATTTTATTTTTTTACTAGTAACGGCGGCGATCAGCGACTTATAGTGGGACTGCGATATTGCGGCTGACAAATTGGAAACTAACTGACACATTTTTGGGGACCAGTGACACTAATACAGTGATCAGTGCTAAAAATATGCATTGACGCTATTCTAGTGACACTGGCTGGGAAGGGGTTAACATCAGGGGCGATTAAACGGTTAAATGTGTGCCTAGCTGGTGTTTTACTGTAGTGTATGAGGTGCTTTGACTAGAGGAAGGCATAGAACTATGTCCCTAATTTGCAGGAACACAGACTCCATGCCTTCCTTACTGACAGAACGGCAATCTGCCTTGTTTACATAGCCTGCCTGCCTGCAAAGTTATGCCTGTGTACAGAATTATCAGCTGGTGAGGATGGACATCGGGTCCGTGGGAGTCAGCTCCCGATGTGTGGAATCACAGTGGGAGCGAGCCGGCATTGGCACACACTCGCGCCCGATACCCAAAAGTGCAGGATCACGTATATATACGTGATTCTGCACAGCACCACCGCCCTGTGACAGTAAAACTGCTATGAGGCGGTCGGCAAGTAGTTATTTGTTCTGAAACACATGTTGTTTGTTAAAAGTTTGTAAACATTAACACTAGGGAGTCTCACTTCTAGTGCTAAACAGCTATCTTTATATCTATCCTGCCTGGAATGTGTCACTGCACTCCACCGATCCTAAGTGACCGATCACAAGGTCGTTTTTTTTGCATGTGCATGGTTTGAAAAGTTTGGGTAATCTCACTCATCTTGCTGCAATATTGATCACTTTGAAGATATCTTGCTTATATTGTTTTTTTTTTCTCATAAAATGAATGTATATGTGTGTTGAAACACATGTTGATTGTTTAAAACCTTTAACAAAATTAATATTTTTAGGTTTAGAAAGTCTAACAGTTATTTTTTTATCTATTTGGTGTTCCGAGGACAAGAGGACGTCCGTGATAGGCGGGACACTGAACACAGTCTCTGTTGGGAAACTAAGTGTTCCGCCTATCACGGAATAGGACGAGGAGGAGGCGTGGCTTTTTTACACTCGACGCCCGCAGTCTGACTCTGCATGTCACGGATAATCAGGTACACAGACTTGATTATAAGCCGAGGAGGGCATTTTCAGCACAAAAAAAGTGCTGAAAAACGTGTCTTATACACGAGTATATACGGTATATTAATTACACAGAGTACATAATTCTAATAGGAGATAATAAAAAACACATGATCAGTTTAAACATGATAGTACAAAGGCTCGACGCGTTTCATGGAATTATATCCACTCTTCAGGAGCACGCATGTGTACATAAAATCACTGTGTATAGAAAGTACAACACAAATGGCTGGAAACCCCCTTAGAAGGGGCATCTTTTACAGGATCTGTGGTTGCAAGAACCGCATGCATGGCCCATGCAGGGTGACATCCAAGGATGCAGAATTCCCAGCAGGACAGTTTCCTGGGTGTGACTGTGAGTGTGTCCTATGGTTGTCTTGAGGGACTGATGCTGGAACCTGGGGAATCGTGATGGAGGGTAGTGGTCTGGAAACGCCTGCAGGACAGATCTGCCACCCCAGATGGAACCTACAAGGGCGCACACGTCTCAAGACATATTTGAAAAGGTGCATGTGATCACAGACCTAAGCACAACATGACTGATATATATATATATATATATATATATATATATATATATATATATATATATATATAAATATATTCCACAGAATAACTTTTTTAGCAGCTGTAACAACTAACAGAGCTCATCCCTTCACTTTCCATTCCAACCCTTATGCTGGCCATACACTATACAAAAAGTCAGCCAAAATTTGGTCATTTAGACAGTTTGTTCGTTTTTCGGCCAGTTAATGGGCACAAAATCCATAATTGTTGGGACGTTTTTTGAGCCGAAAAAACGAAAGGACAAGTTTGGCAATTTTCTGCCGAACGAACGATAAATTGAAAGGTTAATGTGTTTCCTGTCCGAACTGTCTGCACTAGGTATATGTAAAAAAACAATATAAAACAGTAAATGGAGCCCTGTGAGATCAGTGATCAATCATAATATAAGCTGCCCCTTTAAAAGTGAACGAATCACCAAATGCTGCAAAAATATATTAAAGGATGAGGCACAAATAAAGTCCAGTGAATCAAAATTAATACAATACAAAATAAATAACAAGCTAAAAGTTCATAATGATTAATCCCAACACCAAGTAGTGATGCTCAAATTAGTTTTCTAGTTCTTCACCACGAGTGCTCAATAGATGGATGGCCACTCACCAGAAAATGTTGACCCCTTTTTACAGGAAGGTCAAACAGCGCTTCTGGAATAACAACAGATTCCACTAACAGCACAGTTCCGCTCCACTGGCTCCTCGAGATGAAACTAGGATAGGAAAAATGACTCCAAAAGACATAGAGATAGGTCTCATAGTGTAGTCATTTTAATGGATAAAAATATATGACAACAACAAATGGCGATTACACTCACATGTTACAGTGCCGAACCAGGCACCAAGGTGTAATCAGCATATGAAAGCCGGCTAGTCCTAGAGGGATAGCGTGGAGTTCGTGTCTCTTCTAAGGGCAAAGCCGAGATTGGATGTGGGATGAGGACCTGGAATGGCTGCTCCTCTGCTCCAGGTCCTCCAGCACTCGTGGTGAAGAACTAGAAAACTAATTTGAGCATCACTACTTGGTGTTGGGATTCATCATTATGGACTTTTAAGCCCCGTACACACGATCGTGTTTGACTGATGAAAACCGTCCGATGGATGGTTTTCATCAGACCAACCGATCGTGTATGGTACCCATCGGTCTTTTTTCCATCGGTTGTAAAAAATAGAACTTGTTTTAAAATTTTCCAATGGATAAAAAACCGATGGGAATTTCCGATCGTCTATGGGCAAGTCCATCGGTTAAAAAACCCACGCATGCTCAGAATCAAGTCGACGCATGCTCAGAAGCATTAAACTTCATTTTTCTCGGCTCATCGGAGTGTTTTACGTCACTGCGTTTGGAACGGTCGGTTTTTTGACTGATGGTGTGTGGCCAAGACTGATGAAAAACAGTTTCATCGGATTTCCGATGGACAAATCCATCGGACGAAAATCCATAGGTTATCCGATCGTGTGTACGGGGCTTTAGCTTGCTATTTATTTTGTATTTAAATTAGGGCTGTGGAAATTAACTATTAATTCCTCGATTAATCGATTAATTGCTTTGACCGATCAAAATTCTTTTGATCGATCAAAATTCGATCAAAATTTTTTGGGCTTGCCGTGTCCATCTGAATGGCTCCTTTGCTGTGCCTTCATATCTGCATGCCGGCAGGACCTTACTATCTGCCACACGCAAGGGCTGTTACATTTCCCTCTATCACTTCCCTCTATCATCCTGGGATTCTAGAGCCATCCACTGGGAGTTGTGATAGTTCCCTTCACAGGACATCTACATGCCAACGGACTGATGTTAGCCCCTTCTCATCTGGATTCAGCAGTGGTATCGTTGTACACATTTTTATACCAGTATCATTCTTAGCTACATGTTTTTATGACTGCTTTTGCTACTATAGATTTTATCTCCAGTGCAATATTTATTTTGTTACCTACTTGAAGACTATAAAAGTTTTAATGCTATTCCCATCGAGCGCTGCCTTTGTGTGTTTTTTGTATCCTGCTATCGATTTTTCCAGTGGTTGGTAGCTGCACTAGGAATCCACCTTGCAAGGAGATCAGCTAAAAGTAGTTGGATATCTATGTGCGTTATAATTAATCGAAATTAGTCGATTAATCGATTTTAAAAAATCGATTAATCGAACACAAAAATTTTAATCAGTAACAGCCCTAATTTAAATGTAAAAAAACGAAGAAAAAATGCATTCATTTATGTTCACTGAACGATTTATTGGTCATTACATGATGGCACTATCGTTTGCGCTCACGGCCGAATGTTCCTTTTTTGAAAAAGGGTTTGGACGATTTTCCGGATAGTGTATGGGCAGCATTAATCTGTAATACAAATTTGACTTAATTAAGTACCTTTGTGAAAGAACCAATATTTGTCTCAGTATTCAGTAATATTCTCCTAGTTGAGGAGACCCCTCTGTGAAAATAATACAAATGTCCCACAACCACATAGCCCAGGTTCACATCAGTTTGGAGCATCTCAAATAGAACCAATCTACACCCCTAACTTTTTCAGCCATTATGAATGTAAACTAAGCAGTAAGCATGCCTTCAGATGACCAATAAACCCATACTTTACATATCATTAAAGAAGAATTCCAGGCATGGTATATTTTTACATAGTTACATTGGTCCAGCTTGGGCCAATGTAGCTACTGTATGTACAGTATACACCATACCTGGCCGATACCCCTGGAATCTAGAAATAGCTAAAGTAGACATCTCTACTTCAGTGATCTCTACTTGCTTCTGGGTCTTTGGCATCATTCCTCTACCTCTCCACCTTGTCCAATCAGAGAAAGTTTTGCATTCATTCAGAGAATGCAAAGCCTTCTCAGAATGGTGCCCATGCTGAGTGGCCAACCTCCTGTGTTTACAATGCATCAGGCCAGCCTTACCAAAAGGTAATTGGAGACTACTGGAGGAGTGGCCAAATATGGTATATATATATATATATATATATATATATAGTTACATTTATCCAAGCTGGACCAATGTAACTATGTCAAATACCATGCCTGGAATTCTTTAAGCAGCTATGAAATACAGGAAAACTATCAGTTAAAATGCATTAAGAATTACAACAAAGTATTATCCAGATACTTGAAAGTACAATGCTTACCAAGAACAGAGTCATTGGGATAAGAATACTTGTCATAATTGTTGAGTACATGGCTGTGCCCAAAAATCTGCACGTGTGTATAGTGAAACTCATGAACCAGTACATATCAATTTTGTGTGTGCATTTGCAAATGTTTGCTAATATGTGTAGCACTACCCCCGTAGGAGCTGCAGGTTATTTTTGGTCCTGCCGTTACCCCACAGTTCAACGTATCAAACTTGCTTGGCCCTAAATTGGGCAATGTGCCCACAGATGCATGCACCACTCACTTAGTCTTTTTCCAATGCTTTTTATTAAACACAACTTGTAGCAGTAGAGTGATGGAAGGTTAGGGGAATTCAGATACCTTGTGCAGATCACTGAGGAACTTGAGATCCTGGAGAGAAGTACACTTTCTATCAACGGATCATGCTCACCTGGAAAGGCCTCTCTCACCGGCCTAGCAGCTGGAATGATGCACAGACAAAAGTCTCTGCCACAGACTTGATGATAATAGTAAACTGTTGAACAATCCTCTGCCACAGGATTTAGTAATCGGTAATTGACAAAGCGGACACAGCTACACAGTACCAAAGTCCTAAGCCATCCGGCAGTACTGTGAGGTAGATTGGTTAGGATGCATCCTCCAATGAAGTCACCAGGCTCTTTTTGAGATACCAGCCTTTTGCTCGGTCCTCTCCAAGATCTTCCAATTGCTCAGCTTCTTCCCGCAGGCAAGACAGCACAGGACCATCCCCGAACCAGTAGGTCCCAGACAGACTTCTGGGCCTACTTACAGTAACGTAGCCTCGGGCCAGCAGGGCCCCGAGGCAGAAGAGGAGTTGTCACATACCTTAGGCCAGGCGGGCCATAAGGTCAGAGAGCGAGAAAAATGGTGTCTGCCTCTTGAGTATTCTCTCCCAGAATGCACAGCGGTAAACCACTGCCACTGGGCTGTTTCTGGGGAAAGGGAAGGGAAGGGACACCCAATACACTCCAGCCTGTTGTATTTGTATGACAATGACACCTACCGGCGACAGTGGGAAATGCTCTCAACACTGGAACATTTAGCCATACACATAACATTCTGAACTATGTACAATTCAGATGACCCACTAAATTTACACAATAGCGCCTGGTCAACAGGAGCAGGGCGCTACATGTGCATGCACATTAGTGAATTAGGGCATAAGTCCAGGACTAGCTTTTGGAGCCTTGAGGCCTAATTAAAGAACAGCAGAATTAAGGAGAATTGCTTAGGGGTCGTCAGCATCTGTGACTCGTGATCAGACCTGCATCCTGTTTCACTCGAATCACCTTATGACTCTGCTTTATCCTGATCTTTTGTTGCTGACTTCATCCTCTGCCAGCTGTTTTTGTACTTCTCCAGCCCATCTGATATTGACCCTGACATGGCTTCTAACCCTGCCCCTGCCTTCCAAATTGTTACCTCTGTTGCCTGGTTGCTGCTAACTCTGCCTTGTCTTGACTACAGCCTTGATTCCTGCATCTGTGGGTTCCTGTGCTTCATCCAGGGTGCTAAAATTCGGCACAAGTTCCAGTGTGAGCACACACAGCAAGTCAACAGCATCTTTACTGTCATCTGACTGGCCGTTGCATTAGGACCTACCCGTGAATAACAACCCTGCATACCTGTGTACTCAGACAAGCTCCAGGCACCTGAGATTGAAGGTTCTGATCCAAAACTACAGAATACAGAGAAAACCAAAAACACAGCTATCTCCGCTCAGATACGATAGTCCAGAACGTCGCACATATAGTATATACATATATGTGTCCCAGTTATAGTTATGTGGTAAACATTGATTAACAAAATTGGTCTATGTGGGTAGAAATAATGCTCCAGTCAAGAATGATACAAGGTATACTGGGGGCAGGAAAATAAACACATATACTTATATATGTCCATGTGATTTTTTAGATTTTTTTCTTAATTTTTCCAGCTTTCATCCTGCCTCTGTGCTGCCTGGGCCCTGGTTCCTGTGCCACCATTTTGAAAAGTTAACTGCATACTATGCATGCGTTTGATGAAATGTATGATGTCATGTGCCTTATCTCATGCATGCACAGGGGCGGGCTGGGCCGGGGGGCAGGGATGCATTTTCCCCCTGGTCCGCTCTGATATGCTCTACAAAGGCTGTCGTGTCGCCAGCTTAGAACTGCACATGCGCAGTTTTTGAGCTGGCCGAGTGCGGCAGCTATATTCAGTACTGTGAGCCAGCGTGTCTTCTCTGTCACAACACGGCCGACAGTCTGTGTTACAGAGCCCAGCCCCTCCCTCCTCCACACTAATGGCTGGCAAAGGCTGGACCTGCTCTCTCTCTTTCCCTGCCCACACTCCGGGCAGCCTGTGTGCTGTGTGTGAAGAGGATGTGTGGGTGGGAAAGTTAAATCTGAGCAGTCGGCTGGAATCCAGTGAGTCTCCTGGGAGGCTGGGACCGTCCAAGTAAGTGAACTCCTCCTCCCTCCCCCTCTCTGCAGCTAAAGATTTTTTTTTTTTTTCTAGCAGCCTGTGACACTACCTTGCCCTCCTAGGTGTTATGAAGTGGGCTCACACTGGCATGCTGTGGTTTGTCTGCGGTTCTCGTGTACTGGCACTCCTCCTGCATGTTGCCCCTGGTCCCATAGAGGTTGCACTTTTTTTCTGCATGTTCTGAAAGTGCACAAAACGTCCTGCATGCTGCATCTTTGGTGTAATTCCAGAAAATGCAGCAAAAATGTGCAACCTGAGGGACTATTGCCCCATACACACGATCATTTTTCATGCCATTTTTTAAACCAACGTTTTTCTTGTCATTTTTTTTCATGTTTCCTCTCAAGCCTGTCTTGCGTACACACCATCATTAAAAAAAACGCTTGTGCAAAGCGCAGTGATGTACAACACGTACGACGGCACTATAAAGGGGAAGTTCCGTTCGAATGGCGCCACCCTTCATGTTAGTAAAGTTTGTTGAGCAACGATTCGCGCTTTTCAGCCTCGTGCTTTTCAGTCCGTTACTGAGTGACGAATGTGCTCTCTCCATTACGAACGCTAGTTTTACCAGAACGAGCGCTCCCGTCTCATACTTGATTCTGAGCATGCGCGTTTTTTTTTTCACGTCGTTAAAGCATACACACTATCGTTTTTCACGTCGTTAAAAAAAACGACATGAAAAACGACGTGAAAAAAGAGAGCATGTTCGAAATTTTTAATGGGCGTTTTTCACGTCGTTAAAAATGCTCTGGAGCATACACACGATCATTTTTAATGGCCATTTTTAAAAATTACATTTTTAACGGCATGAAAAACGATCGTGTGTATGGGGCATATGGCTATGGAAAACTGCCCGTACACCAGTGTGAGCCCAAAGTCTTGTATTCACTTGCAGCAGGCACTGCCACTCCACTGAAAAGTGACAGGCAGAGAAGGTCATATCAAATGTCATCCCTGTCTGTTTTAACCCCCTAAATGTCAATCCCTCCAAGTAATGGCATGGTTCACTTTGAACTCCACCTTATTTCCATTACTCTCTCTGTAGGTATTAGATGTGCCCTCACCTTATTGTTTGCACATCTAATACCTAAAGAGTTCTGGAAATAAGGTGGCATAAAAAGTGAATTTCTACACCTAAGTGGAGCCCCCCTTTCAGAAGATTTGAGCATATTAAACCCAAAGGCTGGTGGACTTAAGCCACCATAGACAGATTGAATTTTCTGCTGAACCAGCAGAATTTCAATCTATCTATGTGCAGAATGTGGTTGTATAGAATTCAATCTATCAACTTAAACAGTACAGCCAGCGTGTCTTTTTTTTTTTTTTGGCGATCACTGCAGGCTGCTATAGCTGTCAGCAGTGATCACTGTATTCTGATGGCTTGGAAACTTTCACACCCACAGAGAGTGACCCCTTCACATTGCCCCCACAGAGAGTGACCCCTTAACATTGCCCCCACAGAGAGTGACCCCTTCGCACGGCCCCCACATAGAGTGACCGTTTCGCACTGCCCCCACAGAGTGACCTTTTCACACTGCGGGCAATGTGGAGCAGTGTCTCTCTCTGTGCTGGCAGTGTCAAGTGGTCCCTCTCTCTCTCTCTCTCTCTGTGTGTGCTGGCAGTGTCAAGCGGTCTCTCTCTCTCTCTGTGCAGGCAGTGTCAAGTTGTCTCTCTCTCTCTCTCTCGCTCTCTCTGTGCAAGCAGTGTCAAGCAGTCTCTCGCTGTGCAGGCAATGTGAGACGGCCTCACTCTCTCTGTGCTGGCAGTGTCAAATGGTCTCTCTCTCTCTGGGGCAATATGGAGCAGTCTCCCCCCCTCTCTCTCTCTCTCTCTTTCTCTCTCTGTGTGGGGAATGTGGTGTAGATGGATGCTGAGCTGATTCGGTGGTTCAATGGGCCACTTGACTGGACTTGCCCCCAGGCCTAAGGCTGCCAGCCCTCCCCTGTGCATGCACTACATAACATTGCATGCATCTGTTGCATTAAAAAAAAAATACTTCCCCGAAGATCTGGGGCAAATTAAATTAAATTTAGCTTTATCTTGCTCATGCACAGTATGACAATACTGTGAGATCTCATAGTTAAGGTATAAGATTTCCCTGAGGGCAATGGTGATATTATTGTATATAGGGGGCTTAATCACCACTGCTTTCAGGGAAACCAGGAAGTGGAAAATAAAAAATGTAAAGCAAAAATTTTTTTCTTCCAGCTCTTTTGCTAGTTTTCTTCCAGCTCTTTTTTTTGTGTTAGGCGATTTCACATCAACATGCAGAGAAGCATGCTCAAGGAATTTTAGGGAAAGTGGGGAAAGGTCCTCTTTAAGGGCTCTTTCACACGGACGGACTGTTCAGGTCCGCCTGTGAGTTTTTTAGGCGTACCTGAACGGATGCTCCATGTACCCCTATGGAGCCACGGATGTCAGCGGTGCCATGTCCGCTGACATCCGACCCGCTCCGATCCGCCAAAGTGTGACGGAGGAAAACCCTACTTTTCCATCCGTCTGCGGATCGGATCAGATGACAAAGGACTCTACGGTCCGTCGTCATCCGATCCCCCATAGGGGAGAGCGGAGCTCTGACAGGTCGGCCCCTGCACAGTGTGCAGAGACAGACCTGTCATCTGCCTGCTCAGCGGGGACTGACGGAGCGATCCCCGCTGAGCAAAGCGGAGCCCGCACACGGACAGAGAAACATTCTTCAATGTGTTAGTCACATTTAAAGTATTTTTTCAAGATGAAAAGGCATAGAATAAAGGTTAACAATGTTGTCATACATAAATCATAATTTATTAGTGAACGCATAATTGGAGAGATGATACATGTTTTTCATCAACATGATTATGCACAAATGCTGAGACATATTCAAATTACAGTTAAGTATAACAATGCAACAGATAAAAATGGATATCCATTATTTATCTTGACTCAACAAGTACACATCTGGTCAGAGTATAAACCATATATTATCTACCCCTAATCCAGCAGCGGAGACCAACAATTGTGTACAGGTCATGAAAAGGAGATCAAGGTTGACAATTTGATAAAGATCGTGAAAGATACTTGCACCAGTCTTTATATGTTCTACTCTAAAGTCTAAAAACAGAACTGAAACTCCATGATACGTAAAGGTGAGACTCATAAGATTACAAATGTCTACTTTTGTGTAGAAATGAAGAAATGTCTACTTTGTATAAAAGTCTGCTTATTTAGTCAGGTACTAGTAGATATCAAAATGTGACATCATGTGCCTTGAGTCACTAAACAATCGTGATAAAGGAGAATGGTACATACACGCAAACAGGCCTCTGTCTCGTATACATCTCTCCAACAAAAGTACTACAAATGGAGCAATAACACTGTGCACACAATTAGTGATGACCATTCATTATCCTGAGCAACCCTAAATCAAAGTAGGTGACAGCAAATGTACTTCAACTAGACCCAGATTTTCTCCTGTTAAAGTGGAAGCTATTTTAAAAGTTAATTTATTTTTCATTAAGATACAATCAATTGTATGAGGAGAATTTTTATTAAGATATTAATAAACCTGAAGACTTTTTAAGTGGAAGATCTGAGGCAAGAACCTGAGGGTGACCTTGTTTCACTCACACCTTTCAGTATCTCCAGTTATCTCCACATGCTTGTTTTCTCTACAAATTACTTTGTTTCCTTTTTGCTTATTTGATATCACTGCAGCTTCTTAAAGGATGCATTATCAGATTCCTTTTCATTCTACTCATGAAATAAAATACAGCTGGCGACAGCAACAGCTCTCATTTATTGTGCTCCCTCCCCGCACTGCAACAGTTCCTCCGGGACTTAAAGTGATTGTAAACGATCACCTTGTAAAACAACTAGGGGAGGGCTGGCAGCCTTAGGCCTGGGGGGCAGGTCCAGCCAAGTGGCCCACTGAACACTGACCCACAAGCCAGCAGCCAGTAGGACCCACAGGCCAGCGGCCAGGAGGACCCCAGCGGCCAGCAGGACCCATAGGTAAGTTGGCGGCCAGCAGGACCCACAAGTCGGCTGGCGGCCAGCAGGACCCACAGGTCAGCTGGCAGCCAGCAGGACCCACAGGTCAGCTGGCAGCCAGCAGGACCCACAGGTCAGTGGCTTGCTCCCAGCAGGACCCACAAGCAATGGCCAGCTCCCAGCAGGACCCACAGCCCATTGGAGTTCCTACCAAACTTCCAGTGCTGCAAATCAAATGTACAGTGCACTTAAAACAAACAGTCGGGGTTGTCGGGAAGAGGCCCTGTCCTCATCAACATGGGGACAGGGTGCTTTGGGGTGGGGGGGCCGCAGGTCGCCCCCCTGCCCCGAAGCACCCACCCCCCCATGTTGAGGGCATGCAGTTTGGTACGGTTCAGGAGGGAGGGGGGGCGCTCTTTTTCTGCATAGGGGTTCCCCTTCAAATCCAGACCAGACCCAAGGGCCTGGTATGCTCCTGGAGGGGGAACCCATGCCGTTTTTTTATTTAAAATTTGGCCTGGAGTTCCCCCTCAAGATTCATACCAAACACAGTGCCTGCTATTGGCGGGGATCCAAGTCGGATCCCCGTTCATTGAAAGTCGGACATATGTCGGCTTCATGTCGCAGGGCAAAGTCAGATCCAAAGTAGGACGGCTGTCGTGTCGCACTAGTGTGAACCCAGCCTAAAACAAAGCACTTCCAGCGCCGAGATATCAGCACTGCAGGAGCTGTCATCTTCACCCGTCTTGCTTCCGGGTTCGTGAACTCCGGCTCTGTGATTGGCCGGAGCTGCAATGACATCACTTGCACACGTTTGTGGGAACCGCCTTTCACGGCACGGGGCTCTAAATAAAAGGCTCGGGTGACCGTTCCTTCAGAGCACATGTGCCAGTGATGTCACTGGCTGCATGTACACTCAATATCTTCTAAACGGTGCACGTTTAGGAGATATTTACATTAACTATAGGTAAGCCTTAGTATAAGCTTATCTATAGGTAAAAGCAAAAGATGGAAGTTTTAATTCATTGTAGTACATATCAAACCTGTATTCTATAGAAGAAATGCAATTCATATTTAAAGATGATTTCTAAACATGTAGTAGCACAGTTTGTTCTTGGTGCAAAAACTGCAAAATATATACCTATGATTCAATCATCATAACCAAACCTATCATTATATACATCACACATATTCATGTCATCATTATAGATGCATACTGGAAGAATACCCAAATTGCAAGTCTTTACATGACTCAAACTGATGTCAATGTGAAAATAGGATAAGGGTCTAATTTCAAAAAAAGTTAATATTTGAAAGTTTCAGGCATTCTTAACATTGACTATTTGGAGAAGAAACAGCTTGAAAGGTTCCAATCCTAAGGCCTGGGAGAAGATGTGCATTGGTGTAAACCTAGAAAATTTAACTATTCATGGCTTTACCTTCTGAGATGACATCACTGCAGCTGTAATATGATGATGTCATCTTTCTGACCAACAATGCAGTCTTTGAGTATTCACACTGCAGTATCCATAAGTATTTCTATACATGGGAGGATTCTCTGATTCTGTCTGCAGGCGGCCTTATAGCCATAGCTCCCAACTGTCCCGGATTCAGAGGGACTGTCCCTGATTTGGAACAAAGTCCCCCTCTTTCCTCCACATTTGTCCCTCATTTTGGTCTGATCTATATAGTTGTATATAAAATGCACTTTTTATCTTTCAAAAAGTGTTTCCCAGTGCTAAACCTTTCGTCCATTTTCTAAATTGCTGCATTTGTAATTTTCAAAAGTCAGTATAAAGGAATAGTAGTGGTAAAAAAGCACTTGTGGGTTCAACTAATATTCTTTTTGTAGAATTCTTCTTTAAAGGGGGCGTTGGAGAGGGTTTGTCCTATGCCTATATACTTTTGCTAATAGGTGTCCCCGTTCCCATTTCAAAAAGTTGGGAGGTATGCTTACAGTCGTTGCAAACCCCATGCAATGCATGGTTACACAATTGCATAAGTTAGAATCTACAAGTTTGGTTCCAGTATATTTGGCCTTGCTTGATGTTATTTGTGCTACAGAATGCTATCAAAAACAAAATTTGTAAAAGATCATTCACTGTTTTAGAAGAGTCATAATACTAAAATATAAATAAAAGAGCCTTTTCATATTAGTATACTTATACTGGATAAAGGATATATTTGTAATGCTTAATCTGTACTCTAATTTGTGCCGCTATGATTAAATAGTGCATATTAGCAAGTACACACAAAAAAAGAAAAGGCAATTCTGTCCGTAACATGGATGGATTTGCCATATGTGTTAATGTATAGCTCACTCCTACCTAAAAATTGGCTAACTGTTTAAAATATTATAGTTACAGTTAACGTGGTTGTATGCCCAAAAAAAAATACTAGCTCATTATGAAATACTTACCTTACAACGATCACCGCTGAGGGGGCCAACATGTTCGTCGTGAGCTCCGGCGCTGTGGGTGGCCGGAGCCACGCGTGGTAGCCTACGGTTCAGGCAAGAAGCTCTGAGGTTCCTGGCACGATACCCAAACCTTCAGAGCGCATGAGCCGCTGACGTCAGCAGTTGGATGCAGGGTGAATATCTCCTAAACGGTAAAGTTTATGAGATTTTTATTTTACCTACAGGTAAGCCTTATTAAAGGATTACCTGTAGGTAAAAATCACAAAGTGAGGTATACAACTGCTTTAAGCCATTGTAATGTAATTGTGTATATTTTGTACTTTTTTCATACATGTAATAAAGACTTTTTGATCTTATGTGATTGTAATGCTTTTGATCGTACCAGGAAAAAGTTTCTTGCCCCCTCTCTCCCCCCCCTTTTTTTGATTTATGGTTTAAAAATTACCCTAGATTATCACTCACCGGTTGACACCATTGCCCTCTGCCTTGGGATCAAATCTCACACTTGACATCTTGTCAATGATTTCAGGAGCTGAAACAAAATACAGACAAACTTTAATCAACTGAAATCACTTAAAAAATCCAGTCTACCATGTATATGACACTTTACCAATCAATGATAAACTTTTAAAACACTCAAATTTTACACTAGCATTAACAAATGCATGCTTGGGATGGTTTTATATGGGGGAAGGCCATCTGGGTCTTCCACAAAGTGGGCACACGTAAATTGATTATGGTACAAATTTCAAGATGTTTTTTCGCTTTTTCAAATAGATTTTGTAACTAATATGTACAGTTTTTGCTTATATTTCTCTGGTAAGGCAAAATGCCTAGCTAACTACATAATTGACCACATATATTTAATTACACCTATGTTATGTTTGTCTTGTGCCTTGTTTTATTTTTTGCTCAAAATGTTAAATTCAATGTTACATTTTTTTTACTATTATTTACACTAAGACACTTGCGAAAAGATTGGACAATTTAGGGATACGCTAGGGGTAGCAATGTCTGTGCCCACTAGAACGGCTCATTAAGAGCCACAGGGATCTCTCAACTTGGTAGAAAACTTCAGTTTGATGGGGCTGTTCCTTGTTTCTTCTGATGGCGTGTGCCCCTTTTGTCCTTTCAGCAGAAACAATGGTGGGTTCCATGGCTACATTGGAAGGACAAATATCTTTATGCCTACCGTTCTTATGGAGGCCTCTGATCATCTATGGCTAGTCTAACACATAAAGAGGGAAAACTGTCACTCATTCTGTATGAGTATTTGCTGAAGATGCTAGTATTCTTGGAAGGCTATCCGTAGTTTTGCTGTTATTTCAACTTCCTACCTGTAACTATTCTGCCATTCCGCCATAACGTACGCAAAAAAGGTCACCACAATGTTTGTGTTGCTTTGTTACAGTTACAGTATATGGCTGGTTTGAAAAATGACAAGAAAAAGTAAATCTAAGATAAAATCAAGAAAATTAATCATAAAAATACTACTACAGGCGGTCCCCTACTTACAAACATCAGACTTACAAACGACTCCTACTTACAAACGGAAGGAGACAACAGGAAGTGAGAGGAAATCTACCCCTAGGAAGGGAAATTCTCTCCTGTAAGAGTTAATATGGGAAAAAGGTGTCTCCTCTCCAATGATGCTTTATCACCAATCCTTGTTTCCCTAATAACCCCAAATTTTCAAAATCCAATTGTCATTGGGACAGAAAGTTAGGTGAAATCTTCTGAACAGGGGCACAGACAGCAAAACAAATGTTACAGGGGTGATAACCCTTACCTATGTTTTCCAAAAAGCTTTAAAATAGATTTTTTGGCTGGAGCTACACCTACAAAATGTACCTGTTCCAACTTACAAACAGATTCAACTTAAGAACAAACCTACAGTCTCTGTCTTGTTTGTAACCCGGGGACCGCCTGTATACTAGAATGCAGCCTATTGTTTTTAAAATATATATACTTCTTGGAAGCATTTAGTTAATGGTAACAATTGGGTAAAATATAATATCTGATTACATTATTTGAAGTATTTTTGGAAACATTGAGAATTGGGAAAATTTGTGGCATTTGTATCCAATCACATTGCTTACATCACTCTTATTATTATCCTTACATTGAACCCCCCCCCCCCCCCCCCACACACACTTTCTGACAATTACTCAGTTTACACTTAGTAGTATCATCTTGGTTATTCCTTCAGCTTGGTTTGGCCTTTGAAATTGACATTGACATACAAACCTATGAAACTATGTCTACTCATAAATATTACATAGAGAAACATAATCACTGCATCTAATGAGCCCTGGCACACATAGAAAGTATAGATGTTGAATGATGTTCATTAAATAGTTTATCCAAACATTTGGATGAATCACCACCATTGATCACACCTGTTAGCAGACTACACGATGATTAAAGAATTTACATAACCTTGTGTTTTGTTCCCAGTGGTAAAAGTACTGATGTCATAATTGACATGCACCACCATACTGTACCTAAGGCAACCAAAACTGCCTGTGTACTAAATCAGAATGTTCTTGGATCAACATCCAGTTGACAGGAAACTAGGTCATGTAAACACCCTGTAGTAAAGATGGTTCCTAATACAAGCTAAAAGCTCCCGCCTGGCAATAGAAAAGTGCAGTAGCCCAAACATGCTAAAAACAGAACAGGCCTGAGGCACTAATCACCATTGTATTGATATTCAGATTTGGTTCAAACTCAAATTGACCCAAATTATGTTAACTCCCTTCTCCTCAGGGAACAACTGGCATACAGGCATAGGAAAGATTTGACCTCATCTGGCAGCCTTGGTTGGATAACCCCAGTCTCGCCCCACCGCAGTTAGTGATGGATAGGGTATTACGACTCTAACCCACCAATAGTCACAAATAGAGCAGAGAAGGAAAAGAAAGGAGATTATTATATTTTTTTCCTGTCATCTACAAGGACCCACAAGTCCTTTTCCATCCTAGATTCCCCCAGAGGTTCCTTTCCCCCCCCCCCCCCCCAGTGTATAGATTGCATTCATATTTTTGCCACCCAAATGCATTATTTTACATTTTTCTACATTAAACATGTTGTGAATGTATCAAGTGGCTATTTACAAATTGGTTAAACTGTGTGCATTTTGGTCCCTATGGACAAACAACGGGAAGTGCATCTAGATACCCCCAACACTAAACTTGCTTTGAAGGGCAAAATGTTCAAGATCAAACAGAATTCTAGCTCCCCTGGAGATAAGTACAATAACTATCTTAGATATACAATAGCAGTGGCAAAAGTTCCATGTAAATTATTTCATACCATTAAAAACAGTGATGGTTTCTCTAGGCCAGGGGTGTCCAAGCTTTACAGTATGAGGGCCACACTGTATAATGTACAAATATACAGTGGCCAAAACCCCCCCCCCCATCAGGGTCCCCATACGATTTTTGTTTACATCAGGGTCCCCATCAGAGTCCCCATTATATCAAAATCCCTTTAGAGGCCACCCTTACATCAGGGTCTCCAGTAGAGTCTACCCTTACATTGGGGTGACCATTAGAGTCCCCCCTTGCTTCAGGTTCTCCATCAGAGTTCCCCCTTACATCTGAGTCTCCTCCTACATTAAGGTCACCATGATAGCCCCCTTACATTGGGGTCTCCATGATAGTGCCCCTTACATTAGGGTTCCCATCAGTGTCCTCATCAGAGTCCCCCTTACAGAGTCTGGGTGCAGGTTTTGGAGTTGAAGTGGAGACAGTACATATCCTCTGCTGGCCTTAATTCTCAGACAGTGCACATTAAGGATACACCTCTGACCCTAGCTGTGGGCCAGATAAAATGTCGCAGAGAGCTAAATGTGGCAGATGGGCCATAGTTTGGAGGACCCAGCTCTAAATGTATTTTATTGGGATTGTATGTGATAGGCCAACACAAAGTAGCACATAATTGAAGTGAAGTGGAAGGAAAATGATAAATGGTTTTCAATTTCCTTTACAAACAAATGTAGCCATGCCCCTTTAGGGGTTGTTGAATGTTGTGGTTCACCTGTCATCCTGCCCAACCCGGCATCCATCTCTTAGGCACTGAGACGCAGTTTTTTTTTTAATTGAGGGGATTGAACTTGGATGGGAAAAGGAAATTATGGGATGCCCAGAAGATTCAGTGTAACTTGCATGGGACTACTATATACACTCCAGTCTTCTCTCCAGCACAACTCTTGCTTAAGACCTCTTTTCTCTCCTCCAGCACTTCATTTGCTGCAGACTGTTACTCCTCCAGCACTAGCTGGCACCACATGGTTAGGCCTGACACTAACGCAGCCAGGCTTCAGTGAATTGCCTTTTGCGGGCAGGGGCCTCGGGCCCCTGTGGTGTAGGAATAGTTCCGATGCTAACTGTCCTCTATTCAGCTATCAAACCCAGATAGCTCTCTTCAGGCCCTGCCAGCCAGCCTGGCTGCAATGACCTTTTTCCACTACCCTTCCCACAGTCCTCTCCTCTGGTTCTGCACCCATCTCAAACTGCAAACTCCCAGTTCTCTTAGACGTGCTTCCTCAGTCCTCCTGACTGTGCTTCATTTACCAGCCCTCCTGGCTGCGATCAGTTGTCCTCCCTGGAGTCTCTTACCAGTGTTTTCTCCCGCTGTCCTCTCCTTGCTCTCTCATGTGCCTCTCCTCCATGATCTTGTCTCTCCTCCTGGATGCATCCGCACCCCGTCCCAAGGTCACCCCCCAGACTGGGGAGTTCCCTGTAGGCCCCGACAGCCTCCACACTCTTTCACTCTCTCACTTCAGCTATTCCACCTGACAACGCCTCCTCAGCTGGGCTGACCCTAGGTATTTGAGGAGGCCTGCCCCCTGCCAATCCAAGTTGGGGATTGGTCAAGGCTCCTCAAAATACCCCAGGCAGCTCCACCTCTCCTATCCTCTCCTCCTCTCTTTCTAACACCTTCTAGAAAGAAGAGGGAGGTGACAGTGATGCTACCTGTGAGTCACTCAGCTCTGCTCTCAGCCACTCCCTGCCCAGAAAGAAAATAAACAGACCTAGCCACCAGCTAGGCCTGCCTAACTTTTCCTACTCTAAAAGGTTTACAAATAAATATCTGAAAAGTGTGGCGTGCAATTGTATTCAGCTCCCCTGAGTCAATACTTTGTAGAACCAGCTTTCTCTGCAATTACAGAATCAAGTCTTTTTTGGGATGTCTCTATCAGCTTTGCACATCTAGTGAACTTTTTGCCCATTTTTCTTTGCAAAATAGCTCAAGCTCTGTCAGATTGGATAGAGAGCATCTGTGAACAGCAATTTCCAAGTCTTGCTACAGATTCTCAATTAGATTTAGGTCTGAACATTGACTGGGGCATTCTAATACATGAATATGATTTGATCCAAACCATTCCATTGTAGCTCTGTCTGTATATTTAGAGTCTTTGTCCTGCTGGAAGGTGGACTTCAGCCCCAGTCTCAGGTCTTTTGCAAACTCTAACAGGATTTCTAGTAAGATTGCCCTGTATTTGGCTCTGTCTATATTCCCATCAACTCTGACCAGCTTCCCTGTCCCTGCTGAAGAAAAGCATCCCCACAGCATGATGCTGCCACCACCATGTTTCACAGTGGGGATAGTGTGTTCAGAATGATGTGCAGTGCTAGTTTTCCATCACACATAGCGCTTTCCTTTTAGACCAAAAAGTTAAATTTTGGTCTCATCTGACCAGAGCACCTTCTGTAACATGTTTGCTGTGTCCCCCAGATAGCAAACTGACTTCTTATGGCTTTCTTTCAACAATGGCTTTCTTCTTGCCACTCTTCCAGGTCAGATTTGGGAAGTGCATGACTAAAACTTGTCCTGTGGACAGATTCTCCCACCTGAGCTGTGGATCTCCTCCGCTCCTCCAGAGGTACCATGGGTGTCTTGGCTACTTCTCTGATTAATGCTCTCCTTGCCCGGCCAGTCAGTTTAGGCGGGCGGCCATGTCCTGGTAGGTTTGCAGTTGTGCCATACTCTTTCCATTTTCGAATGATGGATTAAACTGTGTTCTGTGAGATGTTAAACGCTTGGGATTTTTTTTTATAACCAAACCCTGCTTTAAACTTGTCCACAACTGTATCACTGACCTGTCTAGTGTGTTCCTTGGCCTTCATGATGCTGTTTGTTTACTAAGGTCCTCTAAGAAACTTCGAAGGGCTTCACAGAACAGCTGTATTTATACTGAGATTAAATTACACACAGGTGGACTCTATTTACTAATTACATGACTTCTGAAGGCAATTGGTTCCACTAGATTTCAGTTAGAGGTATCAGAGTAAAGAAGGCTGAATACAAATACACACCACACTTTTCAGATATTTATTTGTTTAAAATTTTTGAAAACCATTTATCATTTTCCTTCCACTTAACAATTATGTGCCACTTTGTGTTGGTCTATCACATAAAATCCCAATAAAATTAAATTACGTTTTTGGTTGCAACTTGACAAAACGTGGAACATTTCAAGGGGTATGAATACCTTTTCAAGACACTGTAAACATAATTCCTTGGTCCAGTTTTTTATTATTCATCAGACAACTGTGCTACAACTTCATAAACACTGACGTCAGTACTAAGGAAATTTATACTATTTTGTTTGGAAAGTGAACTTGCTATGTTGGCTTAAGTTTACCTTATCACACAATCTATGTTGCATTAAGCAACAAACATCTCCCTTTTGTTCTAGGTCACAAGTTACATGTGCAGTCATTTCTAGTACTGATGTGTGTACAATGGACAGGGAGTTCCGATATAATAATGGCCCTTGTAACTATTTCTATGCCAAGTGTATGTTAATAATAATAAAATTAGAACTCTAAGCCTAATGGAAAGACTTGCATTGTGCAGGAATGTAATTAATGTAACTTAATCCTATTGTGTCAGGGTAAGTAAACACTTGTGTGTTGAATACAAAATATGAAGACAGAAGCATTGCATGGCCTACAAACAATCCAACAAAGGATGAACAAAGATCAGCTTGGACGTGCCACTGGTGCCCCTATGGTCAGAACTACATGGATTTGTATATGTCATGTGCAGTCGCAATATAAAGAATACAGGTAGGATACATTCACACTGTAAAAGTATATCAACAAGCTGTCATAAAGACCACAAAAGTAATCTACCATTCTGGAAAATGTTTTCTATTTGGGTTTCAAGTTACTGAGAGGCACAGTGCAGAGCATATAAAGTATTCATAGCACGGAGTACACTCAGCACAAAGCATTGAGTGTAAACTGTGCTCAGGGTACCTCAATTCCTCAATCAGGGATTTACTGCATTATGGCCACTAGATGGAGCTGACAATCATAGGAAATAAACGTATTAGGCAAATTAAGGTGTTTATTCGTGACGGCCGAGCGAATGCTGGAGAAATTCACACAGCAATATTCGTACAAAGAATAGCAAACATACAATGTGCCTAGGACAATGTTGCATATGGTGTACACAGCACAGAACTAACCCAAGTTCCATATCCTAATAAGTACACAGAATACCCATCATATAGTGTGCAAAGCATACACAGCACAGAGCACACACAAAATAAAATTCATACAATATATACTACACAAAGTATACAAACTAGAGAGCATATAAAGCACAAAGTATGCATAAGGGCTCTTTCACACGGGGCGGATCAGTCATGATCCACCCCGTGAAGCTCCGCTTGCTCAGCGGGGATCGCTCAGTTGATCCCCGCTGAGCAGGCGGATGGCTGGGCGGTCCCCGCACACTGTGCAGAGCGCCGCTCTCCCCTATGGGGGATCGGATGATGACGGACCGTAGAGTCCGTTGTCATCCGATCCGCTCCGCCGACGGAAGGAAAAATAGGGTTTTCCTCCGTCACACTTTGGCGGAGCGGAGGTCAGCGGACATGTCACCGCTGACATCCGTGGCTCCATAGGGCTACATGGAGTGTCCGTCCAGGTCCGCCTAAAAAACTGACAGGCGGACCTGAACGGACCCTCCGTGTGAAAGGGGCCTAACACAGAACATACACAGTATACATAGTACAGTGTGTACAAACTTGAGAACATATAAAACACAAAATAGGCCTAGCACATAGCATACAAAGTATACATAACACAAGACCCATTCATTTGCTGTGTAAATGTCTCAAGCATTCTCACAGCCATCACAATTAATTCCTGCATTTTGCCTAATATTTTATTTTCCGTGATCATTAGCTCCATCTAGTGTCCATAATGGTGTATTTTCCTGAAATAATGATAAAAGGAAATAAATGCGCTACCCCAAAAAATTAATAATAACAACTCAAGGGAAGTGAAGCAGCTGTACTGGAACATGACAAATTCAAACAAAGTGGAAGGTAATAGTGCAGCGCTACATGTAGGCCAGTGGGAGCTGGACTGTAACTCAAATGTGACCATGTATAGAAACACACAAAAAAAGAATGAGAAGGGGCAGGCTGAACGCCCCACCCAATATCTAAAGTGTCCACAACACTAAACAAAGTGATAAGTGTCCAAAACAGTGGATAAATAACATGAAATGGATGTGGAAATTCTGGCACAATTCTTCTCACGTGGATGATGACATACATGTGTGCTTACTGGAAACGTTGGACCCGAATGTCATACGACAGCGGATCAATTGAGCTTGAGAATATCTCCAACGGATGCTCCACAGGAACGTCACCGGGTCTCTGATGGATGATGAGATGTACCGGCTGAACGGTCAGATGTCAACAATCCTGGATGGAACTGATGGATGTAATAATTCTTGGGTCTCCAATACCCTCAAGGCTGGAGATCTTACCAGAAGATTGATATTCTGGATCCTGCTATTCAACCGGACGGTGGGATACAATCAAACTTGGGTAGAAAATACCCCGACAAGGGTATTGTAAAAGGACCAACTGGAGAAAACTGAAAAAACTTTTCCTCAACGAATTCATGCAAAGAGAAGAAAAAAATAGGGGGCTCCAATGGTGTAGATCAAAAAATGTTTTTTTAATCAAAAAATTTTGGTGTTTTTACATCCATCAGTTCCATCCAGAATTTCCACATCCATTTCATGTTATTTATCCACTGTTTTGGACACTTGGACACTTATCACTTTGTTTAGTGTTGTGGACACTTTAGATATTGGGTGGGTCGTTCAGCCTGCCCCTTCTCATTCTTTTTTTGTGTGTTTCTATACATGGTCACATTTGAGTTACAGTCCAGCTCCCACTGACCTACATGTAGCGCTGCACTATTACCTTCCTATTTTCCTGAAATACCTCAAACGAGAAAAAACAGCATTATGGCCACTAGATGGAGCTGACAATCGTAGGAAATTACTGTATTAAAGTGGAGTTCCACCCATTTAAAAGTTAGCAGCTACAAAAAGTGTATCTGCTGGCTTTTAATAATCGCACACTCAACTGTCCTACGGTCCAGCGATGCGGGCGCAGGAAGCCCCGCTCCTCTCCCCCTCCTCTCTGCGGTGCCGGCATCACTACTGTGGGTGCCCGGCTGTGGCTTCACAACCGGGCACGCACTGCACATGCGCGAGCCGCACTGCGCGCAGTGATTGGCAGGACAATCTTCTGGGACCTGTGACATGTCCCAGAAGATTGCAGGGAGGGAGGGGGAGAGGTGAACTTCCTTCCAGCGCTGCGGAGCCTGGGGAGGAAATGGGAGCTGGATGCCTCTAAAAAGAGGGTATCCGCTCCCCCCCCAAAAAAAATTACATCCCGAGTGTGGCATGTCAGGGGGTCACCTTCATTTAATTTTTGGGTGGAACTCCGCTTTAAGCAAAATATGATCAGAATTTGACAGCTGAGAAAATCCTTGTGACATTTGGCCTTTTTATAAATAGACCCAAAAGTGTACAAAGCACAGAGTGCACAAAAAAGATCCTCGTTGGCTCACATAGCAGCTGGAGCCATTGGCTTCTCCTGCTGTCAATCACAGCCAGTGAGCCAATGAGGAGAGAAGGGGGGCGCGGCCGAGTCACATTCTGTGTGTGAATGGACAATGTCTATTCACACGAACAAGGCTCAGGAGCGAGCCTACTTGAGTGCCTCTATAGCAAGAGGCTTGCTGTTGGGGGAACTCGACAGGAGTGAGGAGCCAGGACCGCCGACAGAGGATAGAGAAAGAAGAGGATCGGGGCTGCTCTGTGCAAAACCATTGCACAGAGCAGGTGCTTATAACATGTTTGTTATTTTAAAAAACAAAGTCACTGAAAATTGTTTACACTAGGTATAATAAAACTCTACATTATCTATATGACTTCTTTTGAGTTTTGGATAGAGTGGGAAAGAATTAAATCCTCTGATATTTTTTATTGCTGTCTGTGTCCCCATTGGTTAGATTTTGCCCTCTGTTCTGGGGAACAATTGTTATGTAGTGAGGGGAAGATAGATGGGGATAGAGGAGATGTTAGAGTTGTCACCAAAAGAAGAGGGGGAGGGGAAATCTTTCAAAGGGCACATTTGTTCCAGGAACTCCGGGACAGGAAGTGAAGGAAAATGTTCCCAATGGTACACAGATAGCAATGAATAAACTGGCATGGATTTTGACCCTTCCCTACTATATCAGAAATTAAACCACTCCTAATAAACAGTATTTTGAATAAACTTTTCAAGCGACAGGCATATTTTACTAGTTTAAATATGTTGCAAAACAGACCTTTACTCAGTAGTAAAATGAATTAGGACTATGTATTGTACTATTATACTGTATTAGCGTTATATACATACTTGTAAACTATAAGGATTGCTTTCAGTTTGCTTTATCAGTATCAGCAGTAGAAGATTGTTCTCCTATGGTTTATTGCACTTAGCATGTTATTGAAACAAGCCAACTAGTGGTTCCAGACTCGTTCAAACTCCCTACAGCCAATAAACTGGTGTAAATAAAGTCTGGTTTTAATAGTAGGCCATTAGTTATATTTTCTTTTCTGCAGGATGTAGGTTGCTTTTATTCAGAAAGGCAAGTGTAATAAAAACACTTCTACGGCAAAATCAGTTTCCTCCACAAAGGTAGAGCTGACACAGAGCAACCTCGGCTCCAACTACGAGGCCTCTTCCACATGGTCATAAAAGTCAAAGGTATGTGTGTATACGAATTTCCTCCACAAAGGTAGAGCTGATGTCTTAGGAATAGGAGTTCCAACTGGAGGATTTACTTTCATTTCTGGCCCTGGGGACATCTTAATATTTTTTGATTTCCAATAACTTTTTATCTCAGAGACAATGGTCACCAGGACAAATAGAGGGGCCAATCTTCCCAATGGGGACAGCAGTTAAAAGCCAAGAAAAGGTCTAAACCTTACCTGCTCTATCCAAAACTAAAAAAAAAGCTTTAAAGGATACGTTCACCTTTAAAAAAAAAAAAATGAATGCACATTTTTTTTGCAGGTCAGCAGATGGCAGGTGCAATGTCTGGCTCCTGCAGACTCTCGAGATATCTGTCTGCCCATACCTCCGATCCATGCAGGCAGCTACTTGAGAGCAATGAACTATGAGAGCGCTCACCAGTGCCCTCACATATCATTAAGAACTCCAAGCCGTCAGCCGCTATGGCTGATGGTCCTTGTAGTGTATTTGATCACAGGAAACTGTTAATGAATGACACGGCCATGTGGGCGGAGCTCCGCATCGTCGTGCTCTACCTGAATTGTGACAGCGGGTGCGGGTAGAGGATCCCCTGCTTACTGTCACAGGGATGGGGGAGGGGGGTGCAGATGCTGGAACATGTTACATATTCAACCCAAAAAACAGGTGTAACATGTTCCAAAGGTGATCTGATCCTTTAATACAGTGGTTCTCAACCCTGTCCACAAGTACCCCCAACAGGCCATGTTTGCTGGTTTTCCTTTATCTTGCACAGGTGCTTTAAATCAGAGTTAATGGCTTGGTATTTTGGACAGCTATTTTATCTAAGAGAAATTCTCAAAACATGGCCTGTTGGGGGTACTTGAGGACAGGGTTGAGAACCACTGCTTTAATACACACTAATTATTCAAAAAAATAAAAATAAAAATCAGCATTAAAAAATGGAAAAAATTTAATACCTTGGCGCAGAGGGGCGGCATATTTGCATGAATTGCGGTCAATGCAGCTGGGCTGAGAGCGCGCGCCCTGCATGTTCCTGGCACAGTTACCGGCACCTAACCAAAAGCAGCGATTAGGAGTTTTTGAATTACGTGACTGCTGTGACACAATCCCCGCCCCACCTCCCTGCAACCTAAACCTCTTGAAGGGTCTGGAGGCACCGGTGTGAAGAGGTTAAATAATGTAAAATAAAAACTGACCCCATAACTATTATAATTTCCCTGTAAGTTAACTAGAAGATTGTATACATTATACATTTCACATGTGCCTGTAACGGACACTTTCATAATATTTGGCATGGTTGCATGCATGTGTTTTAGGTGTGTAAGTTTTTCAGCAGAGAAAATCATTACTGCCAACAATACAATGATGTTGCGTACAAAGTATCATTCACTAATCAGGAGAATAGAGTCATATCTGTCGTCATAGAGGTCATAGACGTTCCATAATTACACACAATGCTCCCAGTTTCCCAGTGATATGTTCTTTCCCAACATTCTTTTTCTATATGTAGCGGGGTATCGTTTTACCCGCAAGACAACATTTCCCAGCACGCTTTGCGGCACCCAGGGTGCCATTCCCCGCGCAGGTACTGCTGGGGTGGACTTTAAAAGGGGAGAGGCGGGGCTCGCTCGCTCTCTTGGAATGCCGCCCTCCCTGCAAGAGGATCCCCTGCACTCACCTGCTGCGCGTGCTAGGCCTGAAGCTTGGGCCTCGCGTTTTTGTTCCAGAGAGCCTTCCGTTCTGCTGGGGAGTCTGTGAGGCATCCGATCCACCTGAGGTGCCATCATCTTCTGAAGGACCGGGGACTCGATGCATCATGGGCACTGTGACGCCACTCACAGTAGCGGAGGAACCGGACAGGAATCGGTCCGGTCTGGGTGAGAGAGCGCCAGCTCAGAACCATATATTAATAACTTTGTGCCTATTAACTTTGCCTAGGCCCATTATTGAACACAGTTATACTTTGGAGAGACTGTTTGTGCTGAACTGAGTTTGTCAGTCTCTCCAGCTTTGCCTGGTTGGCGAATATCTGTTATCCCCTTTTACTGGATTACAAATTGGTTTCTCCATGTGCACCACCGACAGTTGCTAGCGAAGATTCTCCAACAAACTATACCCTAAGTTATAGTCAGGCCTGACTGGGTAGTATAGGACAATGCTGGGCGCCATTTTATGCTCACGAAGGAGGATTGCAGCAGCGGGGTTGATGTGTTATTGCATTATTGACTGTCATACCCTTTTAATGTGCACACCTATATTTCAGGGATCTGCATAGAATATTGTATACAAATTACTCTGTTATCTTTCTACCTTCAGTAAAGAGTTATAGTTAAGTAAATTTGGTGGTGAGTGTCAATTACTGTGCTGGTATACAAAGGGGGTTGTACTGTATAATAGTGTATAGAGATAATACAATTATACCATCCTCCCCTTTCCTAACTGTGTCAAAGAGAAGTCAGAGCCGATTGGCAGGGGTTGGTAGCAGTGCATTACAGGGCCCAAGCAAACAAGCAGCCCTCTTAAGCTGAGGGTATCGCTACATATACATAGACAAATGAAGGATTCAAGCCACTGCTTGTGCACGGCTGTTTGAGTTGGGTGAGGATTGCAGTGTAATATGTAAATATAGTAAAAAAACACAAAGAGGGTGCTTTCTTGAATGCTCCTAAAAAATATAAAAAGCAGGAGTTGATAAAACCAGCTGCCCCTTTAAAGTGTACAAACACAAATTTTCCAGAATAGCAAAAAAAGTAGGTGCTTAGTTACTCACTGTACATATACAATATCACAACTTATCACTATCTACAACCAGTAGATACAATTTAGATATGCTATATTGCAACAGGATCAATATGACAAGAGTCCATATATAGTGAATCACTAAAATGAAATATAAAGTATGGCAAATCGCTAGGAAAAAGTCCCAATCCACCACTTAATCCACCGTGTGAGACTGCTTGTGATGGCGATCTCTTCTTTACCCCAGGTGAAGTTTGCACTTAGTATAAACAGAAACGTCAGTGCTACTACCCATACAACACATAGATAGCAGCGCTCCAGGGTGCTCGATCCACAGTCACTGGCTGAGTAAAGTAATGTAGAAAAAATTATCCGCACTCTAGTTGTTGCTCTTTAAAAAATCTTTGTTTTTATTGACAAGCCACAGTGAACAAACGCAGATGAAAACAGTTGACACATTATAGCCTATAAGGCCTTAGTCATAACCACCATTATGGTTATGACTAAGGCCTTATAGGCTGAAACGTGTTTAATGGAAATAGGTTTCCGTGAGCTTTACAGGTGCTTTTTTTTGCGCCAAAGCACTTAAAAAGCACCTCAGTACTGGCTTACCGAATAAGCCTGGAAATATCTCAGACTAGGGTTGTGACAAAGTACATTATGTAATAACTTTTATACGTAGTCATCTACGCATTTTGATGGAGATTGGAGCAAAGCGAACAAAGTTTTCGCTGAGTGCTGAAACAAACGTGCAACTGTTTATCACAATATGAGTCACACAGCCTATATCATTAGTGTAATAAACTGAGTTAGGGGTCTCATGACTGTTGCTCGACTCATCCCACAATGACATCCTGAACATATTGTCTGATACTTGCTGAGTAAGAAGAAAAGTAAAGCGTATGTGCAATACACAATCTACAATGGTGGACGATACAAAGAAGATTGAGACCTTGCAATGCCATATCGCCATCTTCAGCAAATAACAATTGTAATCATTCTTTAAATTCATGCTGTTGTATATGTTGTATGTGCATATTCACTGTATACACTAAAAACGATACATGACAGATCCAGAGGTGGTATATAAATATGCATTTTGTTAGATATCAACTGGGACTTGCAGTTCCACAAAAGTATCATGAACTACTTCTACAGGGGTTTCATCTACCCATATGTATGAATGGCAATAGCAAGAAAATTCTGGTCTCCTGGCTTCTGTTAACCTACAAGAACCAGTGTGTCCTTCTGGTGTCCACTGCCTGCTGGGATTTGTAGTTCCACAAAAGTATTATGAACTACTTGTACAGGGGTTTCATCTACCCGTATTAATGGTAATTAATTGCAGATTCTGGTCTCCTGCCTTTTGTTAACCTACAAGAACCAGTGTGTCCTTCTCATGAACTAGCTTTATAGGGGTTTCACCTACCAATATGTAGAAATGGTAATAGCTGCCAAATTCTGGTCTCCTGGCTTTTGTTAACCTACAAGAACCAGTGTGTCCTTCTAGTGTCCACTGCCCTCCCGGGTTTGTAGTTTCACAAAAGTATTATTAACTATCTATAAAACTACCCATATTTATGAAAAGTAATAGCTGTCAGATTTTGGTCTTCTACCTTTTGTTGACCTACAAGAACCAGTGTGTCCTTCTAGTGTCCACTGCCCATTGGGACTTGTAGTTCCACAATTGCGGAAAAGCACATTAAAACTCAACACAACACTCCAGAAGATACTTTACTCTCTCTTCATACCTCAAAAAGACCAACAGTTTTTGATTTGGTTTCAGTGCAAAGATACAAAGATTTTGGAAGATGTCCGTCAATGTACTCCATGTAAAGTAAACCTATGCCTCTGCATGTAGGCAGTCATAGTCATCTAGCACAGCATGTAACTGCTGGGATATGTAGTTCCCCAATTTCTGAACAGCACATTAAAACGCAGCACAACACTCCAGAAGATGCTTTACTTTCTCGTCATACCACAAAAAGACCAAGTTTAAAAAAAATTGGTTTCAGTGCAAAGATACAAAGATTTTGGAGGATGCCTGCCACTGCACTCCATATAAATTGAGCATGTCACATAACACATGTAACCAAAAACATCTGATCTGAGCCATTAAATAAAAGAATCCAGATATCATGCTGCCTGGCTCTTCGCTTTACTATCTGAACAAGCCTTTAAAATGCATGTTTTTAAACACAAAAGTGTAAGGGCCAGTTCACACCACATGCAGTCCAGTGCGTTTTTTTCTGTCTTTAGGGCCAGTTCACACCAGAAGTTTTGTGCGCACTTTTTCTGCACTAAAAATGCATGCACAGTGTTTTCCATGTATTCCAATGGCTCTTGTTGGCTCTAGTTCACACCATGCAGCCAGTTTCCGGTCAGTTTCCAGTGCAGAAACTGACCGGAAACTGACTGCATGGTGTGAACTAGAGCCAACTAGAGCCATTGGAATACATGGAAAACACTGTGCATGCATTTTGTGCAGAAAAAAAGCACACGGAACTGAACGAAACTGCGTCTGGTGTGAACTGGCCCTAAAAATGCATGGATAGTAGGTTATATGGTTTTTAATGGCATAGTTCACACCAGTGTGGTCAGTTCCAGTGCGTTCCAGTTCTCGAAAAAAAAAAAAGTAGAACATGCAGTATTTTTTCTGCACTGAACTGTACTGGAATGTGGTAAAACGCATCAAAAACGCACTGGAACGCACCTAAATGCACCAAAAACGCACTGAAACACACATAGGTGAAGAAGAAAGAAGGGGAAGGATATGCACAGGAACGCATCAGAAACGCACCAAAAACGCATCAAAAACTCGCATGCAGAAAAACATCAGGAAACCATCCGGACTGCGTTTCTATGGTGTGAATTGGCCCTAAAAGCATAAACCAAATCTGAAATACAAAGCAATGTCTTTTTGCCTTTGATTTTGTACACATCTGATGGTATTTGATCCATCCCTGATGTGTGTCAGTTCCCCAAACAGGTTTAAATGGCTCCCATCTAAATTGTCCAAGGTGTGTGTGTACATGTATGTGAGATAAGAACTTTACCATGTGAGATTAGGATCTTAGATTGTAAACTCCTTGAGCGCAGGGATTTATGTGAATGCAGAATATGTAAAGCACTGCGTAAATTGTCGGTGCTATATAAATAGTTGTAATAAATAAAAAAAATCCTACTAGTATTTATTTTCAACAAATCTAAGGTTTATCATTCAGAAAAATGTTAATTTGTGGGCATAGGATTGTGTATATGGAGGTTTTCTATTCATTTTTTTTTTTTACTATTGGTTGAACTAGATGGACTTGTGTCTTTTTTCAACCTGACTAACTACGTGACTATGTCATTTTTGGACTTTAATGACCGGCTTTGCCCCCAAAGCTCATTTGAAGTTTTTTTTTTTAGGGGTATCGCATTAGCTCCCGCAGTTGCAATAAAACACAAAGTTTGTGGGTGACATGTAATCTTACCTGTGTGATCTTCCTTACCACTATCCATGGGCTCCTGTGTGCTGGTTGTCTCCAGGTCATCTATGAAGTGTAGTACAGGAAAGCTACACCCAGTCCTTTCCAGCTCTTTGTCACCTCCTTCGATTTCTTGAATGAACTCGATCGAGGAGGAAAGGCGAAGGACCAGAGAGGCGAGGAAGGGAGGACAGGACGGCTGTGGGTATAAACAATACACTCACTAGTACAACTTGTAGCTCACCTCTTTTTATGAAGCTTGTTCCTTCCCAGCCGTCTCCTTCATCTGCTCTTTTCCATGGCAGGGACTCTTCCTGTGTGCGCTTTTCCTTGTTTCACTGATAAATCTTTTTTTTTTTTTCCTGAAATCTTCCCCACCGGCCTCCCCTTCCTCTAAGTTATCCCCCTCTGCTCAGCCAGCACTTTCCACTTCCTCTGCTCCCTGACTTATGCTGTGTAATGTTTTTTCTGCTCATACTTGTCCCTGGCTCTCCTCTCGTCAGCATGGAACAGGGCTGTACTTACTATGTAGATGGAGATCACTATCATTGTCCAAAGACCCGATGTTAACCCCTTTAAAGTTGACACTAAACAATATCCTTATATCCAATATCCTACAATATTCTTGTACAATTTTACCAAAATCGTATTACTAAAAATGAGGTCAAACCTAAACACTTTCCATTTGGATGCAATCAGGCAGACCCTTGCACTACATAGTTGAAAGTAAATCTAAAGGAGGTTCAATAAGAAAATTGTATAATGTATGGCCAGCTTTATTTTCCAAAAATAATCTATCCACTGCTGAAAGCGGAGTTCGAACTGCCTAAATTTATTTTATTTTTTTCAGGAAAATCGTTTTTGTATTAATCCTAGTGTAATTACTCACGTTTTACTTATTGATCGCCGCTCGATTGCCGATTTCAACCAAGATATCTTTTATTCTGCCTTGATGGCATTTTCCATATTGCTTGTGGGCATGTGAAGCCCACAAGCACTATCTTCCGGGACACGGTGCAGCTGAGCGACCAGCATGCACCGTCCGTTCTTGTGCATGCGCAGTATCAACGGCTCGCAGCGCCGTACACTTCAGACGTTGCCATCACAACGGGCGGCGGCGTCGGAAGTGCCCGCCTCGTTGTTATGGCAAGGAAGCCATCGGCGCCGCCCACTGACTCCTTGGAAATGATGACACACATCTCCCAGGAGCACCAGCGAGCAGGGGCGCCGAGGGAAGTGACGTCAGGCGCCACAGAGAGAAAGTGGCAGAATACACAGGACAACATAGCAACAGCGCTGAAGGGGTGAGTAAAAAAAAAAAAAAAAAAAATCAAAATGTTTTTGCTTATGCATAATGCTGTAGATTAATGCAAAGTTTTTTTTTGTGGAACTCCGCTTTAATGACTGTAATCTATGCATAGCTCCCAACTGTCCCTGAAATCGAGGAACTGTCCCTGATTTGGAATAAAGTCCCTCTGTCTCTCTTTCATCATTATTTGTCCCTCATTTCGGTCTGATCTATATAGTAGTGTAGCGGGTATTTGAATTTAGGGGAAGCATCTGGGTGGTAGTGTAACCCAGATGCACTGATTGCTAGGGAATCTGAGACCCCTTTATGGTTCTTGGAGGACTCTGGTGGTGTGAGGTTCCCTGGGCCTATAGGTGGCGTTGTTGCCAGGGGCCAGAGGTGAACTTGCACTGCAGGACTGTGCCTTTTTGTCCTCCCCTGGAGCTGGTGCAGCGGGGCGGGGAACCCGCTGTGGCGCGAAGGGAGAGGAGATAAAAGGGGTGGATGCCCTTACCATGGGGTTCAGAGTGCAGAGTCGGAGGACGTGGCCGCACCCAGGCACCTTCAGCTTGGGTGCTGGCGTTCTGGTGTTCCGGGCCCAGATGCCTTTGGCCTGGCCGGAGCGGAGATGGAGTCCATCTCAGGCACCTTAAGCCTGGGGTGAGGTACTATGGCGGATGCCTGGAGCTCAGTACCTTCGACTGAGTTCCGCGAGGGTGGAGGAATCCGAGGGGGCCCTAACTCCTTGGGTGCCCGTGTCTGAGTTCGTGAGGTCTGGTGTGCAGAACTTCTCTGAAGAGTCCTGCGCAGCATCGCTGGTGACAGAGAGGCCTCCGGTATCTCCCTTGGACGGATATCCTTCCCCTGACAGGGGCCGTGTTAGCAAAGGTAATTCACATTCTATTTCACATAGTCAGTGGCAGTGACTATTCGCCACTGGTGAAACCACAGTGGTTGGCAAGAGAAGGGAAAGGATTGTGCCTCGACCTAACCACATTGAGACTTAGTTGTTGCAAAAGAATCCAACTTAACCCTGCTGTGTGTTTATTCGCTGAGAAGAATAAAACTGTGTTGGACCTATTCACTGTGTGGAACTCTGGTTACTAGGAGCAAAGGAGTCAGGGACGAAGTACAGGACTTGACTCTAGGACACCTACACAAAGCCGGATCTTTCTTGGCCTTCACCTCTTCACAATGGAGGACATGGGCCGTGGTGTATCTCATCCCTCTCCCCAGCACTAACAACCCTAGACAAAGAAAGACAAGCCGAGAATGAGAAGGGGTGAGAGGGGTGAGGTCGCTACACGTGGGGGCTCGTCCGGGATGTGTATGGTGTCTGAATTTGAACTTTGCTGCCCGGAGGAGTTCCGAGTAGGTCGGCCATATTGGCCAACGTGCCACGAGGCAAACCACAGCTGCGTAGTTTGTGGGCGGGGAAATGGGAAAGCCCGCGAACAGGTGCAGAATGTGGGAGGAGTCTGGCCATGTGGACGTACGCACGTGGAGATTCTGGCGCAGGTGGGTCAGTGCGCATTGGAGCAGCGAACAGGAAAGATGACTTCAAATATTCAGTGGATTTCAGCTTCTTCTTTCACGGACATGACTTCCTTTGCTGCTCCCATTATGGACACAGGAATCAGACTAAGGCCCCGGGGGCGATTGGCTCTGTACACCTGCAGAGACATAGAGGCCCTCGGTGTGATCTGTCCCGGCTGTTCGGGACTGGTGGTTCAGTTGAAGCCATTCGGGCGATGTGAGGTCTGCAAGGAGTTTCTCTTCGAGGTGGAACCATCCACAGAAAGGCCTCGCGCCTTCCACCTCAACTACCTCACAGGTACTGCCACTCAGGAGGGAGAAATTGATGCCATGGCGGGTATTCCTGTGCGTGCTGACCAGGGCGAAGTGACTGCCCAAACAGAAGTGAAAAGAGAAAAATCCGAAGATGCTGCTTCGATCACCAGCAGCTCCCTGCTCCGACCACCGAAAAGGAAAGTCGGCCTAGTGATGGCCTTGTGTGGTCGTGGAAGAGCTTCGCCCCGCTGCTTGCCTGGCCTGAATGGATCCGGAGGGAAGAGCCCTGGACATCCCTATTCTTCTAAAGGCCCAGGTGAGCTAGGGGTTGGGACTGTCTGTGTGGTTAAAGGTGGCGGAAGCCCACAGTTGGTGGATGCCGTCAAGAGGGATGATTCCGTGACTGGGAATTATCTTCCTGCCGAGTGTTACGATACCTCCGACCTTGATTCATTGTCTGACAATGGCGATGATGGGGAGATAGACAAAATCTTCCACCGAAAGGGATTGGACAAGAAGAAGCTACCCTCGGCCCGTGTCACAAGGGATCCACCTATGTCTACTGGGGATAGTACACCCCGGGTGGAGGCCCCGGCGCCTAGGGAAGAATCTGGTCCACTGTCTGAAATCCCTCTTCTGGATTCAACATCCATTTCACCTGCTCCTGTTGCGGGAGTGCAACGCCAGTCATATCGCTAGTGACAGAAAGCCTCCGGTATCTCCCTTGGACGGATATCCTTCCCCTGACAGGGGCCGTGTTTGCGAAGGTAATTCACGTTCTATTTCACATAGTCAGTGGCAGTGACTATTCGCCACTGGTGAAACCACAGTGGTTGGCAAGAGAAGGGAAAGGATTGTGCCTCGACCTAACCCCATTGAGACTAAGTTGTTGAAAAAGAATCCAACTTACCCGTTCTGTGTGCTTATTCGCTAAGAAGGCAAATTTTGAGTATAGCCTCAGATAGAACAAATAATCAAAAACAAAAATTAGTGCCATCATCCATAGTAATTAATGAAGGAAGGCCTAATGAACAAGGGGTGATGGTTGCTAATACCATACCACCCAAGGATGATCAATAGAGAAGGAATTGGATTTTTCTAGGCACTGATGGAACGACATCAGTCGCTCCCTCCTCTCCCCCTTGTTCTCAAATTGCGGGATACCTCCTTTCCCCTTTTCTCCCCCCCCTCTTTTAATCCCCCCTTTCCCCCCCTCCCTTCCCCCACTCGCCTGCACAATTGACATTTGCCCAATGGCTTGGTTAGGTCATGAATTATAATCTATGGCCCATTATTTCCCCTCTATTAGGAAGGGGTTCTCGATCCTTGAAACTGAAATTTGGTGATCACTATCGGAATGGTAATTAATTCCGGTAGCTATTTTGTTCTCATTGATGTTTATCTATATGTTTATTACACTACATATAATTCTTATATCTGTACAGCCTCTGTCCTGAGTTTCCTCCCAGCTGACGGGTCACGTGACGCGGTGAGTGCCTCTCCTTATCCCATTGGCGGACATGTTCCCTTCCGGGTCATGGTGACCAAGCATCACCACGTCCTAGCGTCCAGATTCCTGGCCTCCAGGCCATTGGGTCTCCAGACGCGCACCAGCGCAATAGCCGTGAGCTCCGCTGTGTGTGGGAGGGATGACCCCGCGACGTCAGATGCTGCACGTTGCTCGCAGCGTGTGAGACGGCGGGGTTGGGGACTACATTTAAATGGCTTGTTCACAAGCCATTGATGTGAGTGGTGCAAACACTCTCCCTGGGGTATCATATAATTGGATATACTGTAAAGGTAAGCGATGAATTGTGGTTATACTCTATACCACCATGGCGGCTGGCTTTCTCTACCTTTTTTACTAATTATAATCTCCCTTCCCTGTTTCTCCCTATTCCTGTAAAGCCATCTCTTGTCGCTTGAAAAAGGACCCATTGACGCCTGCCACAACCTGGCTATCTTTAATGGCTACCTAACAGTTATCCTCCGGCTATCTTCCTAGCCCTATATGATAGATTACTACCCCAGTAAGATTGGTTGTCTCTCATTGAGGTAAGACTAACCATTATTAACAATGGTGGTGGGGGTCTGCCTCTTAAATATAAGAGGCTATGAGCTCCTAATAATTCTTGGTTTCTTAGACCGGGTTCACTTTTCCTTCCCTTACTTCTTTCACCTACCGTGTTTCCTACCCTTTCCCCCCCCCCCCCCACGCCCCACTTTCCCCCCCTTTTCCTTCCCTTTCTTTTCCCTCCCTTTTCTTTCCCCTACCTTCCCAACCTTTTTCCCTTCCCCCCCCCCTCTCCCTCCCTCCCTTCATCTCCTTCCTGGTGTCATCTCACTCCCTCCCTTTGTGTTTTTTCCCCCTTCCCCCCTTTTCCCCCCTCCCTCCTCTCCCCTCTCCTCTCCCACTCCCCCCCCTTTAACAATATAATTCCTTTCCCATCCCCCATCCCCTCCCCCCCCTTACCCTTTAACAACCCCTTCCAATTTACCTTCCTTCCCTTTCCTCCTCCCCCCCCTTCCTTCCCAATCTTGATCCTCCCCCAATTAGTTCCCTTTCTCCTTTGTTCCCTCTCCTTCTCCTCCACCCCTTCCCCTCCAACATCAAGCTCAGGCTCTAGTCACCTTGGGTGTCCTTTGGCACGAAACCTATAATATTATTATAGTATAACCATGTACTTATTCTTACCAGATAGCACAATCTTTTGTCCCCCCTGTCCGCCGCTGGGGGTATTTCAGGCATTCATGTGTTCCGGGGAACATCTTATGGTGAGCAGATATCATGACATTGGCTATTTAAGTTGTTTAATAAATGTATATTGTTTGTATTATTCTTGTTTATGCTTTCTGCCAGTTTATATATATCCTTTAATTATGTTTATATAGCTCCTCCTGAAGAAGCGGTGTTAATCGTGAAACCGGTTGAGGCTGTTGCCTTCTCCACTCCAAATATATGGTGATGGTGGCCTGGCCACCTATATATGCTATTTTATTGTTGTGGGGTTGGCCTATGTTTTTAATGTAACTGTAATTTGTTTTATTTTTTATGTAATAAATATATTTTTGTATGACCTTAGTGTCGTTCCATCAGTGCCTAGAAAAGTCCAATTCCTTCTCTATTGATCATCCTTGGGTGGTATGGTATTAGCAACCATCACCCCTTGTTCATTAGGCCTTCCTTCATTTATTCGCTAAGAAGAATAAAACTGTGTTGGACCTATTCACTGTGTGGAACTCTGGTTACTAGGAGCAAAGCAGTCAGGGACGAAGTACAGGACTTGACTCTAGGACACCTACACAAAGCCTGATCTTTTTGGCCTTCACCTCTTCACAATGGAGGACATGGGCCGTGGTGTATCTCATCCCTCTCCCCAGCACTAACACCCCTAGACAAAGAAAGACAAGCCGAGAATGAGAAGGGGTGAGGTCGCTACAGTTGTATAAAAAAAATTACCTTTTTTCTTTAAAAAAGTGTTTCCCCCTTTAATCCGGTTTCTAAATGGCTGCATTTGTACATTTCAATAGCCAGTATAAAGGAATAGTAAAGATTAAAAAAAAATTCTAATCATTTTTTTATATAATTCTCCTTTAACCACTTCAGCCCCAGAAGATTTGGCTGCTCAATGACCAGGCCATTTTTTGCGATACGGCACTGCGTCGCTTTAACTGACAATTGCGTGGTCTTGCGACGCTGTACCCAAACAAAATTGACATCCTTTTTTTCCCACAAATAGAGCTTTCTTTTGGTGGTATTTGATCACCTCTGCGGTTTTTATATTTTGCGCTATAAACAAAAGAAGAGCGACAATTTAAAAAAACAAACACAGTGGGGGTTATTTACGAAAGGCAAAGCCACTTTGCACTACAAGTGCAAACTACAAGTGCAAAGTGCACTTGAAATTGCTCTGAAAGTGCACTTGGAAGTGCAGTCGCTGTAGATCCCAGGGGGACATGCAAGGAAAATAAAAAACAGCATTTTAGCTTGCACATGATTGGATGATAAAATCAGCAGAGCTTCCCCTCATTTCAGATCTACGCCTCAGATTTACAGTGACTGCACTTCCAAGTGCACTTTCAGTGCAATTTCAAGTGCACTTTGCACTTGTAGTTTGCACTTGTGGTGGATTTGCCTTTCGTAAAAAATAACACCCAATATCTTTTAGTTTTTGCTTTAATAAATATCCCCAATTTATTTTTAAAAAACTATTTTTTTCCTCAGTTTAGGCCGATATGTTTTCTTCGACATATTTTTGGTAAAAACGAAATCGCAATAAGCGTATATTGATTGGTTTGCGCAAAAGTTATAGTATCTACAACATAGGGATAGATTTATGGCCTTTTTATTAATTTTTTTTTTTACTAGTAATGGCAGCGATCAGTGATTTTTATTGGGACTGTGATATTGCGGCGGACAAATCGGACACTTTTGACACATTTTTGGGACCAGTGGCATTTATACAGCGATTAGTGCTATAAAAATGCACTGATTACTGTATAAATGACACTGGCAGGGAAGGGGTTAACACTAAGGGGCGATCAAGGGGTTAACTGTGTTCCCTAATGTGTGTTCCAACTGTAGGGGGATGGGACTGACTAGGGGAAGAGATTGATCGGTGTTCATACATTGTATGAACACACAATCAGTCTCCTCGCCCCTGAGAGAACCAAGATTTGTTTGTTTACACACATCCCTGTTCTCGTTCTGTAACGAGCAATCGCGGGTGCAATCATCGCGACCACTGGGCACTCGCATTGGCTCCGGGGACACGCTTCAGGCGCGCGCCTCAAACGTACAGCTACAACGGCCTGCGCAGGGGAGCCAGCCTGGCAGCTGGTCTGGAAGCGGTTAAGAGGGCGAAGCAGGGGGTGTGTCCTATATGTTTGCTAATAGGTGTCAGTCGTTCCCATCTCAAAATGTTGGGAGGTATGTCTATGTTTCATGAAATTGTTTCTTCCTGTATTTTTCTGCCTCCTTGTAACATTCTCCATGAGCTACCAGACCTTTATTTTGTCCCCTCACTTCTGTTTGTTTGGAATAAGCAGTAGACATTAGTTGCGGTCATGTGCACTGCTCTATGCACACTACAAATCCCATAGTCTCTAGTCAATCTCAGGAGTGAGCAGGTGAGGGTGGCTACATTCCTACATAGAGTGGGACCATGGAGAACGAACGTAGCGACCCTTAAACAGGAAGTTGGATGACATCTGAAAAAAAAACAAAGGAATTTGGGGGAGGCTGAAAGCAATAGATAGTGCTTTTTTGAGTCAAAGAGTAACTCCACTTTTGTTGAGAAAAAAAACATTCCCCTCGGGGTGATCTACAGGTGCATCTCATAAAATTTAAATATCATCAAAAAGTTAGTTAACTTCAGGAATTTAATTCAAAAAGTGAAACTCATATATTATATAGATTCATTACACACAGGGTGATATATTTCCAAACATTTCTTTCTTTTCACTTTGATGATTATGACTTACAGCTAGTGAAAACCCAAAATTCAGTATCTCAGAATATTTGAATATAACATAAAACCAATAAAAAAAAGTATTTTTAATACAGAAATGTTGGCTTACTAAAAAGTATGTCCATGTACAGTACAGTATGCACTCAATACTTGGTTGGGGCTCCTTTTGCGTGAATTATTGCATCAATGTGGCGTGGCACAGAGGAGATCAGCCTGTGGCACTGCTGAGGTGTTATGGAAGCCCAGATTGCTCTGATAGCGGCCTTCAGCTCCTCTGCATTGTTGTGTCCCATGTCTTTCATTTTCCTCTTGTCAATACCCCACAGATTCTCTATGGGGTTTAGCAGAGGCGTAGATTGAAGCTTTTGGGCCCCGATGCAAAAGTCGACCTGGCCCCCCCACACTACCACCCACCACTTCCACAATGCGTGCAGATACACCCACCGCGGGCTAAGAAACTTAAAGTGGCTTAAGAGTTTTGGGTTCGCAGAGTTTCTCCTTACATCAGAGGACAGGGATGACCGCTGGAGAATCAGAGGACAGGGACCCCTGGCAGGTCACTTGGCAGAGCTCCTTTCCCATCCCAGCACTGTATACAGCTCCTCCCCTCCACACTACACAGGACTGAAATCAGTGCTAGACATGTGCACTGCCGAAAAATTTGTTTGTTTTCGTTTAATTTGTTTTTGTCTTTTTTTTTTTCGTTTTTCGGGTCATTCGTTATGATCGCAATTCGTAAGTTCGTAAATTTGAAAATTCATAAATTCAAAATCCGAAAATAAGAAAGAAAATCTGAAAATTCAAAAGAATAACTAACTAACTCATAATAACCAACTATTAAATCATAGGTATGGAATTTCCTTTCAAATTTGGCTGTTAGTGAATGTAACGAATACGAATTTATCCAAAGTTCCGAATTATTCAAAAAGACGAATGCCGCATCTAAACAAATGGAACGGAACAAATTAATATTAAATAATAATAATAACAATAATAAAACATTTTTATTATTATTGTTATTTATTATTATTTATTTGTTACGTTCCATTTGTTTAGATACCACATTCATTATTTCGGATAATTCGTAACTTTGGATAAATTCGTATTTGTTACATTCACTAATAGCCAAATTTGAAAGGAAATTCCAATACCTATAATTTAAAAGTTAGTAATAGTCACGTTATTATTCTTTAGTTATTTAAGATTTTCGAATTTTTGAGCTTTCCAATTTCGAATTTTTACGAATTTTCGATTATTCGAATTTACGAATATTCGGAAAAATTTGTTAAACAGGTTTTCGTTAATTCGGATATTTCCGAATGAATGAATTTGTCAAAATTCGTTAAACTAATTTGGAACAAAACAAATTGCACATGTCTAGAAATCACATTCCTTTACACACAGTCTGTCAGCCTTAACAGGGTGTATCTCGCTTTTATGTTGCCGTTCAGACCTGTGAAATTCATTGGTCAGAACGGCAGTGTAGTTGCAGTAGGCACACACACCCTGTGCAGATCGTGGTTGACTGGCTGTGTTGTAAAGGAATGTAATTTCAGCCCTGCGGAGGAGGAGCAGTATAGAGTACAATAATGGGAAAGGAGCCCAGCAGCCGGGCATAGCATCCAGGGCGGAGAGGGTGGTCAAGGGGCTTTGGGGGAGGGCAAAGCCATGTGACACAATCTGGAGCCTGCAGCCCCTCAGGGGCCCCTCAGGTGGTGTTAGGGGATTTATTTTAGCAATTTCTAAAGGTTTCTCTGTCAGTGTTGGCAGGTGTTGGGGGAAGGCCACCTCCAAGAGGTGTGGGTCTTTTCCCCAGTTGTCAGGGAAGTGGGGTAAGCAGACATCTCTGGGTGGGGGGGGTACAGAGAATCCCAGCTGGTGACTAGAAGACAATGAGCGGTGTCTTACCTCCCCAGTGACATCGGTCCCATCGTGGCTACAAGACGGCACTCTCCTCCTCTTACCTCGCTAAGCTCGGTTACCATTCCATGTTGCCAGCACACAGCACAGACACTTCCCCATCCTGGGCTGTTCTCACCCCGAGCTCCTCTCCATTCAGGAAATGGCTCACAGCTTCTCCCTAGCCAATAAGAACAGAGCGGTGTGGACTGTGGAAGGCAAAGTGGAAACCCAGTACTGGAGCATGGCTGTTGGGCCCTATGGCAGATCGGAGCTGGACTTTGTGGAGGATATGATAATATGACAGGGAGGCTGCAGGGGCCCCCTGGAGCTAGGTGCGGTGTTGCGATTGTGACCCATACAACCCCTTATGCTACGCCCATGGTGTTTAGGTCAGTTCAGTTTGTTAGCCAATCAAGTACAGTGATACTATGATTATTAAACCAGGTATTGGTACTTTTGGCAGTGTGGGCAGGTGCGAAGTCCTGCTGGAAAATGAAATCAGCATCTTCATAAAAGCTGGTCAGCAGAGGGAAGCATGAAGTGCTCTAGAAGTTCCTGGTAGAGGAAATCCTGTGCTGTCTGTCCTGCGGGAGGAAGTCACTCAATGGAGGAAACCAGGGGAGGACCTGTCCTGGAGAGGACCAAGCGGAAGGCTGGTATCTTGAGGAAGGCCTGGTGACCCTATTGGAGGATGCACCGTAGCTAAAGTTACCTTACAGTCTGCCGGGTTGGCTTAAAGGCTCTTAAACTGTAAGGCTGGATATCCAGGCACTAAAATCCTGTGTCAGAGGATTATTGAACAGTTCAACGTAATCATCCTAAAGGTCTGTGGCAGAGACTTTTATTTCTTTATTTGCTTGTGCATCATCCCGGCTGCTAGGCCAAGTGAGAGGGGGCTATCCGGGTGAGCAATACCCACTTGAAGGAGAGTGGTGAGTGTGACTTTGAAGCTTAGAAGTTTCTCCAGTGATCTGCTGTGTGTGCCTGAACCTTCCCCTAACCCTCCATCCCTCTACCTATGCAAGTTTGTTTGGAAATAAAGCCTGAAGAAAAGGATTCATAACTTGTGTGGACATTGAAGTTACTATAGACTCTCATCCCCTAGACAACGAACAGTGAGGTAACGTGCAAGGCCCAAATCTAAACCAGCAGCTCCTACGGGGGTGTGCTACACGTGGGGGCTCAAGTCCAGGATTTGCCGCTACCTCTCGCAACTGGACTGAAAGATTTTATTGTTTCACAGAGAGTCTACAATTAAGAGGGTGCTGGACTGTGTTCTTGAAAGAAAGGGGTTAAGTGTGCAGATCACTTTGTTAACTGCGTAGGCTGCGGGCGGTGCCAGGAAAGCCCGCGAGCTACGTGCCAAAAAGACCAAAGGGGGGGAGTTCCCGCCTCCTGCGTGAGACGCGTGTGTGTGTCTGGCGCCAAAGGGAAGAAGCTGCAAGATCACAGTGAGAGGATCGAAGGATGTCGTTGTACTCGTTGGCACAGTCCGTGTCAGGGCCTAGGATGTTTTTTTGCTAACACTGGTGCGAGCGTTACACGGCCAGGAACCCTGTTGACGGATACAGGTTGTCATGGTTATGCAGTAATGTTTGTCTCTCAGCTTACCCCTTCTCCATGTGTTCACCTTAGAGGCCAGGCACTCTCACCTGGCTGCTTAAATAATCTCTCCTCCAAGCATGGCTCCACCCCAGGCCCTATCAGGGAACACCATATTAACCTGTGCACTGCAAGCCAGCCGTGCTGATCAACGTTGTTTGTTAAGCTATTGTCTGCTAGTCCCCCCGACGTTTGGCTTATCCCCTCACTATCTCTTGTATCCTGAGCTGCTACTTCCCCTCTATCCTTTATAGCAGTGTTTCTCAACTCCAGTCCTCAAGGCGCCCCAACGGGTCATGTTTTCAGGATTTCCATTATTTTGCACAGGTGATTTGATCAGTTTCACTGCCTTAGTAATTACCACAGCTGTTTCATCTGAGAGAAATCCTGAAAACATGACCTGTTGGGGCGCCTCGAGGACTGGAGTTGAGAAACACTGCTCTATAGCATACTGTGAGCGTGAGTTGGGGGACTCTGGGGGCCGCGACCTGGATCCAGTTGCAGCCCAGTCCATCCTCACCACTAGAGGCTCTGGTGAACACCTGCTGGATCTTAGACTCCGTGCCCTGGGGAATCTTAGGCTCTAGCTCCTTGTCTTACCTAAGGCCTCAACTCCTATCATTTTGGGTCTTCCTTGGTTACTGCTCCATTCTCCACATGTTGACTGGACTATTGGACAGATCCTGGCTTGGGGTTCCTACCTGTTCCTCGTCCTGACTACCCAAGGTTGTCCCAAAAGAGAAACTTCCTGTTGCCACCATCCCAATATCTTTTGCTCTTCCTACTGCATATAGTGATTTCTGGGATGTGTCCTGCAATAGTCGGGCTGATGCACTCTCTAGGTCATGTGGCACTCTGGATGAGGAGCCCACCTGTGAACCTGAGCTGATCCTTTATTCCAGTTTGCATAACCATTTACCTTTGTCTGTCCCTAAACACCCTTGGAAGCACAGCCAGGCTAGCTTGTCTGCAAGTTCTGCCATCAATACGCCTTGCAATGCGATTCAGGTAGTCGCTACACTTGACCATGCTATTCATTCGGCCTCTGAACTAGTTATGCCAGTCCAGCCCATGCCCAGTGAACCTCCTACCTTTTCTTATTCAGGACCTTCTGCAACCTCGCCTCACCCTTATACTGTTACGTCCATTCAAACCTGTCTAAGGGGTTCAATCCATCCTCATTCGGCTTGTCTTTCAGCTATCCAGCTTGACTTCTGTGACATGTCACCTTCTAACCAACCTGACCTCAGGGTTCCACTGACATCTGCCCAGTCTGATGGTCCTGTGCTAGATGCCCAGTTCATCTTTAAGGGTCTGGGGGACCCTCCTCAGATTCCTGTTGATCCTCTCATGCCCTTGCTTATTCCTAAAAAGCCTTTGGTCCTCAATAAATCCTCTTGCCCTCTCCCTACCTCGGTTCCGGTCTCTGAGGATAATCTAAAGTACGAGGTTAGACAAGTTCTGGATTCTCGGCTCTGCAGAGGCTTTCTTCAGTACCTTGTGCATTGGAGAGGGTTTGATCCTGAGGAGGCATCTTGGATCGCTGCATCTAAGGTCGTTGCACCTCGTCTGTTGAGGAGGTTTCATCTGAGATTTCTAGGGCTGTTACTGATTAAAATTTTCGTGTTCGATTAATCAATTATTTTTTTTAATCGATTAATCGACTAATTTTGATTAATTATAACGCACATACAGATCCAACTACTTTTAGCTGATCTCCTTGCAGGCTGATTCCCAGTGCAGCTACCAACCACTGGAAAAATGGATAGCAGGATACAAAAAACACACAAAGGCAGCGTTCGAGGGAATAGCATTAAAACTTTTATAGTCTTCAAGTAGGTAACAAAATAAATATTGCACTTGAGATAAAATCGATGTAGCTACATAAACTGTAAAAATGGTGCGAGTATTACCAAACGGTATCAAAAGCAGTCATAAAAACATGTAGCTAAGTACTGGTATAAAAATGTGTACAACGATACCACTGCTGAATCTAGATAAGGAGGGGTTAACATCAGTCCGTCGGCATGTAGATGTACCGTGAAGGGAACTATCACAACTCCCAGTGGATGGCTGCAGAATCCCAGGTTAATAGAGGGAAGTGATAGAGGGAAGTGTAACAGCCCTTGCGTGTGGCAGATAGTAAGGTCCCGCTGGCATGCAGATATGAAGACACAGCAAAGGACCCCTTCAGATGGACACGGCAAGCTCCGCCGGTGTCCGTGGTGTCACCGGATCTCCGACGGAACTCCCTGAAGACCCGGAAGCCGGCAGAGAGGTGAGTATGGATCAAAATAATTTTGATCGATCAAAATAATTTTGATCGATCAACAAACTTAATCGATTAATCGAGGAATTAATAGTTAATTTCCACAGCCCTAGAGATTTCCCTTTAAGCCTGGGCCCAGGCAGGGAAGGGGGAGGGCCCATAAGAGGGGGGTATTGTCATGGTTATGCAGTAATGTTTGTCTCTCAGCTTACCCCTTCTCCATGTGTTCACCTTAGAGGCCAGCCACTCTCACCTGGCTGCTTAAATAATCTCTTCTCCAAGCATGGCTCCACCCCAGGCCCTATCAGGCAACCTGTGCACTGCAAGCCAGCCGTGCTGATCAACGTTGTTTGTTAAGCTATTGTGTGTTTGGGTTCCTGCTTGCCGTGTGCTACGTCTGTCTCTGTTTTACCGATCTTGGCTTGTTCTCGACTATCCCTGTCTGCTTGTGACCTTGACCTTTGACTTGTCCTTTGTTTATCCTTGTCTGCTAGTCACCCCGGTGTTTGGCTTATCCCCTCATTATCTCTTGTATCCTGAGCTGCTGCTTCCCCTCTATCCTCTATAGCCTACTGTGAGCGTGAGCTGGGGGACTCTGGGGGGCGCAACCTGGATCCAGTTGCAGGCCAGTCCATCTTCACCACTAGAGGCTCTGGTGAACACCTGCTGGATCTTAGACTCCGCCCCCTGGGGAATTTTAGACTCTAGCTCCCTGTGGGATCCCTGTTAGTGCTCCAGTGGACCTGCCTTCCTTAATCACCCAGTGTTCCATCCGTAGCAGTCAGCTATAGGGTTCACTACCTTAGCGGTGCACTCCTGACCCCAATGGTGTGCATCTGTCACCTGGCTTCAGGTGACCTGACACAGGTATCCGAATGAAGCTGCATGGGCGTTTCATCTTATTCACTAGCGGAGATGTGGAAGCGCTGGGCATGCTGTGTCCCAAGTGTGAGGGACTGGCTTTACAACTACACCCGTTCAGGCAATGCTTGTCCTGTGGGGAGTACTTGTTCGGAGTGGACCAGCCTACTGAATCACCCCGTGCCTACCGGGTGGATTGGACCGCAGGCATCGCTACGCTGGAGGATGTTGCCCTTGGGCCTGTGGCCGAACCTGTACTTGTCGCACCTTCTGCGGTGAGTGACCCCAGAGGGAATGCTGTTGCTGCAGAACCAGCCGCGGACATTGTTCCGGATACCACCTCTACTGCGCTTGTTCCCATTGCACCCACCAGGAGAAATGTGGGATACGTGAAGGCTTCCCGCGGCCGCGGTAGAGGCCTACCCCAGATACAACCGGAGCCGGACCCCGAGAGAGATGATGTCACAGGGAAGTCCACGTCAGGAACCGGTAAGATATCTGGGGAAAAAGTATTCGGGACTGTGTGAAACTATTTGCCGGCAGAAGAGTGGGAAGACTCTGAGTTAGACTCTCTGTTGGATATTGGAGATGATCACTTGTTCGAGTCCATGTCTCAGGAGTTGTTGTGGAACAATGTGGAAGATGTTGCCTCAGGACATAGCTTTTCGGAAGGGACAGCTATGGACTCCGGAGAGACAACACCCAGGGTGGAAACCCTGGACATTGACAAACAGATTTTACCTAAATCTGCCAAGTCCATGGTGAAGAATAGTGATGAGCCGAACACCCCCGGGTTCGGTTCGCACCAGAACCCGCGAACGGACCGAAAGTTCGAACGAACATTAGAACCCTATTAAATACAATGGATGCGAACGTTCGAATTCTAAAGTGCTAATTATAACAACTATTATGCATGTTATTGTCCTAAAAAGGGTTTGGGAACCCGGGTTCTGCACCAGGGGACATGTATCAATGCAAAAAGAAGTTTTAAAAACGGTCGTTTTTCGGGAGCAGTCATTTTAATGATGCATAAAGTGAAAAAAAAAAAGTCAAATATTCCTTTAAATATCGTACCTGGGGGGTGTCTAAAGTATGCCTGTGAAGTGCCACGTGTTTCCCGTGTTTAGAACTGTCCCTGCACAAAATGACACTTCTAAAGGAAAAAAAAGCCATTTAAAACTGCTTGCGGCTTTAATGTAATGTCTGGTCCCGGTAATATGGATGAAATTCTTTAAGAAAAATGGCATAGCTACCCCATGACCCCCCCCCCTACCCCAGCCCATTACCAGCCCCTTTGGGTCTTGTATGGATATTAAGGGGAACCCCGCACATAAAATAAAAAAGGCCCTATATACTCTGAACAGCCGTATACAGGCGGTGCATACAAGACAGGGACTGTAGGTTTGTTCTTATGTAGAATCTGTTTGTAATTTTGAACAGGTACATTGTTGAAGTGTAGCTCCAGACCAAAAATCTATTTTTAAACTTTTTGGAAAACATAGGTAAGGGTTATCACCCCTGTAACATTTGTTTTGCTGTCTGTGCCCCTGTTCAGAACATTTCACCTCACTTTCCGTCCCAATGACAACTGTTTTTGAAATGTGGTGTTTTTCTTGAAACAAGGATTGCTGATAAAGCATCAGTACAGAGGAGACACCTTTCTCCCATATTTATTCTTACAGGAGAGAATTTTCCTTCCTAGTGGTAGATTTCCTCTCACTTCCTGTTGTCTTCTTGCGTTTGCAAGTAGGAGTCGTTTGTAAGTTGGATGTTTGAAAGTAGGGACCTGCCGTATATACTCTGCAGAAATAGGCCCCTTAGTTGTTGGTGTTGGCACAACACTGTAAGCACTCACAGTTACTCTTGGTTGGTGCTGGAACGCCCTGCTGTCAACTATTATATCAGGAATTTTAATTACATATAATTGTTGAACAGTGGTAGTAAAAATTGGGCCTTTGATGGTGGTGCTGGTGCCACAACACTGTAAGCCCTGACAGTTACTCTTGGTGGGTGCAGCAATGGGCCCTGCTGTGAATTATTAGATCAAGAATTGTAATTACATGCCCCTGTTGAACAGGGGCTGAAAAATTGGGCCTTAGGCACTGGTGGCACAACACTGCAACCCCTCACAGATACTGTACTTGGAGCACAGCAATGAGCCCTGTTGCAAAGTATTGCTTCAAAAATTGTAATGACACGCCCCTGTTAAACAGGGGCTGAAAAATTGGGCCTTAGGCACTGGTGGCACAACACTGCAACTCCTCACAGATACTGTACTTGGAGCACAGCAATGAGCCCTGTTGCAAAGTATTGCTTCAAAAATTGTAATGACACGCCCCTGTTAAACAGGGGCTGAAAAATTGGGCCTTAGGCACTGGTGGCACAACACTGCAACTCCTCACAGATACTGTACTTGGAGCACAGCAATGAGCCCTGTTGCAAAGTATTGCTTCAAAAATTGTAATGACACGCCCCTGTTAAACAGGGGCTGAAAAATTGGGCCTTAGGCACTGGTGGCACAACACTGCAACTCCTCACAGATACTGTACTTGGAGCACAGCAATGAGCCCTGTTGCAAAGTATTGCTTCAAAAATTGTAATGACACGCCCCTGTTAAACAGGGGCTGAAAAATTGGGCCTTAGGCACTGGTGGCACAACACTGCAACTCCTCACAGATACTGTACTTGGAGCACAGCAATGAGCCCTGTTGCAAAGTATTGCTTCAAAAATTGTAATTACACGCCCCTGTTAAACAGGGGCTGAAAAATTGGGCGTTAGGCACTGGTGGCGGCACCCATAAACAAAAATGATCTTACAAGCTATCATCATCAATCGTATCATTGAGGACTCGGAGGAGGAGGATAGCCAGTCAACATAACAGCACAGGCACTCAGCATCAGCATCAGTCTTGAAGGGATGTGATATGTTAAAATCAATTAGTCTGTTATATCAGCATCAGGTGTGTGGTAGCTGGTGGTGATCCAAGACTGGTTCATCTTGATGAAAGTCAGTCGATCAACCGAGTCGGTGGACAGGCGCACCCTGTGATCCGTGACAAATCCTCCAGCAGCACTGAATGTGCGTTCCGAAAGAACGCTGGATGCAGGACAGGCCAGTAGCTCAATTGCATACTGTGCAAGCTCTGGCCAGTGATCCATCCTCAAGACCCAGTAAGCCAGAGGATTTTCGGTGGGGAAGGTGTCCAAGTCTGACCTTGCCCCTAGATATTCCTGCACCATGTTTATCAGACGCTGGCGATGGTTGCTGGAACCGATCATACTTTGGGGCTGCGGACTAAAGAATTGTCTGAACGCATCGGTCAGACGGCCACCTTCCCCACCGCTCCTTCTTTGACTGGCCGAAGCCTCAGCAACTCGTTGTCCAGGACCAGGAGTTTGCAACCTCCCAGTCTCTGGGAACGCGTTGCACAGACCTTTCTGCAAGGCCTCCCGGAGTTGTCTCATCCTCTGCTCCCTCTGCGACGGTAACATAAGGTCCGCAACCTTACCCTTGTACCGTGGATCAAGGAGAGTGGCCAGCCAGTAATGGTCCCTCTCCTTGATCCGAAGAATACGAGGATCCTTCCGCAGACTTTGCAGGATCAGGGAGGCCATGCAGCGTAGGTTTGCTGAGGCATTCGCTCCGGAGTCCTCTGGGTCACTAAGGACGACATGATCCGCAGCCACCTCCTCCCAGCCACGTACAAGTCCACTGGTTTCTTGGGACTGTAAATCATCCCTAAAAGACTGCTGCTGATGATGCTGAGTGCCAGCCTCCACCTCCATGCTGACACAATCCTCCTCCTCCTCCTCCTCCTCCTCCTCCTCTTCCTGTGCGATGGGTGGGACAGAAGGAACACTGTCTGGGTAAAGGGGGCCTTGAGAGGCAAGGAAGTCCTCCTCTTCCTGCCTCTGTTCTGCCTCAAGTGCCCTGTCCATTATTCCACGCAGCGTGTGCTCCAACAGGTGGACAAGAGGTACAGTGTCACTGATGCATGCACTGTCACTGCTCACCATCCTCGTGGCCTCCTCAAATGGTGCCAGGACAGTGCATGCATCCCTGATCATGCCCCACTGGCGTGGAGAAAAAAAACCAAGCTCCCCTGACCCTGTCCTGGTGCCGTAGTCGCACAGGTACTCATTGATGGCCCTCTGCTGCGTGTGCAGCCGCTGCAGCATGGCCAACGTTGAGTTCCACCTGGTGGGCATGTCACATATAAGGCGGTTCTTGGGCAGGTTCAACTCCTTTTGCAGCTCAGCCAGGCGAGCACTGGCATTATAAGATCTGCGGAAATGCACACAGACTTTCCTGGCCTGCCTCAGGACATCCTGTAAGCCCGGGTACCTGCCCAAGAAGCGCTGCACCACCAGGTTAAGGACGTGAGCCACACAGGGCACATGGGTCAGTTGTCCCTGTCGGAGGGCGGAGAGGAGGTTGGTGCCATTGTCGCAAACCACCATTCCTGGCTTAAGCTGGCGTGGCGTCAACCACCTCTCGGCCTGGCCCTGCAGAGCAGACAGGACCTCTGCCCCAGTGTGGCTTCTGTCCCCCAAACACACCAGCGCAAGCACGGCATGGCATCTTTTTGCCTGCGTACTTGCGTAGCCCCGTGAACGGCTACGGAGCACCGCTGGTTCATAGGACAAACCACAGGAAGAGGCCATGGAGGAAGAAGAAGAGGAGGGGGTGGAGGAGAGAGGTGTGTCACAACCAGTAGTAGCATTTTGGAGGCGTGGCGGTGGGACAACCTCCAACACTACTGCACCTTGTCCTGAATCCTTCCCAGCTGCCAAAAGAGTGACCCAATGGGCCGTGAAAGAAAGGTAACGTCCCTGTCCATGCCTGCTGGACCATGAGTCAGCGGTAATATGCACCTTACCGCTGACCGCCCTGTCCAGCGAGGCCAAGACATTGCCTTCCACATGCCGGTAGAGAGCCGGAATAGCCTTCCGTGAGAAAAAGTGGCGTTTGGGAACCTGCCACTGAGGAACCGCACATTGCACAAACTCACGGAAGGGGGCCGAGTCTACCAACTGAAAAGGCAGCAGTTGAAGCGCTAGCAATTTAGCCAAGCTAGCATTCAACCGCTGGGCATGTGGATGGCTGGGAGTGAACTTCTTTCGACGGTCCAGCAGCTGGGGCAGGGAAATTTGCCTGCTAGAATCGGACGTCGGTGTACTGCTAGCAGAGTGGGCGCAAGTACTTGGCTGTGACACACCTAATTCTACACCTTCATTCCTCTCAGTGCATGTTTCAGAGAGGACTGAAGTTATAGTGGGGTTGGAGATCCCAGCTGATGCGGTGCAAGGAGAGGTCCGCTTTGTTCTTTGGTGTGGGTCTTTGAGGTAGGCTTGCCAACGAGCTGCATGGCAGGTCAACATATGTCTGGTCAGGCATGTGGTACCCAAGCGGCTGATGTTTTGGCCACGCGATATACGCTTGAGACATATGTTGCAAACAGCAGCTGTGCGATCTGATGCACTAGCCTCAAAAAAGGCCCACACCAAAGAACTTTTTGAATGACGGGCAGAGGCAGCGCCCTGCACAGGCGGAGCTCTGCGGTGTGATTCCGTCGGTGTACTGCCCTTACGCTGGCCACCAAAGGGCATCCTGCCTCGTTGGAGATGTGCCTCCTCCTCATCCTCCTCCTCCTCCTCTCTCCTATTAGGCACCCACGTGGAGTCAGTGACCTCATCATCCCCTCCCTCCTCATCACTGGAGCCAATCTGGCAGTATGCTGCAGCTGCTGGAACATGACTGCCAGATTGGTGTCCTTCTTGAGCATCCCCTCTGTCTGCTCTCACGCTACTGCCTTCCTCTAGCTGGGTTTCATCATCAGACCCTTCGAAACGCTGGGCATCCTCCTGGAGCATGTACCCAACACTGTGCTGAAACAGTTCGGGGGACTCCTCAGGAGGAGGACATGGTGGGTCTAGGGAAGGAGTGACTGATGATTTGTCTGACATTGATACCAGGGAAGACGACGCTTTGGCAGCTGCTTTTCCAGTACCCTGAGCCTGGGTGAGAGAGGATGAGGAGGAGGAGGAGGGCTTGGTCATCCACTCTACCAAGTCTTCGGCATGATGTGGCTCAACATGTCCAGCTGCCGAAAAGAAGGACAAGCGTGTCCCATGGCCATGTGCTGATGACAATGCACCGCGTCCACGACCAGCACTGTTGCCCCCAGACACAGAGCCTGCTTGCCCTCTTTTATTGCCTCCTGACTGTCTGCCTCTCCTTGTTTGCCTTCCAGACATTCTAATAGATGGCCTGCAGGGAGATGGGAAAAAAGCAATAAGGGCTACCTTCAGGTGTCCTTCTCTGTCCCTTGAAACAAGGACTTTTACAGTGAAAGAAACTGACACTCTCCCTACCTACAGTTTTCTGTCCCTAGAAAAAATATATTTTTTAAGCACAATATAGCACAAGGACAATTCACTCACTGTCCTTACAGGTCCCTGGAAACAAGGACTTGCAGAGTGAAAGAAAAAAAACACTCTCCCTACCTACAGTTTTCTGTCCCTAGAAAAAATGTTTTTTTTAATCACAATATAGCACAAGGACAATTCACTCACTGTCCTTACAGGTCCCTGGAAACAAGGACTTGCAGAGTGAAATAAACTGACACTCTCCCTACCTACAGTTTTCTGTCCCTAGAATAAATGTTTTTTTTAAGCACAATATAGCACAAGGACAATTCACTCACTGTCCTTACAGGTCCCTGGAAACAAGGACTTGCAGAGTGAAAGAAAAAAAACACTCTCCCTACCTACAGTTTTCTGTCCCTAGAAAAAATGTTTTTTTTAATCACAATATAGCACAAGGACAATTCACTCACTGTCCTTACAGGTCCCTGGAAACAAGGACTTGCAGAGTGAAATAAACTGACACTCTCCCTACCTACAGTTTTCTGTCCCTAGAATAAATGTTTTTTTTAAGCACAATATAGCACAAGGAGAATTCACTCACTGTCCTTCCAGGTCCCTGGAAACAAGGACTTGCAGAGTGAAAGAAAAAAAACACTCTCCCTACCTACAGTTTTCTGTCCCTAGAAAAAATGTTTTTTTTAATCACAATATAGCACAAGGACAATTCACTCACTGTCCTTCCAGGTCCCTGGAAACAAGGACTTGCAGAGTGAAATAAACTGACACTCTCCCTACCTACAGTTTTCTGTCCCTAGAATAAATGTTTTTTTTAAGCACAATATAGCACAAGGAGAATTCACTCACTGTCCTTCCAGGTCCCTGGAAACAAGGACTTGCAGAGTGAAAGAAAAAAAACACTCTCCCTACCTACAGTTTTCTGTCCCTAGAAAAAATGTTTTTTTTAATCACAATATAGCACAAGGACAATTCACTCACTGTCCTTACAGGTCCCTGGAAACAAGGACTTGCAGAGTGAAAGAAAAAAAACACTCTCCCTACCTACAGTTTTCTGTCCCTAGAATAAATGTTTTTTTTAAGCACAATATAGCACAAGGAGAATTCACTCACTGTCCTTCCAGGTCCCTGGAAACAAGGACTTGCAGAGTGAAAGAAAAAAAACACTCTCCCTACCTACAGTTTTCTGTCCCTAGAAAAAATGTTTTTTTTAATCACAATATAGCACAAGGACAATTCACTCACTGTCCTTCCAGGTCCCTGGAAACAAGGACTTGCAGAGTGAAATAAACTGACACTCTCCCTACCTACAGTTTTCTGTCCCTAGAATAAATGTTTTTTTTAAGCACAATATAGCACAAGGACAATTCACTCACTGTCCTTACAGGTCCCTGGAAACAAGGACTTGCAGAGTGAAATAAACTGACACTCTCCCTACCTACAGTTTTCTGTCCCTAGAATAAATGTTTTTTTAAGCACAATATAGCACAAGGACAATTCACTCACTGTCCTTACAGGTCCCTGGAAACAAGGACTTGCAGAGTGAAAGAAAAAAAACACTCTCCCTACCTACAGTTTTCTGTCCCTAGAAAAAATGTTTTTTTTAATCACAATATAGCACAAGGACAATTCACTCACTGTCCTTACAGGTCCCTGGAAACAAGGACTTGCAGAGTGAAATAAACTGACACTCTCCCTACCTACAGTTTTCTGTCCCTAGAATAAATGTTTTTTTTAAGCACAATATAGCACAAGGACAATTCACTCACTGTCCTTACAGGTCCCTGGAAACAAGGACTTGCAGAGTGAAAGAAAAAAAACACTCTCCCTACCTACAGTTTTCTGTCCCTAGAAAAAATGTTTTTTTTAATCACAATATAGCACAAGGACAATTCACTCACTGTCCTTACAGGTCCCTGGAAACAAGGACTTGCAGAGTGAAATAAACTGACACTCTCCCTACCTACAGTTTTCTGTCCCTAGAATAAATGTTTTTTTTAAGCACAATATAGCACAAGGAGAATTCACTCACTGTCCTTCCAGGTCCCTGGAAACAAGGACTTGCAGAGTGAAAGAAAAAAAACACTCTCCCTACCTACAGTTTTCTGTCCCTAGAAAAAATGTTTTTTTTAATCACAATATAGCACAAGGACAATTCACTCACTGTCCTTCCAGGTCCCTGGAAACAAGGACTTGCAGAGTGAAATAAACTGACACTCTCCCTACCTACAGTTTTCTGTCCCTAGAATAAATGTTTTTTTTAAGCACAATATAGCACAAGGAGAATTCACTCACTGTCCTTCCAGGTCCCTGGAAACAAGGACTTGCAGAGTGAAAGAAAAAAAACACTCTCCCTACCTACAGTTTTCTGTCCCTAGAAAAAATGTTTTTTTTAATCACAATATAGCACAAGGACAATTCACTCACTGTCCTTACAGGTCCCTGGAAACAAGGACTTGCAGAGTGAAAGAAAAAAAACACTCTCCCTACCTACAGTTTTCTGTCCCTAGAATAAATGTTTTTTTTAAGCACAATATAGCACAAGGAGAATTCACTCACTGTCCTTCCAGGTCCCTGGAAACAAGGACTTGCAGAGTGAAAGAAAAAAAACACTCTCCCTACCTACAGTTTTCTGTCCCTAGAAAAATTTTTTTTTTTAATCACAATATAGCACAAGGACAATTCACTCACTGTCCTTCCAGGTCCCTGGAAACAAGGACTTGCAGAGTGAAATAAACTGACACTCTCCCTACCTACAGTTTTCTGTCCCTAGAATAAATGTTTTTTTTAAGCACAATATAGCACAAGGACAATTCACTCACTGTCCTTACAGGTCCCTGGAAACAAGGACTTGCAGAGTGAAATAAACTGACACTCTCCCTACCTACAGTTTTCTGTCCCTAGAATAAATGTTTTTTTTAAGCACAATATAGCACAAGGACAATTCACTCACTGTCCTTACAGGTCCCTGGAAACAAGGACTTGCAGAGTGAAAGAAAAAAAACACTCTCCCTACCTACAGTTTTCTGTCCCTAGAAAAAATGTTTTTTTTAATCACAATATAGCACAAGGACAATTCACTCACTGTCCTTCCAGGTCCCTGGAAACAAGGACTTGCAGAGTGAAATAAACTGACACTCTCCCTACCTACAGTTTTCTGTCCCTAGAATAAATGTTTTTTTTAAGCACAATATAGCACAAGGACAATTCACTCACTGTCCTTCCAGGTCCCTGGAAACAAGGACTTGCAGAGTGAAAGAAAAAAAACACTCTCCCTACCTACAGTTTTCTGTCCCTAGAAAAAATGTTTTTTTTAAGCACAATATAGCACAAGGACAATTCACTCACTGTCCTTCCAGGTCCCTGGAAACAAGGACTTGCAGAGTGAAAGAAAAAAAACACTCTCCCTACCTACAGTTTTCTGTCCCTAGAAAAAATGTTTTTTTTAATCACAATATAGCACAAGGACAATTCACTCACTGTCCTTCCAGGTCCCTGGAAACAAGGACTTGCAGAGTGAAAGAAAAAAAACACTCTCCCTACCTACAGTTTTCTGTCCCTAGAAAAAATGTTTTTTTTAATCACAATATAGCACAAGGACAATTCACTCACTGTCCTTACAGGTCCCTGGAAACAAGGACTTGCAGAGTGAAAGAAACTGACACTCTCCCTACCTACAGTTTTCTGTCCCTAGAATAAATGTTTTTTTAAGCACAATATAGCACAAGGACAATTCACTCACTGTCCTTCCAGGTCCCTGGAAACAAGGACTTGCAGAGTGAAAGAAACTGACACTGTCCCTACCTACAGTTTTCTGTCCCTAGAATAAATGTTTTTTTTAAGCACACTATAGCACAAGCACAAAACACACTGACACTCTCCCTACCTATCCTTCTCTTTCCCTAAACTAAAGGAATCCAGGTTAAGCAAGAAAGAAATAACAGTCACTGTCCCTGCCTATGCTGCTCTATCCCTGCTCCGGAACACACTACACTAGGCCGCCGTGCTGGCGGCCTTTTATAGTGTGGGGCGTGTACTAAACACCCTCAGCAATAATTGGCCACAGGCATCCTGCCTGTGGCCAATCATTGCTCTCCTCGCTGCCGGCGCTGTGATTGGCCAAGCATGCGGGGTCACAGTGCATGCTTGGCCAATCACAGCGCCTGGATGACACTGCGATGGCGTAGTGCATTGTGGGCCGTTCGCGTCACTCGAATTTGGCGCGAACGGCCCAAATCGTTCGATCTTCGTCGAACGATCGAACAGCCGATGTTCGAGTCGAACGTATGTTCGACTCGAACACGAAGCTCATCCCTAGTGAAGAAATCACCAAACTCGTGTGTGTTACCCGGGACAGAAAGCTCCTGATCATTACCCAGACTTGCCCGTCTACAGAGAGTGCTTATAAAAAGGGTAGCAACGGAGTACGGCCTGGAATTCCCCTATGTCCCAAAGGAAACGATGCAGGAGATTGAGGCCAAAAGGGAGCAGTGGTACGGTGAGGCCATTTGGGACTATTTGTCTGTACCAAAGCCATTTAGAAATTTGGACTACTCCTTCATTATGGCTGAACGCTTTAAAGGATGTTGGCTGCACTGGAGCTACGGCCGTCACATTCACGCTGATCGGGTGATTATTTGCAGACCAGGAAAAGATGACATTGTGTATTTTACTACCCTGGACAAGCAAGGAAAACCACTGACTGCCGGATCCCAGGTTTTACCAGTGATCATTTAAAGTGACCATTTGTCTTCATTTCTATTTCTTTCTTTTCATGCAAGAAAGAAAACTTTCAACAAAGAGGAGGATTTTTGTTCACCTTCTCATATTTTTTTGCTGTGCTAACTGGACTCTGGGGAAATTAGTCAGTTAGGATTAGAGTTGCTGAAGACTTCGGGATCAAGATGTCCATTGTATATAACAGACTTTTGTGTGCTGCTTCTGACACTAGGTGGCAGTGGTTAGTAAAGTAGTGTAGCGGGGTCCCCAAATTTAACCCCGCTATACCTAAATTTAGGGGAGACCAGAGCAATAGTTGGCTCGGGTCTCTTAATTATTTGGACTCTGCCTTACTGCTGTGTCACCTGGCGTGCAGTTCCCCTTTGGGCGTATAGGTGGTGCTGTCACCAATACCCGGGGTTGAACCACAGGTGATGTAGTAGGTATTGGATGTCCTCTCTCGGCTGCCGTAGGTGGGCGGTTCTGGTCTGCTGTGCATGCTGGGAGAGGATATATAAGGGCCAGACGCCATTACACGAGAAGCCAATTCCTGGGGCCCACTGTCCGGAGGGAGCTACTCTTCAGAGGGGGTGCGCCCCATCTTGATCGAGGAACATAGGGCACCTTCAGCCCGAGGCTATAGAGTTCCAGGTAGGCCCAGTACCTTTATCTGGGTCTAGAATCAAAGAGGAGTCCCAGGGAACCCGCGTGAGGGTAACCGCTCTTACACGGAGGAAAGCAGGGGAGGATCGATCCCATAACAAGAGGGCGAGTAATAAAGTATTGCTGACTCGGGAAAGGCCTGGTGACCTGTCGGAGGGAAGGATTCCTCACTTCGCAGACTGCCTCTGCGGAGTGTTGAAAGTTCAGGAGGGATCTCCTTGACTTGGTCCTTGGAGGGGACTGAGTCATTGTTCCAGCATCACGCCGGCTGCTAGTGCTATTGAGTGACTCTCCGGGTGAGCTGTACCCACTCGAGACTGAGTGGCGACGGAGCCAAGAGTGTGCCTGAATCCACTTCTATCTGCTAACTTTTTCTCACTTCAACTCTCTGGTTCCTGAAGCAAGATAAAATAAACTCACGTTGGAGTTGATATGTTGTGTGGACATTGACCTTATTTGGGAAGGATAAACACTTGCCTCTATAAACATAGAGGGGAGAACCAGAAGAAGAAAGCAACTCGCTGCGGGACCCAAGTATGTAATACCGCCTGACCTTTATAATCTAGAGGACACGGGCATGTGGCATGGTGTGTCTTATCCCCCTGCTTGAGAAGGTAAGAGGGGGACTAGGATCTGTGTGCTACAGTAGGGAGATACTTTTTATTCTAAAGTTTAGTCAAATCTTTAAAAGTAAAAGGAAAGTTCCATCTCCTAGGAGATGCAGCTTTGCTTCTTTTACAGTGCCTTAATGTTGTCATGTTATTCGGCTGTGTGTCTTTTTATTTTTTATTTTCAGGTGAGCCGGATCTTTAGAAAAAAAAGGGTTCTGCATGCGGTGGGAATCACATGCAATGTCTGGCATCGCACCAGTGTGAACTGGCCCTTATACTACTTCTTAGAACAGTCTCTCCCACAAAAGGCCAAAAAAATAAACAGCACGGGTGCACCTTCAGTAATGTCCCTTTCCAGGCAATCACTAGATATGCTAGGGACATCAGAAGAAACAGTCACTAGGCACTATCTTTTAGGTCTGTACTCACAATGTCCCTGGATACTTGGATGCCATCTTCTATCTGACAGACACTTCCTCCTTGAGTCTCCTGGAGCAGATCCCCAGTGAAATCCCTTACTTAGCTTCAGGGGTTTTAGCAGAACACCCCCCCCCCCCCAAGCTTTGCTACAGCTAGGACCTTGATGAGAAAAAAGCAAAAGTAGAATTTTCAACTGGGCTCCTCCTGGACAGCAGGGCTGCCTCAAACCCAACAGCATGTATGCACTCTGCAGCCAACTTTTTGGGCACCCGCCCCCAGGGATTGGCTGAGACCACATGAATATTCAGACTGCTGGTTTGCATCCTCCCAACCCACTATATCCTGGAATCCTCCAGAAGACAAGGGAGAGCAATCAAACCTGCGGCCTGCAGAGCCTAGAACAGCCCAAAGCTATCACACACTGCTCAATTGATTACAGGAGTTCTAAATGTATCTGTACTAAATAGCAAGCTATCAGGAAGGTACTACATGTGCAAAAAACGCAAAAGAGACAGATTTTTTTTTAATGCTTCACGGGTGCATGCAATTTTAAGGCTTGACATGTTGGATATCTATTTATTCTGCGCAACCTCTTTTATATTTTACCCCAAAAATTTGCGCCTGATAAACCATTGTGCTAATATGGTGTGGCATAAAAAAACTGCCACTACAACAATCTTATTCTTCCAGAGTGTCCGCTTTCAGAAAAATATATAATGTTTGGGGGGTTTTAAGTAATCCTCAGGCCTAAAAATATTTTTTAAACGTGTGCAAAAAATGCAAAAACAGCAAAAGGGTAATGGGGCCCTGTCAACAATTTAAATGATTGCAGGTATAAGCACAGAAAAATCAAGTGATTTCAATGCTTCCTTGCAGTGTTTTTCCTTTCCATAAATTATGTGCCTTTGAACTTGCTGGAAATTTTGACTACTCCAGGAAGAGTCAATTCCCTAGCACAATACCCTCTATCCTTGCACATCAAAGCACTCTCCACTTCTAGGAGTGTTTAATTATTGCTGTGCTGGCCCAGCTCCTCACTTCACTACATAACCTTTTATGTACTGTTAGGGATGAAGTGAAGGGGAATATTTCAGTCGGCTGATGCTGCTAAAATCACATCCAAGATGGTGGAGCGCAGCCGCAGTCTCAGGGCTTTCGGATATCTACACAAAGGAGGCTTTTACGGATAAATAACATGAATGTATTAAATATACATATATGTACTTACATATGTACATATAAACTTATAGGAAGATTTCTGTTGAAATTAATGGTTTGGTGACAGTTTCTGGACAAAACTACTTAACACATGCCTGTCCCTTTGTACATATAAAGTATTCACCCCCCCTTGGTTTTTTACCTATTTTGTTGCATTACAGCCTTTAGTTCATAGTTTTTTTAATCTGAATTATATGTGATGGATCAGAACACAATAGTCTAAGTTGGTGAAGTAAAATTTGAAAAATACATACATAAAACTATTTTTCAGAAATAAAAAACTGATAATTGGCATGTGCGTATGTATTCACCCCCTTTGTTATGAAGCCCATAAAAAGCTCTGGTGCAACCAATTACCTTCAGAAGTCACATAATTAGTGAAATGATGTCCACCTGTGTGCAATCTAAGTGTCACATGATCTGTCATTACATATACACACCTTTTTGAAAGGCTCCAGAGGCTGCAACACCTAAGCAAGAGGCACCACTAACCAAACACTGCCATGAAGACCAAGGAACTCTCCAAACAAGTAAGGGACAATGTTGTTGAGAAGTACAAGTCAGGGTTAGGTTATAAAAAAAATCCAAATCTTTGATGATCCCTGGGAGCACCATCAAATCTATCATAACCAAATGGAAAGAACATGGCACAACAGCAAACCGGCCAAAAGACGGCCGCACACCAAAACTCACAGTCCGGGCAAGGAGGGCATTAATCAGAGAGGCAGCACAGAGACCTACGGTAACCCTGGAGGAGCTGCAGAGTTCCACAGCAGAGACTGGAGTATCTGTACATAGGACGACAATAAGCTGTACTCTCCATAGAGTTGGGCTTTATGGCAGAGTGGCCAGAAGAAGCCATTACTTTCAGCAAAAAACAAAATGTCACGATTTGATTTTGCGAAAAGGCATGTGGGAGACTCACAAAATGTATGGAGGAAGGTGCTGATAAGTCTGATGAGACTAAAATTTTACTTTTTGGCCATTAAAGAAAACGCTATGTCTGGCGCAAACCCAACACATCACATCACTCAAAGAACACCATCCCCACAGTGAAACATGTTGGTGGCAGTATAATGCTGTGGGGATGTTTTTCAGCAGTCAGGGCTGGGAAACTGGTCAGAGTTGAGGGAAAGATGGATGGTGCTAAATACAGGGATATTCTTGAGCAAAACCTGTACCACTCTGTGTGTGATTTGAGGCTAGGACCGAGGTTCACTTTCCAGCAGGAGAATGACCCCAAACACTGCTAAAGCAACACTTGAGTGGTTTAAAGGGAAACATTTAAAAGTGTTTTGGAATGGCCTAGTCCAGTGATGGCGAACCTTGTTACCCCAGATGTTTTGGAACTACATTTCCCATGATGCTCATGCACTCTTCAGTGTAGTTGAGCATCATGGGAAATGTAGTTCCAAAACATCTGGAGTGCCAAGGTTCGCCATCACTGGCCTAGTCAAAGCCCAGACCTCAATCCAACAGAAAATCTGTGGTCAGACTTAAAGATTGCTGTTCACGGGGGGCGTGGCCTGGCGGGCGATGGAGTAAGACGCAAGTAGCCAGAGCTCCTCTTGCCATATATCCTGTTTAACAGCATGTGCATGAGATTCGTGAGATTTTCACTTGGAAAGGTGCCTGTGAAACCCGGGATCGGGATTGCTCATGTCGCCCCCAAAGAAACCCTCCTCAGCGGCAGAGAAACTGGCCAAATTCCGGCATAAAGGGGAGGACGGACAGGCCCAAGATGGCGCCGGCATGTGTACGGGGGAGGACAGATATGCTGTGGAGACTGCGAAAATCCTGGAAGCTATGGCTACTCTCCAGGGCACTCTCACAACAAAGATTGATGAGGTGAAAATAGACATCTCCCTGCTGAGACAAGACCTATCGACGGTGAGGGACAGGGTCGCCGAGGCAGAGACCCGCATTGGTGAAGCGGAGGACATTCTGCATCCACTACAGCACACCACGGAGGAGATGCAGAGACAGATTCAGCAACTCCACTCCCACCAGGACGAAATGGAGAACAGACTCCGCCTCTGCAATCTCCGGTTCATAGGACTACCTGAAAGGGCTGAGACCCCGCAGAATACCTAGAAAACCTTCTGATTACTACCTATAACAGGGAACGTTCTCAGTGATGTTTGCGGTGGAGAGGGCTCATCGTATACCAGCTAAGCCCCCACCTGCTGGGGCTCCCCCTAGGACTTTTATTGCTAAGTTCCTGAATTTCCAGGACAGAGACAAGATTATGCGGCTCTCCAGGGAAAAGGGTAATATTCGTGTGGAAAATGGGCATGTGGCAGTGTTTCCTGACTTCTCCAGCGAGGTACAGAGGAAGAGATCCCAGTTTCAAGAGGCCAAGCGCCGCCTCAGAGCCCTGCACCTCAAATATGCAATGCTTTTTCCGGCCAAACTCAGAGTGGAGGAGGATGGCCAGGTGCACTTTTTTTAAATCCCCGCTGCGGTTAATGCCTGGATGGATCACCATGGGAGACCGGAGGAATAGATGTGATAGTTACAGTGAGTACTTCCTACCTGAAACCCCCCCTGTTAAATGGGGGCCTGGGTGTGTTCTCCTTCCCCCTGTCTTGGACCCGGCATGTGCGGCCTTTGAAAGTCCGGATTTCTACTCCCCCCCAGAGGCCTACTTTTTGGGGATCCTGAGATGGCTGTTGACTGGAGGGCAGGTTATGTTTGTATTCCCAAATGTGTGCCGCGGTACCCGGGGGGCGAGAAGGCTGGGGATGAGGCAGGGTAAACCCCCCCCCCTGGTCCGATAATACCCCGGAGCGCGCCCTGCGGTCACATGACTTCTTGTTTCCCTGCTGCTCCCCCCCTGATTCACAGTGACACCAGATGAACAGCCTTTTGGATGTGCTTGTTATGTTGTGTGGCAAGAGGAGTAATGTACTGGGGAATCCCTCGGGAACACTGTTTTTTTTTTTCCCGTGGAGGGACCCCTCCCCCCTGTGTCTGGACCTCTCTCCACGCTGTGCTCAGTGAAGAATCGCCCCTATAGAAGAGACACACACTGCTCCAATATTCACAGTACTGACCTTAAGATCTACACCTCCAGCAGGTTTTTCTAGCTGGATGATAAGTGCAGTGTTTTTGTTTGGGATTTGGATGCTCTCACCATGTTGGGGAGGTGTAGAGCTGGGTGGGTGGGATGTTGCCCTGTTACTGAGCGTATGTTATGGGTTTACTTATGTTCCTGATCAATTCAATGTTAATTGGCAAGCACGTGTTTTTGTTCTTATTATTTCTATGCAAGATACAGAACAAGGAGGTTGGATATTCTTATCATTGTCTTTTATAATGCAATTAGGTTGGTCTGCTCCATTAGATATTACCTCTGGTTCTAATGAATACGAATACATTTCTGACCTGGAATGTTCGGGGAGTGAGGGATAAGGTTAAACGCACAGCTGCACTAGCGTTTTTAAAATCACAGAGAGCCAATGTTATAGCACTAACCGAAACACATGTTACTGGCCATCTACAATCCGCTCTCAAGCGTCCATGGGTGGGCTGGGCATATCATAGCATACACACTAGCTTCTCCAGGGGAGTGTCATTATTGATTACTAAGGCCATCCCTTTTGAGCTCATATCTCTGGAGTCAGACCAACAGGGAAGGTATCTCTTCTTACATGCTAGCCTGGGAGGACTGCCTGTGCTGCTTATAGCCTGTTATATCCCCCCTCATACAGCTCGGAGGTTGTGACGGCTGGGTTACTTTTTATGACCCGACACCCGACCGTCCCGGCTGTGTGGATGGGGGATTTTAATATGACCATGAACCCCTTCTTGGATCGCCCAATACAGCCGGGTACAGTAGGTGGGGAGTCTGAACAGACTAGGTTGAGTCGCACTTTAATGGAATTTGCTCTAATTGATGTGTGGAGACACAGGAACCCTGACACTAGGGCCTATACTTGTCACTCCACTGGCCATGCCACTATGTCCAGAATTGACTATGTGTTCGTTTCTAAAACATTACTGCCTAGGGTTGCCGGAGCGGGATTTGCACCTAGGGCCCTCTCAGACCATTCCCCGTGTTGGGTTCAGTTGTCCTTATTGAATACGGCCCCCCAGCAGGTATGGAGATTAAACCCATACTGGTTATCGGCACTGAAAGACCATGACTCTATAGACCGTGAACTAAGATTCTTTTTCCCTGAGGGCCAGGACTCTCATACGTTTAATTCCCAGTGGGACAATTTTAAACTACATGCTAGGAGGGTGCTGGATACTAGGATTTGTAGACTTAAACTGTCTTCTAAAGTGTTAGTGAGTATGTCAGAAGATGCGCTGCAAGACCTGGAAGAGGCCTTTAATGTTCTCCCCTCCCCTAAAAATCGTAATAAAGTAAAGGCGCAGTCTAGGGTAGTCTCACAATTACTTCTGGAAAAGGCTAAACAGCGACTGTTCTTTTGTAAGACGCGGATATATGAACATGGGGAGAGGGCAGGGAAGATGCTGGCATACCTGGCACATCTGGATGACAAGCCTCCAGTGGTGGTCTCCTTGATGGGACCAGATGGAATAGTTGTTTTGGACCCTCCGCGGGTAGCAGATAGATTTATGCAGTTCTATGGGGACCTGTATAGCTCCCAATGTCACTGTTCACCCCATGAAGTGCGGGACTATCTTCATACTCTGAAATTTACACAACTTAGTGCGGAGCAAGGCCTGATGCTGGAGGCTCCTGTCACCAGTCAGAACATTGCCACTGGAATCTCCCAACTGGCTAAATCCAAGGCCCCGGGGCTGGACGGCCTGCCTTTAGAGTTCTATGCTAAATACTCTGAAACACTAGTCCCCAAGCTGAATACACTATTCCAATCCATCTTCGAGGTGGGTACACTTCCCCCTTCCATGCAAGAGGCCCAGATAATAGTCCTTCCCAAACCGGGTAAGGATCCACTTTATCCGGAGTCCTATAGGCCCATTTCCCTGCTACCAGTGGACATCAAAATTTTTGCTAAAATTCTGTCCTCCAGATTGAACACAGCTATACTTTCACTTATCCACCCTGATCAGACAGGTTTTATGCCTGAGAAAAATACGGCGATGAATATTAGACGGTTGTTCATGAATATACAGGCCCGCCATGATAATTCCGGGACTAGGGTAGTAGTGGCCCTTGACACGGCCAAAGCCTTTGATTCGGTTGAATGGGTGTATTTATGGGAATGCATGCGCTGCTATGGGTTTGGCCCGTGATTTATTAAATGGGTACAGCTCATGTATCAGACCCCTAGGACTCGGATATATGTAAATGGGTGGCTATCTGATCAGATTTCTTTGGAACGGGGTACAAGGCAAGGCTGCCCTTTATCGCCACTGTTGTACGCACTAGCGGCTGAGCCACTGGCGATTGCCATTAGGACATGCCCTGATGTGGTGGGCCAGCCTTTTACCTGGGAAAAAATTGGTTTGTATGCGGATGACACGGTCTTGTATATAGTCTGAACCGGTACCAGGTGACGAATAGAGGAATTGCCAGACCCTTTCAGAATCCAAAAGGCAACCTCGTGACCCGTCTAAAATCCTGAGCAGACACATAAATATCCCAGTCATCAAGACAGAAAAAATGGGGCAGAAATGAAGCCGGAGAAAGGAAAACTTACATGTGATTTAGTTACAATGAGAGAGAGAGAGAGAGAGAGGGGGGAAATTATGTTAAGAAAGGAAAAAATTTTTTGCAAAGATCTGTAGCATCACCATTCCTCCAGGGGGTAGATTGCAGACAGAGGAATGGCGGAAAATACTGAAGGAAAAACGGGGGGTGTTATCTGACAAAGGTCTACTAGAAACTGCAGAGGCTTGGTTCAGTGGAGCAAGAGCAATCCAAAAGGAGAACTGGGTGAAACAGGAAACCCAGCAGGGGGGTAATGTTGTATATGTGTACCATGAAGGAAAAAGTGTCCCTAATGCCCTACCTGACCCACCCCCATACGAGGGGAAGAGGGCTGAGCCCAACACCCCTGTACCCTGTGTTGAATGCTAACAGGTTGTATTTTAGCCCAAACACCCCCATAACCTTAATGCCAAGTTTGAACGGGTCTGTGACAGGGGGATCTGCAGCTGGCAGCAACCAAGCCACTGTGCCGCCTCCCATTGCCCAGCTCCCAGACAGCGCAATTCGTGTCTTGCCCACAACACAGAACCCGTTCATTTGCACACCACCTGCTGCAAACATCCCCAACCAGCCAGGCCCCCTCCAGACACCTCCCCCGCCTGTCCTGATACCCCAACAGATATTTCCCTATGTGCCAGGGCCTGGGCTGCTTTAAAATTGTAAAATCATGTGCAATGTGTAGTCATTTTGCACTGTGGTAAATTTAATATGGAAAGAAAACATAAAATATTATATTTGCTTATTCTAAAAGAAAAGTTAATCTAAAAACTGTGAGCTGAAAATCGTTAATTTGAATACTTGCTGGGGTGGCTAATCATGTGGTCATTGGAGCCACACCCAATGCACTTAATAAAATAATTAAAGAAAAATGTTAAAAGATTAGTGACGTAAAAAAAGCCTTTTTCACTGATGGTTAAAGTTTAAAAATAAGGAATGGTGTTTTATAGTTCAAGGAGCATAGAAGGAGCAACTACCCCCCTCCTTCTTTGACACAGGTTAAAGTGCATGTGTGTGTGTGTGTGTGTGTGAACAGCTGTATTGTCATGCAAATTGAGTGAGTGAACTGAAAAAAAAAAAAGTAAAACACCTTCTAATAATGTATATTTATATGTATGTGTGTGTATTAACGGTAATCTTTGTTTCCATAGAAGAAACAGTTTTTGAAGAGTTTTCCAATGTGCTTAGTATGGTGAAGTATAACTTTCTTGCAAGACAAAGGGGAACTTATAAAAAAAAATAGTTTTTTTTTCAGGGCTACTCATTTTTTACCATGGTGAATAATAGTTTTTTTTGTTTATATAGTAATGGTTTACCGTACATAAAACCACGTGGTAGTACCGGTAATGGTTTGTCGTCAAACAATTTTTGGTATTAGAAAAAGTGCACTGTTAAAATATCTAAGAAATAAAATGTTCAAAATGCTTACTGTATGCTAAATATCTCTAACCTTTGGTTTATTTTTAGGAGGAAAATATAATGTGTTTTGTTACTAAAAATTGAATGCTTATTCTTCAGATATGCCCTGGGTTGATTTATTTAAAGGGGTTGCTCCACCGGAAAAAAAAAATTAAAAGCCAGCAGCTACAGCTACAGCAGCTGCTGGCTTTTAATATTTGGACACTTACCTGTCCTGGAGTCCAGCGACGTCCGCAGCAGAGGACGAGCGACCGCTCGTCGCTCTGCTGCTCCCTCCGCCATCCTCGCTGAGGGAACCAGGAAGTGAAGCCCTGCGGCTTCATGCCCGGTTCCCTACGGCGCATGCGCGAGTCGCGCTGCGCCGTTCTGATTGGTGCTCCTGTGTTCTGGGAGCCGAGTGTCTCCCAGAACACCAAGGGAAGTCTGCGGGAAGTGACGTAACTCCCGCAGATTCCCGGAGACAGGACTCCCGGATGTGGGTGAAAATACCTGTCTTAGACAGGTATCTTCACCCCCCTCCCCCCTGAAAGGTGTCAATTGTGACACCGGAGGGGGGGAGGGTTCCAAATAGCAAAAGTTGCTATTTAGGGTGGAGCTCCACTTTAAGGTCTGCAGAACAGAAGGAGACCACAGCCTTCAAAGACAATTCCCCAATGGAAGTATTGTTCTAAGTGTTTCTATTTTCATATGTAAACATTTCTGGGTTTCACTCCTCCACTAGCTAAATATTGGTGCAGCCATTTGAGTCTGTACTGCCCTTATCAGTTTCTTGTTCCTATTTACAGCACGAGGTGCTAAAAGTTTTGTTGTATTATGATCTGACATGTATGAGCTTTGAAATTTAACGAGTTTCGACGCCCCGGATAATAAGCGCCTACTGTCTAAGGCTAAGTTTCCACTATAGTGACCCCCAAAGTCACGTGATTCAGAGACTCTGGAGTATGACTTTGGTCCAAACTTTACAGTCTCTATATCAGAGTTGCATCGATATGCAGTTTTTGTATATTATTTTATGATGAAAAGTTTTATTAAGATTAATTGAATAATTGTTGCTCTAGTGTTCACGCCCAAAAAAAAAAAAAGTAATGAATGTATTACTACATGTACAGTATGTCAGTGCCACTACATTGAGTGTTGAGATTACTTGGGTATTATTAAGAGTTTAAATTAGACTTTTGTCTCAGATTGTCAGCTTTTCTACAGATCTGTCTCCCCAGGTATGCTGGTATTGTACTTGTTTTGGCATTTAGTTCCATTGCTTTAACTTATAAGGTCTGCGGTTGTATCTTGTCCCACAAAACTTATTTTTAAGACTAGTTAAACCTCCTGTTATTAAAGTGGTTGTAAACCCTTTTATCTTTTTTTTTTTTTTTTTTTACTAACCTGCAAGACAAAGCTATAATGAGCTAGTATGACTAGCATACTAGCTCATTATGTACCACTTACCTTCGATCGGGGCCCCCGAAGTCGTCCGTGTCCCTCCTCTAGCCGCATCCATCGCTGCGGCGATAGCCGGAATGTTACTTCCGGGTATTGCCGCTGCAGCCAATCACAGCGCCGCTCCGGCGCTGTGATTGGCCGGAGCGGCGAAGACGTGACTCCACGCATGCGCGCGTGAGCTGTCGAATTCGGCTACGTCGTCGAATGTTGCGACCTAGCCGAATTTGTGAATGGGGTGACGTCAGCGTCGCCGCATTTACATACAAATATCTCCTTAACCGTGTAGGTTAAGGAGATATTTCATGCACCTACAGGTAAGCCTTAATCTAGGCTTACCTGTAGGTCTTTGTTTAAAAAGTGGGTTTACAACCACTTTAATTGAATTAGCTAATGCCCAGCCGGTACTGTCTTTTCGAGCTGAAGCACATTGCTTTAGGCTTTGAATAATAATGTTCCAAGCAAGTCTGCCTTTGTGTCTCCAAGTGTATTTTAAGCCAGTTTCCTGTTCGGGGTCACAATGCAACTTCTCTACTCATTTCTAGCTGTATTATATGTCTTTGTGTGTCTGTCCCCAGTGTCTGTGTGTGTCCAGGCACACACCTGTTAGCTCAAATTTTACGCCCTACTGTTTAGTGATCCCAGCACCCCAGTGCTACAAGAGGTTCTTACTAGCATTTTGTTTCCTTCCTGAACCCCAGTGCTGCACCATACTCCTGTCAATCTTGTAAACCCTGTATTCTGTGCTCTCTTGTCTCTGTATTTACATGTTCCTGTAGGATCACTGATCCAAGCCATACGTGATAGCCCCATCTGCCTGGAGTTTACATGTTCTCCCTGTGTCTGCGTGGGTTTCCCCCGGGTACTCCGGTTTCCTCCCACACTTCAAAAGACATGCTGGTAGGGTTAGTTCCCTATCCAACTTCGCCCCAAAGAGCGGGGAGGAACACATAGCCCCCCCTCTGAGAAGCCTATTGTTCAGGATAAATGTTTCATTGAATTCAGGATAATGTGGACAATTTAGTTTGGATGACAGTTGAATAACATTTTATATTAAATGAGAATGGTTTCTCCTTGTATAAAGAAGTCTTTCTTTTCTTCTAGAACATAGATTCACTTCAGCAGAAAAAAACTCAAACAGCTTTATGGGCATTTTTGTTAATGATCGAATGTTGGACTAACAATCTGAGTGATGCCATCCTCACAAATACCCTCCCTCATTCCTTGGCTTTATGACATCAGCCACAAACACCATTGATGGAAAAGAGTGCTTTCAAAAGCTTTTTGGATGTCTGAAGAAGTTTGATACTCATCATGACAGCTGTCTGAAGGAAAAAAAAAAAAAGCCAAAGCTCAGTTTGCTATAACTGCAAAAAAGGTCTGCACACCTACCGGAAGTCTCTTGTCATGTGGACTGCGAAAGTCCTGAAGTAAAGAAGATTATGTATGAACATTGTATGCATTCTAAGGTGTTGCAGTGGAGTCTTATGGTGGACTAGCTGTCAAAGATACAGCGGAGGAATCAACTAAAAGACTTGGCGTCCATACACTGTTAGACCAACGCATCATTTATTTAGACATTTTTTTGTATTTTTGTATTTTTTTAGCCTTGACAAAGCAAGATGAGATTTTTCTGCAGAAGTAAATTGGGTACATAACTTAAGAGGAATATGAACTAGAAAAATAGATATTTAAAATAAGATTAGGCAGTTAGAGGGACATGTCGGAATTTAGGAGGGATTGATAGGAATTGTAATTTTATCTGCCTTTCTTTAAAATGCTGTTTATGTTAGGTTGTGTATATGTTATGAGACTTAGTTTGTTCCATTTTCCCCAATATCATTGCCTGTAATATTCACATGTAGTTAGGCCCTACACAGCTTTGACTGTAACCAAAAGAATCTTTACACTGAATAGAACAGATAAGAATGGGAAATCCTTGTTAAAAAGGATGACCCTGTCAAAACCAGGTACATGTCTATCCACTGGGAGAACAGGCTACATTATGCAACTCCACATCCTCCCATATGACCCATGTTCCCCACACCCTGAACCGTTACCCAACCGTAGGAGAAAGAGGAGTGCTCCTGAAGGAAGTTTTGACCCACATGTGTATATAGATGCCACAGGTGTCCCAAGGGGGGTCCCGGATGAGTTTAAAGCCTGAGACCAAGTAAAGACAGGTTTTGAGTCTCTGATTCCCATAATCACTGTCAATAAAAATGTAGACTGGATAAATTACATATATTACAACAAGCAGCGGTTTGTAAATTACACCAGAGATGCCCTACAGGGGATTGCTGACCAGTTAGCCTCCACATCTTACATGACATTTCAGAATAGGATGGCCTTGGACATGATTTTAGCAGAGAAGGGGGGTGTTTGTAAAATGATAGCAGGTACAGGGACATGCTGTACATACATCCCTGACAACACCGGTCCAAATGGTAAGGTCACCCTGGCCATAAAAAAATTGGAAAGCCTATCAGTAGAGCTGAAGAAGAATTTGGGTATAGATCAGCCATGGGACCAGTGGTTTGGATGGTTGAGTGGTTGGCAGAAAATCTTGGCTCCGATAGGTACTGTAATACTAGTTATTCTGATCTTTCTAGCTATTATAGTATGTTGTATTATCCCGAGAAATTCCTAGGCAAAATAGTTGACCAAGCAGCCCCAGTGATGATACACCAGGACACAGAAAATGAGGACTATGAGAAGCCCTATGCCCCATTACAGTCCCTCCCCATATCTACAACTTATAAAATAATTTAGCCATAGGGATAGCATCTGGAATGTGCACAGACCGCGTGCTCATTACTCTGTGTCCTACGTCTGTTTCATACCCCGACCTTTTAGCTAATCTCCTGACTATCCTTCCTTGTCTCAGTCTGCTGCTTCCACTCTACCTCCCTGTAGTCTACCGTGAGCGTGAGTTGGGAGACCCTGGGGGCCGCGACCTGGAGCCAGCTGCAGCGTAACATCCTCACCACTAGCCTCACCACTAGAGGCTCTGGTGAATACCTGCTGGCTCTTAGACTCGGCGCCCTGGGGAATCTATGCTCTAGCTCTCAGTGGGATCCGTGCTGGTGCTCCAGTGGTGCTGCCTTCCTGAACCTCCCGAAGCAGTCAGTCCTAGGGTCCACTACCTTAGTGGTGCACTCCTGATTCCTACTGAGTGCATCTGTCACCTGGCCCCAGGTGACCTAAGACTGTGGCAAGAAGGGTGATGGACCAGCCATCACTCGTCTAACATACAGCAAGAAAAGAGTTCCTAGACACATGGGGACAGATGAGTTAGACTTCCTACTAGGGACAGAATAGGAAATAGACATTTCAAGGGGGGACTGTTATGGATTGTTTAATACTTAAATGGCTATTTCTATTATGTGCCATCTACATGCTAAAACTCCTTACTCAAAATGCTGACTAGACACCCCCTCCCATCAAGGAAAACAAGGATTGCTGAGACATCCGAAAGACTAGATAGATCTGACCAGAAGACCCCAGATAAGAGAAGGCCAATCCACAAATGACAACACAAGGCTACAGCTATGTTACTGCATTGTAAACAATGACTCATGCTTTACTATAAGAAGGACTATATGTCCAGAGCAATAAACGAGAAGATTCATTTAGCTGAACGAAGTGTCACTGTGTTTTCTTCTCCTATGTGCACATATATTCACCCTTCCAATTAGGCCAGGTGCAGATACTCAGCACAGACATTTGTCTGGATCCATATCAAGGGTCCTTCGCTGCAGGCCGCACTTGCCATTATAGAACGGATGGGCAGGTATTCAGGCCTACGAATAAATTGGGATAAGTCTCAGATCCTCCCGCTAGATCATTTCCCTCCACCGGGTGTAGTCCCGGAACTTCCCTTGAAGAGGGTCGCTGAAATTAAGTACCTGGGGGTTAGGGTTACTAGGAGCCTTGGAGACTATGTATATATGAATGTGGAACCCCTGTTTGCCATCCTTAAGTCCAAAACCCAAACATGGTCAAAGTTGCCCCTGGGAGTGATGGGTAGAATTAATTTAGTTAAAATGATTTTGTAGCCCAAGATTTTATACATGATATGGCATGCCCCTTTGTACATTCCGTTGAAGTTGTTTAAGCAGATGGAGGCCATTCTGAACTCCTTTGTTTGGGGCTCCAGTAGACACAAGTTGGCAAGGCATATCCTCAAAAATCCCACCTTGGAGGGAGGGTGTTCCCTTCCTGATCTGCAGGACTATTATGTAGCTTCCCAACTCTCCCACTTCTACTACTTTAATACTGAATCACAGAGATACAGGTCCCTAGTGTGTAATCAGCCAGAGAACTCGATGCATACCCCCATACAGGCGATTTTCCGAAGGGGACAGGGAAGCCGGAGATCTCCTTACTTTAATGTTGGAATGTTGTCTCATCATCAGAAAATCTGGGACATTGCTCTTAAGAAACAGAATAGGACACATGTACATTCCCACTCCCCACTGTGGCTTAATGGACATCTGCCTGAGCTGAATGTGCTACCTGACCCGCAACTTTGGGCGAGGTACAATGTACTCTACCTATCTCAAATCCTGTCAGAGACTGGGCCTAAGCCTTTTCAACTGCTCAGGGAGGAGTTTTCTCTTCCGAGTAGCTTCATTTTTCGATATCTGCAACTTAGGCACGCAGTTAGAGCCCAGGCGACCTCCCTGGTTGTCACTCTTGATACCCCACCGATCCTTGGCATCATTTTCGGAGCGGAATCTTCTAAACTCATATCTAATCTGTACTACACTCTCAGAGTGCACAGGACTCGGGGAGTGTCCCAGACTGCCAGGGAAGCATGGGAACAGGATGTGGGGCACATTGATAATTTGGATTGGGAGGACATATTAGAGGGGGTTAATAGACTTGTGCACAACGGAAAAATTCGTTCCGTTTCGGTTCGTTTCTTTCCGGTCCTGTTGATTCGTAATCATTCGTAATTTTGCTAGACGGGATTTTTCGTGTTCGGACTCATTCGTATTTTTGCAAGCGACATTTTTCGTTGAATTTTTTGTTGCTTTATAATTCGTACTTTCGGTAGAGTACGTTGTTTTTCGTTGATTCTGGACACAACTCCTACTTTCGTAACTTTTTTTGGGTTCGTACTTTCGGTAGAGTACGTTGTTTTTCGTTGATTCTGGACACAACTCCTACTTTCGTAACTTTTTTTGGGTTCGTTGATTCGTAATTTTCCGTGTCTCTCTCACAACGACGCTGCCTATTATGCCTAATGTGCTTCGAATGGATTTGTACTTTTCTAAATACATTGCGGTTATTTGTAACGATTCGAAATCTCGTATTTTACTTTCGTTTTTTACATGCGGCTATAGCCTCTGCCCCTGTACACCATTTTGAGAGGGTTCAGCACGGTGAGGGAGAAGCAGAGAGCAGAGCAGAGTGTTATTGTGCTTCGAATGGATTCGAAATCTCGTATTTTACTTTCGTTTTTTACATGCGGCTATAACCTCCGCCCCTGTACACCATTTTGAGAGGGAGTTCAGCACGGTGTGGGAGAAGCAGAGAGCAGAGCAGAGTGAGTGTTATTGTGCTTCGTATGGATTCGTACATTCGTAACTTTTTCATAACGAATTATGCCGAAGACATTCGGGCATTCGCTATTTGCGGTATAATTTATTTCGGATTCGGTCTTATTCGTAATTGCTTTGTTCGGAAATTCGAATGCTTCCGAATGTCCGAAAGTTGCTAAATTCGGACGAATTTCAATTAGTTACGAAACGAATTGCACAAGCCTAGGGGTTAAGCTAGCTTCTCCTAAGCTCTCGGATAGGCTGACACAACTATATATAATACACCATGCATATCTCACGCCGCTGAAACTGGTGAAATTTCAACCTACCAGAAGCCCCCTCTGCCCTAGGTGCCTCTTAGCCCCTGGAACGTTTTACCACCTGATATGGAGCTGCCCAATTGTGCAAACCTATTGGTTACAAGTGACCCAGTTCCTCCATGACAATATAGGCTCCCCAGTGGGCCTTGACCCGAAGGTGTGTCTTCTGGGTCTCCTCCCAGATGGGGAGAATGACAAGCACCTGAGTAGGGATGAGCCGAACACCCCCGGGTTCGGTTCGCACCAGAACCTTCGAACGGACCGAAAGTTCGCGCGAATTTTCGAACCCTATTCGTTATAATGGACGCGAACGTTCGAAATCAAAATTGCTAATTACAACGGCCAATATGCATGTTAATGTCATAAAACAGGTTTGGGGACCCGGGTCCTGCCCCAGGGGACATATATCAATGCAAAAAGAAATTTTAAAAACTAAAGTTTTTTCGGGAGCAGTCATTTTAATGATGCATAAAGTGAAAAAAAAAAAAGTGAAATTTTCCTTTAAATATGGTACCTGGGGGGTGTCTAAAGTATGCCTGTGAAGTGGCATGTGTTTCCCGTGTTTAGAACTGTCCTTGCACAAAATGACATTTGTAAAGGAAAAAAAGAAGCCATTTAAAACCACTTGCGGCTTTAATGTCATGTCTTGTCCTGGCCGCCATATGGCTGAAAATCCTTGAGAAAAATGGCATGGCTACCCCATCACCCCCCCCCCCACCCCAGCCCCTTTGGGTCTTGTATGGATACTAAGGGGGACCCCGCACCCAAAATAAAACCCTATACCTACAACCCTATATACTCTGAACAGCAGTATATAGGTGGTGCAAACAAGACATGGACTGTAGGTTTGTTCTTAAGTAGAATCTGAACAGGTACATTATGAAGTGTAGCTACATCCCAAAAAAATCAATTTTTAAGCTTTTTGGAGAACATAGGGAGGGGTTATCACCCCTGTAACATTTGCTGTCTTTGCACATCTGTTCAGAACATGTCACCTCACTTTCCGTCCCAATGACAAATGTTTTTGGAAAAGTGGGGTTTTAATTGAAACAAGGATTGGTGATAAAGCATCAGTAGAGAGGAGATACCTTTTTCCCAAATTAAATCTAACAGGATAGAATTTTCCTTCCTAGGGGTAGATTTCCTCTCACTTCCTGTTTTCTCTTGCCGTTTGCAAGTAGGAGTCGTTTGTAAGTTGGATGTTTGAAAGTAGGGGCCTGCCGTATATACTCTGCAGAAATTTGCCCTATTAGATGTTGGTGTAGCCACAAGACTGGTGGGCACAGGAATGGGCCCTGCTGTGAGTTAATAGATCAAGATTTGTACTTGCATGCACCTGTTGAACCGGGCAGAAAAATTGGGCCTTTGGTGGTGGTGGTGGTGGTGGTGGACGGTGTTGCCACAAGACTGTAAGCCCTCACAGTTACTCTTGGTGGGTGCAGGAATGGGCCCTGCTGTGAGTTATTAGATCAAGATTTGTAATTGCATGCACCTGTTGAACAGGGCAGAAAAATTGGGCCTTTGGTGGTGGTGGTGGACGGTGTTGCCACAAGACTGTAGGCCCTCATAGTTACTCTTGGTGGGCGCAGGAATGGGCCCTGCTGTGAACTATTAGATCAAGATTTGTAATTACACGCCCCTGTTAAACAGGGGCTGAAAAATTGTGCCTTAGGCATTGGTGCTGGTGCCACAACACTGCAACCCCTCACAGATACTGTACTTGGAGCACAGCAGTCACACCTGTTGCGAAGCATCTTTTTAAAAAATTGTAATTACACGCCCCTGTTATACAGGGGCTGAAAAATTGTGCCTTAGGCACTGGTGCTGGTGCCACAACACTGCAACCCCTCACAGATACTGTACTCTGAGCACAGCAATGAGACCTGTTGCAAAGCATTGCCTAAAAATTGTAATTACACGCCCCAACAGGGGCTGAAAAATTGTGCCTTAGGCACTGGTGCTGGTGCCACAACACTGCAACCCCTCACAGATACTGTACTCTGAGCACAGCAGTCACACCTGTTGCGAAGCATCTTTTTAAAAAATTGTAATTACACGCCCCTGTTATACAGGGGCTGAAAAATTGTGCCTTAGGCACTGGTGTGGTGGCATGGATCATTGAGGAGGAGGAAGAGGATAGTCAGTGAACATAACAGGACAGTCACTCAGCATCAGCATAGGCAGTCTTGAAGGGATGTGACATTATAAATTATTCCGTTATATCCGCTTCAGGTGTCTGGTAGCTGGTGGTGATCCAAGACTGATTCATTTTTATGAAGGTCAGTCGATCAACCGAGTCGGTGGACAGGCGCACCCTATGATCGGTGACAAATCCTCCAGCAGCACTGAATGTGCGTTCGGAAAGAACGCTGGATGCAGGACAGGCCAGTAGCTCAATTGCATACTGTGCAAGCTCTGGCCAGTGATCCATCCTCAGGACCCAGTAAGCCAGAGGATTTTCGGTGGGAAAGGTGTCCAAGTCTGACCTTGCCCCTAGGTATTCCTGCACCATGTATATCAGACGCTGGCGATGGTTGCTGGAACCGATCATACCTTGGGGCTGCGGACTAAAAAATTGTCTGAACGCATCGGTCAGACGTCCACCTTCCCCACCGCTCCTTCTGCTACTGACCGAAGCCTCAGCAACTCGTCGTCCAGGACCAGGAGTTTGTAACCTCCCAGTTTCTGGGAACGCGTTGCACAGACCTTTCTGCAAGGCCTCCCTGAGATGTCTCATCCTCTGCTCCCTCTGCGACGGCAAGATAAGGTCCGCAACCTTACCCTTGTACCGTGGATCAAGGAGAGTGGCCAGCCAGTAATGGTCACTCTCCTTGATCCGAAGAACACGAGGATCCTTCCGCAGGCTTTGCAGGATCAGGGAGGCCATGCAGCGTAGGTTAGCTGAGGCATTCGGTCCGGAGTCTTCTGGGTCACTGAGGATGACATGATCGCCAGCCACCTCCTCCCAGCCACGTACAAGTCCACTGGTTTGTTGGGACTGTACATCATCCCTAAAAGACTGCTGCTGCTGATGCTGAGTGCCAGGCTCCACCTCCATGCTCACACAATCCTCCTCCTCCTCCTCCTCCTCCTCCTCTTCCTGTGTGATGGGTGGGACAGAAGGAACATTGTCTGGATAAAGGGGGCCTTGAGAGACAAGGAAGTCCTCCTCTTCCTGCCTCTGTTCTGCCTCAAGTGCCCTGTCCATTATCCCACGCAGCGTATGCTCCAACAGGTGGACAAGAGGTACAGTGTCACTGATGCATGCACTGTCACTGCTCACCATCCTCGTGGCCTCCTCAAATGGTGAGAGGACAGTGCATGCATCCCTGATCATGCTCCACTGGCGTGGGGAAAAAAAGCCAAGCTCCCCTGACCCTGTCCTGGTGCCGTAGTCGCAAAGGTACTCATTGATGGCCCTCTGCTGCGTGTGCAGTCGCTGCAGCATGGCCAACGTTGAGTTCCACCTGGTGGGCATGTCACATATTAGGCGGTTCTTGGGCAGGTTCAGCTCCTTTTGCAGCTCAGTCAGCCGAGCACTGGCATTATAAGATCGGCGGAAATGCACACAGACTTTCCTGGCCTGCCTCAGGACATCCTGTAAGCCTGGGAACCTGCCCAAGAACCGCTGCACCACCAGGTTGAGGACGTGAGCCATACAGGGCACATGGGTGAGCTGCCCCTGTCGCAGGGCGGAGAGGAGGTTGGTGCCATTATCAGAAACGACCATTCCTGGCTTAAGCTGGCGTGGCGTCAACCACCTCTCGGCCTGCCCCTGCAGAGCTGCCAGAACCTCTGGCCCAGTGTGGCTCCTGTCCCCCAAACACACCAGCGCAAGCACGGCATGGCATCTTTTTGCCTGCGTACTCGCGTAGCCCCTTGTACGCCTACGGAGCACCGCTGGTTCCGAGGACAGAGCACTCGAAGAGGACATGGAGGAAGAAGAAGTGGAGGGGGTGGAGGAGAGAGGTGTGTCACAACCAGTAGTAGCATTTTGGAGGCGTGGTGGCGGAACAACCTCCAACACTACTGCACCTTGTCCTGCATCCCTCCCAGCTGCCAATAGAGTGACCCAATGGGCCGTGAAAGAAAGATAACGTCCCTGTCCATGCCTGCTGGACCATGAGTCAGCGGTAATATGCACCTTACCGCTGACCGCCCTGTCCAGCGAGGCATGGACATTGCCTTCCACATGCCAGTAGAGAGACGGAATCGCCTTCCGTGAGAAAAAGTGGCGTTTGGGAACCTGCCACTGAGGAACCGCACATTGAACAAACTCACGGAAGGGGGCCGAGTCTATCAACTGAAAAGGCAGCAGTTGAAGTGCTAGCAATTTAGCCAAGCTAGCATTCAACCGCTGGGCATGTGGATGGCTGGGAGTATACTTCTTTCGACGGTCCAGCAGCTGGGGCAGGGAAATTTGCCTGCTACAATCGGACGTCGGTGTACTGCAAGTACTTGGTTGTGACACACCTAATTCTACACCTTCAGTCCTCTCAGAGCAGCTTTCAGAGAGGACTGAAGATATAGTGGGGATGGAGATCCCAGCTGATGAGGAGCAAGGAGAGGTCCGCTTTGTTCTTTGGTGTGGGTCTTTTATGTGTGCTTGCCAACGAGCTGCATGGCAGGTCGACATATGTCTGCTCATGCTTGTGGTGCCCAAGCGGCTGATGTTTTGGCCACGCGAGATACGCTTGAGACAAATATTGCAAATAGCAGTGGTGCGATCTGATGCACTCGTCTCAAAAAAGGCCCACACCAAAGAACTTTTGTGATAACGTGCAGAGGCAGCGCCCTGCACAGGCGGAGCTCTGCGGTGTGGTACAGTTGCTGTGCTGGCCTCTAGCTGGCCTCCAGGGGGCATCCTGCCTCGTTGGACATGTGACGCTGCATCCTCCTCCTCCTCCTCCTCTCTCCCTTCAGGCACCCACGTGGAGTCAGTGACCTCATCATCCCCTCCCTCTTCACCACTAGAGCAAACCTGGCAGTAAGCTGCAGCTGGTGGAACACTACTGCCAGATTGCTGTCCTTCAGCATCCCCTCTCTCTGCGCGCACACTACTGACTTCCTCAAGCTGGGTATCATCATCCGAGCCTTCGAATCGTTGGGCATCCTCCTGGAGCATGTACCCAACACTGTGCTCAAACAGTTCGGGGGACTCCTCAGGAGGACATGGTGGGTCTAGGGAAGGGGTGGCTGATGATGCCATTGAGTACGCGTTGGCAGCTGCTCTGCCAGTACCCTGAGCCTGGGTGAGAGAGGATGAGGAGGATGAGGAGGGCTTGGTCATCCATTCTACCAAGCCTTCGGCATGATGCGGCTCCACATGTCCAGCTGCCGAAAACAAAGACAAGCGTGTCCCATGGCCACGTGCTGATGACGATGCACGACCACGTCCACGGCCAGCACTGTTGTCTCTAGAAACAGAGCCTGCCTGCCCTGTGTTCTTGCCTCGGCACGCTCTGCCTCTCCTTGGCGGTCTTCCAGCCATTGTAGTCGGTAGTGTATATAGTATAAAAAATAGAACTCCTATGTGTGCTCACAACACACTGTAGGTCCTATGGGTGCTGACACTAACACACTATAGGTACTATGTGTGCTGCTGACAAGAAAATATAGGAGCTCTGTTTGCTGCCACTAACACACTAGAAGTCCTATTGGTGCTTCTGAGATGAAAATATAGGAGCTCTGTGTGATGCCACTAACACACTAGAAGTCCTATGGGTGCTGCTGAGAAGAAAATATAGGAGCTCTGTGTGATGCCACTAACACACTAGAAGTCCTATGGGTGCTTCTGAGATGAAAATATAGGAACTCTGTGTGATACCACTAACACACTAGAAGTCCTATGGGTGCTTCTGAGAAGAAAATATAGGAGCTCTGTTTGCTGCCACTAACACACTAGAAGTCCTATGGGTGCTGCTGAGAAGAAAATATAGGAGCTCTGTGTGATGCCACTAACACACTAGAAGTCCTATGGGTGCTTCTGAGATGAAAATATAGGAGCTCTGTGTGATGCCACTAACACACTAGAAGTCCTATGGGTGCTGCTGAGAAGAAAATATAGGAGCTCTGTGTGATGCCACTAACACACTAGAAGTCCTATGGGTGCTGCTGAGAAGAAAATATAGGAGCTCTGTGTGATGCCACTAACACACTAGAAGTCCTATGGGTGCTGCTGAGAAGAAAATATAGGAGCTCTGTGTGATGCCACTAACACACTAGAAGTCCTATGGGTGCTGCTGAGAAGAAAATATAGGAGCTCTGTTTGCTGCCACTAACACACTAGAAGTCCTATGGGTGCTGCTGAGAAGAAAATATAGGAGCTCTGTTTGCTGCCACTAACACACTAGAAGTCCTATGGGTGCTGCTGAGAAGAAAATATAGGAGCTCTGTTTGCTGCCACTAACACACTAGAAGTCCTATGGGTGCTGCTGAGAAGAAAATATAGGAGCTCTGTGTGATGCCACTAACACACTAGAAGTCCTATGGGTGCTGCTGAGAAGAAAATATAGGAGCTCTGTTTGCTGCCACTAACACACTAGAAGTCCTATGGGTGCTGCTGAGAAGAAAATATAGGAGCTCTGTTTGCTGCCACTAACACACTAGAAGTCCTATGGGTGCTGCTGAGAAGAAAATATAGGAGCTCTGTTTGCTGCCACTAACACACTAGAAGTCCTATGGGTGCTGCTGAGAAGAAAATATAGGAGCTCTGTTTGCTGCCACTAACACACTAGAAGTCCTATGGGTGCTGCTGAGAAGAAAATATAGGAGCTCTGTGTGATGCCACTAACACACTAGAAGTCCTATGGGTGCTGCTGAGAAGAAAATATAGGAGCTCTGTTTGCTGCCACTAACACACTAGAAGTCCTATGGGTGCTGCTGAGAAGAAAATATAGGAGCTCTGTGTGATGCCACTAACACACTAGAAGTTCTATGGGTGCTTCTGAGATGAAAATATAGGAACTCTGTGTGATGCCACTAACACATTAGAAGTCCTATGGGTGCTGCTGAGAAGAAAATATAGGAGCTCTGTTTGCTGCCACTAACACACTAGAAGTCCTATGGGTGCTGCTGAGAAGAAAATATAGGAGCTCTGTGTGATGCCACTAACACACTAGAATTCCTATGGGTGCTGCTGAGAAGAAAATATAGGAGCTCTGTGTGATGCCACTAACACACTAGAAGTCCTATGGGTGCTGCTGAGAAGAAAATATAGGAGCTCTGTTTGCTGCCACTAACACACTAGAAGTCCTATGGGTGCTGCTGAGAAGAAAATATAGGAGCTCTGTGTGATGCCACTAACACACTAGAAGTCCTATGGGTGCTGCTGAGAAGAAAATATAGGAGCTCTGTTTGCTGCCACTAACACACTAGAAGTCCTATGGGTGCTGCTGAGAAGAAAATATAGGAGCTCTGTGTGATGCCACTAACACACTAGAATTCCTATGGGTGCTGCTGAGAAGAAAATATAGGAGCTCTGTGTGATGCCACTAACACACTAGAAGTCCTATGGGTGCTGCTGAGAAGAAAATATAGGAGCTCTGTTTGCTGCCACTAACACACTAGAAGTCCTATGGGTGCTGCTGAGAAGAAAATATAGGAGCTCTGTTTGCTGCCACTAACACACTAGAAGTCCTATGGGTGCTGTTGGGGTGCAATGCTGTGCTAACAGCACTGCGGTTGGTACTACTGCAATACTGTACTAACAGTAAGCACGCACCAGACTAATCCCCACTGCCCCAGCAGCAGCTAATAACACGCTAACTGTGCAATCAGCAGCAATGAACGATCAATGACTTAGGTAGCAATGGTTTAGCAAAGAAATAGCCAATGGTTTAGCAAAGAAGAGCAAATCTTTCAGTATCAAGCAAAGACAGAATCAGCAGACTGATCTCTCCTAAAGCCGGAACTCATGTGACCGGGGCCGATGGCGTGGCGGCCTTTTAAATGGTGGGGCATGTACTAAAGCCCCTGAGCTGTAATTGGCTACAGGCGTCCTGCCTGTAGCCAATTATTGCTCTCCGAGTTTCGGGCGCTGTGATTGGCCAAGCATGCGGGGTCACAGTGCATGCTTGGCCAATCATCAGCCAGCAATGCACTGCGCCGGCCGCGCCGGCCGCAATGCATTGCGGGGCCGCTCGCATCACACGAATGTGATGCGAACGGCCCAAATAGTTCTGGGCTCGACGAGCGAGCGAACGCCCGGTGCTCGATTCGAACATGGGTTCGAATCGAGCACCGGGCCCATCCCTACACCTGAGCACATTCCTACGTGAGACATTGTTTGTAGCTTGCAAAGGTCTGGTTACAGGCTCTGTCACCAACACTACAGATGTGGAAGAAAGAAATTAACAATGTTATTCCATATAGGAAAATGATCTATATACATAGGGGACGCCCTCAGAAATTCTCTAATATCTGGGATAGGTGGTTGGAGGATGGTGAAACTTGCTCTGTGTGATTTCTATAATAAGAATGTTGGATGCTGGTTTGTGCCCCTTGCTTTTGACAGTGACACAAGTTTCCTCGTAGTTTACTACTGTCATTACCCTCCGTACTTACATGTTTGATTGATTTACTCTGTACTGTATTTTACTTAACTTTCGAGATGGACCTGCGTGTATTTATGTGTAATATGCTTGCTTCTTAATAAACGTGCCGTTTTTTGGCAAAAAAAAAAATAGATTGCTGTTCACAAGCGCAAACCATCCAACTTGAAGGAGCTGGGGCAGTTTTGCAAGAAGGAATGGGCAAAAATCCCAGTGGTAAGCTGTGGCAAGCTCATAGAGACTTATCCAAAGTCACTTGGAGCTGTGATAGCCGCAAAAGGTGGCTCTACAAAGTATTGACTTTAGGGGGTGAATAGTTATGCACATTGACTTTTTCTGGTATTTTGTCCTATTTGTTGTTTGCTTCACAATAATAATAAAATAAAACGTCTTCAAAGTTGTGGGCATGTTCTGTAAATTACATGATGCAAATCCTCAAACAATCCATGTTAATTTCATGTTGTGAGGCAACAAAACACGAAAAATGCCAAGGGGGTGAATACTTTTGCAAGGCACTGTATATTTACAAAATATACACAGAACACCCAGAAATAGGGTTTTTCACATAGAAGTGTTGTTCCTTCAGGCAGAATGGAATGTCTTCCTTAATGTCAGCCTTACATAACTGTTGTGTAATGTGAGGAGTATCTCCTACTCATTATTGTACAATGAACTTCTTTCTGAAGGTGCCATGTCCTGATAAGGTTAAGGGCTCCCCCTAGTGTATATCAGTATGAAGCACATCAGTTCAAACTGCAATTAGGTTAAAGTGCTATTAAACCCAAAAGCAAACATTTTGTATATTGTAGCTTACCAAATCTTAAATGTGAAGGCTGCATTAGATTTCTTTTTTAGGCTTTCTTTCTTTTTCACCTGGCGATCCTACCATTATGTCTGTTGTTTTTCAAGTGAACAAGCTGTCCTGCCGATGTAGCAGTCCCAGGGTTAAGAAATGATATACCACTGACGGGTGCTTACAATGATCAGATTTTATTTAACACCTTTATCCCAACAGGAGCAAAACTATTGTTGTACTGTAACTGCTTATAAAGTTTGAGATGGAGTTTGGCCTCAATTTGTTGGTGTATTTAAATTTGCTAGTAGGTCCAACCTTTATCCCCCCCCCCCCCCCAGACTGACAATGCTGCTGTTCAAAGGTCTTCATCCAGAATGAGGGCACTTTAACATTGAGGTGGTGGGGGCGTCGGCGGTAAAGCGCTGCTATTCTTAGCGGCGCTTTATAGTCATTTTAGCAGCGCTTTTTCGGCCGCTAGCGGGGTGCTTTTAACCCCCGCTAGCGGCCGATGGAGGGGGTTAATAGGGCCCATGTATCGCCGCTGCCGAATCGCTTTGCAGGCACTTCGGCGGCACTTTCAATGGGCAGGTGCACTTTAGGAGCAGTGTATTCTAAAGTGCCTCAAAGATGCTGCTTGCAGGACTTTTTTTTAACGTCCCGCAAGCGCACCACCCCAATGTGAAAGCTTTCACACTAGAGTGACAGGAGAGGCCCTTTACAGGCACTTTGCAGACGCTATTTTTAGCGCTAAAACGCCTGTAAAGCGCCTCAGTGTGAAAGTAGCCTAATATTAGAGGTGTGTTACTGGCCAGCTGAAAACAGAGGAAAAAAAGCATAAAAAAGAAAATGAATGCAGCCACCAATCTAATGATTGGTAAGCTGCAATATATTACATTTTTGGTTTTGGGTCTAATACCGCTTTAATTCTTTTTAACCACCTCAGCTCTGGAAGATTTATCCCAATTCATGACCAGGCCATTTTTTATACGGCACTGCGTTACTTTGACTAACAATTGCGCGGTTGTGTAACGCTGTACCCAAATAAATATCTTTTTTTTTCCCCCACAAATAGAGCTTTCTTTTGTTGGTATTTGATCACCTCTGCATTTTATATTTTTTGTGCTATAAACAAAAAAAAGAGCGAGAATTTTGAAAAGAAAAAAAAAAAACACAATATATAACTTTCTGTTATAAAACCCATCCAATAAAAAAAAAATTATTTAAGCCAATTTGTATTCTGCTACATATTTTTGGTTTTAAAAAATCCCAATAAGTGTATATTGATTGGTTTGCACAAAAGTTATCACGTCTACAAACTATGGGATAGATTTATGGCATTTTTATTTATTTCACTAGTAATGCCGGCGATCAGCGACTTATATCGGGACTGCGATATTGCGGTGGACAAATCCGACATCAAGGCTGGGTTCACAAATGCTGCGGCCAACTGTTCACAGCAGGGGGTCCGTTGCGTCCCTGTTCACTGATTCAGGTGCGAATCAGGTTCTAATTTTTGCCTGAATTCGCACTTAAATCGGAACCAAAGATGCACCGGATCCTTTTTAAATGCAGACCGCAGCTGCCCCAGACCTGTGTGAACTGGCTACATTGTGAGCCTGTCACATCTCCAGTCATGCAAATTGGATGCAGGGAATCCCACATCCAATTCGCATATGTGTGAACCCAGCCTTTCACTTTTTTGGGAACCAGTGACACCAATATAGTGATCAGTGCTAAAAATGTGCACTGTCACTGTATTAATGACACTGGTAGGAAAGAGGGTAACACCAGGGGCGATAAAAGGGTTAACTGTGTGCCTAGCCTGTGTTTTAGTGTAGATGGGGAGGTGGTTTTACTAGAGGAAGGCATAGATCTATGTCCCTGCTTAGCAGAGACACAGAATCCATGCTTTCTGTATTGACAGAACGGCAATCTGCCTTGTTTACATAGGCAGACTACCGTTCTGCCTGTGTACCGAGCGATCAGCGGCGGACATTGAGCACGATATCCGGAAGCGCAGGATCACATATATATATATATATATATATATATATGTAGCGGCCTCACTCTCTCTCCATCTTTATCGGTTACACACCAACTCATGTCTAGGGGTTCCTGGGTTGTGAGAGTGAGATGCGCCACGGCCCATGTCCTCCCCATTGTAGTAGGGAGGTGAAGGCCACTTACTGATGTTTCCTCGGGCCGGTGTGTTCTGTGAATGCACTGAGTCTGTAATTGCAATCTCACCAGCCTCCCCTTTGCTTCCAGTAACTGGAGTTCACACACCGGAGAAAGGTCCAACACTTGTTTATTTGACACTCCAATAAGCAAAGCACAATAAACAGTTCTTTTGCAGCAAACTGGTTGGGACCTATAACCTTGCCAACGGTGGGGCGAGCAGATCGAGGCACTTCCTAAAGTTTAAGTTCTATGCCACTGTACTATGACCAGCGGCGCCTAAGCCAATCCGGCTGTTACAGAACAGGAAGGATGGGGTCTCTTCCAGCAACCCCTATGAACAGCAATGGAGCCCTCTTCGATACGCTGTGGCCCCTATCAGGGGGATGTGTCCTCCCAAGAGAGTTCCCAGAGGCCCACTGTCACCGGGTTGGTGCTGCTCCGGGTCTCCAGTGGGTAACCTCTCTGGCCTCCTCACCTCAGATACGAGTCCCTCCGCTCAGGGACCCTCGGACAGTCCACCCTAGCGGGACCCAGTCGAAGGTACTGGGCCCCAGGCCTCCTCGATAGTACCTCACCCCAGGCTAAAGGTGCCTGGGATGGACGCCAACATGACTCCGGACCAGGCCATGGGCACCTGGACCAGACTCCTGGATCTCCAGCACCCAGGCCTGAGGGGCCTGGGTGCGGACCACAACCCTCCTCCTCCGAGGACCTCCTTCTCCGCAAAGACCTCGTGGTAAGGGCGTCTCCCCCTTTTATCTCCTCCCATCAACGGCCCGGCGGGTTCCCCGCCCCAGCCATACCATCTCCGGGAAGGGACAAAACAGGGAGCACTGCAGGAGATGATTCTACCTGAAGCCTGTGGGTACCCCGCCACCCACAGGCAAAGGAGAATACTACATCCTCCAATCCTCCACGAAACAAAAAGGGGTCTGAACCCTAACACAATTATACACCTGGGTCACACTATTCCCCAGGTGTATCCCATCAATTTGAGGACCCCGCTACACATTCCCCCCTGTGATTGGACGCTGGTCCCCAGCGTCAGGTGCACACCCATGCCTCCCATAAAGTGGTGACATGGAGTGAAACCCCTGAGGCAGTTCCTCTAAATTTTTCCCAAGTGCCAAGACCTGCTCAGGGAATGGGGAACATATAAAACAACTTATGTCATAAAACACTTTAAACATCTGCATAATCACAACCCCTCTCCCACACTGTCTAAGAGCCACCCACTCTCAATGGTCTTGATTGACGATTCTCCGGCAGGGGAAAGAAAAAAACAACATCCTAACATAATTTCGTGTCATTTGGCATGAGTGGGCCCGTCAGCCGAGAGACCCACTCACTCCAACAAGCAAGGTGATGTGTGTGTGAAACATTTTCAAACATTTGTTGCGCAACACTGCCACCTGGTGACAACGCCGCGGTCATGACACTCAACGAATCTTCGTTCTTCCAGCTTTTCCCTACTCTGCCACTATTCCCAAATGTCCTTGCCTTTGGCACATGAAGAAAAGGGGAAACACAAAAAAAAACACAACAGCCCCAAGTCTCCAATGAGAAAAAGAAAAGCCCAAATAAAAACAAAAGCAGGGCACAGTCCTGGGTGTCTGGGAATGGCTCTTCCAGAAAGTTCAAGTGCACAAAGGAAATAAACAGGAGTTCTTTTCTCCTATAAGTAAAACTTTGGATCCGGCAGATACAGGGGTTTCAGGTGTTTGTCAAATGCCTCTATCGAATACTCGACATCTTCTCCTTCTCTTCTGCAAATGACTATCTTGTCAGCATGGATATGGCGCCCCAATTTCCATTCAGCTCTGCAGTCCTCAAACCTCTTAGACACTGCCGGCACACATTCCAGGTACCTGCGAGCATGGGGCACCTTCAACTTGTCCCACACAAACTCGTCATACCATCTTGCTCTCCAGACTTCCACCTCAAACAGCAAGTCCCGGGGCAGATACGGGTACTCCCACCCATATTCCCGAGCTACTTTGTGGCAAAACAGTCTCTGCAAGCGGGCCAAAGGTGGCATAGTGGCTTTCTCTCCAGTTCCAGGCAGCACAATAGCTTCCGGATGCCGAGGTGCCTTTACCAGCTCCCTGAAACTGACTTTCGGCGCTCTCAGAGAAGCGCGGGGTGTCCCCACAACCAAAGCAGGTGAGGTAACAGCAGGTGAGGACACCGGTGGAGGGGTAGGTTCCCTCGTAAGCTGCGGGTCTTCCACCCGAGGTGTGCTGTCTCCTGTGTACATAGGTGAATCCCGTACCGCACGGGAAGCAAGAAGTGGCATTCTATCCCAGCCCTTGCGACTGAACAGTTCGTCTATCTCGCCATCATCTCCGCAGTCAGACAGCGACTCTAGGTCGGAGGTGTCATACATCTCCGCAGGCAGATATCTTCCGGTGGACACAGAATCATCCTCCCTGGGGGGCTCCACCTCCAATGGGCCCCCGACACCTACAACCACCACCACAGTCCCAGCCCCTGGCTCACCTGACCCTTGTAGAGGACTGGGATGTCCGGGACTTCCTTCTCGACCGGCGCCATCCAGGCCAGGCAAGCAGCGGGGTGAAGCTCGACCACGTCCATAGGATGCCTGTACTAGGCCAACTTTCCTCTTCGGGGGTGGGAGCAGAGAACTTGTGGCGACCGAGGCAGCATCCTCGGATTTTTCTCTGTTGGGCAGTCCATCGCCCTGGTCAGCGCGCACGGGAACCTCGACAAAGGCCTTGATCTCCCCTTCCGGAGTAGCGGTACCCGTGAGGTGGTTGAGGCGAAGGGCCCGGGGCCTTGCTGTGGACGACTCGACCTCAAAAAGGAATTCTCTGCACTCCTCACATCGCCCGAATGGCTTCAGGGTGACCACCAGTCCCGAGCAGCCGGGACAGATCACACCGAGGGCCACCGTGTCTCTGCAAGTGTACAGAGCCAACCGCCCTCGGGGCCTAAGTCTTATCCCCGTGTCTGTGATGGGGGCAGCAAAGGAAGTCATTCTCGTGGGGTGAGGAACCATAATCCACGGGGCACTTGAGGTCATCCCGACTATCTGCTGCTCCATCATGCACTGACCCAGCGCCGGAGTCTCCACGTGTATCCCCACACTTGGCCAGACTCCTCCCATGAGCTGTACATTTTTGCGGGCTTCCTCTTGACTCCGCCCACGAACGATGTCGCCATGGGGTGCCTCGTGGCGCAGTGCGTTAACAGTCCCCACGTGCAGTACGTCACACGGCTGGACCTCTCCCTTTTTCCGCTCCTCCGCATGGGCCTTTCCCGTGTTAGGGTCATTTCCACAACTCCGAGCAGGGACGCACTTTGGCCAGTAATATGGCCGATCTGCTCGGAACTCCTCTGGGCAGCAAAGTTCAAATGTAGACATTCTCAAGTCCATCTCTAGAACACACTCTATCCCGGACTCACGAGCCCCCACGTGTAGCGGCCTCACTCTCTCTCCATCTTTAACGGTTACACACCAACTCATGTCTAGGGGTTCCTGGGTTGTGAGAGTGAGATGCGCCATGGCACTTCCAGCAGATCGAGGCACTTCCTAAAGTTTAAGTTCTATGCCACTGTACTATGACCAGCGGCGCCTAAGCCAATCCGGCTGTTACAGAACAGGAAAGATGGGGTCTCTTCCAGCAACCCCTATGAACAGCAATGGAGCCCTCTTCGATATGCTGTGGCCCCTATCAGGGGGATATGTCCTCCCAAGAGAGTTCCCAGAGGCCCACTGTCACCGGGTTGGTGCTGCTCCGGGTCTCCAGTGGGTAACCTCTCTGGCCTCCTCACCTCAGATACGAGTCCCTCCGCTCAGGGACCCTCGGACAGTCCACCCTAGCGGGACCCAGTCGAAGGTACTGGGCCCCAGGCCTCCTCGATAGTACCTCACCCCAGGCTAAAGGTGCCTGGGATGGACGCCAACATGACTCCGGACCAGGCCATGGGCACCTGGACCAGACTCCTGGATCTCCAGCACCCAGGCCTGAGGGGCCTGGGTGCGGACCGCAACCCTCCTCCTCCGAGGACCTCCTTCTCCGCAAAGACCTCGTGGTAAGGGCGTCTCCCCCTTTTATCTCCTCCCATCAACGGCCCGGCGGGTTCCCCGCCCCAGCCATACCATCTCCGGGAAGGGACAAAACAGGGAGCACTGCAGGAGATGATTCTACCTGAAGCCTGTGGGTACCCCGCCACCCACAGGCAAAGGAGAATACTACATCCTCCAATCCTCCACGAAACAAAAAGGGGTCTGAACCCTAACACAATTATACACCTGGGTCACACTATTCCCCAGGTGTATCCCATCAATTTGAGGACCCCGCTACATATATATATATATATATATATATGTGTAGCGGGGTCTCCTTTAAGGCCCCGGGACTACGTTACCCAGAACCCCGTTCGGCACCCAGAGTGCAGTTGGCCACCGCAGAGACTCATGGGAGGGGTTATTTAAGAAGGAGGCGAGGCGGAGCTCGGCCTCTTTGGACACCGCGCTGCAAGCAACAGCTTCTTCCTGTGCGGATCTGCTGCAGTACAAGGCCTGAAGCCTGGGGCCTTGCGCGACTTCTGAAGAGCCTTCCACCCCGCTGCGGAGCCTGGGTGGCACCAGACTGGTCGAGTGAGGACATCAGTTGGATCGGGGACCCGATCGTTGCGGACGCTGTGTGCGGAGACACAGCAGGTGGAAGTCCCGGACTGGGATAGCGTCCGGAGTGGTGAGCGAGCACTTGCTCAATCAAATAGACTTTACCGTTTAGAGGCCTATAGACTGCCTTGGCTCACCGATCGTTTGCTTGTTGTTCCACTGGGGGACCGGTAGCAGGACAGAGTTGAAGTGTCCCCCCAGTATAGTGTTCTTAGTGATTGCCAGTTTGTGGATTACAAATACTATTCGTCAAGTGCACCACCGAAAGTTTGCATGCAAAGAAATCCCTAAAGGAAGGACTGAGATTTATTCTAGGTCAGGCCTGGCCAGGGTGGGGAGATAGGGTATTGTTTAGTGCGCCACAGGGCGTGTATACTATAATAGCTACGCGTGGTGAATTACCGCGCAGCACCATTATTGTGTGCTATATTGATTGCTGCAGGGCTCTGCAAGCCGGTTGTGTGTATTATATTCTGCTTAAGCCTTTTTACAACCAAAGTAAAACTGTTATATTTAATCTTTAACATTTGTGTGTTGTCTTACTGTAAAGAGGGTGCCCTTACAATACCAATTGATTATGATAAAATTATAACCCCTAGACTAGCTGTGCCAGAGTGGGTCGAGCAGATTGCCGGGGGTTGGTGGTGCTGTACACAGGGCCCGAAAACAAATCCAGTGGCTCTCTTAACTGGGGGTAGCGCTACATATTTATATATATACATACACGTGATCCTGCGCAGCGTGAAAACTTGTACAGGGCTGTCAGGAAGTGGTTAAAGTGACACAAAACAATATCCTTATTCTCCAAACATAGTCCAAACACACTACTTAACAACCCTGTAATCTATTTTTTATTAAATCATTTCCTACTGTGTTTTTTCTGCTTCCTTGTAATGTCCTCTGTGAGCTCCAGAACCTCTTCATTTCCGATCACTTCCATTTGTTTGTAATGAGTAGTGGATGTTAGTTGTGGTCATGTGCACTGCTCTATGCACACTACAAATCCCATAGTACATCTTGGGAGCAAGCAAGAGAGGGTGGCTACACTCCTACATAAAGCAGGACCAGGGGAGGGCTGGGCCAGGGGGCAGGGTGGCAATTGCCCCCCAGGCCGCCCTAACTTATGTTCAAAATGCCCGCTACCATTTTCTTTTTTATTCTGGTCTAGGAAGTCGGGCCGGGGGCATGGCCATGGCGGCCGACCACTAGCTGTTGCATTCCGGGAGTTGTAGTCCGCACTCAAGCTTCTGGTGGGTGGAAAACACAGCAGCGCAGAGGAAACTACAACTTCCTGGGACCGGATTCTTGGAAGCAGGCAGAGGCAGGGCGTGCCAGGGAGTCGGGACGCAGGGCTGCAGGGCTGGGCGCTGGCTGCAACTTGACTCCAGGATCAGGAGCGTTACCCCCCCCCCCAGGAGACCGTGGCGTGCAAGGACCTGCTGAGCTGAGATCGCTGAGGTGAGAGACCCTGACACCCCTAGCTGACCCCCCATCTCCCCCCCCATACACCCCTTGTAACCTGCTCCAGTGATCAGGCTGCATTGATGGGCACTGGAGTTGGCTGCACTGATGGGCACTGGTGAGGCTGCATTAAAAAAAACAGGTGGGCCATGGATGGTGAGCTGATTCGGCGGTTCAATGGGCCACTTGACTGGACTTGCCCCCCAGGCCTAAGGCCACCAGTCCTCCCCTGAGCAGGACCATGGAGACCGAATACATCCTTCCTTCAAAATGATTTTAGATCACAATATAAAAAAAAAGAGGAATTTGGAGATTTGTAAGAGGCTCAAAGCAACAGCATCTACTTTTTGAGTTAAGAATTCTTAGTTGAATAGAAGCTTATTTTTTTGTAAACCAGAGTTTAGTGTCAGCTTAAGGCATATCTGAAGCCAACAACCAAATAAAAAAAAATGGTGAGGGGGGCCGTCAACCAGTTAAAACCCAATAGCTCAGTGGGGAGATCGCTGTACTAACATCAGGTTGTTAGTACAATATCTCCTCCTGAGCTCTTTAGTTTTTTTTTTTCATTCAGCCCATTGGGTTGAATTAAAAAAAACTGATACTGTGTACCAGGCTTTATGATCTGCTAAATATATTATTGGAAGGGTTTTGTTTAAAGCGTAACTCCACTTTTCTTGAGAAAAAAACATTCCCTTCTGGGTGATCTATGTACATGGCAAGGATCTTCGTTGCAGATTCCTACTGTACCTTTTGTTATTCTGAAGTAATCACTGTATGTGCCTCTGAGATAAATGAGTCTAATGTGAGTGATTTCATAATTATCAATCAGGTGTGCAACTGCACAGCTCTAATGAGGAAATCTGCTGGGTCTGCATCCCTTTAGACATGTTCCTACAGGGATTTTCTCACCAAAAATGCATTTTTGTTGCAGGGGATGCATGAAATCTGACTTGTATCTTAGGCAGACTTCTGGGAAAATTGGTGAGCCAATCACACAAGCAGGAAATTATGTTTCTGGGGAGTGGTCAGCACACATTCTGTGTACAGAACAACTCCAGGCAGCCATATTGCATTCTCAGAAAATTACAGAGGCTGCCGATTGAAAAGGAAAGGCAATTTAGAATAACATTCAATTACAATATGACTTGTGTCGCAATTGTACATGCTATATTATTTTTTCTTTATTTGTTTTTTTTTTCCCCACGAAAGTGGAGTTACTCTTTAATGTGTTTGATAAGTGCAAAAAGTACCAGAAATTGGATAACATCCTTTATTCTCTGTGCACAAGTAGGGCTTGTGGAAATGAGGAGGGATGAGATAAGGAGAGGTCTGTGTTCTTTTTAATCCACCGGAAATGAAGTAGGCAGGGCTGACACCACATGCTTAGGAAGTCAGAGCTCTGTTGTCATATCAAAGTTGAAAGTAGGTTCACTTATGGCCTATCCATAGTTATGGTATATTTTTGTAATTGCAGCATGTTTAGGGCCTTATGCACAAGGGTGGTCTTGACTATTAACATTAAACTGGTGGTGTTTTTAGGCGCCCGGAAGGCACAGGTGCAGAGTCCAGACCCACTGCCAGCAACCTGTCAAAATTTATGACCAGCTGAAAAAGGTGTCGGAATTTAGCGAATTCATCAGCGGAAGCTTTTAAAATTCATCTGGGGTTCCGCCCGACCCCGGATCAACAAGCGATACTGTATGCTCGACGGATCAACGGGGGTTTCTCAGTCCCTAATCTTCAGGCCTACTACTCAGCAGCGAATATAGCTCCCTTATCCCATCTTCATGACACGTATCAAATGCCTCTGTGGGCCACTATTGAACTAATTAACTCTCACCCCATCCCTATTTCTTCTGTACCCTGGCTACCCCCCCAAAACGCCCACATGGGTTTGGCCCATGTATGTTTCACTCTCTCCGTATTTGGGACTCCGTTAAATATTCTGCAGGACTACTATCCCCCCATCTACCGTTGCTGCGTCTCACTCACTGCCCCTTATTTCCCCCCAGCTGCGAGAACCCTAAGCAATTTTCTTGGTGGGCGGATAATGGATTCACGGATGTCCATTCTCTGTTCACCCCTATGAGAATTCTTATGTTTGAGGTCCTTAGATCTTCTCATAATATTTCCCTTAGGGAGCATTATAGTTACCTTCAAATCAGACATTTCCTCCATCGACTCATAAGGGCCCAACCCACCCCATACACTTTGACCCCCTTTGAAAGTATCTGCATATCATCTTCAATGGGAGAAAGACCTGGGTAAAAAATTGGATCCGGAGGACTGGCAGATCATGACAGTATCCCTTATAAAGTACTCCAGGAATGTCCTCACTCTGGAGAATGCATACAAAGTCTTTTACAGGTGGTACTATACACCAGCCAGGATAGCCCGTTTTATCCCTTCCTACTCCCCTAATTGTTACCGGGGATGCGCCCTAGAAGGCACAATGGCCCATATTTGGTGGACATGTCCTAAGGTTTGCCGACTGTGGATCAGGGTCTATTCCCTTCTACGTAACATGCTCCATTCCAACCTTAAAAGGGACCCTTACAAAGCCCTTTTATGTAAACCCATTCTTGAACTTCAAGCCAATTAGCTCAGCACCTTTTCAACGCCACTAAGTTAACCATTGCGAGGGCATGGAAAACCCCTGTCCTCATTTTTGAGGCATTTAAAAACCGCATGAATGAGATAATGATTAATGAGAAGCTGACATCCCTCACCTCTGACACCCACGGCAAATTTCTCAGGGTTTGGCAACCATGGATAGCAACTAATCAACCCTCCAGGTTCGATACTTAACTTCTCTCAATCTAGTGGTCTCTGGATGTGCCCCCCACCTGCTGGACTCTTCCCCCCCTTCTTTCCTCCCCCCTTTGTTTCTCCTCTTTCCTGTAGATCCCCTCCCTATCCCCATTTTCTTCCTTTTTCTGTGTACTTTTCTCTGAGACTCCTGATTTCCTGGAGTCGATTTAGTGACGATGGTTACAGTGATACAGGACACCTACAACGATGAGATCATACACAATAAATCAAAAATGATCTTTCTTTGTTCCACATGTTCCTTTTGCAGTTAATTTTCTGAACCCTAAAGCCCCGTACACACGATCGGTTTGACTGATGAAAACCGTCCGATGGATGGTTTTCATCAGACCAACCGATCGTGTATGGTACCCATCGGTCTTTTTTCCATCGGTTGTAAAAAATAGAACTTGTTTTAAAATTTTCCGATGGATAAAAAACCGATGGGAATTTCCGATCGTCTATGGGCAAGTCCATCGGATCAAAAACCCACGCATGCTCAGAATCAAGTCGACGCATGCTCAGAAGCATTAAACTTCATTTTCTCGGCTCATCGGAGTGTTTTACGTCACCGCGTTTGGAACGGTCGGTTTTTTGACTGATGGTGTGTGGGCAAGACTGATGGAAAACAGTTTCATCAGATATCCGATGGAAAAATCCATCAGACGAAAATCCATAGGATATCCGATCGTGTGTACGGGGCTTTATTGTACCAGTAAATATTGTACCGTGTATATAGTATCCCGTCATTGGGATCCTCCACTTCATCATATGTCTGATGTATCTATCGCACTATTATACTTATATGTTGTGACTACTTTTTCATCAATAAAATATTTGTAAAAGAAAAAGGTGTCGGCTGGTCTCAAACGGTACTGGGAACTGATTTAGGAATTCCTGAATATGGGGTATATGGCTACAGACACATACAGCCCTAAACGCAAACCTTGCTTGGTACAGTGTCCAACCGTCATGTATTTTAGTTCATCAAAGATTTTGACATTGATAATCGTTTTTTATTAGAGGTGTACTGTATACTTATTTTTTTTTTTTGTTATTTTGCCTTGACATATGCTTTCACTTCCCAGGGGCGGATCCAGAGTCTTTTCTCGGGATGGGCACTGCCAAAAAATATGTTTTTTTTTGTGGGAAATTTATCGGGGAAATGGCTGGTGTCGGCGCTTCAATCATCCCGGCACCATCATTGTTATGGTGTCAGGATGATTGAAGCGCATTATTTCTATTATTATATTGTAATATAAAATTAAATAGTTCAATGCAGAATCAGTGGGAGCCCCGAGTGTGTCACTTGCCACCGTCGCCTGCAATTAGTGGGAGCCCTGAGCGTGTCACTTGCCACACGTTGTGGATTGTCACTTGCCACGTCACCTGCCACATCTTGTGGATTGTCACTTGCCACACCTTGTGGATTGTCATTTGCCACATCACCTGCCACACCTTGTGGATTGTCATTAGCCACAAGTTGCGGATTGTCACTTGCCACCTCACCTGCCTCACCTTGCTGATTGTCACCTGCCTGCCACCAGATGCAGATTGTCATTTGCCACGTCACCTGACACAATTTGCGGATTGTCTCTTGCCACACCTTGCGGATTGTCACTAACTTGCCTGCTAAGGTGTAGTTTTGGTTGTCTCTTGCTGTGTCCCAGACTCCCAGAGTCAGGCAGCAGAAAGATAATGCAATCTGTCTGCTGCCTGCACAGTGAGGGCGGAAGTCACTGCAGGAATGCAGGGCAGAAAGGGGTGGTGAGAGATGATCTCATCTCTCTGCTCCCCCGCTCCCGGCTAGCCGATTGGCCAGCTGCCACACTGAGCCTGCTCTCTCACTCTCACCTGCGCTGCCAACACACTGAGCAGCACGGTCTGCCCACGAACCGCGCCGCCTGCCCACAAACCGCGCCGCAAGCGGAGCCGCCCGCTTTCTTACCGGTCTGTGGAGCCGCACGCTATCGCTCCTGCCTGCAGAGCGGTCCAACGTGACTCACTGACGTCACTCGTTGCTAGACACGAAGCGGCCTACGCGTTAGCAACGAGTGCAGGAAAGCGGCTCCACCCACCTCCTCCTCCTGGTATCGTGTCAGTGCGCCGCGTAACTACATTAGACGAGTCTCTCTCTCGGCGCCGGTGATCGGCTCATGTGAGAAACTGAGAGAGAGACTCAGAGAGGCAGCGGCAGCCGCAGAACAAGTACTGTATATACTCGAGTATAAGCCGACCCGAATATAAGCCGAGGCACCTAATTTTACCCAAAAAAACTGGGAAATCTTATTGACTAGGGTCTCCATCTGCATGCCTCACTGTGCCCAATGCGTCACTGTGCCCATGCCTCACTGTGCCCATGCCTCACTGTGCCCATGCTTCACTGTGCCCATGACTAGACTGATGTTTAACATGGGAGTCTATGGAAGGGGTGCCCGGCTTTGAAAAATCAGTTCTCTCTGGCCGTAGGTCTCCCAGACACCAAACCTTGCAAACTTGTAGAGGAGACATGGGGCGACATGTGTGCCAAGTTTAGGGTCCAGGGGACCTACGACCGGCCGGTACCGGGTCCGCAAATTCACCAGAGAAATGACCGTTTAACATTGGAGTCTATGGAAGGGGGTGCCCGGCTTTAAAAAATCTGTGCTCCCGGGCCGTAGGTCCCCCAGATACCAAACTTTGCACACTTGTAGAGGAGACATGGGGCTATATGTGTGCCACGTTTGGGGACCAGGGGACCTATGGCCGGCTGGTACCGGGTCCCCAAATTCCGGGAGATCAGGCGCAAAAAAAAACAAAACAGAGCAAGCAAGTGAGTGTGACAGATGGTCTCGGGGGGGGGGGGGGCAATTGCCCTGTTGCCCCCCCCCTGGATCCGCCCCTGTCACTTCCAGATAAATAAGTGACAATTTTATAAAATGCAGCATGAAACATTCTTTTTTGGAGACCAATTTTATTGTAACATGTTTTTGAAACAGCAATATCAGATCTCTGCTGATAAAGTGCATAGTAAACAATACAAAAATACATTGCGCTGAACTCTTCAACATTCAGTCAATTTGTAGACATTTTCCTTGGAGTGTTTCTAAAACTTTCAGTCAACTTTCACAAACATTCTGTAAAATACAGTTATCTGGAGCATATTATATTTTTAAAATCGACGTTGTACATACAAAAATAACAGTACGCCATTTTAACGGAAGTACAATTTTGGTAAAATCCAATGACCTCCTGTGCCTGTAGCTCCAGCAGATCAGCGACAGCGATTCTACCTAAAGTAAACAAACCGATATTTACAGAGTGATATTTTAGCTTACCAGTGTTTTTATATTTCCATATTTCATGGAATAGTTTATAGAAAACATACCAATCATTAAACCCATAAAGGAAAATAAAAGCATTACAATGGAACCTTGGATTACAAGCATAATCTGTTCCAGGAGACTGCTTTTAATCCAAAACACTCGCATATCAAAGCGAGTTTCCCCATAGAAGTCAATGGAAGCGAAAATAATTAGTTCCACATTATCTTCTATGGCATGCAAAACCACATGTGGCCAGAGGTGGGGGGCGCCGGAGAGACTCGGAAATACTCTGAGATCGTTCGGCTGCCCTCGGAAAAGGCTTGGAAACACTCAGGAATGGAGTAATTTCTAACGGCTCCGGCGCCCCAGCACCACTGGCAGAGGCTTGAATCCTGCTCATTTTGCGAGACAACACTTGCAAACCGAGTCAGGATTTAAAAAAAAATATTGCTCGTATTGCGAAACGCTTGTTAACTGCGTTACTCGCTATTCGAAGTTCCACTGTATATATAGAAGAGGGAATGGTTTTCTGACTCTATAGAGCCATAGGTGTTCAACCTGCGGCGCTCCAGCTGTTGTGGAACTACAAGTCCCATCATGCTTCCCTTTGGGAGTCAAGTTTCGTCATGCCTCTGCCTTTGGACCCTTTTACACGGGCTGTCCGATCAGGTCCCCCTGTCAGTTTTTCAGGCAGACCTGATCGGACCTTGCAGTCTCCCCTATGGAGCGGTGGATATCAGCGGACACTGAAATCCTCCACTATCCGATCTGATCCTGCCCGCAGAATCCAGACAGATGGTGGTCCTATATTTCATTTGTCTGGTGGATCGGATTGGTTAAAAACGGACAGACGGTCCGTTTCTATCTGATTTCGTCATAGAGGAGAGCAGGACTGGGTTCGTGTCCACTCTGCACAGCAGAGCAGACAGGAACTGTTATCCGCCTGCTCAGCAGGGATCAGTTGCGCGATCCCCCGCTGAGCAAGCGGATTCCGTTGCATGGAGACAGGGGCCTGTGGGAGTCATGCTTGTACCCGTCAGCCTTGCAATGCCTCATGGGACTTGTAGTTCTGCAACAGCTGTAGGGCCATAGAGCTTATTCAGTAAGGCAAATAGAAATATGCACTGTGAGGAAGCCCATAGCAAATCAGAGTTCATCTTTGGTGTGACTACAATAAACTGAAATCTGATTGGTTTACAGGTCACTGCAATTTTCTCACCACCACTGCTCTTTACATTGCCATATTTGATGAGCTTCCTTTATAAGGAGTGCTGTAATTATTTAGGTGACAAAATGTTTCTGGTCTTTCTGAAAAGGAAATTCTTCCATAAATTCTTTAACGTAAAACTGAAATGCAAAACGTATTTTCCCCCCATTTTGTGAGGGTGATAACCTCCATCAGTCATTTTTTGCCACCTGCCTCCTATTGGGGAGATTTTCCCTCACTTCCTGTCCAATAGCCAAAACAGGAAATAAGAAGCAATCCTTCTAAGATGAGGGTATCCCCCTTGTGAAGATTTCCCTTCTATTCCTGTTCTGGTGACAACCCAAAACTTGGGATTTTCCTTAACTTTCACTTTTTGATGATTGTGGTAAACAGAAGAAATGTAGAGGATGAATCCCCCTAACGGGATCACAGATAGCAGTAAAAACCTGATAGGTGTTTTAATCCTCCTCCAATCTATACAAACCTAAAAAAAAAGTTTTGTCTTTAGTTATACTTTAGTTTTGTCTATAATGGACAATTTCTCTAAAAGTGAAATAATTATTTAAAAATTGGTAAAAGTCAGGTTTTTACCAGCTTGCCAATAAAGAAGATAGAAGACATAGAGAAAATGGCAGCGTTGGTGACAAAGGGGAGTGTAGAGGGCTCATCGCTGGAGGAGGGCACTTTAGGAGGCAAGTTCGCTATAATGTCCATATGTGTTTTACAAACTTGGACATTATGGCAAGAGCTCATGGGGGCCCCAAATAGTAAAATTCTGCAGCGAACCTCTTAACCCCTGAGTGCAACATGCCTGATACAATTATTTACTGGCCACCCTGTTCCCATTCTCGTCACTGTGTGGACATACTGTCTTTGCTGGCTGGCTCTGGGTCCTCTTCCTACCGTCCATGTGTGCAGCAGCCCTATTCAAAGGTGAACTAACCCTTTAATCCATACAAACAAAGCCATTCCTGATATAAGAGCAGGAGGAAAAAATGTCTGAGGGCGCCCTCTAGGGGAGGTACAGGAAAAGCTTCTCATAGGAAAAAGCCTATGCTCCATTCATCTCAATGGGTGAACCATACTAATGGAGGCCTCCAACCATTGAGCAGAATATGGCTCATCCATAGGAAGGGTGGCAGAGCGCAGTTTGAGGACAGCAGGAGTGGGGACGAAAGTTTGTATTTTACCAGACAAGCTGCTTGCGGGGGCTTACTTTACTAAAAATAATAAAAAAATGAACTGCCTTTAAAAGGTTATTAAAATTTAAATAAATAAAAAACTCTCTCTTCTCTGCCAGGAATAACACAGTATAAAGCCTCGTACACACGGTCGGACTTCAAACAAATTTTTCCGTGGATTTTTGTCCACGGGAGTTGGCCGGGAACAACCATCAGGACTTTTCTGCAAACTTTCCCAACATCACGTGGTTTTTCTGCTGTTTACCGCCACCGTTTGGTCAACTTCTGCTATTGTTGGTTGATTTTAACATTGGTTCTGGTGTAACATTGGTGTTTGTACTTCGGACAAAAGTCCGATGGATTTCTGTACACACGATAGGACTTTGCACCGTAGGACTTCTGTTGCCGAAAAGTTTGTCCGTTTGCAGAGCAAACTTTTGTCCGATGAAAACCGAAAAAGTTTGTCCGATGGAGAGTACACACGGTAGGATTTTTTTGAAAACGTGCTCATTTTGAAGTTTGTTGTCAAAAAGTCCTACCGTGTGTATGGGGCTTTAGATTCTTTAAAGTTTGTGTCTTATACATACCTTACATTGTTTTATGTTGTCTTACACTTTGAGGTCTCATTTATATTGGCAGCCAGGGGGCGGTAGATGGTTAAGCAGCGGTTATATTGACTGCACAGGCAAGTCAAAATGGTCACTCCCTTATTTGTCCCAGTGACTACTGTCACAGAGACTGAAAGTGAGGAAAAAATTCAAAACTTTGAATTGTCACCAGAACAGGAATAGAAGGGAAATCTTCCAATGGGGACGCCTGTTCTGGTGACAACTGGCTAAGAGAGAATTTTCAGCTATTTGAGAGAGAGATATTTCCTCTTACTTCCTATTGTGTCTGCAGATCAGGAAGTATAGGTAAATTTCCCTAAAGGCACATTGATGGCAAAAAAAAAAAACAGGTGAGTTTATAATCAAACCTTACTCTATTCTACATAAAAAAATAAATTGGGCTGTAGATATACAGGACAGACAGTAAAATACACATTTGAAGTTTGTTTTCTTAAAGGAGAAGTACAGCCAAAGCTCATTTGGCTGTACTTCTGTGGTTAACAGGAGCGCAGTTCGTTCTGCACTCCTGTGACCTATTTTCAGCAGACCGTGTCTCCGCTGTCGGCTGATGTCACAGGGCCAATCCAGGCTCGGGCAAGATCATGATAATGAAGTCGGGATCCGCCCACATGCCTGGACCGGCATCTGTCTCAGCCTCTCAGCAAGCTGCTGAGAGCCTGAGCGGGCCGCTCCCGCCCCCTCCACAGCCCAGCACTCCAATGAGCGAGGAGGGGGCAGAGCAGAGAGCTGTGACTGACAGTCGCCAGCTCTCTGCTCATGGAGCTCTGAGAACCAAGGGATCGGCAGTGTTTGATCGCTTGGTTCTCAGTGTTAGAGCCGGCAGGGGACAGATTAGCACCTAGGTAAGTATGATTCTTAAAATAAAATAAAAAAACGTCATACTTCTCTTTTCATAAGGGTTGGCTTCCAAGTGTATTTATAACATAATCAGCCCTTTGCATTTAAAGCATATACTAACTAGTGGTCATTTAAATTAGGGGTCTCCAAACTATGGCCCTCCAGTTGTTCAGGAACTACAATTCCCATCATGCCAAGTCATGTCTGTGAATGTCAGAGTTTTACAATGCCCCATGGGATGTGTAGTTCCGCAACAGCTGGAGGGCCGCAGTTTGGAGATCCAAATGATCAGATAAATATGAAAGCATTGCCGCTCAGAATATTTTGGGTGTTCGTAAGCTTTAAAATCAGCTGGCCATCAGTGAGACAGTTTTTTGAACAACGTGCTGAAATCTGAGTCTATCTAATTTTAAAGGGTTAGTTCACCTTTAAAAATAAATAAAAATACTCTATGAAGTCCATGAACACGAATGCTAGGTCCAGGAGCCAAGCATTTGGGCAGTGCTATCTCTTATCACTGCAGATGACCTCAGCCACTGCGACACAAAGCGCATGCAAAGTGCTCAGAACAAGTACGGCGCTCCCTCCTATACTGCTAGGGGGTGCTTGTCCTAACAGCTGGTCCACCCTAAAGAAGAAGACAGAATGGAGACAGGAGCATAAATAAATATTTTTGAAATCAAATCCATTTAAAATGATGGGAATAGTGTTCATGGACTGCTTAGTATTTTTTTTTAAAGGTGAACTAACCCTCTAATAGTTTAATCCTTACAAACAAATAGAGCCATTCCTGAGATAAGGGCAGGAGGAAAATATGCCTGAGGGCGCCCTCTAGGGGAGGCACAAGAAAAGCTTCTCACTTTAATGCCTGTTATCCTGCAGACACACAAATGCCCAGACTCTGGACTTGCCACAAGGTGCAGGACTTAGACAGGTGGAGTGGTAGCATCTGAATTTAACATTAAGGCCTCATGCCCACGGACGTTTTTGAGCGTTTTTTACAGCATAAAAACACCTGTTCATGTTATTGTATAAATTTTTTGACCAAATTTTTTTCGAAAAAAAAAAAAAAAACGCCGGAGCTCAAAAACGCAATTGCGGCGTTTTTGCGTGTTTTTTAACGCTTTGCGTTTTTTTATGCCTAACACCGACGCCAAGGAACGCACTGGTCCTGTTTTTTTTTACAGTTAAAAAACGCCTATGCTATTTGCAGCTCAAAAACGCCTAGGTGGGCATGAAGCTATAGACTAACATGGACAGGCATTTTTAAGTTGTAAAAAAACGCTCAAAAACGCGGCTGTAAAAACGTCCGTGGGCATGAGGCCTAAACATACAAAAAAAAAAAAAAAAAGCTTCCAATACACTGGAAACTATAGGTTTTTTCAAAACCTAAAACAACTAAAACCATTTACAAACAGGTAATTTGGACAAAGTACTGGTGCAAATTGTTCTGTTGATATTACAGAATAAAATGTAGATGTCTGTCTTGTTGCAAAGAACTTCTTGGTGATTGATACTTGGGCAAATACTGGAAATAATATTTCTCTGATATCTGAGACATTGTTATAAGTCTAATGAAAGGCGGAATAAAATGATTCGCTTTCACCAGACATTAGTGGACATCCAGCCCCAGTGTGAGCTCACGCACGTGACATTCCATTTGTAGTGATCAGTATTGCCTCCTAACCCTTAGATAATACATATCCTGGCAGACAATGTGAGCTGCAGATCAATAGGACTCTGCCCGCTGCATCATCAGTTTCCTGCTGTACTCGAAGACCAGGAAGAGGATGGCGTTGGCTGGGAAAGCGCGGATCAGTGTAGGCTTCAGTCCCGAGTATAATGCCAGGAATCCTACAAGTAAAAACAGAGCAGGAAATCATCAACAATTCTAAAGATCATCTCCAACCAAACAGCTAAATACAAAGACAATACAGTATACAGGACCTGTTTTATACACACACACAAAACAAATATTGTAATGCACCGACTTGAGATCCACCCTGGTGTGTGATATTGCTGAGTAGCTTTTTACATTTTGGATAGAGTAGGGAAGGGATTTTAGCAATCTGTGTCCAATTTCCCTTTACTTCCAGTCCCATAGCCAAAAAAGGATATGAGAGGACATCCCCAAAAGTAAGCGGATCTCTGGGTACCATGAGGGTCATCAGAATCATTAGAGAGAGAGAGAGACAGAACGGCGGTCTGTCTATGTATACAAGGCAGAGCGCCATTCTGACAGGAGGGAAGGCATGGATCCTGTGTCTCTGCAAAGCAGGGACTAAGATCAATGTCTTCCCCTAGTAAAAGTACCTCCCACACTGTAATAAAACACAGGCTAGGCACACATTTAACCCTTTGATCGCCCCTGATGTTAACCACTTCCCAGCCAGTGTCATTAGTACAGTGACAGTGCATATTTTTTAGCACTGATCATTGTTTTAGTGTCACTGGTTCCCAAAAAGTGTCAATTAGTGTCGGAATGTCTGCCTGAAATATCGCAGTCCTGCTATAAGTCACTGATCGCCGCCATTACTAGTATAAAAATAAATAAAAAATCCCATAGTTTGTAAACGCTATACCTTTTGTGAAAACCAATATACGCTTATTGGAATTTTTTTATCAAAAATATATAGCAGAATAAATATTGGCCTAAATTAATGAAGAAATTGGATTTTCTTTTCTATTTTTTTTATGGGATATGTTTTAAAGCAGAAAGTAAAAAAGCATTTTTGTATTTTATGGTTAGGCAGCAAAGCTGAAACTACCAGTAGGGGACCCTGCAAGTGAAAATTATTGGAAATTTTCTTCCCTTTATGACCTCTACCCTTTTCTATTCTTGTTGATTCAGTCTTATGTTAATACTGTAGCTACTGACTTGGGACCCCAGCGCCGGCATGTTTACTAAGGGGAGCCAGCTGTGACTCCATGCAGCTTCACAGCTGGCTTCCCACTGCGCATGCATGAGTCACGGTACACTTTGTGAATGGTCCCTCAGTCTTCCAGGACCTGTGATGTCCCAGAAGGCCGCGGGCAAAGGATGGTACACGCCCCCTCAAAAAAAAAAATGTGTCCACAAGTGGTGGGGGATCCCTGGACTGGTGAATGTATTTTTCTTAAACGTTCACAGCCTACTGTATGTGTAGCCGCTGACCTACTGAAAGCGCCCTGAAAGAGCCGCTCCTTTATCTCCAGTGTGAAAGCCCGAGGGCTTTCACACTGGAGCGTTGCGCTGGCAGGGCGGTAAAAAAAGTCCTGCTAGCCGCATCTTTGAGGCGCTGTAGGAGCGGTGAATATACCGCTCCTATAGCGCCCCTGCCCATTGAAATCAATGGGGCAGCGCCTCTGAACCGCCCGTTATATTACAGCATGTTCACTGCACGGTGCTCAAAAAGTGATGAAATCTTCCAGTTTTCAGAACAACATTCTACGAGCTCCAGTACACATTTTATGCAATTGGAAACACTGCATTTTATGCTTTAAAAAGCAGACATACCTTCATTCTTCACAATACTTGAACATGTCCCCAGGAAGCCGGGTTGCTTCTCTGTGATGGAGAGGACCTGGATCCTGGACTTGATACAGTCTAAAGGATATATAACAAGCCACAGAGCACACCCTCCACATCCACCGCTGATCATCAATGGCACTGGACCTAGAATGGAAAGTCACAATGTAAAATGTTAGAATTCTGGGCAGGGACACATATTAGGAATGTGCCAGGATGGTTTGGTTCAAGTGGCTGTACTGTGAGTTGGCCTTCAAAGTGTACTTGCCTGCCACGGCCACCAACATATGACTGGGGCATTTGTCTTAGGCAGGGGCAATACTCCTGACAATGGAGCTTTTCAATGCAGTTGGTGCCATCTGTGTGGCATGAGATCAGAGTGCCACTGATATATTCTATACCAGGGGTCTCCAAACTATTCAGTACGGGGGCCACATATATTTTACAAATCACAAGCTGAAAAAAATTTGTTTTATCAATTAAAGAACCAAATTTTAATGAATACATTTTACATTGGATGTTTTTCTAATCAACGGGATATTATTTTGATTAGAACAATGGAGAAAAAAAAGTTCAGTAAACAAAGCAAAGGAATTCCAAATAAAGTTGAGCCCATCAGTGTCTCCCCCTTTTATCAGAGTCTCGATCAGAGTATCCCCCTTACACCAGGGCCCCCATCAGAGTCCCTCTCACATTAGGGTCCCCATTAGAGTTCCCCCTTACATTAGGGTCCTCATCAAAGTCTGCACTTACATCAGAGTCCCCCCTTACATCAGGGCCCCCATCAGAGTCCCCCTCACATTAGGGTCCCCATTAGAGTTCCCCCTTACATTAGGGTCCTCATCAAAGTCTGCACTTACATCAGAGTCCCCCCTTACATCAGGGCCCCCATCAGAGTCCCCCTCACATTAGGGTCCCCATTAGAGTTCCCCCTTACATTAGGGTCCTCATCAAAGTCTGCACTTACATCAGAGTCCCCCCTTACATCAGGGCCCCCATCAGAGTCCCCCTCACATTAGGGTCCCCATTAGAGTTCCCCCTTACATTAGGGTCCTCATCAAAGTCTGCACTTACATCAGAGTCCCCCCTTACATCAGGGCCCCCATCAGAGTCCCCCTCACATTAGGGTCCCCATTAGAGTCCCCCCTTACATTAGGGTCCTCATCAAAGCCTGAACTTACATCAGAGTCCCCCCTTATATCCGGGCCTCCATCAGCGTCCCCCTCACATTAGGGTCCCCATTAGAGTTCCCCCTTACATTAGGCTCCCAATCAGATTCCCTGTCACATCAGGGTTCCCTGTCATAGTGCCCCCTTACATTAGGGTCCTCATCAAAGTCTGCACTTACATCAGAGTCCCCCCTTACATCAGGGTCTCCATCAGAGTCCCTCCTTACATTAGGGTCCCCATCAAAGTCTTTCCTAACATCAGCGTCCCCCACTCACACCAGGGTCCCCATCATCACCCCCCTTACATCAGGGTCCCCATCAGAATCCCCTCTTACATCAGAGGGCTGGATAAAGTCTTGCAGCAGATCGGATTTGGACCAGGGGCTGTAGTTTGAAGACCCCTGTTCTGTACCAATAGACTAGAAGAAACTGTCCTGCTATAAAGGTTAGCTTATTGGAGGGGAACATTTTTACTGATTTTATTTCAGGTATTCATATTATTATTATAATTATACAGGATTTATATAGCGCCAACAGTTTACGTAGCTCTTTACATTAAAAAGGGGGACAGTACAATTACAACACAGTTCAATACAGAAGGAATAGGCTGATAATGGCTGATGCTTAGATATACAGTCAGGTCCATAAATATTGGGACATTGACACAATTCTAATCTTTTTGGCTCTATACAGTACATCACCACAATGGATTTGAAATGAAACAAACAAGATGTGCTTTAAAGTGGTTGTAAACCCACTTATACAACATGCACCTACAGGTAAGCCTAGATTAAAGCCTCGTACACACGACCGAGTTTCTCGTTGAAAAACAACAAGAAACTTGCTGGCAGAGCTTTCTTGCCGAGTAAATCGGTCGTGTGTATGCGGCTATCAGGTTTCTCGTCAAGAAAACCGACAAGAAACTCGACGAGAAAAATAGAGAACCTGCTCTCTATTTTCTCGTGAGAATTCTCCATTTTCTCGTCGAGATTCTCGTCAGCATGTTTCTCGACGAGAAAAGTGTGTGTGTGTACACTTACCTGTCCTCCGGGAAGCCCACGCATGCTCAAAATGACTTTGACGCATGCGCGGTAGCTTCCTAGGCATAGGTAGGGTGTAGCAAGATGGCGGCGACGGCATCGAATGTGACGAGCGCATGCTCGTCGTAGTCAATTACGTCACCGCGTTCGCTCCATTCAAAGAACCGCGGCGTGTTTTTTTATGACGAGATTCTCGGCCGTGTGTACGAGGCTTAAGGCTTACCTGTAGGTGCATGAAATATCTCCTTAACCTACACGGTTAAGGAGATATTTGCATCTAAAACCGGCGCCGCTGACGTCACGCGCATGCGCACTAGCGGGCCGGCTTAGTAGCCGGATTTCTGAATGGAGTTAGCTGGCCCGAGCGCGCATGCCTGTGACGTCATCGCCGCTCCTGGGCCAATAATAGCGCCGGAGCGGCGATACACGGAAGGTAGAGGAGAGCAAGATGGCATTGGCGACGGAGGTGTCCGAGCACCGCTGCGGGGGCTTCGATCCCAGGTAAGTGATTCATAATGAGCTAGTATGCTATGCATACTAGCTCATTATGTCTTTGTTTTGCAGGTTGTTTAAAAAAAAAAAGCGGGGTTTACAACCACTTTAACTGCAGACTTTCAGCTTTAATTTGAGGGTATTTACATCCAAATCAGGTGAACGGTGTAGGAATTACAATAGTTTGTATATGTGCCTCCCACTTTTTAAGGGACCAAAAGTAATGGGACAGATTAACAATCATAAATCAAACTTTCACTTTTTAATACTTGGTTGCAAATCCTTTGCAGGCACTTACAGCCTGAAGTCCGGAATACATAGACTTCACCAGACGCTGGGTTTCATCCCTGGTGATGCTCTGCCAGGCCTCTACTGCAACTGTCTTCAGTTCCTGCTTGTTCTTGGGGCATTTTCCCTTCAGTTTTGTCTTCAGCAAGTGAAATGCATGCTCAATCGGATTCAGGTCAGGTGATTGACTTGGCCATTGCATAACATTCCACTTCTTTCCCTTAAAAAACTCTTTGGTTGCTTTCGCAGTATGCTTCAGGTCATTGTCCATCTACACTGTGAAGCGCCGTCCAATGAGTTCTGAAGCATTTGGCTGAATGTGAGCAGATAATATTGCCCGAAACACTTCAGAATTCATCCTGCTGCTTTTGTCAGCAGTCACATCATCAATAAATACAAGAGAACCAGTTCCTTTGGCAGCCATACATGCCCACGCCGTGACACTACCACCACCATGCTTCACTGATGAGGTGGTATGCTTTGGATCATGAGCAGTTCCTTTCCTTCTCCATACTCTTCTCTTCTCATCACTCTGGTACAAGTTGATCTTGGTCTCATCTGTCCATAGGATGTTGTTCCAGAACTGTGAAGGCTTTTTTAGATGTTGTTTGGCAAACTCTAATCTGGCCTTCCTGTTTTTGAGGCTCACCAATGGTTTACATCTTGTGGTGAACCCTCTGTATTCACTCTGGTGAAGTCTTCTCTTGATTGTTGACTTTGACAAACATACACCTACCTCCTGGAGAGTGTTCTTGATCTGGCCAACTGTTGTGAAGAGTGTTTTCTTCACCAGGGAAAGAATTCTTCGGTCATCCACCACAGTTGTTTTCCGTGGTCTTCCGGGTCTTTTGGTGTTGCTGAACTCACTGGCGCGTTCTTTCTTTTTAAGGATGTTCCAAACAGTTGATTTGGCCACACCTAATGTTTTTGCTATCTCTCTGATGGGTTTGTTTTGTTTTTTCAGCCTAATGATGGCTTGCTTTACTGATAGTGACAGCTCTTTGGATCTCATATTGAGAGTTGACAGCAACAGATTCCAAATGCAAATAGCACACTTGAAATGAACTCTGGACCTTTTATCTGCTCCTTGTAGATGGGATAATGAGGGAATAACACACACCTGGCCATGGAACAGCTGAGCAGCCAATTGTCCCATTACTTTTGGTCCCTTAAAAAGTGGGAGGCACATATACAAACTGTTGTAATTCCTACACCGTTCACCTGATTTGGATGTAAATACCCTCAAATTAAAGCTGAAAGTCTGCAGTTAACGCAAATCTTGTTTGTTTCATTTCAAATCCATTGTGGTGTATAGAGCCAAAAAGATTAGAATTGTGTCAATGTCCCAATATTTATGGACCTGACTGTATACACATATCTTATGTCACTAAATAGGGCACTGGCAATTGTGTGATAGAACATAGTGATATAAATCTTTTCACTGTTGCAATAGGAGTGGTGTAATATAATAGTATTTAGGGGTTAGCGCAGTCAACATTTTAGTTTTATATTAAACCAAATCTAGGTTTGCTTGGCTCTATAAAATATGTTTTTTTTGTTTTGTTTTTTCCCATTTGATGTCAGTGCCAGAACAAAAGACTAAAGCCTCATACACACGATTGGATTATCCGATGGAAATTGTGTGATGACAATTGTTGTCGGATTTTCCAGGAACAAATGTGGGATCGCATGCTTTAAAATTGTGTTGTCGGATTTTCCGATCGTGTGTACACAAGTCCGTCGGATAAAACTGAAAAGTACAAACACGCAAGCTCAGAAGCAATGCTCACCATAGCATAACATTAGCAGAAGTTGCCCAAAAGGTGGCGCTAAAGAGTTGAAAAACCACATCATTTCGTGTTTGTTGGCCGACAATTCTTTGCTGTTTGTATGCAATACAAGTTCCTGGCCAACGCCCTTCGGACAAAAAACCTACGCTTTGTCCGATGAAAATCCGATCGTGTGTATGAGGCTTTAATTATAGTAGGGGATTTTTGTGCATATTGGACAGTATCTGCACACCAGATGGCTATAACATCAATATCACTATTGTGTAGGCTGGCTCTTTAGCCCCCAAAATACTTTTTTTGCACTTTTGTCTACACCTTACTATGCATAATCTCATTCTTTTTAATTGTGTCTATTCACTGGTACGCTCAGCCCCTTATGCTCAAATAAAGTACATAAGTGTCAGGGCTGGGCTCAGCTCTTCCTTCTCTGAGCTGGCTGCTCAGCTGTCGTCTAATTGCCAGCTCCTATCTCTCCACAATGACTCACCTGTTGATTATCCTGCTCGTCAGTCCTGCCTACCTAAGCCTTTAAGTTCAGATGCTCAGATGCCTTGGTCAACATCACAGAGACTTTCTCCTGCGTTCCTGTTGAAGACTTGCTTGGCTGATGTTCCTTCTGGCTCCAGATCCTGCTTGCTGTTCTACTACGTATATCTCTGGCTCTCTGACATTTGGCTTGGCTGATTATCTGATCCTGTTCCTGAACTCTGGCTATGTTTTGACTAAGCTTACTCTGTAAGCGTACTTCTGTCTCGGTCTGATTCATGGTTTCTGACAATAAGCTTTTTTGTTTTTTTAGTATATTTAGGCCTTTTGGTCCCATAGATTTCAATGGGAATGGCTGTAAAAGTATGATACAGTCTGTGCGTTTTTATGCATGAAATATTCCTCTCCTGCTATAGAACTGCTCTCCTCTCCTTGCCCAGCCCAGAAAACAAACTCTTAATGCTGAATAATGCAAACTCCTAATGCAGGTAATGACTAGGCGCTAACATTTGTGCGAATCGCGCCTATCTCTTTGTCCCCTACTCCATCTGTCAACCACTTGTCATATAAAGCTTCAATAAAAGGATTTTTGCAAGTGCAGTCGCCTGGAATTATATCTTTATATATCCTAATGCTGAATAGTTTATACACATGCAAAAATGCCTGTAATACGCCTGAAAAAAGCTTCAAAATCACCAGAAATGCGCTCTGCTCACGTGTGTATGGAGGCGTCGAGGCTGACATTCGGTGTTAAACTTCTGTTTTGTCTGTCTGGGATTCAGATTGTTTTTCGGAAACCTTGCTATCTAGTATTTGCTTGCTGATCTAGTCAGAGCTATTGCTTTTCTATGAAATTGCCATTGGCATTAGTCTTGGAATGAAGCTTCTACTTTGTGACAAAAAATCTACTTGACCAGCTATAATGCTGCAGTTCCAGTTTTACAGCTCAGCTCTTTTCGACCAGCTAAATAGATAGATAAAACACGTAAACAGTGCAAAAAGTCCTTCTCCTAGCCTTATGAGCCACACACCCTTCTGTGCTGTATGACAACATAGTATAAGGAGTAGGAATGCTCAGTAGATAGAATTCTACCTAATACTGTCCCTGAATTGCCAGCTTTAAAGGACAATTACCAATGCACCTCTCTCCTCTGGCACTCAGGACACCCCACTGCAAGGCTGATTACAGCATTGAGCTGTGCACTAGATTCTGACATTTCTGCCATACATGTAAAAATCAGCATTGTTTTTGCTAGAAAATTAATAAAGCATTATTATATTTTTTAAGCAGAGGCCCTACAGAATAAAATTTTGGGTTTTGCAATTTTTTATGTCACATGGTATTTGCGCAGTGGTTTTTCAAACACGAATATTTTGATAAAAATACACTTTAATGAATTTAAGTGAACACAAACATAATAGAATATCCAATTTTTGGGTAAAAGTAGCCAGAGTGCTTTCACACTGGGGCGCTGTGCTGGCAGAATGTAAAAAAAAGTCCTGCAGGCAGCTTCCTTGAGGCGCTTTAGGAGCGGTGTGTACACCGCTCCTAAAGCGCCCCTTCCCATTGAAATCAATGGGCAGCGCCTGCAAAGCGCCTCGGCAGCGGCGCTTTGTGGGCGCTTTTAACCCTTTATTCGGCTGCTAGCGGGGGTTAAAAGCGTCCCGCTAGCGCCCGAAAAGTGCCGGAAAAGCGCCACTAGTTTTAGCAGCTCTTTACCAGCGTTTTTCGTGCGCTAGCAGTGTGAAAGGGCTCTTAAAAATTACACACATCTGTGGAACGGTGACAAACTACAGTCCATTAAATTATCCATAGACTACACTTAAGGCTACTTTCACACTGAGGCGTTTTTCAGGCGCTTTAGCGCTAAAAATAGCGCCTGAAAACTGCCTCACCTGCAGCCCTAGTGTGAAAGCCCGAGTGCTTTCACACTGGAGCAGTGCGCTTGCAGGAGGAGAAAAAAAGTCCTGCAAGAAGCATCTTGGGGGTGGTGCAGGAGCGGTGTATACAGCACTTCTAAACCGCTCTGCCCATTGGAATCAATGGGCAGCGCTGCCGAAGCGCCTGCAAAGCGTTTTGGCAGCAGCGCTTTGCGGGCGATTTTAACCCCTTTTTAAGCGATTCGGGGAGGTTAAAAGCGCACCGCTAGCAGCTTCAAAGCGCCACTTAAACAGCGGTAAAGCGACGCTAAAACTATCGGCGCTTTACTGCTTCCGCCCCCACTGCCTCAGTGTGAAAGTGCCCTTAAAGTAGAAGTCCACCCTAACACTAAAATCCCTGAATCTACAGACATCCATGATCTAACACTAACCTATCTAGCCCTGTGAAGAAAAAAAATCAGTATACATACCTTTTCTGCAGGCGATCTGACCCGATCCCACGCTGAGCTGTCAGCCGCGGCTTCGCTGTGGAGGCGAGGGCAGAGGAAACGTCCGACAACGGAACTCCCATAGTATGGCGCTTCTATGGGTGATGTCACTTCCCATTTATTTCACAGCTGTTGTTGGCTGTGTCCTCTGCAGAGCTTCCACCGATGGCGATCGGGTCGGATCGGCTTCAGAAAAGGTATGTATACTAATTTTTTAGTTACAGGGCTAGATAGGTTAGTATTAGAATGTGCATGTCTGTAGATGAAGGGATGTTAGTTTAAGGGTAGACTTCCCCTTTAAAAGTCTTTACAGGTTACCAGTTTAGAGTTACACAGGGGGGCTGAGGATAGAATTATTGCTCTCGCTCTGACGTACATATGTGCGCGGGACTGACGTGTGCGTTTGACTTTGCGTGTAAGCTCGGGGGAAAAAAAAACATTTTTTTTTTTACACTGTACCTTCAATTTTTTTTTCTTTTGATCACTTGTATTGCTATCACAAGGAATGGACAACATCCCTTGTGATAGAATGCCCCCTGACAGGTCCTCTTTATGGAGAGATCTGGGGTCTTTTAGACCCCAGATTTCTCCTCTGCCCTCCAAAGCAGCTGATTAAAACGAAATTGGTTTGGTCTGCTGCTTCACAAGCCGGCAACAGCTTGTAAACGAAGAAACTGAAACCGGAAGGGATTCCCCTTCGCTTCCGGTTTCTGACATCACACAGTACAACATCAGTTCCTCTCACTGTGTTCAGGGAAGCCGATGCCGCTGGTCGTATTCTTACAGGGTTCCCTGATCGGTAAAGGCAGCCTGTAAAAGTAATCCAGCAGCTGTACAGCTGCTAGGATTCATTTTACAATGTGCGCAATTGGCAAACCTAAAAAACAATACCAGGGTCATGACTGTAGCTGCAGTCATGATCCCGGCATAACGGCTTCCATACAGGGCTGTATATATATACAGTATATAACTGATTTAATACCGCCGTACATATATATATATATATATATATGTATATGTATATATACTGTATATATATGGCAGTATTGAATCAGTTAAAGGCATATTTTAGTTAACTGGCTGTAGTTTGGAAAATAAATTGTGTTAAAGGACTATTAAGGTCTCATTTATTACTTTATGTATCAATAAAGAGCATTAATCACTGACTCAAAATGCTGTTTTAGTATTGTTGCAATGTTTTTTCTTGCTTTAAAAATGTGTGCAGTCTATCCCTGTAGCTGCTGTTTTTTATTATTTCTGACATTGATATTCTGCTTTATAACAGCCAGCCGGAGTGAGGGTGATACATCAGCTTCCTGCTGATCGCAAAAGTGAAAGAACACATCCCCATGCACCTTTTAAATGTGCATGTTCTAGGGAGGAAACTGTTCATCATATGCTTGATTACATTCTCAGATGCCTGCCCATCCGCTGCTTCATTACATTTTCAGACGTCCTTCTGGAACAGTAATAAAACAACTAATCAGCACAGCTAAAGTCTGCACTATGCAGTGGCCAGCAGGGAGGAACATGCTTGTCTAAAGGGACACTGGTGATGGGTTCTTTCACTCCGGCTTATCAGTTGTTATCACACTCTCTGCTCATCTCAGTGGAGGCTACAAAGGAAGATATCGTGAGAACAGAATTAATTGTAAACACAGGCCTAAGGTAAATTAATGGAGATGAGGATGTCTAGGATATTTATTTTTTTTGTATAATCTTTATTTTTTCAAATTTGCAAAGTAACAAACATATAAAAAAAAAAAAAAACAAGACAAAAGCAATAAGTGCCCAGGGGGCACAGAGGGAAACAAAGAAATGCATTGGGTTACAATAGCAAAGGAACTTTCAGTACCGGTATCTAGCTTCATATGACCTCATCAAATTATACCCCCACAACAAAACAGAGTTGCGTTCTCACACCCACAACATCACGAGCGTTGTACCTATTATAACCCAAAGTGAAACAGTGGGGAAATAAAAGAGGGGGGATGGGCATACCTAAAAACAATAAACATGACTATCAAGCAGCACAACAGTAGTGAGTGTAGATCTGTGCCCTTAATAAAGGGCCTAGGGATCCGTAGCATGCAGATCTCCCTCTCCGGGGACTCATGTACCATCCACCTCTAATCAGCCTGCCCATGGGTAAGACTTGACGGCGTCTGCGTCATGCTAGACGTATAATGTATCCAGGTGGCCCAAATAGCGTAAAATGTATCATACCTGTCCCTGCACTTGTTGCACGTGCCATCCACTCCTCCACTGCCATAATAGAATTGAGCAAGCGTATCCAGTCGGATCGACCCGGAACATGGGCCGACTTCCAGTGTATGGGAATCAGACACCGAGCCGCATTTGAGAAATGTGGAAGGCTGAGAGGGGTGGATGGCACGTGCAGCAAGAACTCTAATGGGGAATCCTGTAAATCCACATCTAAAATAATTTTTATCTGGGCCCTGATATCCTGCCAGAAGGGCCGGAGCCTCGGGCACTCCCACCAGATATGTAGGAAAGTGCCTTGAAGCCCACAGCCCCTCCAACAAGCAGCAGAAGCCGTTGGATATATCTTAGCTAGAGTCCTTGGAACCCTGTACCAGCGGGTCAGCAGCTTAAAGCTATTTTCTTGCATCTTGGTATCCACCGATCTATTGTGAGTGAGAAGATATAGATGACTCAGCTGAGTCTCCATAAATACATGCTGCAGGTCCCTCTCCCATTGCCGTATGTAAATTGGTTTACCCTGGGACTCCGCAGACTGCAACATCCCATTTAACACAGCGATAGAGTGAGGAATGGGGTCCGTAGATTTGCATCTCTAGGATATTTTTAAGGACTGAATGTACAGAATTTTAAAGAAACAGGATGGAACAATTCAGAACTGAAACTTAAAGCATACATGTAATTTTTTGTGGACTTTGGTTATGCTTGAAGTTGTTCTTTAAGGGTCTAATAAAACAGAGTTTTAAGTGAAATCCAGACCAGCAAGATCAACTTTTGAAGTCATTACTTACCAAGCTCATCCTTAGATTTTCCATCTGAAGTTAAAAGTGATCTGCTAAACTCGTATCCGCCAAAGAAGACGAAGTATCCAGGCATTTCTCTGCATATTGTGCTGACCAGACCCCGGTACAAGCCAAAGGGACCTTCCTGCTGCATAATGCCTTTCAGCACTGCCCACACTGTACTGACACAAGCACAGACATCACATGAGATATCATGTACACAACATTACAGATACAATACTCTCATTTATCAATATGCCTGAAGAAGTTAAGGTAAAAAAAAAAAAAGATTCCTTAGATTCTTAAAAAAACTTAACATTAATAAATCACCTTGACCAGATGGCTTGCACCCGAGGGTCATTAGGGAACCCAGTCAAGTAATTGCCAGACCATTGTTGCTATTTTTTACTGACAGTCTACTGACTGGAATGGTACCAGCTGATTGGAGAAAAGCCCATGTAGCACCAATATTTAAAATACATCCCTGGGAATTACAGACCAGTTAGCCTAACATCAATAGTATGTAAGCTCTTGGAGGGGATGATAAGGGACTATATATAAGATTTTAGTAATGAAAACTGTATCATTAGCAGTAATCAGCATAGATTCATGAAGAATCGTTCTTGCCAAACCAATCTATTATAATTCTATGAGGAGGCGAGTTGCCATCTAGATAAAGGAAGTCCCGTAGACGTGGTATATCTGGATTTTGCAAAAGCATTTGGCACAGTTCCCCATAAACGTTTACTGTACAAAGTAAGGTCTGTTGGCATGGACCATAGGATGAGTACATGGGTTGAAAACTGGCTACAAAGGTGAGTTCAGAGTAGAGGTCGACCGATATGGGTTTTTCTCTGGCCGATGCCGATGCCGATATTTAGAAATTGGGGCGGCCGATGGCCGATTTTTGTGGCCGATATTTTAGGCTGATTTAAAAAAAAAAAAAACTCACCCACTCCACTCCTTGCTTACTCCTGTCACTCTAGCACACACTTGATGTCCTCAGTACAGATGGCACTAGTTGGACCTGGCAGGTGGCACTGGTTTGGAACTGACAGATGGCACTGGCTGCCACTGGTTGGCATTGGCAGGTGGCACTGGTTTGGAACTGGCAGGTGGCACTATTGGCACTGGCAGGTGGCACTGGTTTGGAACTGTCAGATGGCATTGGCACTAGCAGGTGGCACTGGTTTGGAACTGACAGATGGCACTAGTTTGGGACAGATGGCACTGATTGGCAGTGGCACTGGCAATTGGAACTGGCTGGCAGGGGCGGGTGGCACTGGCTGGCAGGGGCGGGTGGCACTGGCTGGTGGAACTAAGTGGCAGTGGCGGGTGGCACTGATTTGCGGTGGCACTGACAGATGGCACTGAGAGATGGCACTGATTGGCGGTGACACTGGCAGGTTTCACACTAAGCCGAGTGTAACTGTAACCAGTGCTGGGACAAGGTCATCCAGCGCCCAGGGCAAAGTGCGCCCCCTCGGGTTCGGACTTGGGCCCCTTTCACACAGGCTTTCCGATCAGGTCTGTCTGTCAGTTTTTCAGGCGGACCTGATCAGAACCTCCATTCACTCCTATGGAGCGGCGGATGTCAGCTGTGACATGTCCGCTGACACCCGATCCTGTCAGTGAAATCCAGACAGATGGAAAGCCTATCGATCCGTTTTCATCCGATCTCCCCATAGAGGAGAGCAGGTCTCTGACAGGTCCATCTCAGCACAGTGAGCGGAGACGGACCTGTCATTCGCCTGCTCAGCGGGGATCAGAGGAACGATCCCCCACTGAGTAATGTTTGTGACATGCACTATAATAGTACTTAAAGTGTTGCGCTGCAGCAACCTGAGAGTAATGGGTGCACACATATGGGGTAGTGGTCAGTGGTGCCAATTTGAAAATGTGGAAAGGAAGTCCAAGACCCTTTTATAAAAATGCCCTGTACCAAACCACATGTGTGATGAGTGGGGGTGCCTTTAACAATCAATGGCACTGCTGTGTATCTACTAAAGGACAGTGCGCTTCTGTGTTTGTCAAGAAAACCACACTTTTGTGCATGATCCTGACTGCGCGTGAACCTAGCTGTATAGCGGTTTCACACTGGTGCGCTTTGGTTTGACCACAGTGCGATTGTATGTGTGATTTACTTGCAGTTTTAGGTGTGCTCCTGATGAATTCTAGTGGACTGTGTGTTTTCTGATTGCGCATCAAAGATGCAGCACACAAGACTGTAATTTGCTTTCGTGAAAACAGACAGTCTAATAGAATTGAATGGGAGCGCACCTAAAACTCTGGGTAAACTGAATATACAAATCGCACTGTGGCCAGACCACAGCACGCCAGTGTGAACCTACTATTAGCCCCCGTTCACATTGACTGTGGCTTTGAAATTGTGCGACTTAACCTGAAATCGCACAATTTCAGAGCTGCATCTCAGTGCGACTTTGGGTTGTGACTTTGAAGACATCTGTGTGGTTATTGAAGTCACACCCTAAATCGCAAAAGTAGTGCATGTACTACTTTTTCAAATTTATGCGGCAACTCAAAGTCAGTGTCGCATTGATTTGAACAGTGCCTTGCCGGCAATAGGATGTGACTTGTCAAATTGCTACAATGTGAAGGGGGAGGGGGGGGGGAGGTTAAGATATTATAAAACAGAGAATGGTGAGGAGGTTGGGGTGGTAAATGTAAGTGCTAATGTCTTTATTAGTGACAGAATGCAGGGAATGTGCTAGGCTGCGTGGTGGGGACAGGACAACTATGAGAGCTAAAAGCAAACTGGGATGGAAAGGGTGTAAGATCTGTGTGTGTGTGGAATGCAAAGCTGAGACAGGACAGGAGGCAGCATGATATGTGCAGTGAAGATTTATGGAGAGGACAGCAGATAAGATACGGAAAAATGAACTAGGCACAGGAGTGAGGAGAATCGGTGCTGACTTACTGTGTGATCATGCAGAGAGATAAGTGCAGACGGGAGGAGCTGCCTGGACTACTGACCATAGTAAAAGTAACAAGGAAGTGAAGTGATCTGCTACACCGCCCGCCCCCTCCCCCCCTCTCCCCGACATCAAGCTGACAGCTTCTCTCTCCCTCTCTCTCCCTCCTCTCTGTTCACACACTCAGCGCGGCACTTGATGCTGCCAGAGCTGCTGAGTGTGGAGAAGGAGGGACTGCCAGTGTAAAATATCGGCCTAATTTGTTAATAATCGGCCCGATGCCGATTTATCAAAAATGGCCAAATATCGGCCGATATATCGGTCGACCTCTAGTTCAGAGGGTGATAAATGGGGAGTACTCGGAATGGTCAGGGGTGGAAAGTGGGGTGCCCCAGGGTTCTGTGCTGGGACCAATCCTTTTTAATTTGTTTATAAACGACCTGGAGGATGGGGTAAACAGTGCAATCTCTGTATCTGTAGACGACGCTAAGCAGGGCAATAACTTCTCCGCAGGATGTGGAAACCTTGCAAAAAGATCTGAACAAATTAATGGGCAACTGCATGGCAAATGAGGTTTCATTTGGAAATTTTTTAAATAATGCATTTGGGTGGCAAAAATATGAATGCAATCTACTCACTGGGGGAGAACCTCTGGGGGAATCAAGGATAATATAGTCAGGTGAAGGGATGGAGTCAGGTGGACAGGAGAGGGGGTGACGCCAGGTGGACAGGAGAGGGGGGTGCAGCCAGGTGGACAGGAGAGGGGAGTGCAGCCAGGTGGACAGGAGAGGGGAGTGCAGCCAGGTGGACAGGAGAGGGGAGTGCAGCCAGGTGGACAGGAGAGGGGAGTGCAGCCAGGTAGACAGGAGAGGGGGGTGCAGCCAGGTGGACAGGAGAGTGGGGTGCAGCCAGGTGGACAGGCGAGTGGGGTGCAGCCAGGTGGACAGAAGAGTGGGGTGCAGCCAGGTGGACAGGAGAGTGGGGTGCAGCCAGGTGGACAGGAGAGTGGGGTGCAGCCAGGTGGACAGGAGAGGGGAGTGCAGCCAGGTGGACAGGAGAGGGGAGTGCAGCCAGGTGGACAGGAGAGGGGGTGCAGCTAGGTGGTGGGATGGAGCCAGGTGGACAGGAGAGGGGGTGCAGCCAGGTGGTGGGATGGAGCCAGGTGGACAGGAGAGGGGGTGCAGCCAGGTGGTGGGATGGAGCCAGGTGGACAGGAGGGGAGGTGCAGCCAGGTGGAGGGATGGAGCCAGGTGGATAGGAGAGGAGGTGCAGCCAGGTGGTGGGATGGAGCCAGGTGGACAGGAGGGGAGGTGCAGCCAGGTGGAGGGATGGAGCCAGGTGGATAGGAGAGGAGGTGCAGCCAGGTGGAGGGAGGATATAGCCAGGTGGACAGGAGAGGGGATGCAGCCAGGTGGAGGGATAATATAGCCAGGTGAAGGGATGGAGTCAGGTGGACAGGAGTGGGGGTGACGCCAGGTGGACAGGAGAGGGGAGTGCAGCCAGGTGGACAGGAGAGGGGAGTGCAGCCAGGTGGACAGGAGAGGGGGGTGCAGCCAGGTGGACAGGAGAGGGGGGTGCAGCCAGGTGGACAGGAGAGGGGGTGCAGCCAGGTGGACAGGAGAGGGGGGTGCAGCCAGGTGGACAGGAGAGGGGGTGCCGCCAGGTGGACAGGAGAGGGGGTGCAGCCAGGTGGACAGGAGAGGGGGTGCAGCCAGGTGGACAGGAGAGGGGGGTGCAGCCAGGTGGACAGGAGAGGGGGGTGCAGCCAGGTGGACAGGAGTGGGGGGTGCAGCCAGGTGGACAGGAGAGGGGGTGCAGCCAGGTGGAGGGAAAATATAGCAAAGTGGACAGGAGAGGGGGATGGAGCCTGGTGGAAAGGGGGGGGGTGCAGCCAAGATAAGGTCTGACTGGAAGCCCTCATCCCCCCACCACCTGACAAGTTCTTACCTTGGGAGACTTCTTTCCATCCCTCCACATGTCAGGCAGCGGGCAGCAGTTAGTGTCACCAGTCACGCACAGGAGACCTCATTCAGCTCCTCCCCCCTTCAGCTGATCATTCGGTTCCACCCCTGGGCTCCGGCATGCGGCCGCGGAGAGGCTGGGTAAGCTGCAGGAGCAGCTTTGTAATGGGCTCCTCGCTCCTGCAGGACAAGTGGCCCAGCGGCCTCGGCCCAGCATGTATCCTATGGCCAGTCCGGACCTGGGTGGATCCTCCTTTCTGGCTGTCTCATTGCACAATGCCGCCCGCCCTGCTCCTCCAATGGCTGCACATCATCCAGGGAGGGAGGCGGGGCGGGCAGAGAGCTGACACCCACGGCTGCTGCTGGACATCAGAATAGTCACCCCTGGCTTAGTCCGGGGAAGATCCGCCTGCTCCTTCTCCCCGCCCAGCCACTCTGCAGCCAGCCATATGGAGCCGCCTCCCGCTACACTCCTCATCAGCCACCACCCGCTAGGAGGGGAATCGATCCTCTGGAGGGGACCCAGCGGCTGTGGCTGCACCCCTAGGCGGCAGTGCGCCCTAGGCGGCTGCCTAGTTCGCCTAGTGGGAGCGCCGGCCCTGATAGCTGCATCTGCAAGTACCTCACAGATATCAAACCATCGTCTTGTAAGGATATCACTGAAACTCCAAATACTGTATTCTGCATTGATATTTGCCAACACAGTACAATACTCTACTACTGCAATGGGCAACTTCATAAATAGACAGCTGTGTATAAATAAGATCCCTTGTTGAATTTGAAGTCTAGGCTTACCCCTGAACTGTAGGCACCACATGGTAACCAAGGGTACCTATGGCTCAATAAAATTAGCTGCATGGCACCCAGCACCCTACACATGTAAATGTTTGGGTGCTGCTGCAGCAGACTGAGGTGATGCAGGAGTGTGGGAAAAGTAAGTACAAATTTTTTGTGGAGCTTTCTATCAAGCTAACCAAGCCATTTCCAACCAGAGTTCTGTGGAAACCTGAGATTCCTCTAGAGGTTACTAGGGGTTCCTTGAGATATGGCTGATTGACCTCCCATCTGATGGTGCATGCATGGTTCTAGGTCCAACACCACTTGGCAGAGCCAGCAGAATGACACTGGTGATCTTTTTAACTGTCTGTTAAAAACTGTCCCTTTCACACTGAGGAGTTTTTCAGGCGGTTTAGCGCTAAAAATAGCGCCTAAATACCGCCTGAAATCTCCTGCCCCTTCAGTCTCAATGTGAAAGCCCGAGGGCTTTCACACTGAGGCGGTGCGCTAGCAGGACCGCTCCAAAAGTCCTGCTAGCAGCATCTTTGGAGTGGTGTGTTTACCGCTCCTTCACCTCTCCTTCCCATTGAAAGTAATGGGAAACCGCGGTAATACCGCCCGCAATGCGCCTCTGCAGAGGCGCATTGCGGCGGTATTAACCCTTTTTCGTCTGCTAGCGGGGGTTAATACCACACCGCTATCGGCCGAATACCGCCGCAATACCGCGGCAATTCTGACGGTATAGCGCCACTAAAAATAGCGGCGCTATACCGCCACCGCACCCACCGCCCCAGTGTGAAAGGGGCCTAAGGATGGCAATCTGACCATGACTGTAAGGGGCACGATTCCCACTGGCCACCAATGTGAGAGACATTCTTCCTACCATTTGAGAAGAGATTCAGTGAGACCTGAAATTTATTTCAAGGTTTCCTTTGTGGTAAAAAGGTTGAGAAAGGCTTGTTTAACCTATTATTTTGCAAAGTATAGGTTTGCTTTAAGGACAATTATATATATATATATATATATATATATATATATACACACACATATACACACACACATATACACACACACAGTACTGTGGAAAAGTTTTAAGAAGGTGTGAAGGAATGCTGTAAGGGAAAAATGCTTTTGTAAATATATATTTTAATTGTTTATTTTTATCAATTTACAAAATGAAAACAAACCAACATTTGGTGTGACTACCCTTTGGCTTCAAACCAGCATCAATTCTTACACTTACACACTTTGTACACTTGCACAAAGTCAGGGATTTTGTAGGATTAGGCCCCTTTCACACTGAGGCGTTGAAAAAACGCTCAAAAATTATGAGATTTTGTACCGCGGTTTTACCACGTTCGTGGTAAAAATAATGCTAACGCCTATGCGTTTTTACCGCGTTCGCGCTAAAAATAGCGCGAGCGCGGTAAAAACGCATAGGCGTTAGCGTTATTTTTTAAAATAACGCTTATGCCTATGCGTTTTTACCGCGGTTCCCATTCATTCCAATGGGGATAGGCGTTTTTACAGCGCTATTTTATGCGCCCTAAAGTTGCTCTAAAAAAGCTGTTTGCAGGATTTTTTTCAACGCCCAGCCAGCACAACGCCACAATGTGAAAGCCCTCAGAGATTTCACATTGAGAATGCTGGGGCAGGATTATTTCAGGCGTTATTACAGCGCTATTTTTAGCGCGAAAACGCGGTAAAAACGCCTCCGTGTGAAAGGGGCCTTAGAGTCCGAAATATGATTAACCAATTATACCAAGCAGGTGCTAATGCTCATCAATTTCATATGTAGGTTGAAACACAGTCATTAAATGAAACAGAAACAGCTGTGTATGAGGCTTAAAAGTGGGTGAGGAACAGCCAAACTCTGCTGCTAAGGTGAGGTTGTGAAAGACCGTTTCATGTCACAGTCATACACCATGTAAAGACACAGCACAGCAACAAGACACAAGGTAGTTATACTACATCAGAAATGTCTCTCCCAGGTAAAGATTTCAAAGCAGACTGGGGTTTAAAAATGTGCTCTTCAAGCTCTTTTGAAGAAGCAGAAAGAAATGGGCAATGTTGAGGAACGTAGATACAGTGTTCGTCCAAGGAAACTTAATGCAGCAGATGAAAAACGTCTTCTCTTCAACATTGAATGATGTCCAGCAGTGCCATCAGCACAGAACTGTCAGGAACCAGTGGGAGCCAGGTACACCCATCTACTGTCCGGAGAAGTCTGGCCAGAAGTGGTCTTCGTGGAAGAATTGCAGCCAAACAAGCAACTCAACCATGCGGAAAAACAAAGGAACTGGGGTGCAGATAAATGTTAGCAGGTGCTCTGGACTGAGGAGTCAAACTTTGTTCACAGTTTGTTCACCAAAGTGCTGGAGAGCGGAACAATAATGAGTGAGGCAACAGTGAAGCATGGTGGAGGGTCCTTGCAAGTTTGGGGATGCATTTCTGCAAATGGAGTTGGAGATTTGGTCAGAATCAATGATGTCCTCAATGCTGGGAAATACAGGCAGATATTTAGCCATCATGCCAGAACATCAGGGAGACATGTGATTGGTCCCCAAATTTAATCTGCAGCAGGACAACCCCAAACATATAGCCAATTACATTAAGAACTATCTTCAGCATAAAGAAGAGCAAGAAGTCCTCTCAACATCATGGAGTCTGGTTGGGATTATATGAAGAGACAGAAGGATTGAGGCAGCCGACATCCACAGAAGATCTGCGGTTATTTCTCCAAGATATTGGGAACAACCTACCTTGACAAGTTCCTTCCAAAAGCACTATAGAGTTGATTTACTAAAACTGGAGAGTGCAAAATCTAGTGCAGTTCTCATTATGCCTCGTACACACGACCGTTTTTCCCCGGCGGAATAAACTCTGACGGGCTTTTCCGACGGAATTCCGTTCAAGCCGTCTTGCATACACACTGTCACACCAAATTCCGACCGTCAAGAACGCGGTGACGTACAACACTACGACAAGCCGAGAAAAATGAAGTTCAATGCTTCCGATTATGCGTCGACTTGATTCTGAGCATGCGTGATTTTTAGTCCGTCAGAATTGCATCCAGACGAATTGCATCCGATACAATTTTTTTCCGTCCGATGGGGCACACACACGGTCAGAATATCGGATGAAAAAATTCCGTCTAACTTTTTCCATCGGAAATTCCGAGCGTGTGTGTATGAGACATTAGAAACCAATCAGCTTCCAGGGTTTTTTGGCAAAGCTTAACTAAAAACGCTGAAGTTAAAAGCTGATTGGCTACCATGCACAGCTGCACCAGATTTTGCATTCTCCAGTTATAGAAAATCAACCCCACTATGTAACTAGAAGAATTGATGCTGTTTTTAAGGCAAAGGATGGTCACACCAAATATTGATTTGTTTTGCATTTCTCTTCATTTACTTTCTATTTTGTTAATTGATTAAAATAAACAACATTATTAAGAATTCTATATTTACAGGCATACCGTGCTTTAAGTACACTCACTTTACATACACTCGCGAGTAAGGACATACCGGCGAGTGTATGTAAAGTGGCTCTTAAGCTAAAGATGCAGCTGAGTAATCCGTGCACGGATAGTTCAGATTCCACGCTACTTGGAAACACACTCCTTGACCCCCCCACTACAGTCCCTGACACCCCCACTACAGCCCCTGACACCCCCACTACAGCCCCGGCCCCCCCAGAAGTGAAAAAAGGTATTGCTTCACTTTGAGTACATTTTCGTTTTACATACATGCTCTGGTCCCATTGTGTACTTAAAAGTGGGGTATGCCTGTAATTCATTTGTTAACACACATTATCAGTGTAAATAAATAAATAAATATATATATACACATATACATATACATATATTGTCAAAAGTATTGGGACACCTGCCTTTACACGCACATGAACTTTAATGGTATCCCAGTCTTCGTCCGTAGGGTTCAATATTGCGTTGGCCCACCCTTTGCAGATATAACAGCTTCAACTTTTCTGGGAAGGCCGTCCACAAGGTTTAGGAGTGTGTCTATGGGAATGTTTGACCATTCTTCCAAGTGCATTTGTGAGGTCAGGCACTGATGTTGGACGAGAAGGCCTGGCTCGCAGTCTATGCTGTAATTCATCCCACAGGTGTTCTATAGGGTTTAGGTCAGGACTCTATGCAGGCCAGTCAAGTTCCTAAGTTCCTCCACCCCAAACTCGCTCATCCATGTCTTTATGGACCTTGCTTTGTGCACTGGTGGGCAGTCATGTTGGAACAGGAAGGGGTCATCCCCAAACTGTTCCCACAAAGTTGGGAGCATGAAATTGTCCAAAATGTCTTGTGTCTTGGTATGCTGATGCCTTAGGAGTTCCCTTCACTGGAACTAAGGGGCCAAGACCAACTCCTGAAAAACAACCCCACACCATAATCCACCCTCCACCAAATGATTTGGACCAGTGCACAAGGCAAGGTCCATAAAGACATGGATGAGTGTGTTTGGGCTGGAAGAACTTAACTTGACTGGCCTGCACAGAGTCCTGGCCTCAAGCCAATAAAACACCTTTGAGATGAATTAGATCACAGACACTGAGCCAGGTCTTCTCTCCAACATCAGGGCCTGACCTCACAAATGCGCTTCTGGAAGAATGGTCAAACATTCCCATAGACACACTCCTAAACCTTGTGGACGGCCTTCCCAGAAGAGTTAAAGCTGTTATAGCTGCACAGGGCGGGCCAACTCAATATTGAACCCTACGGACTAAGACTGGGATGCCATTAAAGTGTGAAGGCAGGCGTCTTAATACTTTTGACAAGATAGTGTGTGTGTATATAATATATATATATATATATATATATATATACACACACAGTACACACGCACACATCATGGGGCAAGTGGCACAGATCAGACTTGTAATTGCAGACAAAACAGATACTTTTTTTCCCCTTGAGTCTCACAGAATAACTTTGTATTATTTTTAATGGGCCAGCTTTTTCACATTTATAAATGAATGCTGGGAATGTAGGTGAGTATCTCCTCATGGAATGCCTCTAACCACTCTTAATCAATATATTTAATCTAAACTTACTTTTGTCCCTGAATGATCTTGCCAGACACTTGCAATTCATGCATGGCCTGTAGGCGGCATTTTACCAACTCCGTCGGACATAGAACCAGGGCAGAAAAAAAGCTGGCAAACGAGCCTGCAGTCGCATATTGGAGGTCACTGTGAATAATAATGTAATTATTGGTTATAGGATAATGATTGAATTACAGTATTAAACAATACAGGGCATCATATGCATTTCAGTTCACTTAGAAATATGATTTTGGGATTAAAGACAGGACTGGTAAAGCCTAAAGTGACCCTGTGCCCAGACTATACACACGAAGGCTGTTTGAAAAGCTCTCCTGAACGCTGGAACTTAACAGCTAGTAATGGAAGTCTAAAAACGGCTGTTTTGCCACTTTACACGCTGCATTTTTCTGGCGTTCTCTCTCTCTCTCTTAAACGTTTGTTTATCAGCTGCAGTGTACATGAGGCCTAAGGATTTACATACTTTACACTAGTAGTAAAAGCACTTTAAAAGAAGCCCTCATTCGAGTTGTGTAGCTAAAGGCTGTGCTGTGTCCCAATATGACAAACGGAGCGAGTCCTCAAACTCTCCGTGTGTGCGTTCAGGGACCTGCACCCGCTTGCATGTCATATATTGTGTCTGTGCAGCCGCATGTCCCAACAGACAACAATGGGTCGCAGGCACAAGGATGCATGCAACACCTGTGCATCCCACTGCTGGAAAAAGACAATTCTGTATGAAGCAGGCAGCTAATCCTCCCATGTGAACGGGGCCTTACACACACCAGATATTTTGAAAATATTTTTTGTGTGATCTTTGAGAATGAATTACTTTACAGTACATACAGCTAGAGAGGTTAGTGAAAGCTTTTTTTAAAGCTCTTTTACTGCTAATTGAGAATATGTAAATACACTCTACTTTAACACACTATTGCGAATTGGATGCGATTTCTTCTGCATCCAATTTGCAATAGCAGGAGATTTTGACTGGCTCTCTATGGAGCCGGTTCCTATATCTCCGCTGCGGCTCCAGTGCGAATTTGCACAGGAGTCCTGTGCGTCTTTTGGACCAATTCAGGTCTGAATTTAGCCAAAAATTCAGGCTAAAATTGGACCTGAAACGGTGAACGGGGACGCACCGGACGATAGTGTGAACCCAGCCTAAAGACCACAGTTTGGACATATATATATATATATATATATATATATATATGTATAAAGTGCCTTGAAAAAGTATTTATACCCCTTGAAATTTTCTACATTTTGTCATGTTACAACTAAAAAGGTAAATGTATTTTATTGGGATTTTATGTGATAGACACCAACACAAAGTGGCACATAAATGTGAAGTGGAAGGAAAATGATAAATGGTTTTCAAATTCTTTTTTTAAAGAGATATCTGAAAAGTGTGGCATGCATTTTTATTCAGCCCCCTTTACTCTGATACCCCTAACTAAAATCCAGTGGAACCAATTGCCTTCAGAAGTCACCTAATTCATAAATAGAGTCATTCTGGGTGTAATTTTATCTCAGTATAAATATAGCTGTTCTGTGAAGCCCTCAGAGGTTTGTTAGAGAACCTTAGTGAACAAACAGCATCATGAAAGCCTAGGAACACACCAGACAGGCGTGGGATAAAGTTGTGGAGAAGCCTAAAGCAGAGTTAGGTTATACAAAAATATCCCAAGCTTTGAACATCTCACAGAGCACTGTTCAATCCATCATTCGAAAATGGAAAGAGTATGGCACAATTGCAAACCTACCAAGACATGGCCGTCCACCTAAACTGACAGGCCAGGCAAATAGAGCATTATTCAGAGAAGCAGCCAAGAGACCCATGGTAACTCTGGGAGAATCTGTCCACAGGACAACTATTAGTTGAACACTCCACAAATCTGGCCTGGAAGAGTGGCAAGAAGAAAGCTATTGTTGAAAGAAAGCCATAAGAAGTCCTGTTTGCAGTTTGCAAGAAGCCATGTGGGGGACACAGAAAACATGTGGAAGAAGGTGCTCTGGTCAGATGAGACCAAAATTTAACTTTTTGGCCTAAAAGCAAAACGCTGTGTGTGGCGGAAAACTAACACTGCACATCACCCTGAACACACCATCCCCACCTTGAAACATGGTGGTGGCAGCATCATGTTGTGGGAAAGCCTTTCTTCAGCAGGGACAGAAGAAAACTTGTTAGAGTCTGCAAAAGACTTGAGACTGGAGCGGAGGTTCACCTTCCAGCAGGACAACAACCCTAAACATACAACCAGAGCTACAATGGAATGGTTTAGATCAAAGCATATTCATGTGTTAGAATGACCCGGTCAAAATCCAGACCTAAATCCAATTGAGAATCTGTGGCAAGACTTGAAAATTGCTGTTCACAGACGCTCTCCATCCAATCTGACAGAGCTTGAGCTATTTTGCAAAGAAGAATGGGCAAAAATGTCACTCTCTAGATGTACAAAGCTGGTAGAGACATCCCCAAAAAGACTTGCAGCTGTAATTGCAGTGAAAGGTGGTTCTACAAAGTATTGACTCCGGGGGGCTGAATATAAATGTACGCCACACTTTTCACATATTTATTTGTAAAAAAAAAAATTAAAATCATTTATTATTTTCCTTCCACTTCACAATTATGTGCCACTTTGTGTTGGTCTATCACTTAAAATTCCAATAAAATACATTTACATTTTTGGTTGTAACATGACAAAATGTGGAAAATTTCAAGGAGTATAAATACTTTTTCAAGACACCGTATATATATATATATATATATATATATATATATATATATACCGTATATAAAATATATTTTATAGGCCAGGCTTGCAATATCAAAAATGACTGAAAGGTCATTACAAATAATAAGCAGATTTTTTTTGTTATACAGTATCGCACAAAAGTGAGTACACCCCTCACATTTTTGTAAATATTTAATTATATCTTTTCATGTGACAACACTGAAGAAATTACACTTTTTGCTACAATGTAAAGTAGTGAGTGTAAAGCTTGTATAATAGTGTAAATTTGCTGTCCCCTCAAAATAACTCAACACACAGCCAATTAATGTCTAAACCGCTGGCAACAAAAGTGAGTACACCCCTAAGTGAAAATGTCCAAATTGGTCCCAATTAGCCATTTTCCCTCCACGGTGTCATGTGACTCGTTAGTGTTACAAGGTCTCAGGTGTGAATGGGGAGCAGGTGTGTTAACCTTGATGCTATCGCTCTCACTCTCTCATACTGGTCACTGGAAGTTCAACATGGCACCTCATGGCAAAGAACTCTCTGAGGATCTGAAAAAAATAATTGTTGCTCTACATAAAGATGGCCTAGGCCATAAGAAGATTGCCAAGACCCTGAAACTGAGCTGCAGCACGGTGACCAAGACCATACAGAGGTTTAACAGGACAGGTTCCACTCAGAAGAGGCCTCATCATGGTCGACCAAAGAAGTTGAGTGCATGTCCTCAGCGTCATATCCAGAGGTTGTCTTTGAGAAATAGACGTATGAGTGCTGCCAGCATTGCTACAGAGGTTGAAGGGGTGGGGGGTCAGCCTGTCAGTGCTCAGACCATACGCCGCACACTGCATCAAATTGGTCTGCATGGCTGTCGTCCCAGAAGGAAGCCGCTTTTAAAGATGATGCACAAAAAAGCCCGCAAACAGTTTACTGAAGACAAGCAGACTAAGGACATGGATTACTGGAACCATGTCCTGTGGTCTGATGAGACCAAGATAAACGTATTTGGCTCATATGGTGTCAAGCAGTGTGTGGCGGCAACCGGGTGAGGAGTCAAAGACAAGTGTGTCTTGCCTAGAGTCAAGCATGGTGGTGGGAGTGTCATGGTCTGGGGCTGCATGAGTGCTGCCGGCACTGGGGAGCTACAGTTCATTGAGGGAACCATGAATGCCAACATGTACTGTGACATACTGAAGCAGAGCATGATCCCCTCCCTTCAGAGACTGGGCCGCAGGGCAGTATTCTAACATGATAACGACCCAAAACACACCTCCAAGATGACCACTGCCTTGCTAAAGAAGCTGAGGGTAAAGGTGATGGACTGGCCAAGAATGTCTCCAGACCTAAACCCTATTGAGCATCTGTGGGGCATCCTCAAACGGAAGGTGGAGAAGCGCAGGGTCTCTAACATCCACCAGCTTCGTGATTTCGTCATGGAGGAGTGGAAGAGGACTCCAGTGGCAACCTGTGAAGCTCTGGTGAACTCCATGCCCAAGAGGGTTAAGGCAGTGCTGGAAAATAATGGAGCCCACACAAAATATTAACACTTTGGGCCCAATTTGGACATTTTCACTTAGGGGTGTACTCACTTTTGTTGCAGAGGTTTAGACATTCGTGTGTTGAGTTATTTTGAGGGGACAGAAAATCTACAATGTTATACAAGCTTTACACTCACTACTTTACATTGTAGCAAAGTGTCATTTCTTCAGTGTTGTCACATGAAAAGATATAATAAAATATTTACAAAAAATGAGAGGGGTGTACTCACTTTTGTGAGATACTGTATATTTGTGTCTGGATAAAAAAAAATGTTTATTCTGCTTACCTTAGTGCTGCATTTTTGTCTAAGCCAGCAATCTTCCTCACAATCCTCTGACAGAAGCCATAGCTCATGAAAAGTACTGAGTTTTCGGCAATGTTGGCAAGAAGGGCTGGGCTGGTCCCTTTGTAGAATCCTCGGAAGCCCACCTGCTTGTAAACCTTCACTGCACAGTCTATCAGTCCTCTGTACATGGTGGGGAATGTCTGCATTTTAACCTTAGCAGTGTCTAATGGCTGTCCAACAAGGACACATGCTGTTCCACCTACACAAATAAATTACATATTACAAGAGGAGATAGCAATGTAAGCCAGTTAGCCAGTTTCCCACTGCCCACCAATGTAAGAGGCCAGTTCCCCACTGCCCACCAATATAAGAGGTCAGTTCCCCACTGCCCAGCAATGTAGGAGACCAGTTCCCCACTGCCCACCAATATAAGAAGACAGTTCCCCACTGCCCACCAATATAAGTTCTACTCTTCTACTCCACGCAAACCAAAAGACAAAAACAAAGACGTCTTGGACACCACCGACCATTCTTGGAATGACCGTTACCTCGAGCACCAAAGTCAAAAGTCTCGGAGTCATACTTGACTCGGAGATGTCGATGGATGCACAAATAGGATCAGCAGTAAGCGGATCGCACCATCCCCTTCATCCCGGAAGAGGACACGGCAGTAGTAGTTGGAACAATCATCAACTCCCGACTCGACTATGCAAACTCCCTCTACATAGGACTTCCTAAATATCAGATCTCGCGCCTACAAGTCATCCAGAACACGGCAGCCAGACTGGTAACAGGGAAAAAACCTTGGGAATCGATCACCCCTTCACTAAGGACCCTGCATTGGCTAACCGTAAAGGATCGGGTCACATTTAAGACCCTCTGCCTCACCCACAAGTGCACACAAGGAAACGCTCCTCAATATTTATGCGAGAAAATAAAACACTACTCCCCCAAACGCATTCTCCGATCAACCAATCAAAACCTCCTTCACATCCCCAAATCCCGTTACAAATGGAAGGGAGAACGAAGATTTGCAGTCCAAGGACCACGGCTATGGAACGCTCTTCCCACGGACATCCGCATGAAAGAAAACCATCGAGCCTTCAGGAAAAAACTTAAGACCCACCTCTTCTGATGGATCAGGACATCACTGGATGCAAAGCGCCTTGAGGCGATTCAGTTCGCATTTGTAGCGCTATATAAGTTATTCACTCACTCACTCATAAGAGGCCAGTTCCCCACTGCCCAGCAATGTAGGAGACCAGTTCCCCACTGCCCACCAATGTAAGAGGTCAGTTTCCCACTGCCCAGCAATGTAGGAGACCAGTTCCCCACTGCCCACCAATGTAAGAGGTCAGTTCCCCACTGCCCAGCAATGTAGGAGACCAGTTCCCCACTGCCCACCAATGTAAGAGGTCAGTTCCCCACTGCCCACCAATGTAAGAGGTCAGTTCTCCACTGCCCACCAATGTAAGAGGTCAGTTCCCCACTGCCCACCAATATAAGAGTCAGTTCCCCACTGCCCAGCAATGTAGGAGACCAGTTCCCCACTGCCCACCAATATAAGAGGTCAGTTCCCCACTGCCCACCAATATAAGAGGTCAGTTCCCCGCTGCCTAGCAATGTAGGAGTCCAGTTCCCCACTGCCCACCAATATAAGAGATCAGTTCCCCACTGCCCACCAATGTAAGAGGCCAGTTTTCCACTGACCACCAATGTAAGAGGCCAGTTTTCCACTGACCACCAATGTAAGAGGCCAGTTTTACACTGACCATCAATGTAAGAGGCCGGTTTTCCACTGAGCAACAATGTAAGAGGACAGTTCCCCACTGCCCACCAATGTAAGAGGCCGGTTTTCCACTGACCACCAATGTAAGAGGCCAGTTTTCCACTGGCCATTAATGTAAGAGGCCAGTTCTCTTCTGACCACCAATGTAAGAAGCTAGTTCTCCACTAACCACCAATGAAAGGGGGCACTACACTTATTAATCTAAGGGGGGACTACAATGAATGCCATCTATTGGGGCACTACAATGTCCACCAATGTAAAGGAGAAGTTTTCCACTGCCCACCAATATAAGAGGACAGTTCCCCACTGCCCACCAATATAAGAGGCCAGTTCCCCACTGCCCAGCAATGTAGGAGACCAGTTCCCCACTGCCCACCAATGTAAGAGGTCAGTTCCCCACTGCCCACCAATGTAAAAGGTTAGTTCCCCACTGCCCACCAATGTAATAGGTCAGTTCCCCACTGCCCACCAATGTAAGAGGTCAGTTCCCCACTGCCCACCAATGTAAGAGGTCAGTTCCCCACTGCCCACCAATATAAGAGGTCAGTTCCCCACTGCCCACCAATATAAGAGGTCAGATCCCCACTGCCCACCAATGTAAGAGGTCAGTTCCCCACTGCCCACCAATATAAGAGGTCAGTTCCCCACTGCCCACCAATATAAGAGGTCAGTTCCCCACTGCCCAGCAATGTAGGAGACCAGTTCCCCACTGCCCACCAATATGAGAGATCAGTTCCCCACTGCCCACCAATGTAAGAGGCCAGTTTTCCACTGACCACCAATGTAAGAGGCCAGTTTTCCACTGACCACCAATGTAAGAGGCCAGTTTTCCACTGACCACCAATGTAAGAGGCCAGTTTTACACTGACCATCAATGTAAGAGGCCAGTTTTCCACTGGCCATCAATGTAAGAGGCCAGTTCTCTTCTGACCACCAATGTAAGAAGCTAGTTCTCCACTAACCACCAATGAAAGGGGGCACTACACTGATTAATCTAAGGGGGGACTACAATGAATGCCATCTATTGGGGCACTACAATGTCCACCAATGTAAAGGAGAAGTTTTCCACTGGCACTAATCCAACAAGACACTCCATTATCCATCAGTGGCCATGTAAGAGGCCACTTTTCTGCTGAACGGTAAAATTATGACGTGCTATAATGACAACCAAGGTAAGAGCAATCTATAATGACCACTAATGTAATAATATATTTCTGTCTAATATCATTAATATTAATAATATTATTTGTGTCATAATTAGGGGTGAGTTCACTGTTTGCAACGAACACTGGCTGTTTGGATATTCGCCCAACATTAGGACGTTTGCCATGGACTAACATGACAACTTCCGGCTGTCAGGCCTCGTACACACGGCCGATTTTCTCGGCAAGAACCAGCAAGAAACTTGCTGGCAGAGAGGTCTTGCCGAGTAAATCGGTCGTGTGTACGCGGCTATCGGGTTTCTCGTCGAGAAAACCGACAAGAAACCTCGACGAGAAAATAGAGAACCTGCTCTCTATTTTCTCGTCGAGATTCTCCTCGGCATGTTTCTCGACGAGAAAAGTGAGTGTGTGTACACTTACCTGTCCTCCCGGAAGCCCGCGCATGCTCGAAATGAATTCGACGCATGCGCGGTAGCTTCCTAGGCATACGTAGGGTATACCAAGATGGCGGCGACGGCATCGAATGTGACGAGCTCATGCTCGTCGTAGTCGATGACGTCACCGCGTACGCTCCATTCAAAGAACCGCGGGTTCTTTGAAACGAGCGTGTGTACACTCGGCCGGGACAAGTTTCTTGTCCAAGAATCTCGTCGAAAAAAACGACATGTTTTTTTCAACGAGAATCTCGGCCGTGTGTACGAGGGCTAAGTGGTTGCTGAGGAAACAGAGGGTGCTTGCATCCGCCGCATCCATACAAGCCACTGACGTCATCCAAGCCACGTCAACAAATAGTGGGGGATCAGAGGGGTTACACTATTGCCTAAATATAACAATAAAATTGCAAAAATATGGACAGGTCATCAGGATTTTTTTCATCGAGTCAGTGGGAAGAAAGCACCATGACTGACAATGGATTTACACTGTGGGGCATTTTATGGGGATTTGTGTTTTTTAATAAAGGATTTAGCTAACATTTGGGTGTTTTTACTTCTAGGTAATGTTTTTTTATGAATGAGTGGGGGGCAGTATCTAGGGGCCTCCTTATAATAAGGGGGGGGCTTCCAGGATCCGATATGCCCCCCTGCTTGCAGACCCCTAAAAACACCAGGGTTGTGGAGGACGAAGCCCTTGCCCCCCCCCCCATGTTGAGGGCATGTGGCATGGCATGGTCAAGGAGGAAAGTAGGGGATGTAATTCACCCCCCCCCCACCCCCTTTTCCTGACCAAACAGTCTAAATGCTGGGATCAGGGGGTCTGGTATGAATTTATATATTTTTTGCACGGAGATCCCTCCAAAATCCGAAAGGAAGGGTCTGGTATGGATTTCCAGGGGGACCTGACGCATTTTTTTTGCACAAGGCAATCCCTTAAAATCAATACCAGGCTCAAAGGGTCTGGTATAAATTGGGGGGTGGAGGCATTTAAAAAAAAAGAAGAAGAAGCTGGCATTGGAATGTAAATTACTAGAAATTTTAAACACGTTTTTCCTTTGTAAATGGAACTTTCTGTACATCACAGAGATGAACTTCTTCAAAGGCAGGGTTTAGGGCACCTCAGGCATATTATTTAGAGGAATCGGTCATTTAATGTTTCACTTTAAGCATTTAAAAAAAAATAACTGCTCCTGGTCAAATGGAATGTGGAAATGCATTGGTACAGACTACCCGCCCCCCTGGTATTTTTTGACACCCCCTTGCCTATTAGCCCAGAAAATGGCCATTTAGTCATCAAGATTAGGCCCCTTTTACATGTTGCAGACTCTCATAAGATCAGCAGGCGATCTGTCCACTGATCCCCTGCTCTGATCAGCAGGGAATCAGCAGACACAGACCGAGCCCGCTCTGCTCTGATCAGTAGGGAATCAGCAGACACAGACCGAGCCTGCTCTGCTCTGATCAGCAGGGAATCAGCAGACACAGACCGAGCCCGCTCTGCTCTGATCAGCAGGGAATCAGCGGACACAGACCAAGCCCGCACTGCTAGGATCAGCAGGGAATCAGCAGACACAGACCGAGCCCGCTCTGCTCTGATCAGTAGGGAATCAGCAGACACAGACCGAGCCCGCTCTGCTCTGATCAGCAGGGAATCAGCGGACACAGACCGAGCCCGCTCTGCTCTGATCAGCAGGGAATCAGCAGACACAGACCGAGCCCGCGCTGCTCTGATCAGCAGGGAATCAGCAGACACAGACCGAGCCCACTCTGCTCTGATCAGCAGGGAATCAGCAGACACAGACCGAGCCCGCTCTGCTCTGATCAGCAGGGAATCAGCGGATACAGACCGAGCCCGCTCTGCTCTGATCAGCAGGGAATCAGCAGACACAGACCGAGCCCGCGCTGCTCTGATCAGCAGGGAATCAGCAGACACAGACCGAGCCCACTCTGCTCTGATCAGCAGGGAATCAGCAGACACAGACCGAGCCCGCTCTGCTCTGATCAGCAGGGAATCAGCAGACACAGAACGAGCCCGCTCTGCTCTGATTAGCAGGGAATCAGCATACACAGACCGAGCCCGCTCTGCTCTGATCGGCAGGGAATCACCAGACACAGACCGAGCCCGCTCTGCTCTGATCAGCAGGGAATCAGCAGACACAGACCGAGCCCCCTCTGCTCTAATCATCAGGGAATCAGCAGACACAGACCGAGCCCGCTCTGCTCAGCAGGGAATCAGCAGACACAGACCGAGCCCACTCTGCTCTGATCAGCAGGGAATCAGCAGACACAGACCGAGCCCACGCTGCTCTGATCAGCAGCGAATCAGCAGACACAGACCTAGCCCACTCTGCTCTGATCAGTAGGGAATCAGCAGACACAGACCGAGCCCACTCTGCTCTGATCAGCAGGGAATCAGCAGACACAGACCGAACCCGCTCTGCTCTGATCAGCAGGGAATCAGCGGACACAGAACAAGCCCGCTCTGCTCTGATCAGCAGGGAATCAACAGACACAGGCCGAGCCAGCTCTGCTCTGATCAGCAGGAGATCAGCGGACACAGACCAAGCCCGCTCTGCTCTGATCAGCAGGGAATCAGCGGACACAGACCGAGCCCGCTCTGCTCTGATCAGCAGGGAATCAGCAGACACAGACCGAGCCCACTCTGCTCTGATCAGCAGGGAATCAGCAGACACAGACCGAGCCCACTCTGCTCTGATCAGCAGGGAATCAGCAGACACAGACCGAGCCCACTCTGCTCTGATCAGCAGGGAATCAGCAGACACAGACCGAGCCCACTCTGCTCTGATCAGCAGGGAATCAGCAGACACAGACCGAGCCCGCGCTGCTCTGATCAGCAGGGAATCAGCAGACACAGACCGAGCCCACTCTGCTCTGATCAGCAAGGAATCAGCAGACACAGACCGAGCCCGCTCTGCTCTGATCAGCAGGGAATCAGCAGACACAGACTGAGCTCGCTCCGCTCTGATCAGCAGGGAATCAGCGGACACAGACCGAGCCCGCTCTGCTCTGATCAGCAGGGAATCAGCTGACACAGACCGAGACCACTCTGCTCTGATCAGCAGGGAATCAGCGGACACAGACCAAGCCCGCTCTGCTTTGATCAGCAGGGAATCAGCGGACACAGAACGAGCCCGCTCTGCTCTGATTAGCAGGGAATCAGCATACACAGACCGAGCCCGCTCTGCTCTGATCAGCAGGGAATCAGCAGACACAGACCGAGCCCGCTCTGCTCTGATCAGCAGGGAATCAGCAGACACAGACCGAGCCCCCTCTGCTCTAATCATCAGGGAATCAGCAGACTCAGACCGAGCCCGCTCTGCTCAGCAGTGAATCAGCAGACACAGACCGAGCCCACTCTGCTCTGATCAGCAGGGAATCAGCAGACACAGACCGAGCCCACGCTGCTCTGATCAGCAGGGAATCAGCAGACACAGACCTAGCCCACTCTGCTCTGATCAGCAGGGAATCAGCAGACACAGACCAAGCCCACTCTGCTCTGATCAGCAGGGAATCAGGAGACACAGACCGAACCCGCTCTGCTCTGATCAGCAGGGAATCAGCGGACACAGAACGAGCCCGCTCTGCTCTGATCAGCAGGGAATCAACAGACACAGGCCGAGCCAGCTCTGCTCTGATCAGCAGGGGATCAGCGGACACAGACCAAGCCCGCTCTGCTCTGATCAGCAGGGAATCAGCGGACACAGACCGAGCCCGCTCTGCTCTGATCAGCAGGGAATCAGCGGACACAGACCGAGCCCACTCTGCTATGATCAGCAGTGAATCAGCGGACACAGACCGAGCCCGATCTGCTCTGATCAGCACGGAATCAGTGGACACAGACCAAGCCCGCTCTGCTCTGATCAGCAGGGAATCAGCTGACACAGACCGAGCCCGCTCTGCTCTGATCAGCAGGGGATCAGCGGACACAGACCGAGCCCGCTCTGCTCTGATTAGCAGGGAATCAGCATACACAGACTGAGCCCGCTCTGATCAGCAGGGAATCAGCAGACACAGACCGAGCCCGCTCTGCTCTGATCAGAAGGGAATCAGCAGACACAGACCGAGCCCCCTCTGCTCTAATCATCAGGGAATCAGCGGACACAGACCGAGCCCGCTCTGCTCTGATCAGCAGGGAATCAGCGGACACAGACCGAGCCCACTCTGCTATGATCAGCAGTGAATCAGCGGACACAGACCGAGCCCGCTCTGCTCTAATCAGCAGGGAATCAGCAGACACAGACCAATCCCGCTCTGCTCTGATCAGCAGGGAATCAGCGGACACAGACCGAGCCCGCTCTGCTCTGATCAGCAGGGGATCAGCGGACACAGACCGAGCCCGCTCTTCTCTGATCAGCAGGGAATCAGTGGACACAGACCGAGTCCGCTCTGCTATGATCAGCAGGGAATCAGCGGACACAGACCGAGCCCACTCTGCTATGATCAGCAGTGAATCAGCAGACACAGACCGAGCCCGCTCTGCTCTAATCAGCAGGGAATCAGCGGACACAGACCAAGCCTGCTCTGCTCTGATCAGCAGGGAATCAGCGGACACAGACCGAGCCCGCTCTGCTCTGATCAGCAGGGGATCAGCGGACACAGACCGAGCCCGCTCTTCTCTGATCAGCAGGGAATCAGTGGACACAGACCGAGCCCACTCTGCTCTGATCAGCAGGGAATCAGCAGACACAGACCGAGCCCGCGCTGCTCTGATCAGCAGGGAATCAGCAGACACAGACCGAGCCCACTCTGCTCTGATCAGCAAGAAATCAGCAGACACAGACTGAGCCCGCTCTGCTCTGATCAGCAGGGAATCAGCAGACACAGACTGAGCTTGCTCCGCTCTGATCAGCAGGGAATCAGCGGACACAGACCGAGCCCGCTCTGCTCTGATCAGCAGGGAATCAGCTGACACAGACCGAGACCGCTCTGATCAGCAGGGAATCAGTGGACACAGACCAAGCCCGCTCTGCTTTGATCAGCAGGGAATCAGCGGACACAGAACGAGCCCGCTCTGCTCTGATTAGCAGGGAATCAGCATACACAGACCGAGCCCGCTCTGCTCTGATCAGCAGGGAATCAGCAGACACAGACCGAGCCCGCTCTGCTCTGATCAGCAGGGAATCAGCAGACACAGACCGAGCCCCCTCTGCTCTAATCATCAGGGAATCAGCAGACACAGACCGAGCCCGCTCTGCTCAGCAGGGAATCAGCAGACACAGACTGAGCCCACTCTGCTCTGATCAGCAGGGAATCAGCAGACACAGACTGAGCCCACGCTGCTCTGATCAGCAGGGAATCAGCAGACACAGACCTAGCCCACCCTGCTCTGATCAGCAGACACAGACCAAGCCCACTCTGCTCTGATCAGCAGGGAATCAGCAGACACAGACCGAACCCGCTCTGCTCTGATCAGCAGGGAATCAGCGGACACAGAACGAGCCCGCTCTGCTCTGATCAGCAGGGAATCAACAGACACAGGCCGAGCCAGCTCTGCTCTGATCAGCAGGGGATCAGCGGACACAGACCAAGCCCGCTCTGCTCTGATCAGCAGGGAATCAGCGGACACAGACCGAGCCCGCTCTGCTCTGATCAGCAGGGAATCAGCGGACACAGACCGAGCCCACTCTGCTATAATCAGCAGTGAATCAGCGGACACAGACCGAGCCCGTTCTGCTCTAATCAGCAGGGAATCAGCGGACACAGACCAAGCCCGCTCTGCTCTGATCAGCAGGAAATCAGCGGACACAGACCGAGCCCGCTCTGCTCTGATCAGCAGGGGATCAGCGGACACAGACCGAGCCCACTCTTCTCTGATCAGCAGGGAATCAGTGGACACAGACCGAGTCCGCTCTGCTCTGATCAGCAGACACAGACCAAGCCTGCTCTGCTCTGATCAGCAGGGAATCAGCGGACACAGACCGAGCCCGCTCTGCTCTGATCAGCAGAGGATCAGCGGACACAGACCGAGCCCGCTCTGCTCTGATCAGCAGGGAATCAGTGGACACAGACCGAGTCCGCTCTGCTCTGATCAGTAGGGAATCAGTGGACACAGACCGAGTCCGCTCTGCTATGATCAGCAGTGAATCAGCGGACACAGACCGAGCCCGCTCTGCTCTGATCAGCACGGAATCAGTGGACACAGACCAAGCCCGCTCTGCTCTGATCAGCAGGAAATCAGCTGACACAGACCGAGCCCGCTCTGCTCTGATCAGCAGGGGATCAGCGGACACAGACCGAGCCCGCTCTGCTCTGATTAGCAGGGAATCAGCATACACAGACCGAGCCCGCTCTGATCAGCAGGGAATCAGCAGACACAGACCGAGCCCGCTCTGCTCTGATCAGAAGGGAATCAGCAGACACAGACCGAGCCCCCTCTGCTCTAATCATCAGGGAATCAGCAGACACAGACCGAGCCCGCTCTGCTCAGCAGGGAATCAGCAGACACAGACCGAGCCCACTCTGCTCTGATCAGCAGGGAATCAGCAGACACAGACAGAGCCCACGCTGCTCTGATCAGCAGGGAATCAGCAGACACAGACCGAGCCCTCTCTGCTCTGATCAGCAGGGAATCAGCAGACACAGACCGAACCCGCTCTGCTCTGATCAGCAGGGAATCAGCGGACACAGAACGAGCCCGCTCTGCTCTGATCAGCAGGGAATCAACAGACACAGGCCGAGCCAGCTCTGCTCTGATCAGCAGGGGATCAACGGACACAGACCAAGCCCGCTCTGCTCTGATCAGCAGGGAATCAGCGGACACAGACCGAGCCCGCTCTGCTCTGATCAGCAGGGAATCAGCGGACACAGACCGAGCCCACTCTGCTATGATCAGCAGTGAATCAGCGGACACAGACCGAGCCCGCTCTGCTCTAATCAGCAGACACAGACCAAGCCCGCTCTGCTCTGATCAGCAGGGAATCAGCGGACACAGACCGAGCCCGCTCTGCTCTGATCAGCAGGGGATCAGCGGACACAGACCGAGCCCGCTCTTCTCTGATCAGCAGGGAATCAGTGGACACAGACCGAGTCCGCTCTGCTCTGATCAGCAGGGAATCAGCGGACACAGACCGAGGCCACTCTGCTATGATCAGCAGTGAATCAGCGGACACAGACCGAGCCCGCTCTGCTCTAATCAGCAGGGAATCAGCGGACACAGACCAAGCCCGCTCTGCTCTGATCAGCAGGGAATCAGCGGACACAGACCGAGCCCGCTCTGCTCTGATCAGCAGGGGATCAGCGGACACAGACCGAGCCCGCTCTTCTCTGATCAGCAGGGAATCAGTGGACACAGACCGAGCCCACTCTGCTCTGATCAGCAGGGAATCAGCAGACACAGACCGAGCCCGCGCTGCTCTGATCAGCAGGGAATCAGCAGACACAGACCGAGCCCACTCTGCTCTGATCAGCAAGAAATCAGCAGACACAGACCGAGCCCGCTCTGCTCTGATCAGCAGGGAATCAGCAGACACAGACTGAGCTCGCTCCGCTCTGATCAGCAGGGAATCAGCGGACACAGACCAAGCCCGCTCTGCTTTGATCAGCAGGGAATCAGCGGACACAGAACGAGCCCGCTCTGCTCTGATTAGCAGGGAATCAGCATACACAGACCGAGCCCGCTCTGCTCTGATCAGCAGGGAATCAGCAGACACAGACCGAGCCCGCTCTGCTCTGATCAGCAGGGAATCAGCAGACACAGACCGAGCCCCCTCTGCTCTAATCATCAGGGAATCAGCAGACACAGACCGAGCCCGCTCTGCTCAGCAGGGAATCAGCAGACACAGACCGAGCCCACTCTGCTCTGATCAGCAGGGAATCAGCAGACACAGACCGAGCCCACGCTGCTCTGATCAGCAGGGAATCAGCAGACACAGACCTAGCCCACCCTGCTCTGATCAGCAGACACAGACAAACCCCACTCTGCTCTGATCAGCAGGGAATCAGCAGACACAGACCGAACCCGCTCTGCTCTGATCAGCAGGGAATCAGCGGACACAGAACGAGCCCGCTCTGCTCTAATCATCAGGGAATCAGCAGACACAGACCGAGCCCGCTCTGCTCAGCAGGGAATCAGCAGACACAGACCGAGTCCACTCTGCTCTGATCAGCAGGGAATCAGCAGACACAGACAGAGCCCACGCTGCTCTGATCAGCAGGGAATCAGCAGACACAGACCGAGCCCTCTCTGCTCTGATCAGCAGGGAATCAGCAGACACAGACCGAACCCGCTCTGCTCTGATCAGCAGGGAATCAGCGGACACAGAACGAGCCCGCTCTGCTCTGATCAGCAGGGAATCAACAGACACAGGCCGAGCCAGCTCTGCTCTGATCAGCAGGGGATCAACGGACACAGACCAAGCCCGCTCTGCTCTGATCAGCAGGGAATCAGCGGACATAGACCGAGCCCGCTCTGCTCTGATCAGCAGGGAATCAGCGGACACAGACCGAGCCCACTCTGCTATGATCAGCAGTGAATCAGCGGACACAGACCGAGCCCGCTCTGCTCTAATCAGCAGGGAATCAGCAGACACAGACCAAGCCCGCTCTGCTCTGATCAGCAGGGAATCAGCGGACACAGACCGAGCCCGCTCTGCTCTGATCAGCAGGGGATCAGCGGACACAGACCGAGCCCGCTCTTCTCTGATCAGCAGGGAATCAGTGGACACAGACCGAGTCCGCTCTGCTCTGATCAGCAGGGAATCAGCGGACACAGACCGAGGCCACTCTGCTATGATCAGCAGTGAATCAGCGGACACAGACCGAGCCCGCTCTGCTCTAATCAGCAGGGTATCAGCGGACACAGACCAAGCCCGCTCTGCTCTGATCAGCAGGGAATCAGCGGACACAGACCGAGCCCGCTCTGCTCTGATCAGCAGGGGATCAGCGGACACAGACCGAGCCCGCTCTTCTCTGATCAGCAGGGAATCAGTGGACACAGACCGAGCCCGCTCTGCTCTGATCAGCAGGGAATCAGCTGACACAGACCGAGACCGCTCTGATCAGCAGGGAATCAGCGGACACAGACCAAGCCCGCTCTGCTTTGATCAGCAGGGAATCAGCGGACACAGAACGAGCCCGCTCTGCTCTGATTAGCAGGGAATCAGCATACACAGACCGAGCCCGCTCTGCTCTGATCAGCAGGGAATCAGCAGACACAGACCGAGCCCGCTCTGCTCTGATCAGCAGGGAATCAGCACACACAGACCGAGCCCACTCTGCTCTGATCAGCAAGAAATCAGCAGACACAGACCGAGCCCGCTCTGCTCTGATCAGCAGGGAATCAGCAGACACAGACTGAGCTCGCTCCGCTCTGATCAGCAGGGAATCAGCGGACACAGACCGAGCCCGCTCTGCTCTGATCAGCAGGGAATCAGCTGACACAGACCGAGACCGCTCTGATCAGCAGGGAATCAGCGGACACAGACCAAGCCCGCTCTGCTTTGATCAGCAGGGAATCAGCGGACACAGAACGAGCCCGCTCTGCTCTGATTAGCAGGGAATCAGCATACACAGACCGAGCCCGCTCTGCTCTGATCAGCAGGGAATCAGCAGACACAGACCGAGCCCGCTCTGCTCTGATCAGCAGGGAATCAGCACACACAGACCGAGCCCCCTCTGCTCTAATCATCAGGGAATCAGCAGACACAGACCGAGCCCGCTCTGCTCAGCAGGGAATCAGCAGACACAGAACGAGCCCACTCTGCTCTGATCAGCAGGGAATCATCAGACACAGACCGAGCCCACGCTGCTCTGATCAGCAGGGAATCAGCAGACACAGACCTAGCCCACCCTGCTCTGATCAGCAGACACAGACCAAGCCCACTCTGCTCTGATCAGCAGGGAATCAGCAGACACAGACCGAGCCCGCTCTTCTCTGATCAGCAGGGAATCAGTGGACACAGACCGAGTCCGCTCTGCTCTGATCAGCAGGGAATCAGCGGACACAGACCGAGGCCACTCTGCTATGATCAGCAGTGAATCAGCGGACACAGACCGAGCCTGCTCTGCTCTAATCAGCAGGGTATCAGCGGACACAGACCAAGCCCGCTCTGCTCTGATCAGCAGGGAATCAGTGGACACAGACCGAGCCCGCTCTGCTCTGATCAGCAGGGGATCAGCGGACACAGACCGAGCCCGCTCTTCTCTGATCAGCAGGGAATCAGTGGACACAGACCGAGCCCACTCTGCTCTGATCAGCAGGGAATCAGCAGACACAGACCGAGCCCGCGCTGCTCTGATCAGCAGGGAATCAGCAGACACAGACCGAGCCCACTCTGCTCTGATCAGCAAGAAATCAGCAGACACAGACCGAGCCCGCTCTGCTCTGATCAGCAGGGAATCAGCAGACACAGACTGAGCTCGCTCCGCTCTGATCAGCAGGGAATCAGCGGACACAGACCGAGCCCGCTCTGCTCTGATCAGCAGGGAATCAGCTGACACAGACCGAGACCGCTCTGATCAGCAGGGAATCAGCGGACACAGACCAAGCCCGCTCTGCTTTGATCAGCAGGGAATCAGCGGACACAGAACGAGCCCGCTCTGCTCTGATTAGCAGGGAATCAGCATACACAGACCGAGCCCGCTCTGCTCTGATCAGCAGGGAATCAGCAGACACAGACCGAGCCCGCTCTGCTCTGATCAGCAGGGAATCAGCAGACACAGACCGAGCCCCCTCTGCTCTAATCATCAGGGAATCAGCAGACACAGACCGAGCCCGCTCTGCTCAGCAGGGAATCAGCAGACACAGACCGAGCCCACTCTGCTCTGATCAGCAGGGAATCAGCAGACACAGACCGAGCCCACGCTGCTCTGATCAGCAGGGAATCAGCAGACACAGACCTAGCCCACCCTGCTCTGATCAGCAGACACAGACCAAGCCCACTCTGCTCTGATCAGCAGGGAATCAGCAGACACAGACCGAACCCGCTCTGCTCTGATCAGCAGGGAATCAGCGGACACAGAACGAGCCCGCTCTGCTCTGATCAGCAGGGAATCAACAGACACAGGCCGAGCCAGCTCTGCTCTGATCAGCAGGGGATCAGCGGACACAGACCAAGCCCGCTCTGCTCTGATCAGCAGGGAATCAGCGGACACAGACCAAGCCCGCTCTGCTCTGATCAGCAGGGAATCAGCGGACACAGACCGAGCCCGCTCTGCTCTAATCAGCAGGGAATCAGCGGACACAGACCAAGCCCGCTCTGCTCTGATCAGCAGGGAATCAGCGGACACAGACCGAGCCCGCTCTGCTCTGATCAGCAGGGGATCAGCGGACACAGACCGAGCCCACTCTTCTCTGATCAGCAGGGAATCAGTGGACACAGACCGAGTCTGCTCTGCTCTGATCAGCAGATACAGACCAAGCCTGCTCTGCTCTGATCAGCAGGGAATCAGCGGACACAGACCGAGTCCGCTCTGCTCTGATCAGCAGACACAGACCAAGCCTGCTCTGCTCTGATCAGCAGGGAATCAGCGGACACAGACCGAGTCCGCTCTGCTCTGATCAGCAGACACAGACCAAGCCTGCTCTGCTCTGATCAGCAGGGAATCAGTGGACACAGACCAAGCCCGCTCTGCTCTGATCAGCAGGGAATCAGTGGACACAGACCGAGCCCGCTCTGCTCTGATCAGCAGGGGATCAGCGGACACAGACCGAGCCCACTCTTCTCTGATCAGCAGGGAATCAGTGGACACAGACCGAGTCCGCTCTGCTCTGATCAGCAGACACAGACCAAGCCTGCTCTGCTCTGATCAGCAGAGAATCAGCGGACACAGACCGAGTCCGCTCTGCTCTGATCAGCAGACACAGACCAAGCCTGCTCTGCTCTGATCAGCAGGGAATCAGTGGACACAGACCGAGTCCGCTCTGCTCTGATCAGCAGACACAGACCAAGCCTGCTCTGCTCTGATCAGCAGGGAATCAGTGGACACAGACCGAGTCCGCTCTGCTCTATGGACCGGTGAGTGTAAACCGACTCCGCTGTCTGTTTGTTTGACTGCCCTCTGATCTGATCCGCCTAGATGGAAGGGGACAGATCCCCTTTGGGTTTCTTTTTCGCGGACCGCATTGGAGGTAGGAAGATGTAAACGGACACAAATCCATAGGGGTGAATGGAGGGTCCAATCAGGTCCGCCTAAAGAACTGACAGGAGGTCCTGATCAGACCCTTTGTGTGAAAGGGACCTTACTGGTTAATGCTCGCTCAGAAGAGGGAGATGTTAAAAATGGATCAGCCTTGGGTGTATCATATAAATTAGGTAAGTTGCTGAATTTTTGATCCCCTGGAAAAAAATTGCACAGCTAGCTAACAATATGATTTCTATTTTCCTAATACACAACATCACCGGTATGGTACAATAAACCCCTGCTGTAAAATACTTTTTCACAGAGCTTCGGATCATTAAAGCATTGCAACTCCATAAACAAAAATATAATAATAGGTACGTGGCTCCATCAATGTGCTGACGTGCCCACATGTCTCTGACTCACCTATAGCTCCGGCAGTGAGATCTATAGCTGCTTGTAGAGCTGAATTCGGTGCCATGTTTCTGACACGTGGTTTCTACCTAAGAAGGAAAATCATACAAATATTTACTTCTACTTAAAGTGGTTCTAAACATTATTTACCTCAATTCATTCCTTGCATTAAAGCGGAGTTCCACCCAAAAATGGAACTTCCGCTTTTCGTAACCCTCCTCCCCTCCGGTGTCACGTTTGGCACTTTTCAGGGGGGAGGGTAGTGTGACGGAGGAAAACCCTATTTTTCCTTCCGTCGGCAGAGCGGATCGGATGACAACGGACTCTACGGTCCGTCGTCATCCGATTCCCCATAGGGGAGAGCGGCGCTCTGACAGGGCGGTCCCTGCACAGTGTGCGGGGACCGCCCAGTCATCCGTCGGCTCAGCGGGGATCAACGGAGCGATCCCCACTGAGCAAGCGGAGCTTCACGGGGCGGATCTGCACGGATCCGCCCCGTGTGAAAGGACCCTTACAGTGTTCGGTGCTATAAATATGCACTGATTACTGTGAAAATGACACTGGCAGTGAAGGGATTAACCACTAGGTGGCGCTGTAGGGGTTAAGTGTGACCTAATGAGTGATTCTAACTGTAGGGGGCGTGGCTTGGCGTGTAACGTCACTGATCGTCTTTCCCTATGACAGGGAACAGACGATCACTGACATGCAACTGTGAAAGGTTTGTTTACACTTACCTCTCCCCGTTCTTCAGCTCTGTGACCCGATCGTGGGACACCGGCGACGATCGGGTCCGCAGGTACAGCGGGCGCAGTCATGGAGCTTCGGACCGGGTCGCGAGCGCGTCGCCGGCGGCGCGCGACCCACGGACGGGTTCTTAAAAGGGACGTACCTGTACGCCCTTGTGCCTGTCCGTGCCATTCTGTCGACGTACATCGTCGTGCGGCGGTCCTTAAGTGGTTAATAACCGAAGTGTGGTCTATAATTTAGTTAATATGTAAAGTTTAAAAAAAAAGGCAATTTATTCTTAAATATCTCTATGCAGTGGTAAATATAAATAACCAACTATATGGTTCGGGAGCAAAATCTCTAATCCACTCTAAGAAGAGACAGAAGAGATATATACTATATATACTATTAGAGGAGATATATACTGTATATACTATTAGAGGAGATATATACTATATATACTATTAGAGGAGATATATACTATATATACTATTAGAGGAGATATATACTATATATACTATTAGAGGAGAGATATACTGTATATACTATTAGAGGAGATATATACTATATATACTATTAGAGGAGATATATACTGTATATACTATTAGAGGAGAGATATACTGTATATACTATTAGAGGAGATATATACTATATATAGTATTAGAGCAGATATATACTATATATACTATTAGAGGAGATATATACTGTATATACTATTAGAGGAGATATCTACTGTATATACTATTAGAGGAGATATATACTATATATACTATTAGAGGAGATATATACTATATATACTATTAGAGGAGATATATACTGTATATACTATTAGAGGAGATATATACTATATATACTATTAGAGCAGATATATACTATATATACTATTAGAGGAGATATATACTATATATACTATTAGAGGAGATATATACTATATATACTATTAGAGGAGATATATACTATATATACTATTAGAGGAGATATATACTTTATATACTATTAGAGGAGATATATACTATATATACTATTAGAGGAGATATATACTGTATATACTATTAAAGGGTGAATCTGGTAAATATCATCAGACTCAGAGATCAAATATTTTTATTTAAAGAAAAAAAAAAGTTAAAGACTGTTTTGCCCATTTTCAAAAAGAACTGTAATATAATATATGCTGGCCATACAAAAACAATGTCTTCCCTCAAAATAAATGTCATTTTAAGAACGTTCGTTCGATTTGCTAATCGTTAGTGGCGTCAAATCGAGGTTCGTTTTCAACCACAGTGACGGGAAAATTTAGAAATAATAGAAAACTTCTTGGTTAAAGGAATTTTCAGACAATGTATGTGGTTTTCATTCATTAATTACATTCATTTTAAAAACAGAATGTTAAAAGCAAGTGAAAATTTCAAACAACATTCTTTCATTCAGCAAAAGATTTTTCGTATGAATATTCTCATCTGAAAATTGATTTGTGTGGCCAGCATAAGGCTCGGCACACACCTATGCAGTTTGCTTTTGATCTGTTTTTGCAGTGCTTTTTGCTGTGCGTTTTGATTTTTGCGCACGTGATTTTGCTGCGATTCGCGTTTTTGCATTTATTTATTTTTTGGCCAATTTGTTGAAAAAAAGACCCTGACCCTTTCCAAATACGCAGCGGCTGAAAAAAGCATAGATGTGAACGTGTCCCATAGGAAACCATGTTAAATGAACTGTAGTGCGTTTCTGCAAAAAGCACCAATAAACGCATAGGTGTGACCCAGACCTGAGACATTTAGTAACATAATGGGGCTAAAAAAACGAAAATTGCCCCTTTATAGTACAAAAAAGGAAATAAAATGCTGCTGTAAGGGGTTCATTTTTTTACTGTGGGCCAGTGAAAGTAAAATTTACAGTAGAGAATTGCTCTTTTTGTACTATAAAGGGCTAATTTTAGTTTTTTTTAACCCAATTATGTTACTGGCCAATTAATCGATTATGAAAATTGTAATCGATTAATTTCATTAATCGATTAGTTGTTTCGGCCCTAGAGTTATTATATAAGAGTAACACTTATATGGTGATCACTGGTGAAAGCGTTAACTAGGGGCAATTAGGGGGTTAAAAACTTTATTAGGTAATATATGGGGGTACCTGACGCTATATAAAAACCTGCGGCGAACCTAAAAAAAATTGCTGGCTACCGATCGGCATCACCAACACTAAGACAGCGATCAGAAAAAATGATCGCTTAGTGACAGTGGTGATAGGGGGTGAAAGGGTTACCTGGGGGGCGATCAAGGGGGTTAAACCTTTATTAGATAATATATGGGGGTACCTGACGCTATAAAAACCTGCGGCGAACCTAAAAAAAATAACTGGCTACCGATCGGCATCACCGACAATAAAACAGCGATCAGAAAAACGGTCGCTTAGCGACAGTGGTGATAGGGGGTGAAAGGGTTATCTGGGGGGCGATCAAGGGGTTAAACCTTTATTGGGGGGGGGGTTAGGGGGCTACACTGGACCTAAAACTAACTTTAGTGACACTTTTACAGTCACAAATGTCACTGATTGCAGTGATCAGTAAATAAATGGTCACTGCAATTAGTGACACTGTGGCTGGGGGGTGATCTGGGGGGGCCTGGGGGGGGGGGCGATTTATGTGCCTATGTGTCCTGGTGTCAGTGTAGTGTTTTGTGCACTAACCTGGCATCTTCTCTTGTGCGGCGCTCGGTATATGTGAGCGCCGCAGGAGAGATGACATCACTTCCTCTGCCTGTGTAAACATTACACAGCAGAGGAAGCTTTCTCATTCGCCGGGAGCGATCGCGAGGGGGTGGCCGGAATCGAACGGCCATCCCCTCATCCCGGATCGCTCCCGAACAATTAACCACCACTCACTGTAAAGAAGGGGGGTCCGATCGGACCCCCCAACTATACAAAGGCAGTCACGTAGATATACATGATTCTGCCTGTCGGTGCCATTCTGCCGACGTATATTTACAGTGGGCGGTCGTTAAGTGGTTAAAAACAAATAGAAAATCAACACACACTGGGCATTTGCCAAGCTTTTTTAAAGCTTCAAAAAACATCACAGAAGCATCAAAAACACATCAAAAAGCATGTTGAAGAGGTAGGCGCTTTAACCACTTAAGGACCACCGCACGACGATGTACGTCAACAGAATGGCACGGACAGGCACAAGGGCATACAGGTACGTCCCCTTTAAGAACCTGTCCGCTCGCGACCCAGGCTGAAGCTCTATGACCGCGCCCGCGGGACCCGCGGACCCAATCACCGTCGGTGTCCCGCGATCGGGTCACAGAGCTGAAGAACGGGGAGAGGTAAGTGTAAACAAAACTTTCCCCCGTTCTTCCTGAGTGTAAGTGAGTGAGAACTTGTATAGCGCTGCAAATGCGAACTAAATCGCCTAAATCGCCCATTCTTCCTAGTGGCATGTCAGTGATCGTCTGTTCCCTGTCATAGGGAACGTCGATCAGTGACGTCACACGCCAAGCCACGCCCCCTTCAGTTAGAATCACTCCCTAGCGCACACTTAACCCCTACAGTGCCACCTTCACTGCCAGTGTCATTTTCACAGTAATCAGTGCATTTTTATAGTGCTGATCGCTGTAAAAATGACAATGGCCCCAAAATGGTGTCAAAAGTGTCCGATGTGTCCGCCAGAATGTCGCAGTCACGAAAAAAATCGCTGATCGCCGCCATTACTTGTAAAAAAATAAAAATATTAATAAAAATGCCATAAAACTACCCCCTATTTTGTAGACGCTATAACTTTTGCGCAAACCAATCAATAAACGCTTATTGCGATTTTTTTACCAAAAATATGTAGAAGAATACGTATCGGCCTAAACTGAGGAAAAAAAAGATTTTTTCGATATTTTTGGGGGATATTTATTATAGCAAAAAGTAAAAAATATTGCATTTTTTTCAAAATTGTCGCTCTATTTTTGTTTATAGCGCAAAAAATAAAAACCGCAGAGGTGATCAAATACCACCAAAAGAAAGCTCTATTTGTGGTAAAAAAAGGACATCAATTTTGTTTTGGAGCCACGTCGCACGACCGCGCAATTGTCAGTTAAAGCTGCGCAGTGCCGAATCGCAAAAAGGGGCCTGGTCTTTAACCAGCCAAAATGGTCCGGGGCTGAAGCGGTTAACCACTTCCCACCCGGGATATAGCAGAATGACGGCCAGGCGGTGGTTCTGTTATCCTGACTGGACATCCTATGATGTCTTTCAGGATAACATGTCGGCGCGTGTCCGCGGGGGCATGCAGCGTGCCGATTGGTGGTGCTGTGTGTCACTCTGACACACCACATCTCCGATCGTGGTGAGGAGCCCCTGACGGAGCCTCCTTACCACGTGATCAGCTGATCACAGTGTGAACCAGGAAGTGGCGGTAAACGGCTTTCCACAGTTCGCGCCTGTCAGAGAGGGGGGTCTGCGCTGATAATCAGCACAGACCCCCCCCTGTGAACATGCTGCATTTTCCTGCACTGGAACACTGTAAAAGGCATAAAAAACGCACCAGAATGCACTAAAAACACACCAGACCCCAGTACAGTGAAAAAAAAAGCACCTGGAATGCATCCAGAAATGCATTAAAAACGCACCAAAAATGCACTGGAATGTGCCAAAAACGTGTCAGAGCTGGTTCTCATCACAAAAACGCACTCCAGATACATTCCCTGATGTGTTTCTGTATGTGCGTTTTTAATGCGTTCCGATGCGTTTTTGATGTGTTTTTCCGGATGCATTCCAGGTGCTTTTTTTCTTTTTTTTTTTTTTTTCATTTTTTCCCCACTATACTGTTGTCCAGTGCGTTTTTGATGTGTTCCAGTGTGCTTCAGTGCGTTTTTGATGCGTTCCAGTGTGCTTCAGTGCATTTTTGATGCGTTTTACTGCGTTCCAGTGCAGGTAAAATGCAGCATGTTGTACTTTTTTTGGGGAACTGGAAGGCACTGGTGTGAACTATGCCGTTGGAAACCATATAACCCCATAAAAGGTGCAATGCAGAAACACATCGGGGAACAGATCTGGGGTGCATTCTTGTGGTGTGACCCAGCCCTTAAGCCCCGTACACACAATCAGAAAATCGGATGAAAAATACCACTTTCGTCGTGATCGATAATCGGATCGTTAGTACAGAGCTTTCCAGAGCCGATCAGGACAGTTCATCCGATATTATTTGATCGGACATGCACAATTATTTTTCCGTACGATGCCAGATTGTACGACTTTTGTTTAATCAGTACAGCTGTCGTTGGAAAATGCAATACAAATGAATTACAACACATGACATCACTTCCGATTTTTTATTCTGTCGTACGAGAATTTTCGTGACTTTAGTAAACTCATCAGATTCGACGTGAGATTTGCATACAAAAAAAACAAAACGGATGATCATTTGTCTGATGATCTCATCGTGCGTCCCGGGCTTTAGCCCAGGTTCACACTGAGCTGTGGGAATGAAGCCGTGCGAATTCAGCTGAACTCACACAATTTCACTCCTGCTTATCGGTCCCGATTTCGGCCGCGATTACAGAGACATCTGTGCAGTTTCTGCACAGACATCAATATAAATCGTGGCCCAAAATTGCAAAAAGTAGTACAGAAACGACTTTTTGAAATCAGTGCAGCGCCAAAGATGCGGCGTCCCACCGATTAGGACGGTGCCATTGCCTGCAATTGCCGGAAATTTGTCATGCGATTTGACATGTCAAAACACTCCAGTGTGAACCACACAGGGCTCACTGTCATCCTGTTCTGTTCTTACAGCAATGTGTGGGGGAAATGAATGGACATTGTATCCAAGTTATCTTCTCTGTACTACATTATATGTACATCCATTCATTGAGATTCGGAATAAAAACAATGAAACAGAAGAGATGACGGGGGAAATAAATAGCTCATCTATGGAGAGGTGTATGGTCACCGTACGGAGGTTGTACAATCAGATTGTAGAGTGTATGATCACCATAAGGAGATTGTACAGTGTATGGTCACCATAAGGAGATTGTACAGTGTATGGTCACCATAAGGAGATTGTAGAATCAGATTGTACAGTGTATGGTCACCATAAGGAGATTGCAGAGTGTATGATCGCCATAAGGAGATTGTAGAATCAGATTGTACATTGTATGATCACCATAAGGAGATTGTAGAATCAGATTGTACAGTGTATGGTCACCATAAGGAGATTGCAGAGTGTATGATCGCCATAAGGAGATTGTAGAATCAGATTGTACATTGTATGATCACCATAAGGAGGTTGTAGAATCAGATTGTACAGTGTATGGTCGCCATAAGGAGATTGCAGAGTGTATGATCGCCATAAGGAGATTGTAGAATCAGATTGTACATTGTATGATCACCATAAGGAGATTGCAGAGTGTATGGCTGTAGATTGTATAGAATTAGAGTGTCAGGTATAGATGAAGTTCTGTAGGGGGGAGGAGAAGAATAGGCCTGTCAGAATGACACCTCCATATGGAGCGATGTATAGAGACACCTTGTATCAGTACAGGAGGAGGAGGAGGAGGAGGAGGAGGATGGGGGGGTCTTATATCAGGCCATGTGCTCGGTATGATGATGTCACACATGTGACTACAGATCACTCTCTATATACAGTATATAAATATATATATATATTATACAATGTCAGTGTGTACTCACCGTCCGATTACCCTGTGCCAGGAACTAAGCCCCGCCTCCAGCTGTCACCGGGCCCCGCCCCTTCTCCTATAGCACGCTGCTGTCTATGACAGTCCGGGAAGGAGCGCGGCCTCTATATATATGAATGGCGGTGACATTGGGGCGGGGTCACATGACTCAGGTATAGGACTCGCTAAATGTATGGGAGACAAGGCCACTGATAGAGGGGTGCAGGGGATGCTTCCATCGTGTCATTTCCGCCAGGGTGCTGCGTCTGTATAATGACATTGGAGAGAACTGGCAGCTGGCCGAGTCACACACAGCAGAGGCATCCCCGCATCCCCCTAGATGTGTCATTCTAGCAGCAGCCACTAGGGGCGTGTGAATCACACCCGCACATACACCAACACACAGAGCTTCAGGTATACTGTACTGTACATTCATGTCAGTCCCTGACAATCTAAAGTCTCAACCTCACATACCAGGGCCAATTAAACTACCAACATGTCTGCAGAGACCACATGTAATGGGTGGCAATCGAACCAACAACCCCAGTACTGCAAGACAGACAATCAACCACTAAGCTACTGCGATGGCTGTCATTCTAAGAAGCAACAGGAATCACTCATCACAGTGTAACTAAAGACAACTTAACTTTGGATAGTGTAAGGAAGGGTTATAACCCCTGTCATCTGTTCCTTCTTACCATCTGTTTCCCATTGGAGAGATTTCCCCTCACTTCCTGTCCCACAGCCAACACAGGAAGTGAGAGAAGACCCCTCCAAAGTGAGGAAATCCCTGTCTTTCACCAACACTAGTGTCCCCATTAGAAGATTTCCCCTCCTTTCCTGTCCTGGTGACATGGAATTTTCTTTTACTTTCACTTTCAATGATAATGGTAAACAGGACACATAGAGAGGGGAAATCTGCCTAACAGGGACACAGACAGCAATAAAAACTGACAGATGATCTAATACTGGTAGGGTGACCACATTTCCAAACTACCATTCAGGGACACCCCCCCTTCCCAAAAATCAGCTTGTGCTGTAACGAATCACAGCACAGTGATTGGACACAAGAGGTGGGATTTATGATTTCCCCAATCACAAGCAGGGGGCGGGATTGTGCTCCTCCAGGCATTCCCGGCCAGGACAAGTCTGTCAGTGAGTAAAGCGGTGATGTGGCTCCTTTTTTTGGGGGCATCAGATTTGCCTGGGGGGGGCTGTGGCTGTGTCCGTTTCATTCCGGGACACTGTATTGTCCTGGAATGAAGGTGTCGGGACAGATCTTCAAAATGCGGGACTGTCAAGGGGACATGGTCACCCTACTTACTGCTACTTTGGTGGGCACTGTGGTGGCACCTCTAATGGGGGCTGAGCTGATAATCCATGCATGAACCGAGGAAAGCCGTTTACCGGCACTTTCTGGTTACACACTGTGATCAGCCGTGATTGGTCACAGCTGATCACGTGGTAAAGAGCATTCGTCAGAGGAGCCTACGTCCTAGATCAGAGTTGCGATGTGTCAGAAAGACACACCACAACACTGACCATCCTGCTGTGCGCCCCCCCCCCCGGCCAGTGATCGCGGCTTAGCGTGCTGGACATCATATGATGCCCCGTCAGGATAACAGAACCACCGCCTGGCCGTCATTATGCTATAGACCAGGTGGGAAGTGGTTAAAAAGGACTTTTTTAGCCTAGGTTCACATTGATCTGATTTGGCATGCGATTTTACATGTCAAATTGCATGCCAAATCGGCGGCTATTGCCAGCAATGGCACTGTCCGAATCAATGCGACACCAACTTTGCGGCGCAGCACCGATTCCCAAAAGTCATTTCTGTACTTCTTTTGGCGACTTCGGGTGCGATTTCAATAGACAATTGGCCAAAAAAAAAGCATAAAATATGCAAAACGCAAATCGCGGCAAAATCGCGTGTGCAAAAACGCAAAACGCACAGTAAAAAGCAGAAAGCAGTGCAGAAACGGGTCAAAAGCAAACAGCATAGGTGTGAACCGAGTCTAATGCCGCGTACACACAATCGTTTTTAATGACGAGAAAAATGCAATTTTTTAAAATGGTCATTAAAAACGATGGTGTGTGGGCTCCAGAGCCATGAAAAAATTGGAACACGCTCTAATTTTTCTCGTCGTTTTTCACGTCGTCGTTTTTCTCGTCATGAAAAACGGCCGTGTGTGGGCTTTAACAACGTGAAAAAAAATGCGCATGCTCAGAATCAAGTATGAGACGGGAGCGCTCGTTCTGGTAAAACTAGCGTTCGTAATGGAGATAGCACATTCGTCACACTGTAACGGACTGAAAAGCACGAGACTGAAAAGCGCAAATCGTCTCTCAACAAACTTTACTAACACGAGGATCAGCAAAAGCAGCCCAAAGGGTGGCGCCATCCAAATGGAACTTCCCCTTTATAGTGCCGTCGTACGTGTTGTACGTCACCGCGCTTTACTCGAGCGTTTTATTTTATGATCATGTGTAGGCAAGGCAGGCTTGAGAAGAATCACGTCGAGAAAAACACGTTTTTTTTCAATGACATTAAAAACGGTCGTGTGTACGCGGCATGAGTTGTACTTTAAGGCTCCATTTACACCTGTGCGCTTGTGTGTGCAAAACATATTAAAAACACGTGACGTGTTTGCAGTGCCATTGTTGATGGCACTCCAAGTGCAGCAAGCCGACCAACATTTTGAAGCGTGCAAAAAAAACACAACAAATGCGTCAAAATGCGCAAGGCTCAACATGGCAAAAAGTTACATGGGCTACTTTTTCATGAAAATAGCGGTGTGAATGGGGACTAACATGGATTCACTTAAAGACTTTGTTTCCGTAGGAGGAGGAGACCGGTTGTTAAACACAAAACCCTACCAAAAGCGCAGCAAAAATGCATGTTTGGTGCGTTCTATTGAAGTCTATGGACCTCCTCCAAAAAATGCACTGCAGGAAATGGCATAGAAGTGAACAGGACCCATGGAAAACCACAATAAATAGATTTTTCTGAAAAGGTAAACTTACACTTTAACCACTTGCCTACTGGGCACTTTTACCCCCTTCCTGCCCAGGCCTATTTTCAGCTTTCAGCGCTCTCACACTTTGAATGACAATTGCGCGGTCATGCAACACCGTACCCAAATGACATTTTTATCATTTGTTTCGCACAAATAGAGCTTTCTTTTGGTGGTATTTAATCATTACTGTTTTTTTTTAATTCTTTGCTAAATAAACACCAAATTTTTGGAACCACCCAACCCCCCCCCCCCAAAAAAATAAAAATGTTCATGTTTTTTTTTCCCCAAAACATAGGTGCTTTATTGGTATCACACAGGATAACATCAAATATACAAAATGACATAACACACAGCTTGATGTATCTTACAGCAGTTGGAACAGACTATTGTACGACAGATCGTACGACTTTTTTCGCTTAATAGTCACAAGAAAAATTAAATAGGTTATTAAAGTCAAGAAAATTCTCGTACGACAGAAAAAAAAATCGGAAGTGATGTCATGCGTTGTAATGTATTTTCGGACGACAACTGTACTGACTAAATGAAAATCGAACGATTTGTTATCATGCGAGGAAAATTTTCATGCACGTCCGATAAAATAATATGGGATGAACTGTCATAATCGTCTCTCGAAGCTCTGTACTAACGATCCGATTATCGTACGATTCTTCCTCGGACAACATTTTTCGTACGATATTCGGATCGTGTGTACAGGGCTTAAGGGGTTGATTTACTAAAACTGGAGAGTACAAAATCTGGTGCAGCTCCACATAGAAACCAATCAGCTTCCAGGTTTTTAGAAACCGATTGGTTACCATGCACAGTTGCACCAGATTTTTCACTCTCCAATTTTAGTAAATCAACCCCAAAGTAACTATACATGTTACAGTTGAACATAAGGGATGGTGTAACCAGTAAATCAACTCTGGGAAGAACAGGGGAGGAGGGGCAAAAGAAGGAGGAAAAAAGGGAGTTTTCATAGTTAAAATTTTTCAGAAACAGGTCATTTTTCTCCTTTACTGATGTGCACTGATAGGTGGCACCGATAGGTAGCTCTAATGGTGGCGCTGGTAGGCGGCACTGGTAGGTGACACTGATGAGGAGGCACAGATTATCAGCACTGATAGGTGGCACCGGTGGGCACAGATGAGGCGGCACTGATAGGTAGCACTAATGGTGGCACTGGTAGGCGCCACTGGTAGGTGACACTGATGAGGAGGCACAGATTACCAGCACTGATAGGTGGCAGCGATGAGGCGGCACTGATAGGTAGCATTAATGGTGGCGCTGGTAGGTGACACTGATGAGGAGGCACAGATTATCAGCACTGATGGGCACTTTTTTGGGAGCACTAATAATCAGTGTTGGTGTCCCCTTTAGAGAAGCCGGTTATCGGCTCTCTTCTCCCCTCCTTGTGCTCTTAGCATGCGGAAAGGAGCGCCAATGACCGGCTTCTATTTACATCTGTGATCAGCTGTGATTGGACACAGCTGATCACATGGTAAAGCGCCACTGATGGGCTCTTTACCTCAATCTGTGATCAGCAGTGTTCTCCAGCGGGCGGGCAGAGGGCATGATCACAGGAGGCTGTCATTTTGACGGCCTCCAAGAACTAGCCGTCATTCAGCTACAGCATAATTCGGCAAGTGGTTAATATGGAATATTAAACCATAATGACTAATATTCTGTATTATGAACATATTTTCTATATCATGCATGATGTACTGCGAGAGTTGGGGTCTGTCACAGCAGCAGTCCCCAACCTTTTTGACACCTTGGACCAGTTCAGTGGCAGCCCATTTTTTAGGGGACCGGGGGGGTATGTTCATGGAGTCGGTCCTGAGAGCCCTTCACACCACAACCCCCTTTACAGCTCTGTAATGATTACAGTGCCCCATTTTCTGTGCAGTCCCCTTTATATTAGAGCCCCCCTTAGCAATCACAGTGCCCCCTGCAGTTATGCCCCCCCCTTTCCTCCATTTCTTCCTAACATCACAGTGACCCCTTTAAATCTCTGCCTCCCCTGCACAGTCCTACCTTTGGCAGGGCAGAAGCAGTTATCAGCCTATATGTGCTCTACAGGGTCTCCCACCCGGCCGCTAGTGTCATCCTATCAGCAGGGCAGGGGGCCAGACGAGCTGCAGATCTGGACAGATTGTGAGAGCTTCCCAACTTATCGGGTATTTACCCACTTTTTAATATGAAAAGACTCACACTCCATGCCCTACTGATAGGATGACATCGTCGGCCGGTGGGAGAGGATACACAGGCTAAGTTACACGGCCACACAGTAGGAGGTGAGTGGCGACCGCGGTTTGTGATAGTCCTGTCCGGACAATGGTTGCCACTCACCTCCTGGCATGTGACCTGGTCATTAACAGGCCACAGACCGGTCCTGGTCCACGGTCCGGGGGTTGGGGACCCCTTTGGATCTTATAGTGCAATTAAAAAGCAGACATGTGACGTTTACCAATTAAATTTGGAGTCACCCATCTCCCAGCACATGTGGGCCTGCAGGTGACCAATCTTCAGCAGATTCTAGTGGTATTTGATATTGGTCCGGAATGCCAGTTCGGCTTGGTAAAAATGGGCATCACTTTATGTATGCACCAAGGTGACCCTCCCATTGTATTTACTATCCAACTAATAGATATCTCAATGGATGTCTGTTCCTCTTATCAGAGCCTGATTATTGGCAGTAAAGCTCTAATATATGTCATTGCTGGAAGACAGACTACTTGAGGACAAAACTTTTTTTTTTTTTCATTTTGGATAGAATAAGGGAGGGTTATAATGTCTGTGGCCTGTTTCACACAGGCTTTTGCTTGTATAAGAGCAGTGCGAACAGCAAGCTTAGATGAAGCTTTTAATGTTCCATTCAACCCCAGTTTGTAAATATTGAACACAGATCCTAATGGGAGTGCTGATTGTCACTTTAAACAAGCTGCTAGCAGGCTTTAGCAGTTTTTTAACACGCTTCAAGAAGTGCTGAAGACTGTTAGCAGCTTTTTTATAGTGGCCAAAAATTGTGCTAACCCCTTTATTTCTGTAACAAACAATATGACTACGCCTTTATTAAGAGGCAGTTTTTATTTACTTTGTGTAAGATTAAAACTATTTGGACAGTTTATATTTAATATCAGCAAGGAGTACAGATTTACATATAAAGTATGCTAGGTTTCGGCACTTGTAGATTTTTTTTTTTGGTGCTGTGCTTTTTGTACTATTAAAGAAAAAAAAAAGAAAACAATTACAAGTACCTACCTGACTCCTGACAAATCACCAACCTTAAGATACCTGGTGTAGTTCCCCATCTTGGCCGCTAGATGTCCCATCACTAATCTATGAACTTTGGCTTTCAGAGCCGCTTGGGTGAAGTACCAGGCCTGCAAGGCACCCTAGGTAAGGGATAACTAAAATACTGTATATATAACATGGCAGAAGCAGGGTGAAGCCGCTATTTTATGGGGACTGCATTCTGTATTCTTCTATCTGGAGGTCTAGAAACGCTATGTTGGCTGGAACCCTGAATCATTATAGCTTCTCCTTGGGCAATTGAGTTGTTACATTGAAACTTAGTAAACCCGCAAAAGAGGCTTCTAGCTTAAACTGCTTCCTTCCCTTTTTCTAACCCAGCCTTTCTCAACTTTTTAACCCCCGAGCAACCCTTAAAAAAATGTTTAGGTCTCAGGGAACCCCAGCTAAACTTAATTCATCTGGGTTAATAGGATTGGGGTTCAATGGGAAGAATGCCCTCCTTACAGACAGCTAAACAGATTATTAATGTCATGCCGCTGGCTCTGCCAAGTGGCGTTGGACCCTGAATTATGTAGGCACCATCAGACAAGAGGTCAACCAGCCACAGGTCAAGGAACGCCAGGCAACCTCTGGAGAAACCCTAGTTGAGAATAGCTGCTCTAACCTATATGGGAATGTCTCCTGAAAAGGGAGTCCAATGCTGGCTAAGCTTGTAGCAGGTACTAGGGAAGTCTTCGGAGAGCCCTGGTTAGGCCTGGCTGGGTCGCCTTGCAGGCACCCCATAAGTGAGGAGCATGGGGATCCCTTGGGCCTCCATGTATTCCACAGTATCATGGAAGTCACACAAGGGCCAGGCAGAATTGGCTCAACAAGTGGCTGTGCTCCCCCAGTACATAACACTCCTCAATGGCCAGCTTACCTGGTCAGACTCCAAGAGCACCATTCTGTCCTGCATCAAACCCTACCAGCGTCTGTAGCAGAGTTAGGTAAGCTTTGTAGAAGAGTTAGGGAGCTACAAGGGGGGCTGTTGAGGAGTACAAATAATTTGGCATATAAAACAAATCACAAGTACGTATTCATTAGTGATATAAACTACGGTAAGTCCCCTTCTCATCTGTGTGATTTTTCGCCTGTTCACATCAATGCAATTTTCACTTGTCTGTTTTTTTTTTAAATGATACACATCCTTCTTTGGTATGACATGAAGTGACACCAAGCAAGATTCTTATGCTTTAAAAAATAAAATAAAATCTATACACATCCCCTACTTAACAGCCCTGTAATATATTTTTCCTGAAATAACTTCTTATTGTTTTTCTGGCTTGTAAAGTCACCTGTGAGCTCCCAATTTTTTAAAGCAGAGTTTAGTGTCACTTTAATGCAGTTGTGTCCCCGTAGACTTAAATAAAATTTCTAGTAGTAGTTAGTCCCATCCATCTGTACTTGTTCTGTAATTTTGATGACTTTTTATAGCTTACCAAGCCACTTCTTCAGTTCCTAGTGTCAGGAAGATACCCCAGCATATACAGTATATTCAAACCTCGGGACACATTGATTCCTGGGACTCCAGACTGCAGTCCGCGGGCCGAATGGGGCCCTTTGCTTGCCTTTATCCGGCCTTTGAGACTCTATTCCTTCCACTCATTCGACAGCATTATTCCTTCCACTGACACCAAAGACGTAGCAATATTCCTCTTACTGACACCAAGGACGAGGCACTATTCTTCCCACTGACACCAATTATGGGGCACTATTTCCTCCACTAACACCAGAGATGGGAAACAAATTCTCCCACTGACACCAATTATGGGGCACTATTACTTCCACTGATACCAATTATGGGGCACTATTACTTCCACTGATACCAATTATGTGCCACTATTCTTCCCACCTATACCAATTATGGGCCACTATTCCTCCCACTGACACCAATTATGGGCCATTATTCCTCCCACTGACACCAATTATGGGCCATTATTCCTCCCACTGACACCAATTATGGGCCACTATTCCTCCCACTGATACCAATTATGGGCCACTATTCCTCCCACTGATACCGATTATGGGCCACTATTCCTCCCACTGACACCAATGATGCAGTTTTTTTACTCCCACTAACCAGAAAGCCCGAAAGCCCTTGGCATTGTTTAATTCCACTGATGCCAGGGCATTTTCTACTCCCAGTGGCCACAGTATGGGCCCCCCTAAAGCTTGAAGGGCAGTAAACTAGCCCTTTGTTTTGAAAGTTTGGAGAGCCTTGAATCCAATGGAAGTGCATCAAAAATGCATGTACATGTGTTTTGGAGGCAGTTTTGATACTTTTTGACCATAACAATAGGATTCCTCCCTGGACAGACAGAAGATATTGATCGTCATTGGCCAACACAAAATGAAGCATAGAAAAAAATGCAATAATAAATGCATCAGCAACACAGACAGACAAGTGTGAACCTAGGCTTGGGGCCTGTTCGCATTTAGTTAACGTGTGATGCTTGTTTTTGCTGCATAAAATGCAGGCACAGCAAGCAAAATAAAGGAATGGGCAGCTGGGATCATTGTAAAATGTTGCAGAACAGTATTAACCCCTTCCCATCCCTTTATTAGAGTCTGTACGCCCAGGGCGGTGGGAAGGATCAGTGAACATGTGACCACTGCGATTGGCTGTCACAGTTGTCACATGTCTGTGACAGCTCAGTCTCTGTGCTGGGAGTGCACAGCGAGCGTGCTCCTAGCACCAAAACATTGGCCGTCCAGCGATGCCTATATGCGGCATGAGGACGTTAAAGCCCGCTTTTTTGCCCCCACAGATAGGGGTTACGTGGGTGGCAATCCTGTTTTTTTTACTGCAGAACATAAATCTACCGATTATATAGGTCAAAACGACTTCCGAAATTCTAATCTGTTTAAACAGATCAAAATAGGTTTTATGAGGATGAGAAACAATGAGAACAACACATTCTGAACGTTTCACCATGTCACCAAACAGGACTTTGGAATTAGCTTATGGATGGCACAATGTTCTAATTCAGCAATCACTCAGACGTCACATGTTTATCTCTATCACTTTGTTAGCCAAGCCAACAATCCAACCATTTGAATCTTGAGGTAAACACTGAATAAAAAACTTTCGGTCATTTGCAGCCCTTATAAATTATGCAACGTCGGCTTAATCCCCGGGCAAAGGGTGAAGAGTGAGAAAGTGATTCTGATCTTGATAACCTCCATAATTAGAGTGTAATGATTTACTGAAGGTTATGTGTTATATTGGTGGCTCTTATTTAGCCTCCAATAATCAATCAGGCCTTGGGGGAAATAATGGAGAAGGTTAGTGCACTTCATTTATAGCTCACTTGTCCTTTGCCAACAGTCTGAGCGAAGTATGAACTATTAAGCTTCTGAACAATTCATTGGTGTTTAACCCCATTCAGCCAGCAAAAGTTGGAACTTTAAGGAGTCTTTGTGCACTGGTCCAAATCATTTTGGTGGAGGGATTATGGCGTGGGGTTGTTTTTAGAAATAATAAAACTTTTAAGTGGTAATGCACTAGGTCGGTGCACCCTCCTTTTTTCTTTCTTTCTCTAGACGTATGAACACCCATTGTTCTGAGGAGGGCTGCAAGACTCTAGACTTTGCCTTAAGACTGAACTACACTACCCGGGTTTGGCGAAACACCAGAGCACAGGAGAATTTTGTTTAACTGTGGGGTTGTTTTTTTCAGGGGTTGGGCTTGGTCCCTTAGTTCCAGTTAAGAGAACTCTTAAGGTAGGGTGACCAGACATCCCTGGTTTCAGGGGACAGTCCCCGGATTGAGAACACTGTCCCCGGACCAAGTCTGTTCCCGGATTTGTCCCCGGATTGGATTTGAACAGGGGCTGGGGCAATTTCAAAGACAGTCAGTGCAGAATTAATAAAAAAAAATCTGAATTACACCCCCCCGCTCCGCCGCTCTTACTAGCTTGGGGGTGTATTTTTTTCCATTATCTGTGCCCCTTTCTGATGATCATGTGCTGGTCGGAGCGGAGGGAATATTTCTTCAGTTTCGGGTGCCCATTCAGCTCCGCTCGCATGTTCTTCTGCCTTGGCTCAAGACCCGGCCAGCCGCCTGCCTGCTTATCTCCTTGCCTTCCCTGGCGGAGTAATCTTCCTCCGCACCCTACCCAGTAGTAGCCGGGGCCCGGAGAGTAAAGCCCTGTACACACGATCGGATTTCCTATGGATTCTAATCCGATGGATTTTTCCATCGGAAATCAGATGAAGCTGACTTCCATCAGTCTTGCCTACACACCATCAGTCAAAAATCCGACTGTCCCAAACGCCATGACGTAAAACACTCAGACAAGCCGAGAAAAATTAAGTTCAATGCTTCTGAGCATGCGTCGACTTGATTCTGAGCATGCGTGGGTGTTTTGTCCGATGGAGTTCCACACAGACGATCGGAATTTGCTATCGTTTTTTTTCCCATCGGATAAATTTATAACATGTTCTATTTTTTCTCACCAATGGAAAAAAGACCGATGGGGCCCATACACGATCGGTTTGTCCGATGAGAAAAGTCCATCGGACTGTTTTCATCGGTAAAACCGATCGTGTGTACACGGCATAAGACATTACAGTCTGTAAGACGGGCAGAGAGTCGCTGATTGCCGCCATTATTAGTAAAAAAAAAAATATGTCCCCGGAATTCATTTTAAAAATCTGGTCACCTTATCTTAAGGTGTCAGCATACCAAGACATTTTGAAAAATGTCATGCTCCCAACTTTGTGGGAACAGTTTGGGGATGGCTCTTTCGTGTTCCAACATGACTGCGCACCAGTGCACAAAGCAAGGTCCATAAAGACATGGGTGGAGAGAGTTTGGGGTGGAAGAACTTGACTGGCCTGCACAGAGTCCTGACCTCAACCTGATAGAACACCTTTGGGATGAATTAGAGTGGAGACTGCAAGCCAGGCCTTCTCATCCAAATCAGTGCCTGACCTCACAAATGTGCTTCTGGAAGAATGGTCAAACATTCCCATAGACAAACTACTAAACCTTGTAGACAGCCTTCCCAGAAGAGTTGAAGCTGTTGTAGCTGCAAAGGGAGGGCCAACTCAGTATTGAACCCTACGGACTAAGACTGGGATACCATTAAAGTTCATGTGCGTGTAAAGGCAGGTGTCCCAATACTTTTGGTAATATAGTGTACGTATATATAAAAATTATTTTCATAATATAAAGATCTATATCTATATCTTTTTTTCACAGTAATTACCCTTTTCCTTACCAATAGTAGGTGACTGAGAGGGATTCTAGACAGAATTTTTTTTTTTGGAGGGGGGATGCATTCAAAATGGCTTTATGGTGGGTTTGTATAATATATTGTATTCACACTAAATGTAATGAGTGCATTCCAGTCTCCCAGACAATACCCAATGTATGTAAAGGAAAAATTTATTACAAAATACTCTCATATTCTTGTAATTATTTAAAATAGTTTCCAGTAATATAAATCATCCTATGTATAAACTTTTTATGTCAAGTTATGAAAGTTTCTCCATCCTGGCAGTGCAGTGCATGGCACTTAGGACATTAACACTGAGAAATCTCCGGCGGAATTTTTCACTTCTTCAGTCACGTCGATAATCTAAAACCGATGCTGTAGCACTTAATCTTCAAACTGCTGCATCATCATTTTTCTGCTGTATTCGTATGCTACAAAAAGAGCTCCATTGGCTGGGAAAGCTCGGATTAAGGTGGGCTTCAGTCCGGAATAGAGAGCAAGGATACCTGGAAATCAGAAAGACAGTTCAGTAGACACATAATTAAAGCTGAGCTCTGGGGGAAGCAAATTCTGTCTAAATACAAGAGGCTTGTGTATTCTTACTTGAATCTTGGTGTGCTTTGTGTATTTTTTCCAGATATGTGCAGTAATCCACCAAAATATTTTGCCTCAGTACAGGAGCTTCCTGTAATAAAGACCAGTCACTGCTACTCTCTCTACTTGTGCAGGTGACTAGTCTTGTCTCCGCCCCCTCCTGTGGTTTATTCTAGGCAGCATGAAGTGGGAAGGGCCTGCTGAACCCCCTTCTACAGCTCTGAACTCTATGTGCAGAACAGCAACTGAAACCTGGGAAGGAGGGGGGGGGGGCACAGCCCTCCCTAACACCCCCTAGATCCAGCCATGCGGCATTTACTTGCCTGGAGCTAGCCGGAAGTTCCTGCATTCACTGTTGCCAGTGCTATTGCAAACAGGGCAGCCCCGGCATCCTTCCAGCCTGTGCCTAGCTTGTTGTCAGTGCCTGCTGCTATGGCTGCTATTGTAAACATGGAATTCCTCCAGACAGAAGTGAGCCTGGCTTGTCAGTGCTGGGCACCGCGGCTGCTATACTTGCACGGCATCCCTCCAGACGTTTCCCGGGCTACACGCTTAAAGTGTTTACATAGTTACATAGTTAGTCAGGTTGAAAAAAGACACAAGTCCAACTAGTTCAACCATAAAGAAAATAAAATAAAAAATATCGTACAATCCCATATACCCAATTCTATACCCACAGTTGATCCAGAGGAAGGCAAAAAACCCCATCAGAGCATGATCCAATTTGCAACAGCAGGGGAAAAAATTCCTTCCTGATCCCCTGAGAGGCAATTGGATTTTCCCTGGATCAACTTTAAACCTTCTTTTTTTTGTAAAAATAATAAACATGTCTATACTTACCTTATCTGTGCAATGGTTTATCACAGAGCAGCCCAGACCCCCCTCTTCATTGGGTGCCCCGCTTTCCATGGGAGCACCTGTGCAGGCTCGCTCCCGAGTCCCGCTGCTGTGTCCATTGACACAGACAGCAGGACTCAGCCCTGCCCCTCGTGTCACAATGGCTCCTGCTGCTATCAATCTGTCCAATGAGGAGAGAGAGTGTCTGGAGCCGCTGCGCTTGTGCCCATCGCTAGATCGATTCAGGCTCAGGTAAGAAAAAGGGGGAAGGAGCTGCAGCACAGAAGGTTTTCCACCTTAATGCATAGAATGCATTAAAGCGGAGTTCCACCCATTTAAAAGTCAGAAGCTTCAAAAAGTGTAGCTGCTGACTTTTAATAATCAGACACTCACCTGTCCTACGGTCCAGTGATATGGGTGCAAGAAGCCTCGCTCCTCTCCCCCTCCTCTCTGCGGCGCTGGAATTCTAACTGTGGGCGCCCTGCTGTGGATTCACAGCCGGGCACACTGCGCATGCATGAGCCGTGCTGCACGCTGTGAATGGCTGGTCAATATTCTGGGACCTGTGACGTGTCCCAGAAGATTGCAGGGAGGGAGGGGGGAGAGGTGAACTTCCTTCCGTCACCGCAGAGCCAGGGGAGGAAGTGTGAGCTGGGTGCCTGTAAAAACAGGGTACACGCTCCTGCCCCCAAAAAAATGGCATGCCAAATGTGGCATGTCAGGGGGTCACCAGTACTTAAAGCAAAAGTTCTATTTTTGGGTGGAACTCCGCTTTAAGGTGAAAAACCTTGAGGCTTTACAATCACTTTAACACCCCTGGGCCTAATGCGGTCTGCAGGATACTTCTGCCTTGCAACAAGAGTTTCAGCTTTGGTTATGATGCAGACACTGCAGATTTTCTCATTATACCACTGAATTTGCTTGTGATTATAATGAAGGCAGACCCTCACATTCAAAGATACAGTATATACAATTTCTTCACAACACAGAAATGTATAAATAATAATAATAAAAAAAATAAAAAAAAGATTGTCAAATTCTTTGTATTATATTAAATGTCTATATTATATTTGTAGCGGGTATGTACTTTTGAAACTGGTGAGGACACCAGTGATGCATAGTTCCCTGCGGCCCAGCAGGTAGCGCTGTCACTTTGGGCCGGGGTTGAACCATCGCTGCAGTGCCGTACCCTTTGTGACCTCTCGCAGCGGTTGTACAGCGGGGCGGGGAACCCACCGTGCTTGCTGGGAGAGGGTATAAAGGGGGCGGACATCTTCGCCACGAGGTTGGAGTCCCGGGCACCTTCAGCCTGAGGGCTGTTGTTGCGGTCAGTGTCCAGGCGGCCTAGGCCTGGACACTTGGAGTTCGTGTTCCATCCCAGACACCTTCAGTCTGGGGTGAGGTACTCAGCCGGAGGCCTGGGGCCCAGTACCTTCCGCTGGGTCCCGCGAGGGAGGGATTGTTCTAGGGGGCCCCGGGAGTGGGGAACCCGAATCCAGAGGCGTAAGGGACCGGAGGAGGGACTCACCCGAAGACCTGGTGCAGCAGATTGCCAGTGCCGGGTGAACCTCTGGAGACCGCCCGGAGGGATATCTTTCCCGAACAGGGGCCAAGTTCAGTCCACGTTCAATGACCGGTGGCAGCGGTCCAACTATTCCAATCAGGTCAGTGGCAGAGACCTGCTATTAGGCCTGTGGCAGGGGCCTCAACAGTTCATCCGGTCGGTGGCAGCGACCAAAACTCACGGTCAGTGGAAGAGACCGTGCGCCAGGCCTATTCGCTAGCAAAGGAATAGGAGAGTTCAGTTGTGCCTGGGCCTACTCGTTCCCACACCCCCATGTTCGTCTGTTATTGGAAGTTCAACTGATTGTGCTCACCCTATTGTACGGGAAATAAAGGAGTGTTGGACTTTCGATTGGTGTGGGGCTCTATTATTCGCAGACACGTCTCCATGGAACAACGGAGGCTTAGTATACAGTGGACAGACCCGGAGGTAAAGCAACTAACTTTGCTCAACCCTCCTATACACACGAGGGGAGAGCTTGGCGTGGTGTTCCTGCACTCTCCTCTCCCATGTACCCCTAGACACAAGCCATGCACAAATAGGTGAGAGGGAGAGTGAGGCTCCGCAACACGTGGGGGCTCTGGTCCGGGATGTGTTCGTGCTACAATGGAGCTGGAGTTGTTGGAATTTTAAAGTGTCTGCCCGAAAGAGTTCCGAGTAGGTCGGCCATATTGGCCACTGCGCCATCAGGCACACCCTCCCTGCTCAGTTCGTGGGCGTGACCCAGGGAAGGAGAAAGCCCGCGAACTGGAGTGCAAGGAGGGAGGAGTCCAATCGTGTGAAGGATTACACGCAATGGATCAGCAGAGTCGCCATGTTCACTAATGCATCGTGGATTCTTATTCATCTCACTACCACAAGTCTGACTACCGCTGCTCCAATAACGGATACGGGGATTCGGCTAAAGCCCCGGGGACGATTCACCCTGTACTCATGCATGGACGTTGAGGCCCTGGGTTTGATTTGTCCCGGATGTTCGGGACTGGTGTGTCAGCTAAAGCCATTTGGGCGCTGCGAGGCCTGCGGAGAGTTCCTATTTGAGGTGCAGCCAACCATTGAAAAACCCAGAACCATCCACCTCAACCGCGCTACAGGTCACACCACTCAAGAAGGAGGAATCGCTGCTTTTACAGCCATCCCTGTGCACACTGCAGCGACCGCAGGGGAGGTCGCAATCACTGAGGTACGGGAGAAATCCGAGGATGCTGACTCGGTCGCCACTGTTTTCCAGCGTCCACCGCCAAAGAGGAAGACCGGCTTGGTGCCCCGTCCAGCGGTTGCGGTGGATCACCCTGCTCGCCTACGCCCGCCCCGGATGGATCCGGTCGGAAGAGTCCCAGACATCCCTTCTCTACCTTGGGCCGAGGTAAGCCGGGCAAAGGGACTTGGTGTTGGGGCGGAGGTGTCGGGGAGTCACGACCCTGTGTGCCCGCGGGAGGTAGCAATTCAGCCTCCACTACAGGCTACTTGCCCGCGGAGGAGTGTGACACCTCTGTCCTAGAATCGCTCTCCGATCCGGGAGACGATGTCATCATACATGAACTTTTCGCTAAGAAGGGCTGGGACAAGATGCCTCTCTCCTCGTCCTGCAGAGTCAGGGATCCACCCATGTCTACGGGGGATAGTACACCCCGGGTGGAGGCACCAGCGCCTGAGGAGGGATCCCGTCCCCAGTCTGCCCTTCTACCTCCGGTGCCTCCTGCATCTGGCACCGGGGAAAAGAGACTGTTGTTGCGGCCGCCTATGCCTAGAGTGGAGGTGGTCAAGGCACCTCGTCATCCAGATGCCATCGTCCAACCGGGTGAGGGGGACCGGGCCACTATGCCTCCGCTGGCGAGACTTCAGCGTCTCTTCGGCCAAAAAGTTGCTACCGAGTACGGGTGGGAGAACCCGTATTTACCTAAGGAGCTACTGTATAAAGTGGAAGTCTGCCGGGAACGCTGGTACAACAAATTTGTGTTGACGCACCTTCAGGTCCCACATGCCCGCAGGTACCTCGCGTGTTCCCTTAAAGCCTCTCAGCGGTTCAAGGACTGTAAAGCAGAGTGGATGTTGGGTTCGGCACATCCACGCTGACAAAGTGTTGATTTGACGGAAAGAAGGGGAGGATGTTGAATATCACATAGAGACTGTGGATAAGCATTTCAAGCCCCTTGTCTTGCCGCATCCCAGATTCTACTTGTAGGAGAAAATACTCCTTGCCTAGTGCTTTGTTGCTGCTGAACTTTCCGGGGTTGTTTCCTGGGAAAAACCAGTGACTGTACCCGTGCTATGGGTGTTTGTGCTCTCTGGAGGAATTGAAGGACTGTTGCCGTTGTTTGTTCTTCATTCTTCCATCCCACAAAGTGATTATGGACTTTGGGGTAGTTAGAAAAAAAAAAGCGAAGAAGATCTTCAACCAGTGCAGTTACCGCGACACTGTCACCAGGTGGCAGTGTTGCGCATCAATATTTACTGTTCACTCACACACTTAGAGAAGGAAAGGGTTTCTCTGCGGAGAGGTTCTTTCATTCTTACACAAACATATGTGTCAGGGATATGTGTGTTTAACGTTTCTTTTCCCCTCTGCAGGAGAACATCTTATCAAGACCACTGAGAATGGGGTGGGTCTTAGTCAGGATGGGGGTAAGGGAATGTTGATGTGAACATGTGATTCTGATAATGTGGTTATGTTTTGTTTGTTTCCTTCCCTTCCTTTTCATGTCAGGTTCAGGCACAACTGTTTGGTTAGCTTTCAAAAACTTTTGTATTTTTGAAATTCGTTAGTCGGTTTCTGGATCAGGCTATGATGGCCCTTTTGGGCATGGTTTTCTCCAGACACTGGGGACCAGTGTCAAATAACAGGGGGGAGAGTGTAGCGGGTATGTACTTTTGAAACTGGCGAGGACACCAGTGATGCATAGTTCCCTGCGGCCCAGCAGGTGGCGCTGTCACTTTGGGCCGGGTTGAACCATCGCTGCAGTGTCGTACCCTTTGTGACCTCTCGCAGCGGTTGTACGGCGGGTCAGGGAACCCGCCGTGCTTGCTGGGAGAGGGTATAAAGGGGGCGGACATCTTCGCCAGGATGTTGGAGTCCCGGGCACCTTCAGCCTGAGGGCTGTTGTTGCGGTCGGTGTCCAGGCGGCCTAGGCCTGGACACTTGGAGTTCGTGTTCCATCCCAGACACCTTCAGTCTGGGGTGAGGTACTCAGCCGGAGCCCTGGGGCCCCAGTACCTTCCGCTGGGTCCCGCGAGGGAGGGATCGTACTAGGGGGCCCCGGGAGTGGGGCACCCAAATCCAGAGGCGCAAGGGACCAGAGGAGGGACTCACCCGAAGACCTGGTGCAGCAGATTGCCAGTGCCGGGTGAACCTCTGGAGACCGCCCAGAGGGATATCTTTCCCAAACAGGGGCCAAGTTCAGAGAGGAAGATCAGTCCATGTTCAATGACCGGTGGCAGCGGTCCAACTATTCCAATCAGGTCAGTGGCAGAGACCTACTATTAGGCCTGTGGCAGGGGCCTCAACAGTTCATCCGGTCAATGGCAGTGACCAAAACTCACGGTCAGTGGCAGAGACCGTGCGCCAGGCCTATTCGCTAGCAAAGGAATAGGAGAGTTCAGTTGTGCCTGGGCCTACTCGTTCCCACACCCCCATGTTCGTCTGTTATTGGAAGTCCAACTGATTGTGTTCACCCTATTGTATGGGAAATAAAGGAGTGTTGGATTTTCGATTGGTGTGGGGCTCTATTATTGGCAGACACGTCTCCATGGAACAACTGAGGCTTCCTATGCAGTGGACAGACCCGGAGGTAAATCAACTAACTTTGCTCAACCCTCCTATACACACAAGGGGAGAGCTTGGCGTAGTGTTCCTGCACTCTCCTCTCCCATGTACCCCTAGACACAAGCCATGCACAATAGGTGAGAGGGAGAGTGAGGCTCCACTACATATTTATTTTATATTATATTGAATTTACAAAGAGGGGAGTTATTATAATGAAGGCAGACCCTCACATTCAAAGATACAGTATATAAATTCTCTTCACAACACAGAAATGTATAAATCCAAAAAAAATAAAAAAGAGATTGGCAAATTCTTCGTATTATATTTAATTTTTATATTATATTTATTTTATATTATATTGAATTTATAAAGAGGGGAGTAACTCCACCCAAAACTTTTTTTATAGTTTTGGATAGATGGGACAAGGTTAAAATTTTTATGATTTTTTTATTGTTGCCTGTGACCCTGTTTGGGAGATTCGCTATCATATTTTACACCAGAGAATATCGACAGGTCAGAATGTGGCTTCCTAGCTAATGTTACTTTGCTATAGAAATGTTATTCTGCGTGTCTATTGTTAGTATATGAGCACTGCAATACAACTATTGGCTCCTTGCCCTGATTCTTCCTCTTCCAGGAAAATACTAACAACAGGTACCTTGGCACATTTGGGTACTTACACTGCTTGCATTAAAAAAAATAAAAATAAAAAATGGATTTACTGGCCCCAACCTAATCCCTAATTAGCTGTGCTAAAATCAAAGTTAAATAACTTTGCCCCTGTGCAGTGATGCCAAAGCTGTACGGGCAATATATAACACACACAAACACACATCTGGTCACCTGGATTTTGATGAGAAAATATACCTTCATTTCTTAAAATGCTTGCAAATGTCTTCATGAATCCTGCTTGTTTCCCCGTCATAGAGAGAACTTGGATCCGTGATTTCACACAGTCCACTGGGAATACAACCAACCATAATGAGATCCCACCGAATCCTCCACTAATCATCAATGGAAGAATTCCTGAGGACAGGAAAAAAAAGTGTCTAATTACAATGTTATCAAATCATATTCATGCACGCTCACAAAAATGTTTTATTATATTGTGTAATGTATAAAGTGCATTTGGAATAGAAGTCCTATTTTTCCAGTATTTTAACAGTTTTGTATTAAAGCTAAAACTAAAATAAACCTGGAGGTGCATTAACTGTTCAAAGTGTACCTACTCGTTACTTCTGCTTCTTGTCCACCAATTGCTGTGGTGTAGTAGCGAACAATTAGATACCAAACAGGTCATGCCCTAAAATTGGACGCGCCTGTGAAATTGTGAAAAACTGATACCCAAAATTCTACATCAGACACTTTAAAGTGGTTGTAAACCCTTTTGTGTTTTTTTTTTTTTTCTAACCTGCAAGACAAAGTTATAATGAGCTAGTATGACTAGCATACTAGCTCATTATGTACCACTTACCTTTGATGGGGGCCCCCGAAGTCGTCCGTGTCCCTCCTCTAGCCGCATCCATCGCTGCGGCGATAGCCGGAATGTTACTTCCGGGTTTCGCCGCTGCAGCCAATCACAGCGCCGCTCAGGCGCTGTGATTGGCCGGAGCGGCGAAGACGTGACTCCGTGCATGCGCGCGTGAGCTGTCAAATTCGGCTACGTCGTCGAATGTTGCGACCTAGCCGAATTTGTGAATGGGGTGACGTCAGCGTCGCCGCATTTACATACAAATATCTCCTTAACCGTGTAGGTTAAGGAGATATTTCATGCACCTACAGGTAAGCCTTAATCTAGGCTTACCTGTAGGTCTTTGTTTAAAAAGTGGGTTTATCATTTTAACCTCAAATTATTTCCCTATAATTATTGCTTTCATTCCAAAGGTTGTCACAATACCTCACATGTGTGGAGTAATTTATGTTCACATAAACATGCATACCCTACGGGTACGGGTTGACAGGGGGTGCTTTTGAAATCTTTAAAATTATTTTTATTTATTTTATTATAATTTTTTTAACACTTTATTTTATTGTTTTCGTTATTAAACTTTATTGCTATCACAAGGGAGCTAACCGGTCCCCTATGTGATAGAATTGGCAGGTGACAGGTTCTCTTTATTGAGATATTAGGGATCCATTAGACCTCTATTGCCCCCCCCCCCCGCCCTGTACCCAGGACTATTGGCCCTGCACTGTACCTGCAGATGTCATTGAGCAACCATGGTCTAGAGCGCCTTATAGAAGAGGCTTCATATAAAGTATTACACCTTGTTCCTCCAAGCTGGGGGTCAGCAACCAGTAGATCCTGATCTACCTGTTTGGTCAGGGGCAGGTAACAAGTAGATCGGGTCCCTTCTTACTGACCCCTGGAATGTAGACGGGGGGGGGGGGGCGGCATTTACTGGAACCGATCCCTTGTTTTTTCCCCCCTGCAGCATCTGAAAGATGGCTTCTCTACCTCTCCCTCCCACCAGCATTTTGCTGCTGCAGGGGCAAAAATAGAGGGGATCAGTTACAGTAAATGCTGCCCCACTGCCCCTCCTGTCCCGGTTCCCCATCCTTCTGCCGCAGGGCCCTCCTTTGTGCTTCACTGTTCCCCCACCCCTTGTAACACTGCCAGCTAGCCCGCCCCTCCCACCAGCTGCTGTGGGGGATCTATTCAGGATGGAGAGCAGGGAAGGGGTCCATAAATATGTAATTTACTGACCCCTTCCATTTCTGGATGGGGAAAAGAAAAATCCCCTTGTGGTGGACTTTAAAGGCACAATGTATTTAGAGATATATTTAAGGTTTTTAAGGAGTATTTATTAAAGTATTTATTAAACATTATATATAAAACATGTAAAAACAAGGAATGCTTTACATATCTACAACATTGTCACCATCACTTTAATGTAGTACAGTCTAATATTCTTGCACCCGGGTGCAAGAATATTAGACTCCTAAAATATTGGATGCGGCACTAATGAATGCTTGAAATTGCCGGCTTACAAATTTCTTCCTTTTCTAAATGAACACCGTGACCGATCACTCACGGTGTTCATTCATAACTGAAGCGTGGTAAACTATGCTTAAGTTTGTGAATGAGCAGGGAGACTGTCCTGAGCTCTTTCTGTTCATTCATTCTGTGCAGCTGAGGCTGCAGAGATGGATATTGAGGACACAGTCTCCTTCCTCTGTCTCAAACATGAGACATCAGGAGTCTGTTTAGACTCCTGATATTTCACCAAAGCATAGCAATAGGGCTGTTAAAAAAATTATAAAAAATAATAAAATTGTTAAAACAAAAAAAACTACTCACACCATCCACTGCCCAACTGGCACCAGCCTCTGCCCTACTGACACCATCCACTGCTCTACTGGCTGACACTGTCCCCTGCCCTACTGATACCATCTACTGATTTACTGCCACTGTCCACACAACGTCCACTGCACTACTTATACTGTCCACTTTTACGTTTTCCTTACTATTCAATTTAGTAAGGCATTGCTAATTAATTCTTTTTTTTATTTGGTTTTAAAGCAGGGGTGCCCAACCTTTTGAGGAGTGAGGGCCACTTTATCGACTTGGTAAATCGGTAGAGGGCCACAATGGGCATCCGTGGTGTAGCGTGGGTTGTCAGCGCCCGGGGCAAGGCAAGTAATTTGCGCCCCCTAACCTGTGGACTTTTAACACTCCCTGAGTCCCTTCCCTTCCTACAATAGTACTGACTTACCTGATTCCCACACTGACCATTACACTAACCTACCTGACCACTACACTAACCCACCTACCTGATTCCTACACTGACCTACCTGACCACTGCACTAACCTACCTGACCCCTACACTGACCTACACTACACTAACCTACCTGCTTCCTATACTTGCCACTACACTGACCTACCTGTCCACTACACTACCTGATTCCTACACTGTCCACTACACTACACTACACTGACCACTGCACTGCACTGAACACTACACTGCACTACCCACTACACTACACTGACCACTGCACTGCACTGAACACAACACTACGCTGACCACTACACTACACTACACTGACCACTACACTACACTTCACTGCACTGACAATTACACTGTCCACTGCACTGACCTACCTGTCCACTATCCTGACCACTACACTACCTGATTCCTACTGTCCACTACACTACACTGACCACTACAATACACTGTCATCTACACTGCACTGACCACTACACTACACAGACCACTACACTACACTGCACAGACCACTACACTCTCCACTACACTGCACTGACCACTACAATACACTGTCATCTACACTGCACTGACCACTACACTACACAGACCACTACACTACACTGCACAGACCACTACACTATCCACTTCACTACACTGACCACTACACTACACTGACCACTGCACTGTCCACCTCACTGCACTGACAATTACACTGACTACTACACACTACACTTATACTGACACCAGAAGTTTTTTTAATTTATACTGACTCTAACTCTGGCTGGCTGCTCCCTCTCTCCCCAGACCGTATCCACCCCCTCACCTGCAACTTGTATCTTCCATCAGTCTGGAGGAGAGGGCAAGCCTGGAGGAGGTGAAGGCAGCGGTGTTGACAATGCGGTGGAGGCAGGGGCGGGACTCCAGGAGCAAGCGTGATCGCGGATAGGCCAGCCTGGCCGCGATCACGGATAGGCCAGCCTGGCCGCGATCACGGATAGGCCAGCCTGGCCGCGATCACGGATAGGCCAGCCTGGCTGCGATCACAGATAGGCCAGCCCCACCGCGATCACGGATAGGCCAGCCCGCCGCACATGACCCCATTCTTTGCACTAATGCTCGGAGATGGCGGGTCGGGAACCCGCGATCTGGGCTTGCTGACCCGCCATCTCAGAGCAAGACATGGCGGGCCACTTTGGAGGGCGCCGCAGGCCACATGCGGTTGGGCACTCCTGTTTTAAAGGGTGATCTTTTTCATGTTGTTTGTGTAGATCTCCAGCTTTCAAAGGTTGCCTACCCCTGCTCTAAACCCAATGAGGATTTAACCCTTGCAGTGCAAGAAGACAGACTGCAAGGGTAGTTTTTAGTAATTCCCAAGGTTAGGCTTTAAAGTGATAATAAACAATATCCTTATTCTCCAAAAATAATCCATACACATCCACTACTTAATGGCCCTATATTCTATTTTCATTAAATAGTTTCTTACTGTGTTTTTCTGCCACCTCGTAACATCCTCCTATAGCTCCCGAACCTCATCTTTTCCCCCTCACTTCCATTTGTTTGGAAGGAGCAGTGCACGTTTAGCAGCTGCAGATCTGGACTGTAAAAGCTAGAGTGCACTTCTCACTTTTGTTGTTTATTGGTTTACAAATCAAACTGTTCCTTTATTAAAACATTACCATGGAACAAGGCCATATACACACAACAGTATGGAGAAGTACATAAAATGACAAAGGTATAAGTACAAAATACATGAGAAGAAAAGACTAAAGTTACTCCATCCTATACAAGGGCTATTGGAGGCCTTCCACCAGCAACAAATTGTAGAACAACCAGACAAGGTGGTGCAACCAATTCAGCCCGAATCGGCCATCCAATGCTGCCACACCCTATCTAACTTTTTAGGACAATTCCGAACAATATATGTCAACTACAGTAGAAGAAGATTATCAATGGAATTTTCTCACGAGACCACAGGGGGGGGGGGAAATTCCACTTCGGAATTATCTCCCTCTTGGCATAGTACAATAGATAAGAGATTGATAGTCTTGTGTATCTGGGTCTTTGTTCATCATCCAAGATACCCAACACCACCAAAGTAGGGGAGATGGGGAGGGTCAGTTGCAGACGGAAGTTAATTACCTCAAACACCTCCATCCAGAACCGACCCACCCTTGGACAGCTCCAAAACATATGAAAGTAAGAGCCAAGACCTGTCAAACAGCAGGGACAATCTGGAGATCTCTGAGGGAATATCCTAAGCAACCTATGGGGTATGTAGTACACTCTGTGTAAGAATTTAGTCTGAATCAACCTGTCTCTGGAAGAAATCATAAGTCTCGTACCATCTTGAAAACAGTCCTCCCAGTCCTCTCTGTCAAGGTCAGGCAGGTCTGCTCTCCATGCCTCCCACAGTCTACCCATCCTTTGGGAGTCTATACTCAGTAAATCCAGTTAAAGGGTTGAAAGAGGACAACTTCAGAGCAAGGAGTTCGTCAATGGGGTCCATGGTTAGGGTATCAGGTAATTGGGCCCAAGCAGCATGTCACAACTGAAATACATCCACCGAGGTAGTCCAAATTTCTGTTAGAAGGGAATCAGGGAACCCGTGGTGTATATGTCGCACAAGATTTTCACCCCAAACCGGGCCCACAAAAGAAGGGTCAGGTAGTAGATGGAAATGTGCGAGATTTGGGCTACCCCATAAGGGACAAAATGGAGGCCAGCGATCAGGACACTTAAATCTTCTCCTAGCCATCTCCCAAACCCTCAACATTGTGATAGTGTGGCACGGGAGGCTGGAATATGCCCGGACCCCCCTATAGACTAAGTTGCCAAGCTCCTGAAGAGAACCCAGCAAGGCAGCCTCAAGGCAGACCACCGCATTGGCCTGAGATTGAATGAACCACCAACGGACAGTAACTAAAATAGCTGCCCAGTAATAAGTTCTGTAATCGGGCAATGCCAGCCCCCCCCCACACCACACCAGAAGACAAAGCGTAGTCCTAGCCAACCGAGGATGAGACCCCCCCGCCCAAAAAAAATTACCTGACACAGCGATTAATCTCCCTAAAGAAGGTAAGAGGTGCCCAGGTTCAATTATGACACCTTGACCAGGTCTGTGGATAGGGGGGGCTTGGCCCTCCCTGACTGCCACAAGTACTACTTGGCTGCCCAGCTTGTGACCGCCCATTGGTGGTTGCAGCCGAATCTGACCAACTCTGCAACGGTGCTGGAGGCGGCTATAGTGGGGTCTTTGGAAGCCTTGCGGGGGTTGCTGTTCAGAGGCCTTAAAACGTCTCACCACCTCACTCCCTACATGTGTACCACTATGCGGGCATTGAGGGTAAGTGAGGCTATGAGGGCGGCCCCGTCGAACTCCTGGTCTCCTCACACATCACTGTGGCTGAATCCTAATCTTTCCCAGTTCAATACTATCCCGGATCCGCAGGCCTGGGCCAAATACAAAATAGTGACTCTAGAACACATCATCACTAATAGAGAGCTAACCCCCTTTCACGTGTTCCCAACCACATTTAATGTACCCGAGCGGGCACATTTTAGATACCTTCAACTGGCTCATGCCTATAGGTGTCAATTCTTGGGGTGACCAGTGGAGCTAATATACTCAGAGCTGGAATCAACCCTTCGGGTGAAAGACTTGGAGAAACCCACGTCTCAGCTCTATGGGTCCCTGCTCGTGGCTGCCGCCACCGAGTTGTCCCGCCTCCGCAGGAAATGGGTGGGGGACATACCGGAGCTAGACGAGGATGACTGGAGGGAGATTTAGGATTTCCCCTTCTCCCCTCTGGTCTCCGCGAGAGACAAGCTGGTGCAGTACAAAATTGTACACAGAGCCCACTACACACCGCACAAGCTACACAAGATGTCGCCGGCGCACTCTCCGGAGTGTTGGCGTTGCTCACACCAACCGGGAGAATTCTTTCACATTTTTTGGGCTTGCCCAGCAATTGAAAAATATTGGAAGGAGGTTCTTCAGATCATTGCTAAGGTCACTAAGTCCCATGTTCCGTATGATCCTAAATATTGTCTGCTGGGGCTAGTGGAGCAACTGTCCATGCTTAGAGCCAGGAAATTACTCATATCCCTACTGTTGTACTATGCTCGTAAGGCCATCACGATGACTTGGAAACGACCATCTCCCCCTACTGTCAGGTTTTGGAAAGGCCTTGTAAATGCCAGCCTACCCTTATATAAAGGCCACCTACTCGGGCAGGGGCTGCCCACAAAAGTTCGATAGGGTCTGGACATGCTGGCTAGATGATAGTACCACGCCAACTGAAGAGATGACACAAGCCTGATTAGCACTATGTTTATTTAGCATATACTGTTATGTAGGTGAACTGAAACCAGTTACTTCCATACTGCATCTTCCTGACAAAACCAAATTGAGTGCAGATTCCCCCTGAATTGAACCTCTCCCCACATTGGGGTTGTAGAATGAGTTAGTATGTCTATGTTGTAGGTAGAGTTCATGTTGTAGAATGTTGCGATAACATGAAGATTGCCCCTGCGCGGGTAATTGTGTTGCCCCTGCGAGGGCTAATTATGTGTGTCACTGGAAAACTTTAGTAAAAAAAAAAAAAAAAGAAGGTAAGAGGTATCCACATAGGGCCATTGCAGAAAAAAATTGAGAAATTTCAGCAGGAATATAATTTTAAGAATGTTAATTTGCCCCATTCGATTCAGAGGCAATATAGCCCACAAGGTACAGCTGTCCCTTAACTGAATCAATAATGGGTACAAATTGAGAGTGTAAAAACTGGAGAGCTCCCGCCCCACCTAGACAACTAAATAGTGAAACTAGTCCACCCATCTCAATGGAGTATCCACCGCAGTCAACCGAGCCTGGGGGTCAAGGGGGAAGAGAATACACTTCGACCAGTCGATTCCAATTCTGGAAAAGTGACCAAACTCGTTCAAGATCCTAAGGGCAGCCCACAAGGAGGAATCAGCATCATGTAGATAAAGAAAAATATACTATTTATTAGCACAGCTGTGGTCATCATGTGCACTGCTCAATGGACACTACAAACCCTGTAGTCCATCTCAGGAGCGAGCAAAGCAAAAGAGTGTGGCTACTTTCCTACATACAGTGGTGCCATAGAGAACAAACGTAACCATCCTCTAACACAGTGGTTCGCAACTCCTGTCCTCAGGACCCACTAACAGGCCAGGTTTTCTTACTTAAAATCTGGCCTGTTATAGGTTGGGGTGGTTGCCATTTGTTTGTACCGTTGGTGAATTGGTAAGGGGACGCACTGGACATCTTCGCAGCCATTGTACTATTACTGGGTGTCCAGTGCATCCCTGTACATTTAAAGAGGGGTGGGCTCCCTCCAGGCATACCTGCCCTTAATCTATCCATTATTATATTTGTTCTCCAACTCAAAAGACTCTCAAATGATAGAGTTAGGACTGCAGTACACTGGGGTGCAGAGACGTGGCCGCTGCAGCTTATGCATATATTTGCAAATGTGTGCAAACTAAACCCCTGATTTTGAATGTGAACTGTTAGACAGGACAATTCGGTTTGTTGCAGGCTGGCTGGTAAGTTAGCTGGGAATTTTTGTTTGTTGTTTTTTGACGTCGCCCTTCCATGTGCTCCTAGCTGCAAAGGCCAGTTATAGATTGGGGTGGTTGCCGTTTGTTTCTGCAAAGTCATATCATACCTAATTCATCTTTTGTTTTCCCACTTTTTGTAAAAAATGAGCGACCCAATTCATATCCCCCAAAGAAGAAGAAGTATCCTGGAACTTCTCTGAGCAGAGTGCTAGTCAGACCATGATAGAGACCCAGCGGCCCATCTGTATGCATTATATTCTTCACCACCGACCACACTGTGCTAAAGAGAGGAAAATATCAGTTATTCACAGACCATCATGTTATTTAACAGTAAATACCATCTACAGGATTTTATATATTTTTTTGTTTTTTTATTAAAATTTTCTACTAAAAATAACAAAAAAACAATAACAAAAATGTTCCATGGATGTAGCACACTCCTAGTTTAGAGCAGGCTGCTAGGTGAATTTAGTTTGGCTCCCCCGCAACCCATAAAGCAAGGGTTGATTATTTAGGGCTGCTCAGTGTTTCTCAGCCTGCAGCTTTGTAACGTTCCCCTGTCTTCTAGAGGATTCTAGAAGTATAGCTGGAGGAAGGACAGGGTACGCAGCTTGAATATTTATGGAACCCTAGCCAATCCCTAGGGAGGTGTCCCCAGAAGGTGGAGAGAGGGAGAGCTCATAAATAGTCTGAGGCCTAGGCAGAAGGTGCAGTGTTCCTGGGTCCAGTCTTGGAGGAGGAGCCCTCTGTGAGGGCCCCAGAGGAAGCCTTGAGGAAGAAACAGAGGTCCTAGCTAGGCTTACCTGGGGGGCTTATTTTCAAATCCATGTCCGGAGATCAAGTTACTTTTGGAAAGATTACTGGAGAGAGCCAGGAGGAAGTTGGCGGGAAAGAGTCCAGCTGTCCTATGGTGGTTTGAGTCTACATATCTCTCACTAGGAAAAGCCTGGCAAGTATTTCTCTCCTCCCTTCATTTTCCTCCCTTATACAGATAATGTGACCCCAGTGCAGATGGAGAAGGGCAAACAAAACAAGGACATCCTCAGGTACTCAACGTCTTCCTTATCAATTTATGACATTATCATTTATTAGAATCCCAGAAGCTGGCTCGCATGGTGCCCAAGGTTGTAATGCTGCACAAATTAAAACCCATGGCTTTGTGTAACAAAAAAATGCAGGTGAGATCCACCTGCCAGCTTGCTGACAATTATGGGCAATTTGAGGCAATGTTTTTTCGCCTTTTGCCGAGGCACGCCTGAAGATCCCAGAAAGCACCCAGGTTGAGTATATGACCCCAGTGCTGGGGGAAAATTGACTGTGTGTAGCTGGTAATTCTGCAAAGAGCATAGTTCGCCAATAGGGATGAGCTCGATGTTCGAGTCGAACATACGTTCGACACGAACATCGGCTGTTCGATGAAGATCGAACGTTTTGGGTCGTTCGCGCCAAATTCGAGTGACGCGAACCACCCAAAATCCCGGCGCTGTGATTGGCCAAGCATGCACTGTGACCCTGCATGCTTGGCCAATCACAGCGCCGGCAGCGAGGAGAGCCATAATTGGCCACAGGCAGGATGCCTGTGGCCAATTATAGCTCAGGGGGGTTTAGTACACGCCCCACACTAAAAAAAGGCCGCCAGTGCGGCGGCCTTGTGTATTGTGTTGGCGTGCAGGGAAAGACGTACATAGGCAGGGACAGTGTTAGAGAAATTGTGTGTAGGGAGAGAGAAGGATAGGTAGGGACAGTGTCAGTGATATTGTGTGTAGGGAGAGAGAAGGATAGGTAGGGACAGTGTCAGTGATATTGTGTGTAGGGAGAGAGAAGGATAGGTAGGGACAGTGTCAGTGATATTGTGTGTAGGAAGAGAGAAGGATAGGTAGGGACAGTGTCAGTGATATTTTGCTAAACCTTGTGTGCAGGGAGAGAGAACGATAGGTAGGGACAGTGTCAGTGATATTTTTGCTAAGCCTCCTGCACAGTATACAACCGAAGCTAGCCCTTATTGCTGTGATTTCCTGTTGTGTAACACAGACAGGCATCTGCAGCACTTAAAGCAGGTGTAGTGTGCTTCCTGCACATTATACACCTGAAGCTAGCCCTTATTGCTCGTAGTTTTTTTTCTTTTGTGTTACACTAACAGGCATCTGCAGGGGCATATAAAAAATATATAATGTGGCGCTGTGAGAGAAGTAGTAAAAAACCCTACTTCATGTATAGCACAATGGTGCACATAAAAATATGGTGTCAAACATCTATCACATTTTCCCCTTTTTACATGGCTTGTTGTCGCCATATTGGTTTGGATTTCTTCCTTTTCGGGTTGGAAATACGGACCAGTGGTGCTGTCAGCATAAGGAAGGAGGTGTCTTGCAGATCCTGACTGTTCCTTCGGTCCACAGAGTGGACAAAGCTTTGTTGATCCACCACCGTACGGTGAGCTGGGTCCACTCTGTCCAGTAAGAGCATTTACTTCTCCCCCATTGGCCCAAGGTGAAGGCACTCCCGGGTGATGTCATATATCCTATATGCCTATAAAGAAAATGTGATAGATGCACCCTTCAAACCTATTTTCAAACGATGCAGCTCCTTGTTGGATTTTGACCTATGAACTTCTTTTCATATGTGATAAGATTGGACATTATTCTACATACTCATCTGTGACGCCTTATTAGGAGTTTGTCTCCACCTACATTATATTTTCATTTTTATTTTTGGGTATGATCATAATTCCAGTTTAATTGCTGGTTTTTGTTGTGCACCTATACCACATACCAATTATTTCACTGTTAGTATTCACTTACATTTTTATCACATTCATTTGTGTACACCTATTGTGTACAAACGTTTTGTTTGACACCATATTTTTATGTGCACCATTGTGCTATACATGAAGTAGGGTTTTTTACTACTTCTCTCACAGCGCCACATTATCTATTTTTTATACGTTCTATATATCCTGTCTGATTTTATGTTTGGCTGCTTCATTTAGTATTTAGAGTTGGCGCAGTATTATTATTATTTAATCTGCAGGGGCATGTAGTTACAATTATTGATCTAATAATTCACAGCAGGGCCCATTCCTGCGCCCACCAAGAGTAACTGTGAGGGCTTAAAGTGTTGTGGCACCAGCACCACCATCACCACCACCAAAGGCCCAATTTTTCAGCCCCTGTTCAACAGGGGCATGCAATTACAATTCTTGATCTAATAATTCACAGCAGGGCCCATTCATGCGCCCACCAAGAGTAACTGTGAGGGCTCACAGTGTTGTGGCAACACCAACACCACCACCAAAGGCCCAATTTTTCTTACCACTGTTCAACAATGGCATGTAAATATAATTCCTGATATAATAGTTCACAGCAGGGCATTCCAGCACCCACCAAGAGTAACTGTGAGGGCTCACAGTGTTGTGGCAACACCAACATGTAAGGGGCCTATTTCTGCAGAGTATATACGGCAGGCCCCTACTTTCAAACATCCAACTTACAAACGACTCCTACTTGCAAATGGAAGGAGACAACAGGAAGTGAGAGGAAATCTACCCCTAGGAAGGGAAATTCTCTCCTGTAAGAATTAATATGGGAAAAAGGTGTCTCCTCTCTACTGATGCTTTATCACCAATCCTTGTTTCAATAAAAACCCAACTTTTCAAAAACAGTTGTCATTGGGACGGAAAGTGAGGTGAAATGTTCTGAACAGGTGCACAGACAGCAAAACAAATGTTACAGGGGTGATAACCCTTCCCTATGTTTTCCAAAAAGCTTAAAAATAGATTTTTTGGCTGGAGCTACACTTAACCACTTCAATACCATGCACTTATACAGCTTCCTGCCCAAGCCAATTTTGAGCTTTCAGCTCTGTCGCAATTTGAATGACAATTGCGCAGTCATGCTACACTGTACCTAAACAAATTTTTTATCATTTTGTTCCCACAAATAGAGCTCTCCTTGGGTGGTATTTGATCGCCTCTGCGATTTTTAATTTTTGCACAACAAATAAAAAAAGTGCGAAAATTTTGAAAAAAAAAATACTTTTTTCTTTGTTTCTGTTAATTTTTTTTGTAAATAAGTACCTTTTCTACTTCAATGACGGGCACTGATAAGGCGGCACTGAAGGGCACTGATAAGGCGACACTGATGGGCACCGATGAGGTGGCACCAATGAGGTGGCACTGATGAGGTGGCACTGAGGGGCACTGATGATGGGCACTGATAGGCGGCACTGATGGGCACGATATGTGGCACTGGTATGCGGCACTAATGGGCACTCATAGGCGGCACTGATTGGCACTCATAGGCGGCACTGATTGGCACTCAATGGCGGCACTGATGGGCACTTATAGGCGGCACTGATGGGCACTTATGGGTGGCACTGATAGGTGGCATGGACGGGCACTGATAGGTGAGCACTTATGGGCACAGATGGGCAAGGATGGGCACTGATAGGTGGCACTGATGGACACTAGTAGGTGGCACTGATGGACTCTGATGCCCAGCAATGCCAGCCACCACACATTGTGGTAGTGCCAATCAGTGCCCATTTGTGGGCACTGATTGGCATATTTTTGTTATGTTTTTTATATATTTTTTTTGTTTTACTACATGTGGATGGCCATGGGGGGTAGCTATGCCATTTTTCTCAAAGATTTTCATCCATATTACTGGGACCAGACATTACATTAAAGCCGCAAGCAGTTTTAAATGGCTTTTTTTTCTTTAGAAATGTAATTTTGTGCAGGGACAGTTCTAAACACGGGAAACACGTGGCACTTCACAGGCATACTTTAGACACCCCCCAGGTACGATATTTAAAGGAATATTTGACTTTTTTTTTCACTTTATGCATCATTAAAATGACTGCTCCAGAAAAAACGTCAGTTTTTAAAACTTCGTTTTGCATTGATACATGTCCCCTGGTGCAGAACCCGGGTTCCCAAACCCTTTTTAGGACAATAACATGCATATTAGTTGTTATAATTAGCACTTTAGATTTCGAACGTTCGCATCCATTGTATTTAATAGGGTTCTAACGTTCGTGCGAACTTTCGGTCCGTTCGCGGGTTCTGGTGCGAACCGAACCCGGGGGTGTTCGGCTCATAACTATTCGCCAACAGCATAAGAGACCCTGTGGGACATTCAGCAGTTTGTGAAGTACATCTAGAAGTTCAGTGCAGTGCAGCCAAAAAAGTTATTCAGTTCTACTGTTTCAGGGTATCCCATGCGCCCTCTCCCTATTCCAGTTCATCGTTCCCAATAAAGTTCCTAAAAAGAAACCATAGACATTCCGGTGCATTTTCGATGCATTTCGGTGCATTTTGCCACATTTCAGATGTGTTCCATAAAGAAAAAATGCTCTACTTTTGTTAACTGTACTGAACACACTGCACTGCACATTTTGGCTTTGGACACACTTTAACCACTTGACGACCAGCCGCCGTCGTTATACGGCGGCAGGTCGGCACGTTCCCGCAAATCGCCGTAGGTGTACATTGGCTCCTTAAAGGAGCTGTAGTCTGATCTGTTCGCCGCAGCCCCGCTAAACATCGCAGCTCATCGCCATTACTAGTAAAAAAATAAAAAAAAAAAAATGCCATAAATATATCCCCTATTTTGTATCTTTAACTTTAGCGCAAACCAATCAATATATGCTTATTGCGATTTTTTTTCACAAGAAGGCGATTTTTTTTTTTTACCAAAAATATGTAGAAGAATACATATTGGCCTAAACCGATGAAGACATTTTTTTTCTTTTTATTTTGGGGTGAATATTTATTATAGCAAGAATATTGTTAGTTTTTTTCAAAATTGTTGCTCTTTTTCTGTTTATAGCGCAAAAAAATAAAAAACGCAGATGTGATCAAATACCACCAAAAGAAAGCTCCATTTGTGGGGAAAAAAAGGACATCAATTTTGTTTGGGTACAGCGTCGCACGACTGTCAGTTAAAGCGACGCAGTGTCGTATGTCAAACAATGGCCTGGTCATTAAGGGGTCGAAAATCTTCCGGTCTGTAAGTGGGTAAACCTTTGCAATCTCCCAAGAGTGTTTCATATTTTTCCTAAGCCACCTGTTCAGCTGAGCTAAAATGTAACACAACATACTGGCATTAGGTTGAAAAATAAAATAATTCACTGCATTCCAGGCTGTAGCAACTTTTCTCGTTGATTTAGACACCAGATCCCCTATGACATGTTTGATCAGGTCTATATTCCTATAAAAGCAGCTAGGCGATCCCCGCCAAAATGTCTGAGTCACTGCTGCTGTTGTTGTGGCTTGGAGGTCCCACTTACATCCTTGGTAGTAAAATGGAACCCCTGCTTTTCTTTGCTTTGGATTCAGTGTTAAGGTGAATGTATACTGAAAAAGTGCTAATTAACACGAAACATGTCGGAAGTGACCCCCTGATGCTATTTAAAGAGGAAGTAAACTTCCTTCTAATGTTTGTACCTACACTGTAAATATCTCCTAAACTTGTACCGTTTAGTAGATATTTGCTGCATGCTGTGCTAATTACGTCATTGGCGCATGCGCTCTGAAGGAATAACTGCTGGTGCCACTTCTTCAGAGCGTGTGCTGTGACCTGTGGCTCCCGTGCGCATGCGCAGGAGTGATGTCACATGAGCCAGAATCCGCGGACCCGGAAGGAAGACGGATGGATGCCGCCTCCAGCGGGGACGGTGCGGGCTTCGTTTGCAGGTAAGTCTCACATAATGTGCTAGTATACGATGCATACTAGCACATTATGCCTTTACTTTGCAGAGAAGAAATAATAAAAAAAACTCCCTCTTTAAATATACAAGAAAGGTTGCTGCACCCTGAGATTTTGCAGTGGAGCCTTAGGTAAGTCAGTTACCCTGAGTGTTATACAAACAGTATCTCCTTGTGATACTGGCATTATAGTGAGTGCACATGTATCAAAATGACCATACAATGGATCATTTAATATAAATAAACAGCCAATGAAAGATCAAAAGCCAAAGACCTGTTAATACATTTAGTGAGCTCTCAATAAATTTTAACTCAAATCAGTTGGTCAATTTTGGTGATAACTTTGGATCAATTCGAAAACTGATTGTAATATAAATGGATTCAATTAATGGTTTTAATAGATCGTTTACATTTATAAATTAATTGGTTGCCTTTTGATTCAATATTTTCAGTTTATTGCAAAATACAGAACAATACCTTGTGTGATGTATCATTCAATATGTGAATCAATGATCGGTCTTTTTTTGTGCTTTTTACGCCCATAGCTAAATCAATTACAAATCGCTACATTGTATGGCTGCCAATACAGATAAAGAAAATAAGGAACATGCATATGAAGTCACTTTATATTATTAGCTCCGACTTACTTCTGCCCCTCTATGATCTTGCCGGATAGCTTCATTTCATGCATGGCCTGAAGACGACACTTGACCAGCTCTGTGGGACAAAGGGCCAGAGAGGCAAATGCCGCTGCAATTGAGCCTGCAGTTGCATTGTGCAGATTACTAAAATGCAGACACAGAAAAAGGGATTTTTATAACAGCTTACCTGTAAAATCCTTTTCTTGGAGTACATCACGGGACACAGAGCGACATAGTCATTACTATGTGGGATTATATAGATTACCTTCAGGTGCTGGCACTGGCAACTTCCAAACAGGAAGTACCCTCCCCTATATAAGCCCCTCCCATCTGGGAGTACCTCAGTTTTGTAGCAAAGCAATACGTGTCCCCAAAAAGAGGGGTGGGAGCTCTGTGTCCCGTGATGTACTCCAAGAAAAGGATTTTACAGGTAAGCTGTTATAAAAATCCCTTTTTCTTTTTCGTACATCACGGGACACAGAGCGACATAGTCATTACTATGTGGGACGTCCCAAAGCAATGCCAAATGAGGGGGGGGGGATACACCATACATAAGCTGGGCGCCATCAGACATGAGGATCTTTTGCGGCCTGCAACACACTGCGCCTAAAGGCGATATCCTCCTGACTTCTAACGTCCACCTGGTAGAACCTAGTAAACGTGTGTACTGAAGACCATGTTGCGGCCTTACAGATTTGAGCCAGGGAGGCCTGGTGATGCACTGCCCATGAAGTTCCAACCGCTCTCGTGGAGTGCGCCCCAACTTTGATTGGAGGCGGTCTCTTTTTCAAGCCATAGGCTTCCATTTTGACCTGTCGAATCCACTTGGCTAAAGTAGATTTTGACGCTGCCTGACCCTTTCTGGGGCCTTCCGGCAGAATAAATAAAGTATCCGTTCTACGAATCTGAGCAGTGGCTTTTAGATAAGCTTTAACTGCTCTTACTACATCCAAAGAATGTAATAACTTTTCCTCTACCGAACTAGGTTTGGGGTAAAAGGAAGGAAGAACCACATCTTGGTTCAAATGAAACCTCGATACCACCTTAGGAAGAAAGGCTGAATGAGGACGTAACACTACTCTGTCCTTATAAATGACTAGATATGGCTCTTTACAGGACATGGCGGCTAATTCCGACACTCTTCTAGCCGAACATATGGCTACTAAAAATATCAATTTCCTGGTGAGTAGAACCAAGGAAATGTGTCGCAAAGGTTCAAATGGCTGCCTTTGTAGAACCGATAGAACCAAATTTAGATCCCATGGGCATATGGGAGCTTTAACCGGTGGAATAATACGAGTCACCCCTTGTACAAAGGATTTGGCAAGTGAATGCATAGCCAGGGGCCTTTGAAATAGTATTGACAAGGCCGAAACCTGACCCTTGATAGTACTTAAGGCAAACTTCCTGTCTACAGCCCACTGCAGGAAGTCCAGAATTCTGCCTATAACGTACTTACGTGGTTGCCATTTCCTGGCCTCACACCAAGTGATGTACGCCTTCCAGACTCTATAGTAAATCTGCCTGGATACAGGCTTCCTGGCATTGATTATAGTAGATACCACAGAGTTAGAGAGACCTCTCTTTTTTAGGATGTGGGATTCAATAGCCAGGCCGTTAAACCTAGAGTTAGTAAGGAAGGGTGGTATATCGGTCCTTGCGAAAGCAGGTCCGGACGACGTGGAAGGGTCCAAGGACTCCCCACAGACATTTTTACAATCTCCGCGTACCAGGCCCTTCGGGGCCACGCTGGAGCCACCAGGATCACCGGCCTCTTTTCCAACCTGACTCTGCGAAGGAGTCGAGGCAACAATTGTAGCGGAGGGAAAGCATATATCAGTTTGAACTGATCCCAAGGGAACACCAGAGCATCCGAGCCGCAAGCGAGGGGATCCCTTGTCCGGGAGACAAATCTGTCCACCTTTGCGTTGAATCTGGATGCTAGCAGATCTACATCCGGTGTTCCCCACCGCTGACATATTGCTCGGAAGACCTGGGGATGAAGGGACCATTCCCCTGGGCATAACTGTTGGCGACTCAGAAAGTCCGCCTTCCAATTCTCCACCCCTGGAATGAAGACAGCTGATATGCATGGGACATGCTTTTCTGCCCATTCCAGGATGTGACTTACTTCCCTCTGGGCTGCACGACTCCTGGTGCCCCCTTGATGATTGATATATGCCACTGCCGTGGCATTGTCTGATTGAATTCTGACAGGGGACCCTAGGAGTTTGGATGTCCATGCTACTAGGGCATACCGGGCTGCTCGTATCTCTAAGAGATTGATGGGCAGGGTCTTTTCTGTATCTGACCATCTGCCCTGGAGAGACCATTGCTCCAGTACTGCCCCCCAGCCTATAAGGCTGGCATCTGTAGTGACCACCTTCCAGGAAATCGGACTGAAGGATTTTCCCTTCTGGAGATTCTGGGGGGATCAACCACCAGCAGAGACTCTTCCGAACGGAAGGGGATAAGGACATCGGGAAGTCTAGAGCCTGAACCTTTCTGTTCCAGGCTGACAGTATGGCCCTCTGCAAATTCCTTGAGTGGAATTGGGCGTATGGCACAGCTTCGAATGATGCTACCATCTTTCCCAGCAGCCTCATGCACAGGCGTATGGACGGCTGTCTTTTTGCACAAAGTAGGCGGACCAAGTCCCTCAAAGAGGATACTTTGTCTTGAGGTAGGAAAATCTTCCTCTGGTCTGAATCCAGCCGTAGCCCTAAGTACACCAGACTTTTGACTGGCTGTAGGGCTGACTTGCCCAGGTTGATGATCCAACCGTGAGATTCTAGATACCTGATCGTATCGAGAATTACCACCTCTAGTTTGGCAACTGAGTGGTCCATCAACAACAGGTCGTCTAGGTATGCCATTATCGTTACACCTCGTGTTCTTAGATCGGCCACCAGTGGGGCCAGAATTTTTGTGAACACCCGTGGTGCTGTGGCCAGACCGAAGGATAAGGCTCTGGACTGAAAATGGCGCCCTTCTACCGCAAAGCGTAGAAATCTTTGATGACCTGGAAAGATGGGAACATGCAAGTAAGCATCTTTGATGTCGATCAAGGCTAACCATTCTTCCCCTTGTAGGGCAGCGGCTACCGACCGGATCGACTCCATCCGAAAGGATCGGATGTTCAGGAATTTGTTTAGACCCTTTAGATCCAATATGGGTCTTATGTCCCCGTTTGGTTTCGGGACTGTGAAAAGGTTTGAGTAGAAACCCAACCCCCACTCTTCCATAGGAACCTCCATAATTACTCCTTGGAGCAATAGTTGTTCTAATGCCAACAGGAGAGACCTTCTTTTTAGAGAGTCTTTTGGCATGCCTGACCACATAAAATGGGAAGGAGGAGATTCTTTTAACTCCAACTTGTATCCCAGAGTTACAGTGGAGAGCACCCATCTGTCTCTGATTGTCTCCCGCCAGGTCTCTGCGAACAACCAAAGTCTTCCCCCCACCCGTTTGAGTGGGGGCAGCCCTTCATAGGCTTGACTTGGAGGCTGGTTTAGTACCTCTTCGGATCCAGGGTCTTTTGTTACCCTGTGATTGTCCCTGATCTTTACCTCCGGAGTTTGACCGAGGAGGCCGTCGGAACTGCTTAGCAGCAGATGTCCCAGGGATTGGAGAGGTAGGCCTCTTAAAAGATGGACCTCTAGACCTCTTTTTAACCGGTAAGAGAGTACTTTTACCACTGGAAATCTTCTGGATATACTTATCCAGGTCTTCGCCAAATAGGCGTTCACCATGAAATGGGAAGCTAACTAGGAGCTTCTTACAGGGAGCTTCAGCAGACCAGTTCTTAAGCCACAGAAGTCTACGCATATGTACCAAAGACAGCGTAAGGCGGGAGGCCTGATGGATAGAATCCTTAAGGGCGTCAACCGCAAAGCATAATGCTCTAGGCAGATCAGCCAGAGCCTGGGCTTGCTGGTCTGGCAAATCCCTTAAGATCAGTTTCATCTGATCCTTCAAAGCTTGGCAAACCCCAATGGCTGCCACTGCTGGCTGTGTAACCGCCCCTGCTGTGGAAAAAGCAGATTTTAACAAGGACTCCATTTTTTTATCTATTGGATCCTTGAACATTTGAACATTATCTACTGGACATGTCAGTGATTTGTTCACAGAAGAGATGGCTGCGTCCACCGTAGGAACACTCCATCTTTGGGTGAACTTATCCTCCATGGGATAGATCACCTGAAATCTCTTAGGTGGAACAAATAGTTTATCAGGATGTTCCCAGTCCTGGTATATAAGTCCTTCCAGTAACGGATGAACTGGAAAGGAACAATTAGTCTGGGGAGCTTTTAGCGACCCCAATGAGGAGACAGAAGTAGTTGATGGTTCAACAAGAGGCATTTTAAATGCTGATCGAACCATGTCAGTTAGGGTTGGAACCCATAATCTTTCAGCTTGTGATGCTGAGAATGGTTCTTCTACTGTCGATTTCTCAAAGACAGAGTCAACCTCATCCTGATCCCCTTCAGGTAGGTCAATCCCTTCTTGAGACTGTTGCTCTGCCAACAGGTACTCTGACGGAGGTGACGGAGATCTGGCGCGCTTTCTTTCCCGTAGGGAAGAAGCGATCAACGCTGCCAATCTTTCCTCCAATCCTCCCAGAGTTGAGGCAAAAACCTCCTCTGTTATATACACAGGAGCAGGTGGACTGAGGACAGACACAATACCTGGCACTCCTGGGGGTTCTCTATGGGTGCTAACCTCTGATTTCTCAGGGGAGGTAGGTGCAGATGCCTGCTCCAGATCCTCAGAGCCCGATGGAGACCCCTTACACTTCCTGAGAGGTAAGTCCCGGAGTTTTTTAGGCGGCATATTCCTTAGTCCAAAGCTGAGGTATTCCAGCCGCAGTACACCCTTTACTGAAATAGTCTAATGCAATTTGCTGCTATGTGTATCAGTGGGTGTCTACCAATGTGCCTTTCTAGGGGGATGCCTGTATCAACCGCCTGCTGTAAACCTGCTATGACATGTTACCAGCCCCCTCTTTTGCTCTGTTCTCCACAGCTAGTGCATCGGACTGAGTCCTTTTACCTTGCTGGGACGCTCGCACATGCGCAGAAGCGCCCGGCGCACAGAGCGCGTCATCCGCCCGACTCCGCCCCTTTTTGCGGCCTGTCTTTATAAAAGAAAGCGTGTGCGCACGTGCACGTGTGCGCTATCGGCGCTATCCAGGGAGAGGAGCCAGGGTCCCTGTTTCCACCAGGACCCGGGGATGGAAGAGACTTTCTAGGCAACATGACAGAAGGATGCAGCTTCCCTTACAGAGAGCTTACCATCTGCCTGGACTTTTACCATGGAAGGAAAAGTCCCAGAAAAAAAGACATTCCACAGCCGCCTCTAGTGGACAAACACAGGTACCGCACCTTGTCTTTTTTTTTTTTTTAAACTTCCTCTATGAAAAACCATTTCTAGGATTTAGCAGTTTTTTAGGCATATACAGCTATTAGCGGGAATACCGTCTAGGTAACAGGCAGAAAGACATATTATGTTTGGGGGTCCCCTCAATAGAACCAAGTTCCTGAGGGGCCCCCACTTACCTTTTCCCCGCCGCAGGACTCTGTTTGGTCCACAGGAGCCCAAACTTCACCTCTCACGGCAGGCATTGTACGTAGACCTTCAGGGACCGGGTTCCCAAGGATTCCACTCCCCTGGACCTGTATAGCACCCTGCACAGAAAACATCTTGGTCGTGGGTATGACCAGAGCTCTGGATCCCAGGGTCCAGCCCTCCTAAGAGAGGCATTACAGGCAAAACTTTGCTCTTCTCTGCAAGGCCCGGGTACCGACCGTTTAGCTATGAAGCTTTTTTGGTCGGATCCGGAATAGCTTGCCGAGGCCCAAAAGAACCTGTACGCAAGCCCAGTGAAAAAACACATGTTACTCTTTGGCCAACACCTTAGACACTGGCAAAAAACTGAGGTACTCCCGGATGGGAGGGGCTTATATAGGGGAGGGTACTTCCTGTTTGGAAGTTGCCAGTGCCAGCACCTGAAGGTAATCTATATAATCCCACATAGTAATGACTATGTCGCTCTGTGTCCCGTGATGTACGAAAAAGAAATAGTCTTCAAATTGACAGGGTCATCATTTTACACAAATACATCACAGAACACATTTAAATATTGTCAGTGAAGACATATCATTTGCTGTAGTGATAATTATAATTAAGAACTGCATCTAGCAGCCAGAGCCTATGAGGATGTGACATATCTTTTTTTTTTAAATCCAAACTCTTTATAAGTAATGTCATAAAGTGACTGTACATTCAGAAATAAAAAATTATACAGCATACTATAGAGCACATACAGTGTACAAAAGTTAGAAAAATAAAAGAAGTTACATTATAGAGGATTTGACATACTATATGTATCTGAAGCCTAATTTTTGGTATACAACAAGCTAGAGGGCACCATAAAGTGTCAGGTCATAGATACTGTATAATGTGACAGAACATTAGAGTTTTACCGCAGCTAAAAACAACATGAATTCCATGTGTTGGAAGAATAGGAACCCCCAATCCATCCAACCTATCCCCAGTGTCTAGAAACTTTGTGGGAGGAGAATGGGTGTACTTATGCTAATACAGACTTTCTGAAAGTCAGAACTCACATAGGAACCCTGGGTTATCTAATGCCACTCTGGGGTGGTAAACTTTTTTTAACAACAAGGTTGGTCTTTATTGAAAGTTGAGGCAGTCATAAAAAGGCAGTCATTAAGTTATCAAAATACAAATCAGGTGAAATCGTACAAATTAGAGGCTCAGAAACTCAGTCGAGGACAATAGCAGGTAAACATAAATTCCAATGTCTGTACATAAAGAAAAAACAAAGAAGAGCAAGAGAAAGAAAAAGGAAAAATATATATATATATATATAAATATACACATATATATTCACATATCCCTTCCCCCCCTCAACATAAGTGGAATGCCCACATCCAGGAAATCCTGCACATATCAGCGGGAGGGGAGGGCCATCCGGCCACCCCCCCTAAGAGGACGTTTCAGACACCAGTCCTGAGGCCCAGCACCCCAGAACTCCCACCTACTCTGTCCAGGGCAACCAAATGCGATCAAATTTTTGTGGACAGCCCCTATTAATATACGTCAATTTGTACAATGGCATCACTGAATTTATAGAGGAATCCCAGGACTCGACCGTAGGGGGCGAGGGGGACAACCACCTGAGCAATATTTCCTTTTTAGCATAAAATGGGACGTAGGAGATAAGCTGCTTAGTAGACCTAGGCCTCTGTTCATCGTCCTGAATGCCTAGCAGTGCCAGTTCAGGGGACATGGGAAGGGACAGCTGCAAGCGCACATTTATACACTCAAAAACCGCATCCCAATAACCAGCCAGGGAAGGGCAGGTCCAGAACATGTGCAAGAACGTGCTGTCCGAGGAGCGACACCTAGGACACTCCCCGGACCTCTGTGGATAGATTTTATGTAACCTTTGCGGTGTGTAATATACCCGATGTAAAAATTTGGTGTGTATAAGCTTATCCCTAGAGGAAACCATCAGTCTAGAACCCACTTCAAAGCACTCCTCCCAGGTCTCCCTAAGTCAGGGATGTCAGCCCGCCACTTCTCCCATAAGGTCTCCATTCTCTGCGAGGTCCCCCCGAGGAGAGCTAAGTATAGTGTAGAAAGGGTCTTTTGAAGAGTCTCCTGCGCCAAAAGTGCTTCAATAGAGTCCGCTTCAAGCGTTATAGGGAGTGGGAATTGAGCTCTCGCCGCATGTCTCAGCTGGTAATATCTAAATAACATCCCACCCGGCAGGTCAAACTTAACCGAAAGATCTGCAAACTCCAGGAGCGTCCCCCGGGGCATAATATCCTGTAGTGTCACTGGGGTGGTAAACTTACTCAAGGGGCAGACTCCGACAGGAGTCCGCCTGCTCAGCGGGCAATTTGTCTGCTAATCCCTGCTGAGCAGGTGGATGAAAGAACCTCCACGATTGCTACTAGAGCACTATGGATCTAGTGGGGTGGTGCTTCATGCTCGGGTCTTACCAGAACTACTCTGGACTTCACTGAGAGGGATGCGGTTTATAAGAATAATTACAAGTAAAGTAGATAGAAAATGGATGGGGCAAGTAGGATATTTTCAGTACCGTCATGAGACATTACAACTTATTTTTTTTAAAACAATTAAGATTTATTACACATAAAGTCAAAATGACAGTATAAAAATTAATTCAAAATGCATAGTGGGTTCCTCTAGGCAGTCACTACACCTCTATTGGGAGGTCACTTGAAACTAAGGGTACCTCCAAGAATCATGTAAAGGTGTGGATAGCCAAACTCTCAACATGTTTCGCCGTTACCCGCTTCTTCAGGAGAGAAAACAAAAAAGGGAGGACCATACACTAGGAATAATAATACAAGACATAAGTACACAAGTACACAATAAGTACACAACATTATTGAATCAATAACAATTATCTTACATATCCAGTGATTATTAATTATGTTTTAATATTCACTGGATATGCAAGATAATTGTTATTGATTCAATCATGTTATGTACTTATGTCTTTTATTATTATTCTAAGTGTATGGTCCTTCCTTTTTGTTTTCTCTCCTGAAGAAATGGGTAACCGTGAAACATGTTGAGTGTTTGACTATCCCACACCTTTACATGATTCTTGGAGGTACCCTTAGTTTCAAGTGACCTCCCAATAGAGGTGTAGTGACTCCCTAGAGGAACCCACTATGTATTTTGAATGAATTTTTATACTGTAATTTTGACTTTATGTGTAATAAATCTTAATTGTTTAAAAAAAAAAATGGTTGTTGTAATGACTTGCCCTATCCTTTTTCTATGTACTCTAATATGTTCTTTGGGAAGTAGGTACCTGTATTTTTTAATTACCGTATATACTCGAGTATAAGCCGAGTTTTTCAGCACATTTTTTTGTGCTAAAAATGCCCCCCTCGGCTTATACTCGAGTCACCTTTTTGCGCCTGATCTCCCGGACTTTGGGGACCCGGTACCGGCCAGTCGTAGGTCCCCTGGACCCCAAACTTGGCACACATGTAGCCCCACTCTTCCTGTACAAGTGTGCAAAGATTGTTGTCCGGGGGACCTACGGCCGGGGAGCACCCATTTTTCAAAGCCGGGCACCCCTTCCATAGACTCCTATGTTAAATGGTAATTTCTCCGGTAAATTTGGGGCCCGGTACCGGCCGGTCCTAGGGCCCCTGGACCCGAATCTTGGCACACATATAGCCCCACTCCTCCTCTACAAGTGTGCAAAGTTTGTTGTCTTGGGGTCCTAAGGCTGGGGAGCACCGATTTTTCAAAGCCGGGCACCCCTTCCTTAGACTCCCATGTTAAACGGCAGTCTAGTCATGGGCACAGTGAGGCATGGGCAAAGTGAGGCATGGGCACAGTGTGGCATGCATATGGACACCCTAGGCTTATACTCAAGTCAATACGTTTTCCCAGTTTTTTGTGGTAAAATTAGGTGCCTTGGCTTATATTTGGGTCGGCTTATACTTGAGTATATACGGTACATTCTTTCTGAGCAGTCATTGATAATTACAAGTAGCTGTGTTCTGTGTAATTTTATTGAAGTAGTAATTCTCAGCTAGGCTCTGTTGCTATAGTCTTATAGAGACTATTCTATGCTGCCATGTTACCCTGACTGAGCCACAGAGACAAAAGTTATGCAGCTTGCATGTTTTGTATTATCTTGCAGTGTATGCATGCTCTTTGCCATTGTGGCTCTGTTTTGCATTGCATATTTTTTACATATTTAGTCAACTACAAGTTGCAGTTACTCCCTGTCTGATCATTCGCCCGATTACCCAATCTGTAGGGAAAATTAGATGCCGCTTAGGCAGAGTGGTAAAGTCCAACTAGACCACTGTGAGTGCAGGCAGGGACAGGGAGCTTGTCCTACCTCCAAGCTGCAGCAATGTCAAAAGAAAAGATCTTTAAGCTGCACATCATGAAGCAGACCCCATGTGCAGGAAGTGAGATGAATGGCAGCCTCAGCCTGGACTCCAGCCAGGCCACGCCCCAAAACACATTTTGCTCTGCCTCTTGGAGCTTAATCATGGGAATGAAGTACATGTACATGGGTCTGCTTCATTCATGTCACTGTTACCCCTATTAGCATGCTTAATTAAAATATAACTAAAGGCAAAAAAAATTTGGGGGGGTTTTAGATAGACTTGAGAGGGATTAGAACACCTGCCAGAGTTTTATTGCTGTCTGTGCCCCTGTTAGGGAGATTCACTTTCTCTATTTGTTCTGTTTACCGTTATCACCAAAAGTAAAAGAAATTCGTAAACTTTGGGTTGTCCCCAGAACAGTAACAGGAATAGAATGGAAATCTTTAATGGGGATACTAGTTCTGGTGACAACCAGGGACTTCCTCACTTTTTAGGGATTTTTTTTCACTTCCTGTTTTGGCTATGGGACAGGAAGTGAAGGGGAATCTTCCCCAAAAAAAAAAAAAAGTAAAAATAAATTGACAGGGTTTATAACACTTCCTTGCTCTATCTAAAATAGAAAAAAAGTTTTACCTTTAGTTATACATTACCAGTAATTAGAATGATTTCTCATCAAATGTTCTTATTTCAGGAATAATGTTAAAGAGAAAAATAAAACCTTCAGCCATGAAGGAAAAATAAAAGGCATGCATACCTAATTTTGCCACTTACCTTAGGTGCGCATTCTTTTCTAAACCAGAAATTTTCCGTACAATTCTCTGACAGAAGCCGTAGCTCATGAAAAGAACTGAGTTCTCCGATATATTTGCGAGAAGGGCTGGGCCGGTTCCTTTGTAGAATCCTCGGAAGCCCATCTGTTTGTAAGTCTTTACACCACAGTCTATGAGCCCTTTATACAGGTTGGGAAATGTCTGCATTTTTACCTTGGCAGTGTCAAATGGCTGTCCAACTAGGACACATGCTGTTCCACCTGAAACAATTGTTTAATCATATGGTTTTTTTATTTCAATATTTTTATTGAGATTTTACAAAAATAAAAGAAACATGAGCAAGAATCATGAGATAACAATGAAACTGTCTGCGATAGAATCATATTGTGAACATATGAAGGTGTTCATCACCAAGTGTTTAGAGATTAACATAGGCTTGGAGGATAGCATCCCACCATCTGAGTCCTGTCTGCCTCGCCCAGACACCCCTAATGGGACATATTGTTTTTATTAACTTATTATTTATTAACTCCACATCTTCTTTTACTTAAAACCTTAAGCAGTACCCCAGCAAAACAGCTAAATACCCAGCTGAAGTACATACATGTTGACTATTATACTTTCCAAAGGATTTGTAATTTTGTTCACCCAGTCTTGTAGGAACATCTGATAGACAACATAGCCAGGTCCTGAACCTCCCTACTGACTACACTGCAGATACGCAATGCACCCTTGTCTAGGATCTCACCAAACCTCTGATTGGACAGTAAGGGAGCACAGGCACATCAAGATCAACTTAAAAATGTATTGGTTACCATTTTGGAATATAGTGATAAAAGAGTCTTTGATTTTTGAGACAAATCAGTGGCTTTTACTAGTATGTGTTCTGTTCAGCCATTGCACTGTGGCCTCTTTCTGCAGTGCCTTGTGATGTCAATAGCTAAGGTATGATATGTCTGTAATGGCATGGATTGCTTAATTTTCTGCTCAGCTAGCACTAGCTACATAATAACGAACCTCTCTGATCTAATTAGGTTACAGTACCTAAAATACTCCCACATTGTGCTGGAATAAAGAATCCAAATCCAAGTGGTGCTATACAGTGGGGGAAAAAAGTATTTAGTCAGTCACCAATTGTGCAATTTCTCCCACTTAAAAAGATGAGAGAGGCCTGTAATTGTCATCATAGATATACCTCAACTATGAGACACAAAATGTGGAAACAAATCCAGACAATCACATTGTCTGATTTGGACATTTTTTTTTGCAAATTATGGTGGAAAATAAGTATTTGGTCACCTACAAACAAGCAAGATTTCTGGCTCTCACAGACCTGTATCTTCTTCTTTAAGAGGCTCCTCTGCCCTCCACTCATTACCTGTAGTAATGGCACCTGTTTGAACTTGTTATCAGTATAAAAGACACCTGTCCACAACCTCAAACAGTCACACTCCAAACTCCACTATGGTGAAGACCAAAGAGTCTGTCGAAGGACACTAGAAACAAAATTGTAGACCTGCACCAGGCTGGGAAGACTGAATCTGCAATAGGCAAGCAGCTTGGTGTGAAAAAATCAACTGTGGGAGCAATAATTAGAAAATGGAAGACATACAAGACCACTGATAATCTCCCTCGATCTGGGGCTCCACGCAAGATCTGACCCTGTGGGGTCAAAATGATCACAAGAACGGTGAGCAAAAATCCCAGAACCACATGGGGGGGACCTAATAAATCAGGGCTTGACAAATTTGCTTGGAATCTAGGAGCCATCTAAAAAAGTTAGGAGCCAGGAACGTGCCCCGTCCCGCCGAGCTCGCGCGCAGAAGCGAACGCATACGTGAGTAGCGCCCGCATATGAAAGCGGTGTTCAAACCACACGTGAGGTATCGCCGCGATCGGTAGAGCGAGAGCAATAATTCTAGCCCTAGACCTCCTCTGTAACTCAAAACATGCAACCTGTAGAATTTTTTAAATGTTGTCTATGGAGATTTTAAAGGGTAAAAGTTAGTCGCCATTCCACGAGCGGACGCAATTTTGAAGCGTGACATGTTGAATATCAATTTACTCAGCGTAACATTATCTTTCACAATATAAAAAAAATTGGGCTAACTTTACTGTTGTCTTATTTTTTTATTTAAAAAAAAGTGTATTTTTTCCCAAAAAAGTGCGCTTGTAAGACTGCTGCGCAAATACGGTGCGACAGAAAGTATTGCAACGACCACCATTTTATTCTCTAGGGTGTTAGAATAAAAAATATATATAATGTTTGGGGGTTCTAATTAGAGGGAAGGAGAAAGGAAGGAGAAGGCAGGGAAAATAGACAGGGAAACCCCATTAGCATTGCTGGTTGTCATACCAACTGCCACCACAAGATGGCGCTAGACCACAGAAGGAAGCATAGGCCTGCAGAAGGCCGCAAAGCCGCGGCCTCAATTACTGGCCGGCGCGGCCCGACGCGATCCCGCAACGCGGAGGGGGGGGATCACGGAGACACAGGATACCCCAGCTGTGCTGCCCCAGGCGCCAGGTCGCTAATTCTAGTTGCAATGGCGACCTGGCGCCCAGGGTTTGTCGAGCCCTGTAATAAATGACCTGCAGAGAGCTGGGACCAACGTAACAAAGGCTACCATCAGTAACACACTATGCCGCCAGGGACTCAGATCCTGCAGTGCCAGACGTGTCCCCCTGCTTAAGCCAGTACATGTTCGGACCCGTCTGAGGTTTGCTAGAGAGCATTTGGATGATCCAGAAGAGGATTGGGAGAATGTCATTTGGTCAGATGAAACCAAAGTAGAACTGTTTGGTAGAAACACAACTCGTCGTGTTTGGAGGAGAGAGAATGCTGAGTTGCAACCAAAGAACACCATACCTACTGTGAAGCATGGGGGTGGCAACATCATTCTTTGGGGCTGTTTCTCTACAAAGGGAACAGGACGACTGATCCGCGTACATGAAAGAATGAATGGGGCCATGTATCGTGAGATTTTGAGTGCAAACCTCCTCCCATCAGCAAGGGCATTGAAGATGAAAGGTGGCTGGGTCTTTCAGCATGACAATGATCCCAAACACACCGCCGGGCAACAAAGGAGTGGCTTCGTAAGAAGCATTTCAAGGTCCTGGAGTGGCCTAGCCAGTCTCCAGATCTCAACCCCATAGAAAACCTTTGGCGGGAGTTGAAAGTCCGTGTTGCCCAGCGACAGCCCCAAAACATCACTGCTCTAGAGGGGATCTGCATGGAGGAATGGGCCAATATACCAGCAACAGTGTGTGACAACCTTGTGAAGGCTTACAGAAAACGTTTGACCTCTGTCATTGCCAACAAAGGATATATAACAAAGTATTGAGATGAACTTTTGATATTGACCAAATACTTATTTTCCACCATAATTTGCAAATAAATTCTTTCCAAATCAGACAGAATGTGATTGTCTGGATTTGTTTCCACATTTTGTTTCTCATAGTTGAGGTATACCTATGATGACAATTACAGGCCTCTCTCATCTTTTTAAGTGGGAGAACTTGCACAATTGGTGGCTAACTAAATACTTTTTTGCCCCACTGTATGTAACAACCCGTAGACATAAGATAAGTCACTTGCTTACAGTTTTTTAGAAAAACAATTATATGCCCACAATCAGTCTGTAACCCCTCCTTGTTAAGCGATTGGGGGGAAAAAAATAATTGCTCTCAATGTCTTGAAGTGGTAAGTCACAATCAGCTGGGCTTGTTTTGTAATGTTGAAAATGTTTGAGATCTTATCCAAGTTGCTTATTTAGTTCTAATTAGTGTCATAAACACACCTCAGCATTTATACTCACATAAGTAACAAGATGGGAGCTTTGAAAGTCTGTGGAAAAAGTCTGTTCTAAATACCTAATCCAATCCGTTTATCATCAGAAAGCCTGCAACAGATATTATTTCTTGGATTTACATAGCTGAAGGTGTAAATTGTCAAAACGCTGGGGTAGAGATGTTACAAGAAAATCATACATGGGTGACAGATTATGTCGAAGGTCCGCATCTGTATACAGCAGTGGTCTCCGGACTGTGGCTTGTGGACTGGATACAGCCCTTTGTCTGCCCCTATTCGGCCCTTGGGGAACTATTCCTCCCACTGGAAACCAAAAGAGGGACATGATTCCTGCCACGAACACCAATAATGGGGCACTTTCCCTCCCATTCATATCAATGATGAGGCACTATTCTGCCCATTGATATCAATTATACAGCACTATTCCTCCAACCAATACCAATGATGGGGCACTATTCCTTCAACTATTATCAATGATGGGGCACTATTCCTCCAACTAAAACTAGCAATGTAGCACTAATAAATACGAATGCAATTTATACACTGGGAAGAGAACCTCTGGGGGAATCTAGAATGGAAAAGGACCTGGGGGTCCTAGTAGATGATAGGCTCAGCAATGGCATGCAATGCCAAGCTGCTGCTAACAAAGCAAACAGAATATTGGCATGCATTAACCCCTTAACAACCGCTCACTGTATATATACCTCGGCAGAATGGCTCGTACAGGCACAATCACGTACCTGTATGTCCCCTTTAACTGCCCGACATGGGGGCCGCGCGCGCCGCTGGCTGCGCGCTCGTGACCCCACTGCCTTCCCCGTGAGTCGGACCACGGGTCCCGCGGACTCGATCGCCACGAGGATCCCCGCGATCATCTCACGGAGGTATGGAGAAGGGAGATGCTTGTGTAAACAAGCATTTCCCTGCTCTGCCTAGTGAGAATGACACCGATCTCAGCTCCATGTACACGGAGCCGAGATCGGTGTCATGTGACACATAGCCGGTCCCCCCCCAGGTAAGAAACACAAGCAGGGAACATTTAACCCCTACAGCGCCACCTAGAGGTTAACCCCTTCACTGCCAGTGTCATTTTCACAGTAATCAGTGCATTTTTATAGCACTGATCGCTGTGAAAATGACAATGGTCCCAAAAATGTGTCAGAAGTGTCCGATGTGACTGCCATAATGTCGCAGTCACGATAAAAATTGCTGATCGCCGCCATTACTAGTAAAAAAAAAAATATTAATAAGAATGCCATAAAAGTATCCCCTATTTTGTAAACACTATAACTTTTGCGCAAACCAATCAATAAACGGCGATTGCGATTTTTTTTACCAAAATTATGTAGCAGAATACGTATCGGCCTAAACTGAGGAAAAAAAATGTTTTTTTATATATTTTTGGGGGATATTTATTATAGCAAAATTTTGTTTATAACGCAAAAAATAAAAACCGCAGAGGTGATCAAATACCACCAAAAGAAAGCTCTATTTGTGGGAAAAAAAGGACGTCAATTTTGTTTGGGAACCACGTTGCACGGCCGCGCAATTGTCAGTTAAAGCGACGCAGTGCCAAATCGCAAAAAGGGGCCTGGTCTTTATGCTGCGTATTGGTCCGTGGCTTAAGTGGTAACCTTAAACTACTGTGACAGCAGGAAGGTAAAGTCACCTGGTTGCATCCAGGGGGGTAGATATATTTCGCCCAGATTCAGGCTTTACGCCGACTTATACAACTAGGTGGAGAGTTGTATAAGGCTAGTGGGCTCATGGATGACTCATACCTCTAGGGAGAGTGTGGGGCGTCGTGCAGACAAAGATGAGGAGACCAGCTGAACCTTGTCAGCTCATTTAGGCCTCTATAAGAACTCCCAGCTTCATTAGATGTTAGCTCATGCCTGGAACCAGACCTGTGTGGACTGTCTAGGGAGAGTGAACCCCTGTGCGGTGAGACAAAGCCTGTGTGGCTATTTGCTTGGACATTTAAAACCAGGGACTTAGGGACTAGGACAGCACTAGGCTGATCCCAGTTGTTAGTTAGGAAACCTGTATGTTTAGTCAGAGGTCAACTTGACCAGGATTTATTTTGTTTGTTTCTTTTGGCTTTGCTGTGTTTTGTCACTGTAAATAGAAAATAAACCGCACCTTTTTTTTGATTTTGAAAACCACAACCTCCGTTTGTTGGGCCTGTTTTTGTGTGGGGAGCCCATCCCGGGGGTCACACACACCCGCTGCCGAGCTAACCCCCTCACAGTTGGTGGAGAACCAGTGGCAGTTTTTTTTAAGCCAGCATGGAGGAGATACTGAAGCAGCTGGCTCTAGCAAATGCCAATCAACAGCAGACAAATGCAGGTTTGCAAAAGAGCCTTGCAGCTCATCAACAGAGCCTTGCAGCTCAACAACAGAACTTCGCAGCCCAGCAGCAAGCTCATCAACAGAGCCTTGCAGCCCAGCAGCAAGCTCACCAACAGAGTCTGGAAGCTCAGCAACAAGCCCAGCAGCAATCTGAGGCCCGCTTCATAGACCTGTTACAGAAGCAAGAGCAGAGACTACAACAAATGGAAGCAGTAATGCAGCAACGTCCGCAGACCAGTGAGGAAAGCCGTCCCACTAATACCGCGTCCTTTGGGGTGAGTCGTTTATTGACAAAAATGACTGGAGAGGATGATCCAGAGGTATTTTTGACCACATTTGAAAGGACTGCTGAAAGAGAAAAGTGGCCTGAGGAGCAGTGGGCTGGACTGGTGGCTCCTCTGTTAACTGGTGAATCGCAGAAGGCTTACTATGACCTAGAGCCTGACCAAGCAAAAGACTATGTGATGCTAAAAGCTGAGATATTGGCAAGGCTGGGTGTCACCCAGGCTGTCCGGGCTCAGCGTGTGCATAACTGGACTTTCCAGCTTGGAAAACCCCCCAGGTCTCAAATGTATGATCTCATTCACCTGAGCAGAAAGTGGCTACAGCCAGAGACTTTGTCCGCACCAAAGATTGTGGAACGTGTTGTAATGGATCGGTTTTTGAGAGCTCTTCCTACTGCCATCCAAAAGTGGGTAAGCCATGGAGACCCAGAGACGGCCGATGGTCTTGTGGATCGTGTGGAGAAATACTTGGCTACAGAGAACCTGACGGCCTCTTCCAGAGACACTCGGACTTTCCACCCTAAGACCAGACCATCCCCAGGGGCGGATAAGAGGATTCCAAGGGGTGAGGGTGGAGAGAGTGAGAGGGTGGGAGCTCTACCCCAAGTTTGGCGAGAACAGCCTGGGAAATCAGCGGCTCAAGAGGCGGCAAGAAGGATCGTTTGCTACCGCTGCCGGCAAGCGGGACATATTGCAGCCAATTGCCCGGTTGTGGAGGAACCCATGCAGTGTGACTTTCTGACGGGCAGACGTCAGTCGCTGTGTGCGACAGTCGCATGCACTGCCATTCGAGGAACTGAGAAACATTTATGCAAAATGTGTGTTAATGGTAGAAATGTTGTGGTATTGCTGGATTCAGGTAGCCTTGTGACCCTGATAAAGGCTGAGTTAGTTAAAACAGAGGTCTCTGGGAATAGCAAGGTAGCTGTTATTTGTGTGCATGGGGACACCCGAGAGTATCCAGTGACTACAGTGTGTTTCGAGACCCCCAAAGATACCCTCTCTCATCCAGTGGGCTTAGTATCTCAGTTACCGTATGACGCCATTGTGGGAAGGGATTTTCCGAAGTTCTGGGAACTGTGGGATGATCCTGAGCCCCCCACTGGTGCCCCTGTGTACCAGGAATGTGATAGCCAGAACTCCCCTGAGAGTGGTGAGGACTCTCCGGAATTTCCCTTATCAGTATTGGCAGGGGAGACTCAAGAAACTGGAGAGGAGCCCACCTCCTCAGACGAAAACCTACCGTCTGTGGAGTTTTCTGATCTTGAGGTTCACAGGGAAAACTTTGCCACAGAACAGTTGAAAGACCCCGCCCTAATAAAGGCACGGGAAAACGTAGTGAAAATAGATGGCGAGTTAGTGAACCCAGATAATACCTGCACTTACCCATACTTCAGCGTAGAGAAGGACCTACTGTATCGGGTGGCAAAAAGGGCAGAAGAAACCGTTGAGCAGCTTGTGGTGCCCAAACCTTACAGGAAGTTGGTGTTGGAGTTGGCCCATGGGCACATTCTTGGAGGTCATCTGGGGACAGAGAAAACCCGAGAGAGGGTATTACAGAGATTCTATTGGCCGGGGGTGATGAAGGACATAGAAAATTATTGTTCCTCCTGCCCTGTGTGTCAGAGGTCGTCCCCGATGCCACATTTCCGTAGCCCACTGGTCCCTCTACCCATCATTGAGGTCCCGTTTGAGAGGATCGCCATGGATTTGGTAGGTCCTATAATCAAGTCCGCTAGGGGGCACCAGTACATATTAGTTATAATGGACTATGCCACCCGTTATCCAGAAGCGATCCCTCTCCGAAATACCTCGGCCAAAACCATAGCCAAAGAGCTATCTCTTGTGTTTAGCCGGGTGGGTATTTGTAAAGAACTGCTTACGGACCAAGGTACACCCTTTATGTCCCGGGTTATGAAAGAGCTGTGTAAATTGTTCAAAGTGACGCAATTACGTACATCTGTGTATCACCCCCAAACCGATGGGCTGGTTGAAAGATTCAACAAAACCCTAAAACAAATGTTGAAGAAAGTGGTGGATAGAGATGGAAAGGATTGGGACTGTCTACTTCCTTATCTGATGTTTGCTATTAGGGAGGTGCCCCAATCCTCTACGGGATTCTCCCCCTTTGAGTTACTGTATGGGAGACACCCAAGAGGGCTGTTGGATATTGCCAAGGAAACTTGGGAAAGTGAGAGTTCTCCCCACAGGAGTGTGATTGAGCATGTCGCCCTGATGCAAGACCGAATTGCACAGGTAATGCCCATCGTGAAGGAACATTTGGCCCAAGCGCAGTTAGCACAGCAGAGAGTGTACAACCGTGGAGCCAAGACCCGTACCTTTTCCCCGGGGGATAGGATACTGGTACTTGTCCCTACGGTTGAAAGTAAATTCCTTGCCAAATGGCAAGGCCCCTACGAGATAATGGAAAAAGTGAGCGAAGTGAATTACAAGGTCAGACAACCAGGAAGGCGAAAGCCCGAACAGATCTATCACGTTAATCTGTTGAAAGCCTGGAGGGATAGAGAGTCCCTAGTCGCAGACACTTGGTCACCAGCTCAAACTGGTTGCGTGATTCCTGAGGTTGGAATAGCAGCCACCTTGTCACAACCCCAACAACAGGAGGTTAAGGAGTTTGTGCTTCGCAACAAGGAGGTATTCTCTGAGCTGCCGGGACAAACATTTGGGGTAGAGCATGACATCATTACCCCGCCCGGCGAAAGGGTGAAGTTAAAACCCTATCGGATCCCAGAGGCCCGACGGGAGGCAATACGGGAGGAAGTACAGAAAATGCTGAACTTAGGGGTGATAGAGGAGTCCCAAAGTGATTGGTCTAGTCCCATTGTGTTGGTGCCTAAACCGGATGGGAGCTGGCGATTTTGTAACGATTTTCGTCAGTTGAACAAAGTTACAAAATTTGACACCTACCCCATGCCACGTATAGATGAGTTGATCGACCGGCTGGGAACAGCCCGATACATGACGACTCTTGACCTCACAAAAGGGTATTGGCAAATCCCCCTGGCCAAATTGGCCAAAGAGAAAACCGCATTTGTAACCCCAGACGGGGCGTTCCAATATAAAAGAATGCCGTTCGGGTTACAGAATGCGCCGGCCACATTCCAGCGGAAAATGGACCAGATGCTGAGGCCCCATCGGAAGTATGCTGCGGCTTACCTGGATGACGTAATTGTCCATAGCACAGATTGGGCCTCACATCTGCCAAAAGTGCAAGCAGTCCTGGACTCTGTTCGGGAAGCGGGGTTTACGGCTAACCCCAAGAAGTGTACCATTGGGCAGGAGGAGGCCAAATATCTTGGGTACACCATTGGGAGGGGAGTAATAAAACCCCAACTCAACAAAGTCGAGGCCATCCAGAGTTGGCCACGTCCCAACAGCAAGAAGCAGGTACGAGCCTTTCTGGGAATCGCTGGGTATTATCGGCGATTCATTCCCCACTTTGCTTCTAAGGCTGTGCCCCTAACCAACCTAACGAAGGGGAAAGGGTCGGTCATGATTAAATGGACCCCCGAGGCTGAGGCAGCATTCCAATTCTTGAAACAAGCCTTATGTAGCCAGCCAGTGTTGTACTCACCCGACTTCTCTAAAGACTTTGTCGTACAAAGTGATGCGTCAGATGTGGGGTTAGGAGCAGTATTGTCCCAGGTCTGGAACGGGGAAGAGCACCCAGTCATTTACCTCAGCAGGAAGTTGAAGTCCCATGAGGTAAATTACGCCACCGTTGAAAAGGAGTGTTTAGCGGTGAAGTGGGCTCTAGATTCCCTTCGGTACTACCTGCTAGGTAGGCACTTTGACATGGTTACGGATCACGCTCCGTTAAAGTGGATGGCTCAAAACAAGGAAACAAATAGAAGAGTGAATAGGTGGTTCCTGGCCCTCCAGGAATTCAACTTCACAGTAAAGCATCGCCCTGGCGTTCAAATGGGGAATGTGGATGCTTTGTCTCGAGTAAATGAATGCCTGATTGCTGGTGTTCCAACCCCGAGGTTAAAACAAGAGGGGGGGGTATGTGACAGCAGGGAGGTAAAGTCACCTGGTTGCATCCAGGGGGGTAGATATATTTCGCCCAGATTCAGGCTTTACGCCGACTTATACAACTAGGTGGAGAGTTGTATAAGGCTAGTGGGCTCATGGATGACTCATACCTCTAGGGAGAGTGTGGGGCGTCGTGCAGACAAAGATGAGGAGACCAGCTGAACCTTGTCAGCTCATTTAGGCCTCTATAAGAACTCCCAGCTTCATTAGATGTTAGCTCATGCCTGGAACCAGACCTGTGTGGACTGTCTAGGGAGAGTGAACCCCTGTGCGGTGAGACAAAGCCTGTGTGGCTATTTGCTTGGACATTTAAAACCAGGGACTTAGGGACTAGGACAGCACTAGGCTGATCCCAGTTGTTAGTTAGGAAACCTGTATGTTTAGTCAGAGGTCAAGTTGACCAGGATTTATTTTGTTTGTTTCTTTTGGCTTTGCTGTGTTTTGTCACTGTAAATAGAAAATAAACCGCACCTTTTTTTTGATTTTGAAAACCACAACCTCCGTTTGTTGGGCCTGTTTTTGTGTGGGGAGCCCATCCCGGGGGTCACACACACCCGCTGCCGAGCTAACCCCCTCACACTACGTAGAGGGTTCTTTACTGTAAGAGCGGCAAGGATGTGGAATTCCCTTTCACAGGCGGTGGCCTCAGCGGGCAGGATCAATGGTTTCAAGAAACTATTAGATAAGCACCTGAACGACCACAACATACAGGGCTATACAAGGTAATACTGACATATAATCACACACATAGGTTGGACTTGATGGACTTGTGTCTTTTTTCAACCTTACCTACCTACTATGTACTGTAACTATTCCTCCAAATAATACCAATTATGGGACACTGTTCCTCCAACTAATTTCAGTGATGGGACACTATTCCTTCAACTAATACCAATGATGGGACACTATTCTTCCAACCAATACCAATGATGGGACACTATTCTTCCAACCAATACCAATGAAGGGGCACTATTACTCCTCGTATGGACTACATGTGTTATGTAATTGTTTTGCTCCCTCTGATCCCCAAGGTGTTTACTTCCACTGAATCCAGGACATTTTCTACTCTACTGGCCACAGTTTGACCCCCTAAAGTCTAAAGAACAGTAAATTGGCCCTTTGCTTGGAACGTTTGGAGACCCCCTACTTTATATAGATGGTTGTTCCAGTTTGACATAGATGGCCTCTTTTAGGCATGTTGTGCACCTCACTGTCCTTGAAAGAATGGCCTTTTTTCTTAGAATCTGGATTGGATGTATTCATCACAACTAAATGATGTAAGAGCACTCCAATCAAGTGGGGTCACGTTGGAAAAAAATGCTTTGGAACTGGATAGGACATCTTAGATTTTATAGGCGATTTAGGCTCTTCCCCTGATTTATTGTTATCATGAATAGAACATCCTGTAGCAGTAATGAAATTCATCACATGGATACTTCAGAGTGCCACAGCAAAGGCAGTTCCCTGGCAAACACATCCTTTGTTGGTTGAGTCAGACCTCTGAAAGTTTTTTTTACACCCGTGTCCATTTTTCTCTGGGGTGTTTCTCCATACTTTCTCCTCCAGGTTTACACCTCTTGTAAGGGCTTGTTGATCTGTCTTTCTATCTGTTTATTCTTGCCTTTAGTATGTTGGGCTAGCTGAAGTTACTGTGTCAGTCATGCTTTCTAGGATCTTAGCACATAGTTTTGATGCCAAAATAAAATGTTATTAGCTTTCTGTTTTAAAGCATCAATTGTGAAATGGGTCAGATTCATAGCATTACATGTAATAGAATGCTGTTTTAACATCTCTTCCCCAGAGATTTGACAATTGACACCTTTATCCATGTACATTGAAGGATTGTTGCCGATCTTACTCCTTGTTATTGGATTATGTAATTAGAACAAAGTGTTTCCATAAACCTTCACACCTTGCATCTTATTCTTGGACAATCAACATCTGCCTTGATATATTCCATGGCCATTCAAAAAAATATGTGATTGAGTTACCTGTGTCGCTACGAATGCTGGCATGTGTTCCTGACATTCATTAGAACTGAAGAAGTGGCTTGCATCAGCTGTGAAACATCTTTAACGTTACCGAACAAACCCAGCCAAATGTGACTTACTACTACTGTAGATATACAGTGACCTGGATACTATTAGGTCAAGCATGTCCAAAGTCCGGCCCGCGGGCCATTTGCGGCCCCCGTTCCGGTTTGATGTGGCCCCCACTTGGGATTTACATATACATTCTAATGTGGCCCCCAAGTATATCCGCGTGTTATTTATTTTTATTTTTTTGGATTCATTTACAGCATGACAAATCCCGAGCGCCGCTTTCATTGTTAGGATGTGTAACGGGGCGTGTAGCTGGGCGTGTACACAAGTCTATTTGCCAGAGCCGCTATGAAGCTGACAGCGCGCAGAGCCAATCACAGGCACTGTGACATTTCCCCGATCTCTGCATCTGCAGTCCGCAGATGCAGAGATCTGGAAATGTCACAGTGCCTGTGATTGGCTCTGTGCGCTGTCAGCTTCATAACGGCTCTGGCAAATAGACATGTGAACACGCCCAGCTACACGCCCCGCTCATCCTAACAATGAGAGTGGCGCTTGGGATTTGTCATGCTGAAGATGAATCCAAAAAAAAAAATAACACGCGGATGTACTTGGGGGGCCACATTAGAATGTATATGTAAATACAAGCCCCGCTCATCCTAACAATGAGAGCGGCACTTGGCACGCAGAGGCAGAGATTTTGGAAAATGTCATAGTGCCTGTGATTGGCGGTGGCGCTGCGCTATCATCTTCCTTGCGGGCTCGGGCACATCTACTTGTGAACACGCCCGACCTTCCTTTCAGTCAGTGAGAGGGCTGGATGGCTGAAGGAGACTTCGCTACAAAAATACAAAAAAGTAAATGAAACACCCAAGCTCATCTTTAGTGAGAGGCACTGGCTGGATGGCTGCAGAAGGAAAGAATATTATTTTTAAAAAAGTACATAAAACACCCAAGCTCATAATTTGCATTTCATTTTAATGGTTCAAAGAAAGTCAGTAAAATGGTCGGCCCTCACGCATGTTCACTTCATGAAATCTGGCCCTCTTTGAAAAAAGTTTGGACACCCCTGTTTAACTAGGTATACTGTGACCGGAATACTAATAGGGTACTGAATATCGTGACACCTCAGCATTGGGTAAACCAGTGCTGGTGTGTCTGCTCATTGCATAAACATGCATGCTCAGATGATACATGCATATGTATTTATGACAGGCCCTCTGGTGATCTGAGCTTTCAATTACCATCTCATGTTTATGTGTGGTTTTGGTGTTGCCTCCTCATGGAAGGGAAGGGCTAGGTGTAGAACCAGTCAGATCTTAACATCTCCCTAAAGCAATTTCAAGTAGGTAATTTTGGTATACAATTTGGTTAATGCATGACAACCCTATTTAACTACTTAAGGACCAGAAGGATTTGCCCCCTTAATTTCCAGGCCATTTTTTGCGATACGGCACTCCGCCGCTTTAACTGACAATTGCGCGGTTGTGCGACGATGTACCCAAACAAAATTGACGTCCTTTTTTTTTTCCCCATGGAGCTTTCTTTTTGTGGTATTTGATCACCTCTGCGGATTTTATTTTTTGCGCTAAAAACAAAAAAAGAGCGAACATTTTGAAAAAAAAAGCAATATTTTTAACTTTTTGCTATAATAAATATCCCTCAAAAAAAGAAATTTCTTCCTCAGTTTAGGCCAATATACAGGTCCTTCTCAAAAAATTAGCATATTGTGATAAAGTTCATTATTTTCTGTAATGTACTGATAAACATTAGACTTTCATATATTTTAGATTCATTACACACAACTGAAGTAGTTCAAGGCTTTTCTTGTTTTAATATTGATGATTTTGGCATACAGCGCATGAAAACCCAAAAATCCTATCTCAAAAAATTAGCATATTTCATCCGACCAATAAAAGAAAAGTGTTTTTAATACAAAAAAAGTCAACCTTCAAATAATTATGTTCAGTTATGCACTCAATACTTGGTCGGGAATCCTTTTGCAGAAATGACTGCTTCAATGCGGCGTGGCATGGAGGCAACCAGCCTGTGGCACTGCTGAGGTGTTATGGAGGCCCAGGATGCTTCGATAGCGGCCTTAAGCTCATCCAGAGTGTTGGGTCTTGCGTCTCTCAACTTTCTCTTCCCAATATCCCACAGATTCTCTATGGGGTTCAGGTCAGGAGAGTTGGCAGGCCAATTGAGCACAGTAATACCATGGTCAGTAAACCATTTACCAGTGGTTTTGGCACTGTGAGCAGGTGCCAGGTCGTGCTGAAAAATGAAATCTTCATCTCCATAAAGCTTTTCAGCAGATGGAAGCATGAAGTGCTCCAAAATCTCCTGATAGCTAGCTGCATTGACCCTGCCCTTGATAAAACACAGTGGACCAACACCAGCAGCTGACATGGCACCCCAGACCATCACTGACTGTGGGTACTTGACACTGGACTTCAGGCATTTTGGCATTTCCCTCTCCCCAGTCTTCCTCCAGACTCTGGCACCTTGATTTCCGAATGTACTTTGGACCACTGAGCAACAGTCCAGTGCTGCTTCTCTGTAGCCCAGGTCAGGCGCTTCTGCCGCTGTTTCTGGTTCAAAAGTGGCTTAACCTGGGGAATGCGGCACCTGTAGCCCATTTCCTGCACACGCCTGTTCACGGTGGCTCTGGATGTTTCTACTCCAGACTCAGTCCACTGCTTCCGCAGGTCCTCCAAGGTCTGGAATCGGTCCTTCTCCACAATCTTCTTCAGGGTCCGGTCACCTGTTCTCGTTGTGCAGTGTTTTCTGCCACACTTTTTCCTTCCCACAGACTTCCCACTGAGGTGCCTTGATACAGCACTCTGGGAACAGCCTATTCGTTCAGAAATTTCTTTCTGTGTCTTACCCTCTTGCTTGAGGGTGTCAATGATGGCCTTCTGGACAGCAGTCAGGTCGGCAGTCTTACCCATGATTGCGGTTTTGAGTAATGAACCAGGCTGGGAGTTTTTAAAAGCCTCAGGAATCTTTTGCAGGTGTTTAGAGTTAATTAGTTGATTCAGATGATTAGGTTAATAGCTTGTTTAGAGAACCTTTTTATGATATGCTAATTTTTTGAGATAGGAATTTTGGGTTGTCATGAGCTGTATGCCAAAATCATCAATATTAAAACAAGAAAAGGCTTGAACTACTTCAGTTGTGTGTAATGAATCTAAAATATATGAAAGTCTAATGTTTATCAGTACATTACAGAAAATAATGAACTTTATCACAATATGCTAATTTTTTGAGAAGGACCTGTATATTCTTCTACATATTTTTGGTAAAAAAATAAATAAATCACAATAAGCGTATATTGATTGATTTGTGCAAAAGTTAGAGCCTCTATAAAATAGGGGATAGATTTATGGCATTTACTGTATTTATTGGCGTATAACACTCACTTTTTTACCCTGAAAATAGAGGGTAAACTGTGCCTGCGTGTTATACGCAGGGGGCTGTGGAAAGTTTTTTCCTGAAACTTCCCTCTTAAAGTTAGGGTGCGTGTTATACACCGATAAATACGGTATTTATTTTTCTACTAGTAATGGCGGCGATCAGCGATTTGTATCATGACTGTGTCATTTCGGCGGACAGATCGGACACTTTTGACACATTTTTGGGACCATTGACATTTAAACAGCGATCAGAGCTATAAAAAGGGACTGATTACTGTGTAAATGTCACTGGCAGGGAAGGGGTTAACACTAGGATGCGATCAAGGGGTTAAATGTGTTCCCTGCTAGGTGATTCTAACTGTGTGGGGATGTGATTTACTAGGAGGAGCTAGATCGCTGCTCCTTCTAAGTAAGAACAGACGATCTGTCACTCCTCTCCTCACAGTTAAACGGAGGGGGCTGAGGGGCCGCTAATCCTCTGATGTTTTTTCACCTTAATGCATAGAATGCATTAAGGTGAAAAAACATGTACATTTACAACCCCTTTAATGGGGGCACAGACAAAAATAAAAACTGACAGATGTCCAAATCTATCTCTACTCTATTCAAAATGTTAAAAAAAAAACAGTTTTGCCTTTAGTTATACTTTAAAGATAAGAAAAGCTTATGACTAGGTTATTATTATGCAGTAGGTGCTACAAAATATACAGCTGGAATATGATTGGCTGCAGTGACTAACGTGTCTACTTATTTTCCAATCTTGTTTTCATACTTATGACTAAATGTTCCATAGCAATCCACAGACACAGCTGAAATTGGCAGGAAATATTGTAGAAGCAATAAGCATTCATTACCTAAGGCACCAGCCGTCAGATCTATGGCAGCTTGGATTGTGTTGTTTGTCTTCATGTTTCATAAATTAGGCTGTTTCGAGAAGGGTAACATATAGGTCTAAAGAATAAAATAGATAAAGAAGATATTGAATATACAATGGATGTACAGTATATTTTATAGTGTACTTGAAATAGCTTTTCAATAAAAAAGTGTAACCTGACAAGTTATGGTGAGGTTGGCCAAGAGGAGGAACCAAAACACCCTCCACAAAATCAGTAGTGCCTTCTTAAAACAAAAAGGTATTTTCATGTCTGGCTTCAATCTTGGTCAAGGTCAATGGCACAAGTAGTTTTGAAGCCACTAGATCACCATCAAATTCAGAAAACTAGCATTTAAGAAGAAATTAATAATGTTGCCTGTGTATTACTCCTATGAACACGACTGTTATTCATGTCATGGAAAAAAACAAAGTTTTTCTCGTCGTGATTCCTCTCAAGGCTGCCTTGCATACACACGTTCATGGAAAAAAACGCTTGAGCAAAGCGCGGTGACGTACGACGGCACTATAAAGGGGAAGTTCCATTCGAATTGCGCCACCCTTTGGGCTGCATTTGCTGATTCTCGTGTTAGTAAAGTTTGGTGAGAGACGATTTGCGCTTTTCAGCCTCGTGCTCTTCAGTCCGTTACAGCGTGACGAACGTGCTATCTCCATTCTGAACGCTAGTTTTACCAGAACAAGCGCTCCCATCTCATACTTGATTCTGAGCATGCATGTTTTTTTCCCCTCGTAAAAGAGTACACACGACATGAAAAACTACGAGAAAAAATAGAGCAGGTTCTAATTTTTTTTTTTTTTCGGGCAGTTTTCTCGTTGCGAAAAATGCTATGGAGCATACACACCACCGTTTTTCACGATCAATCTAAAAAATTTAATTTTTCTCATCATGAAAAACGGTCATGTGTACGCGGCATAAGAATAAATCTTATAAAGAGTAGATATTAACTTATCATTCAGTGCAGATCCAAAAACATGAGCTTTTTTCCTCAATAATTTAATGAGTTGGGTGCCGTGTGGCCAGAAGTTCTGTATCCGAAGGTGCTGCTTTATAGGTCAGGTACAGTAGCAAGTACAATATTGGATGACCGGGGTCAGTATAGGACCATTCAGCATAAAGAAATCAGTCTTATTAACTGCGGGAAACAGCAAGACACCAATGATCTTTTTAGCTGTCTGTAAGGACGACATTTTAATCACCACTGTAAGGTTTGCATTCTTCCCACTGACACCCAACGTAAGGTTTGCATTCTTCCCACTGACAACCAACGTAAGGTTTGCATTCTTCCCACTGACAACCAACGTAAGGTTTGCATTCTTCCCACTGACAACCAACGTAAGGTTTGCATTCTTCCCACTGACCACCACTGTAAGGGACATTCTTCCCACTAACAACCAACATAAGGTTTGCATTCTTCCCACTGACAACCAACGTAAGGTTTGCATTCTTCCCACTGACCACCACTTTAAGGGACATTCTTCCCACTGACAACCAATGTAAGGTGCATTCTTCCGACTGACAACCAACGTAAGGTTTGCATTCTTCCCACTGACCACCAACGTAAGGGACATTCTTCCCACTGACCACCACTGTAAGGGACATTCTTCCCACTGACCACCACTGTAAGGGACATTCTTCCGACTGACAACCAACGTAAGGTTTGCATTCTTCCCACTGACAACCAACATAAGGTTTGCATTCTTCCCACTGACCACCACTGTAAGGGACATTCTTCCCACTGACAACCAACGTAAGGTTTGCATTCTTCCCACTGACAACCAACATAAGGTTTGCATTCTTCCCACTGACCACCACTGTAAGGGACATTCTTCCCACTGACAACCAACGTAAGGTTTGCATTCTTCCCACTGACAACCAACATAAGGTTTGCATTCTTCCCACTGACCACCACTGTAAGGGACATTCTTCCCACTGACTACCAATGTAAAGTTGGCCATACACGATTCGTTTTTTCTCCTTGAACCAGGATCCGAATACACCGATAAGCTCTGCCAGCTATAGCCAAAGGTGCTGATCGAGAGAATTTTTTTTTAACAGGCTGGTTAATAAATTACTTCTGTACAACCAGCCTGCCCATACATGGATCAACATTTGTCTGGTCCCTACTGAACCAGCCAAATTTCGATCCATGTATGGCTGGCTTAAGGGTTTTTCCATGGGCTACCAATGTAAGGAGTATTTCTCTGACTGACCACCAAAGCCAGAGGCATTGTGCCCACTGACCTCCGATGAATTGGTTTAAACAGGGTCCTTGAGATCTTACAAATGATTCTCCTCTGGGGAAAAAGGATATGAATGGATGATTTAGGCAAGCATTTTGGTCAACATTTCTCTTTGATAAATACTACAGTATGATAAAAGTCGTGAAAAAATTAAATACTACATATATTTAGGATATATAATAAGGTGATCAAGGTAAAGGTCTTAAAAGAAAGCTTGATGAAGGGATTCATATATAGGAGAAAAGTATGTTACAGACTCACCGTTTTGTTTGCTGTCAGGTCTGTGTGACTGGCAATGATAGCACATGGACATGTACTTTCTATTTGTTTGAACTTCTAATCCCTGTCACTAAAATGACACTTTCCCCTCTGTCTGTTTGCATATTCCATTGTGACCCTTTCACAATTCATTCATCACGTGTTCTGTTATAAAAACAGAGTTCTGAGGTGAATCAGGACAAGATCTTTCAATGTACTGATAATTGTAAAAACACATACAAAAAAAAAGGGTGCACACTGGTTGCTTTATTTAGTATAGTCAAGGATAAAATAATAATATAAAATAGCATTAATACTTCCTTTTGTATAAAGCAATCCCCTGTTTGATGAAAATTCTGTGTTTACTAACCTCAATAGCTAAAGGGGAAATTTCCAGAAACAAGTGAATGACTCATTGACAGTGTCTCATCTCTTACTGGATGGTTCAGTCTAAAGCACATGTGTCAAACACAAGGCCTGCAGGCCTAATCTGACCCACCAGGGCATTTCATGTGGCCCTCGCACCCAGGGCTTTTTTTCAGCCGGAACATGGTGAAACCCCTAAACTCTGCATTCTGTACACAGTACACCCCTGAACTCTGCAATTTGTGAATAGGGCACCCCTGAATTCCGCATTCTGTGAAAAGTGGAACTTCTGAACCCTGCATTCTGTGCACAGCGCACCCCTGAACCCTGCACTTGGTATGTACTGCATCCCTGAACTCTGCACTATGTCTGTAGCACACTCCTGAACTTTAAGGTGGAGCGTGGTTGAGTTCCTGCACCTATTCTCTGAGAAAAAAAGGCATGGATAAATTACCGATACAACCATAATGCTGATGTGGCCTAAGATGAAATGAAAATACGTTTGACACCTCTGGTCTAAAACTTCAGTCAGACAAATGAAGCCTCAAAGCCAGTAGCACCTGCTGTGCTGTCGCTTTAGCTATGCCATAGAACTCTGGGAGCTTTTCCCCCCATGTTTTAAATGTTTATTTGTAAAACAAAAGGGTGTATATAGATCAGCATTTCTCAACTAGAGACCTACAGTTACAGTTCGCAAGAGGTTCATTGGACAATGAGCAGTTTTTCCCCTCCAATGGGCAACAACAGACACCAATGATCTTTTAGCTATCTGTAAGGGAGACATTCTGCCCACTGAGCCGGGTGTGTACACTCCCATCCGATCCACCTAGATGGATGGGGGCAGATCTCCTTCTGTTTTTTTTTAGTGGACTGTAGGTAGGTGGGTGTAAGCGGACACACTCACCCGTCCAAATGGGTGAATGGAGGATTCTAGCAGGTCCATCTGAAAAACTGACAGGAGGACCTGATCGGACCCTTTGTGTGAAAGGGGTCGTAGGGTTTACAACTATTTTAAAATCAGTGCAAAAATTGGAATCCAGGGATATATTAGTAATGTGAAATGTAATAATCCAGATGTAAAAAAACAAAAAAGAAAAAAGAACATTACAGGCCCCATGAAACTGGGTCAAAGGGGAGCCTGCCGTTTTCTCTTTTAATGATTAAATGAATTAGTGAGGTCAAGGAGTGCGCTGCTACAACCTGAGCACACGTTCTCAAATTCTGCATACATAAAGGACCTCAAATATACTGTATTTTCTCTTCATACAATATTTCACCAGTTTTTCGGATTAAAAAGCATGTTTTCTTAATCCTTCATTGTTTGTTGATTAAGCATTGATTTCAAGCAATTATGTGATCAGGATTTTCTAAATGATCACAATAAATGCTGCAAATTCATTCCCTTTGCTGGAGTTAGAACAGGAGCAAAAACTGTAAATTTGATGAAATAACTGCCATACACAAGTTTAACTGAGTTTGTTTTCAGCTTTTTTTTTTTTTTTTTTAAAGGGAGTGGGTGTAATGTTCATGTTTTCTGTACACTCAACTTTTTTGTAGTTGTAAAAATAAACTTTTGGTAATTACTAAGCAGCAACTTGTCTGCACTCCTTGCTGGCAAGCCAGAGTGGTGCAGGGCCCAGAGGTAAAATGGCAGACTTTGACTTCCAAAACACATCTCTCACATAGAATGACTGACAGTGGGATATTCACCTCTGCTCACCCTGACTACCTGTCCTCTTTGCCCATGCATTTTTCACCTGACTTATGACTTGCTGAGGAAACAGAAAGGAAAAAGAAAGGGAAATATACAGAAGTACATAGGCCTAGATACAGTATATGGGGTATATTCAAAGTATTCTGAACTTTGCACTAATACGATATTTATACAATTAATAACTCACAGTATTCAATATTTACATACTGTTGTTAAAAGAAAAGGGAATAAGAATAAATAATCGTAATAATAACGAATGACGTGGTGGTCTGGCTCACGTCAAACAAATATATACAACTTGATAAATATTTTATGTATCCTAGTTTGGAGACAACAAAGACTGGTCAAAGTCAGTGGGGAGGTAGTGTTTCACCCAAGGCTGACAAATCTTACGGAATTTATTAATTTTATCATCTTCAATGGCCGACATCTTTGCGTGAATAAGTGAATAATTAATTCTGTATTTGGCTTCCGCCAAGATTAGGGTTTGGGTTTTCCAAGCTTTAGCAATGGTTTGTTTGGCTGCAGTATTAAGATGAATTAACAATTGAAATTGAGTATGGGTAAGTGTAGTAGGTTTTAGATTTAGAAGTGCTATAGCAGGGTCTGGAGTAATAGTAATATCAAGAGCTTTAGAAGCCATTTGAAATATATTCATCCAAAATTTTTGGACAACCGGACATTGCCACCATATGTGGAAATGAGTGCCTGGTGTGTCGCAGCCTCTAAAACAATTCGGTGAGTATGTGGGAGCGAATTTTGCTATTCTGGCTGGTACTAGGTACCAGCATGTTAAAACCTTATAGTTTGTTTCTACAGCAAAACAGTTAGGAGAGGAACTTTTTGTGGCTAACCAGATGCTAGACCAGTCTTTGGAGTCAAACATTAGATTCATGTCTTGCGCCCATTTAATTGTGTACGAGGGTAATGTATCGTTGGGACTTACATTAAGTTGTTGGTAAAGAATTTAAATTAGTCCCCTAACCTGTGGATTACTTATACAAATCCTCTCAAATTTAGACATTTGAGTTAGCGAAGAGCCTGTATTGAGAAGTGGTTCATAAGAAAATTTAATTTGTAGATATCGGAAAATTTCAGATCTAGGAAGCCCAAAGGATTCACATAGTACAGGAAAGGAATGAATGTTAGCATTTGATACTAGGTTGTGTAGGCGAATCAAGTTAGTGGAAGACCATGCTGAAAAGGATTTTGGGTATTTCCAAGCAGGATAGAAGGCAGGATTCCTAAGGAAGGAAAGTAGGGGATTATGTGGGGATTGGAGCATATGAGAGCTTTTAAATTTATCCCAAATAGCTAAAGAATGATTAGTTATGGGATTAGATAGATGAGATCTATCAGCGGGTCTGAGCCATAACAGGTTGGCTACCGACATGGGATCGCTATCTACCAACTCAAGAGCAACCCATAAAGGTGTTTCATCTGTAGTATGATATTTGGATAGTAATGCTATTTGTGCAGCATTAAAATAAGAGGAGAAGTTGGGTAGTCCCATTCCTCCTCTCAATTTATGGAGGTATAACGTGGACTTAGGTATACAGGGTTTAGTTGTATCCCAAATAAAGGACATAACTCTTTGTTGAGTAAGTCTTAAAAAGTAGGATGGTAATGAGATAGGAAGTACCCTAAATAAATATAAACATTTTGGCAGTATTGACATCTTTACTTCGTTGATCCTTCTGATCCATGACAATGGAAGGGAAGTCTATAGTTTCATTAAGCCAGATGTTTGCTTCAGTAGAGGTAGATAATTAGCGGCAAATATATCTTTAAGGGAGACTGTAGAGTTGAATTCCTAAATAAGGGAGTTGTTTTGGAATCCAATTAAAGGGTTAGGAATTTTGAGCTAGATGGAGATCTGATTGGGACAAAGAGTGAAGTCCTGAAATTTGAGCGAAATTATCTAAGATTTTGAGTAAGTTTGAGGCTGATATATGAGGATGCGATAGAAAAATAAGGATATTATCCACAAAAAGACATATCTTATGCTGATGTCCACCTAATTCTATACCTTAATATCAGCATTAGATCTAATTAATTGCGCTAGTGGTTCTACTAATAGGGCAAAAAGTAATGGGGAAAGAGGACAACCTTGTCTAGTTCCTCTTCTAATGTCGAACATTGGTGACATGTAGCCAGCGTATTTAATGTATGCTTTTGGACTATTGTATAGGGAGGAGACCCAGTGTCAGGTCACCTGAGTTACCAGATGACAGATGCACACCGTAGGTCAGGAGTGCACCACAAGGTAGTGAACCTTATGGCTGACTGCTGCGGATGGAACACTGGGTGGTAAGGATGGCAGATCCACTGGAGCACAACAGGGATCCCAGAGGGACTAGAGCACAAGATTCCCCAGGGCGCGGAGTCTAAGATCCAGCAGGTGTTCACCAGAGCCTCTAGTGGTGAGGATGGCCTAAGCTGCAGCTGGATCCAGGTCGTGGCCCCCAGAGTCCCCTAGCTCACGCTCCGTGGGGTATAGAGGATAGAGGGGAAGCAGCAGCTCAGGATACAAGAGGTAGTGAGGAGATAAGCCAAGGTCAGGGCGACAAGCAGACAAGGATAAACAAAGGACAAGCCAAAGGTCAAGGTCACAAGCAGACAGGGATAGTCGAGAATAAGCCAATATCATTAACACAGAGACAGACGTAGCACACGGCAAGCAGGAACCCAAACACACAATGCTTAACAAACAACGTTGATCAGCAAGGCAGACTTGCAGTGCACAGGTTAATATAGAGTTCTCTGATAGGGCCTGGGGTGGAGCCATGCTGGGAGGAGAGATTATAAAGGCAGCCAGGTGAGAGAGTCTGGCCTCTAAGGTGAACACATGGGGAGGAAGGTAAGTTCACAGACAAACATTACTGCATATCCATGACACCTAGGTCAGGAAATGATTACCAAAACCCCATTTTTGAAGGGTGTATTGCATGTATGGCCAAGTGACAGAGTCAAATGCCTTCCTTATGTCTAGAGACACAAGGCATGATGGGATGTTCCTAGATTTGGCTGCATGGATGAGTAGGAGCGCTCGTCTAATATTATCACCTGAAAGCGAATATCGATCTGGTTACACAAGGAGATAACGCCGGCCAGATCAGTGGGGATGGTTCTTCCTGCTAATTCATCCTTCACTCTATCAGACAGGCCATGCAAAAAGGTTGCGACTAAGGCCTCATTGTTCCAGCTCAACTCAGCCGACAGTATGCGGAAATGAAGGGCATACTGTCCCACAGAAGCAGACTCTTGGCGGAGACGTAAAAGGGCGCTGGCCGCTGAAGAGACACGAGCCGGTCCTTCGAAGATATTCCGAAAAAGTTTCAAGAAGCCAGACAGGCTAGAAACCACTGGATCATTCAGTTCCCACAGAGGGGCTGCCCAGGCTAAAGCTTCACCAGAGAGGAGGGAAATGATATAGGCTACCTTAGCCCGATCAGACAGGAAGTTTTGGGGCTGGAGCTCAAAATGAATCGTGCATTGGCTAAGGAACCCCCTGCAAGCCTTGGAGTCCCCAGAGAAACGGGACGGAGCTGGCAGTTGTAGTGAGTGTGTGGCTGCGACTGGTGCAATAGGTGCAGCCGCTGATTGTATTTGAGGTTGCGGATTCAGGGTTCCCAAGGAGGCCTGAAGCTGCTCGAAGCGAGAAGCCAGATCCTGGAGGAATCGCATCACCTGAGTCTGATTCGATTCCTGGGATTCAAGTCTGCAAACTATGCCCTGCAATGGATCATCCGCGGGTAGCGGGATGTCAGCCGGGTTCATGGCTGATCAAACTGTCAAGGTCACCTGTGGCCAGGTGACAGATGCACACCGTAGGGGGACAGGAGTGCACCGCAAGGTAGTGAACCCTATGGCTGGCTTCTGCGGATAGGAAACTGGGTGGTTGTGGAAAGCGGGACCAGAGGAGCACAACCGGGATCCTAACGGAAGCTAGAGCCAAGATTCCCCAGGGCGCGGAGTCTAAGACCCAGCAGGTCTTCTCCAGAGCCTCTAGTGGTGAGGATGTTATGCTGCAGGCTGGGACCAGGTCGCGGCCCCTGGAGTTTCCTAGCTCACGCCCCGTAGGATAAGGGGAAAAGAGGGGAAGCAGCAGCACAAGATATGAGAGAAACGAATAACAAGCTGAAGGTCAGGGGCCACAAGCAGACAAGGATAACGAAAGAACGAGCCGAAGGTCAAGGGTCACGAGCAGACAGGGATAGTCGGGGACAAGCCAATTATGTAACAGAGAGACAGACGTAGCACACGGCAGGCAGGAACCCAAACACACAATGCCTAACAAACACGTTGATCAGCCAAGCAGGCTTGCAGTGCACAGGTTAATATAGTGTTCTGTGATAGGGCCTGGGGTGGAGTCTGGCTGGGAGGAGATTATAAAGGAAGCCAGGTGAAAGGGCTCAGGCCTCTAAGATGAACACATGGGAAGGAAGGTAAGCTGACAGACAAACACTACTGCATATCCATGACAAGAAGTCAGGGTTTCCGTTCTGAATGAATGTCCGGTCAAGATTGAATTAAAGGCTCTAGTTAAGATTGGTGTTAAAAATATGTATAAACTGTTTATAATAAGCTGCAGAAAATCCATCCGGACCCTGTCTTTTCTGAAATTTTAGAGTTTTTATGGCATCTGACACTTCTGTATCTATAATGGGGCCTTTAAGAAGATCTCGCTGCTCTTGGTTTAAAGCAGGGAGCGTGATTTTAGAAAACATAGTGTCGGCTTTTGTCTTGTCAAAGTTTTGAGCAGAAGAATACAATTTGGCAAGGTTAGAGCGAAAAACCTCTAGTATCTTAACCTGGGTTACTAGAGTATGCTTCACGAGATATTTTCAATCTGATGGGTGTCTGTGAATGTCGTGCAAACTTCTGATTTCTTGTCATAGGGGTGTCAGGTTTATTGGCCTTAAGGTACTTGATGTGCTGGCGTTTGCGTAAAAGTTTGTCAGCTGAGTCAGTCAAAAAAAAGATCTAGATCTAGACGGGCCCTTTCCAGTTTAGAGTTATTTATAGCATTTGGGGAAGATTGAAAGGCCAAATGACATGTAATAAAGGCAGACTCAAGTTTAGCAAATAAAATTTTCGTTCTTTTTTAAGCATAGATGCTTGTTGTATCAATTTTCCCCTAATTACAGATTTATGGGCTTCCCATAAAGTAAGGGCCGAAATGTCATCTGTGTCATTAGTTAAAAGGTAATTAGTGAGTGCTTTTTCAATATCAATACGGTGGGATGGATGAGTTAATATAGAATCATTATTACATCAAGTATTATCGTGAGATCTGGGCACCATTGAGGATATAGTGGTAAGGACTGTGCAATGGTCTGTCCATGAGAAGGGAATGATTTTGGAAGAAATATTTTCTGGCAACATACTGGATGGGACTAGGATATGACCTATATGCGAGAAAGACTTATGTGGGTAGGAGTAATGAGTATAGCGCCTGCTGGTGGGATTAGTTTCTCACCAGGTATCCACCAAACTATGTGTAGTAAGCAAATGTTGGAGATTACATTTTGATGTGACATTAGTAGGACCTGGTGGAGATTTGTCTAGAAAAGGGGAAACAGTAGCGTTAGAATCTCTGCATAGGATGACAGTACCAAACTTATGAGCTTCAACTACTTGGAAAAGATGAGATAAAAAAGCTGTTGGACGTTTATTGGGGGCATAGTAAGATACAATTGTGATTGGATTATCAGAAATATAGCCTGTAATAATTATATATCTTCCCTCAGGGTCTTTTATTTGAGAAATGAGATTAAACGGAGTGGAACGATGAAAACCAATTAAAGTTCCACGCTGCTTAACAGTTGTAGATGCAGAGTAAATTTGTGGATAAGAAATTTAGGATGAACTTTTTCTGTAAAATGGGTTTCCTGTAGACAGATAATATGAGCTTTCTTGGTCATAAAAGAGCGTAAAGCTTTGATTCGTTTATGTGAAATATTAAACCCTTGTACATTTAAAGACAGGATATTTATAGGAGCCATAAGTCAAGTAGAATGAACATTATACCACAATAAACACAGTACTTACCAAGAGCCAGAGTCACCAACCGGGGAAAAAAAAGAAAGGGAGAAAATACAAAAAAGTAAAAAAGAATGAAAAAATGTAATTATCGTATTAACCCATTATATGAACAATGCATCAAAAAGTTAAGGTAAAACCACAGGGTGTGGGAGCGTCTCAGAGGAGTGACCAGTGCTCCCTGAGAGGATCCGGGTCCACGACATAATCCCACATATCAGAAGCAGAAGTCTGTAGGTGGCAAAAGGGGCAACAAGAAATTCCTACGGTGTGAACAACACCGGAGAACAACAGGAACCTTCTACAAGCTGCCATTAAATTATATTACCGAAACAAAGATGCAAAGAGAACTAAATTATTTTTGCTCTATATCTTGAGCTTTATCATTGTTAATATACCGTAGTCCATTTCTAGTATGGATATGGTTAATGTTATTAATTAACAAGAACAGCTTGAGAGGCCAGAAATCTGAGAAGAGAAAATATATTAGGTCAAATAAATTGGTCAGTCCATTGAGTCCTCTTGAGTGGGTGATGGATTTTCAAAGGGACCACGCTTATGGAGGTTTTGATGCGCCGAGGTGTGTGAACCATAGCCTGAGTTGGATGATTGCTGAGGAAACCGGGATGTTGAACGTCTGCGATTCTGATCAGTGGGTATGGCTGTATCTGTAATACCCATTTCAGTTAGGGCTGACTTTAAATCTTCTGAGGAACGACAGACGTATTTGGTTTCCAGATGAGTGAATCGGAGACAGAAGGGGAATCCCCAGTGAAAAATAATTTGATTATTTTGAAGCACTTGCAGTAGTGGTTTAAGCGCACGTCTTTTGCCACTGTATGTCGGTGAAAAGCCGATAGGTATAGCTCTGAAAGCTGAGGAGATCTTTTCCTCTAGCAGCTGTAAGTAACTGTTCTTTGGTTCTGTAGCAGTGCAGTTTAGCTATTATATCCCTAGGGGGACCGTTGGATTTGCGTGGAGCTAATGCTTTGTGCACTCTGTCTATTTCAAGTCTTTCAACAGGAATACCAGGAATTAGTTCCTGGAAAAGCGCCGTTATGGTTGCATGTAGATCTAGAACAGATTCCGGGATACCTCTGATCCGTATATTGGACCTGCGGTCTCTGTTTTCCTGGTCTTCTAAACGTGCTTGTAAAGCTATAATTTCCTCTTTAAGAGATGAGAGTTCTGAGCTATAGTGTTCTGTATAGTTGTCAATTTCATCAACTCTCTGTTCCAGTTCTGCAGTTCTCTGACCAAGTTCTCTTATTTCTTTGGTTAATTTGTCTGTTATATGGTCAGAAGTCTGTTTTAAAGCCTTCTGCAGCATTTGTTCAAATTTTATAAATATGTCAGGCTGGACTTCAGTCGGTATATCACTGGCATCCACTATAGACTCACCAGCACTAGACTGTGCTTTGTGACTAGAAGCTTTCACTGTGGGTATAGAGCGGCGCTGTGAGGAGGAGGGAGAAGCCGCCATTTCAGCCGCCAGCCTGTTCACCGCTCCCTTCAGGACACTCGTTTTAAATTGTGATTTATTGCCTCTCAGAGCCATACCATGTACTGTATGTGGTTCTCCAACCATTCCGCCGCTGTTTTGTGTATTTTTCGGCGCTGCTGGGACCCGTAGTTCTCCGGTATTTACACACGCGGAGCTGAGCTCTAGGGAGACATTACCTTCTCCTCAGGCAGCCGCGCATGCGCCCTTGACAAGTGAATCTCATGCTTGCAACTGTTCCGGAGTTTATCCCTTAAAAGCCTGACTGTCACAACCAAAGCTAAACACAATCTCAAATTTTGTTTAAAATGCACATTAGACAAGCAATAGGGTCATTATCAAAACCAGCCTTCCTCAACCTCCTAACCTCAGAGAAACCCTAAAACAATACCCAGGTCTTAGGAGAAGCCCTACTGAAATCAATTAATCTGGGGGGCAATGAGAAGAATTCCTTATACACCGATAGTCAGTAGGAAGAATAAAACCCTTATGCCGCGTACACACGACCATTTTTCTCATCGGGAAAAATTACATTTTTTCTCTTTGATGAGAAAAACGACCGTGTGTGGGCTTTTGGTCATTTTTTCCGACGAGAAAAATGGCATTAATCACGACGAGAAAAATTAGACCATGCTCTAATTTTTCTCGTCGTGATTCACGGCATTTTTTTCCGCTGCAGTTTTCCCATAGGGAAACACTGCCGGGGAGCCTACACACGGTCGTTTTTCTCGACCAAAAGAAAAAATGACGGGAAAAACGGCCATGTGTAGGGGAACATGCCGTTCTTCGTTTTTCCCGTAGATTTTCTCAACGGTGTTTTCACCGTTGAGAAAATCGATCGTGTGTACGCGGCATTACAGTGGTGATCACAATGCCACCATTACAAATCACTAAAAATATTATTGGTCATGTTCCTGGCTTTGGAAAAATGGGAAAAAGTTGTGCTAGATATACATTAATAAGTGATCATAGTCCAACTAGTGATCTGAATGATGCATTAAGATCAACAGTGAGTGTTGAATTGAAGTTTCAAAAATATGTGGTATCCAACGATATCCTCCACCAAGTGACGTCACCAACGTTTAGTCAAGATGTACTCTTACCCCACACGGCGGACCCTCTAATTATGGAAGGTCAAACTCGCTCAGGATGTATCTGCTCATAAGGCGTCTAAAAGTTGTAGTGCAGGCAATCCACGTCTCTCCAGCCGTTCCTCCTGCACTAAAATTGAACCGTCATGGCAACCCAGCAGTACCCAAAAAACAAACAAGGGGCCTCTGATAGTGTAAAACCTTCTTAGGTATTTATTAGGAGCAAATGCACTTAAGACATGAAGTCACTAGAGGTGCAAGAAAATAGAACAGCTGCAGCAAACACAAAAGCTTAAAAATGACGGTGACATAGGTTAGCGTTTCCTTGCTGACCGGTTTCGTCACAATTGGACTTCTTCCGCTGCATGTTCCTGGCTTTGCCAAGTGGCATTGGCCCTGGATCAATGCAGGCACCATAAGATGGGAGGTCAATCAGCTACAATTCAAAGAATCCCTAGCAACACCTGGATGAACCCTAGTGTCACGTACCTTGTGGACGAGCCCCAACTGCAGGGGATGGCCTCTCTTGCGGCTCCGACTCGCGGCCCCTGGTAGGGTAAACAGAAAGCACAGGAGTCAGGAGTGGCTGGCAGGATCAACAGCAGGAGGTTTGTCCCAAGTCCAGGTGGATCTGTACAGAAGGACCGTAGGTGCAACTGAGTGGTAGGCAGGAACCTGGAACAGGACAGACAGGTGCAGCAGACTGGAACTGGATAGCAGACCGGAGCTGGACAGCAGGCTGGAATGGACAGCAGACTGGAACCTGGAACATGCTGGGTCAGCAGACAGGTGCAGCAGACTAGAACTGGTAGGTCAAGCAAGCCGGGTCGGTTATCAGGCGGACAGTAGAAGGACCAGAGGAGCAAGCAGAAGAGAAGTCAGACAGGCTGGGGTCAGATGCAGGCGGATGGCAGGAATGGTCAGGAGCAAGCCGGGTTTAGCACTGGAAGGAACTGGAACAGATTTCAGGAATCAGGAACACACGTAACGCTGTAGATTAGACAGCAAAGTCCCAGTGTGTCAGTCTGGTTTAAACAGCCCGCCTGGTGTTAGTGGGTGCGCGTGCGTGCACTCCCGTGTGTGCACAAGCATGCGCATTGGCGCCCGCAATCGGGCACCAGTAAGGTCAGAGCGCCTGTTACCGGCAGGATCTTTCTGACACCTAGGGGACTACCCTGGTTGATAATGGCTGATCTAAACCAGTGTTTCTCAACTTTTTTTCAATCAAGAAACCCTTTAAAATTCTGCAAAATCTCAGGGCAACACATTCTAAAATGTAAAAAACAAATAGTTTTACATATTACAGCATCATCCACACATGGACACCCAATGTAAGAGGTAATTTATTCATCCAAAATACACTTCCGCACACTGGTATTGACTAGTATTCAAATTTTTCTCTTCTATCTTAGTTTCTCACCCTCACTAAGCTAATGTGACTGGTGATTGAGAGGGGCAAGCAAGGATGCTATGCAGGCACCCAACATCCTCAATAGCAGTACTAGTGTCGTTGGTTCGAATCCCAACCGTGGCACTTCCTGCTTGGAGTCTGCATGTTCTCCCTGTGCCTGCGTAGGTTTCCTCCAGGTACTCTGGTTTCCTCCTACGCTCCAAAGACATGCTGTTAGGAGCCAATTAACCTGTCTAAATTGGTCCTAGTATCTATATGTATGAATGTGAGTTAGGGACCTTAGATTGTAAGCTCCTTGAGGGCAGGGATTGATGTGAATGTACAATATATGTGTAAAGCTCTGCATAAATTGACAGCGCTATATAAGAACCTGTAATAATATTAACCGATTACGTCATTGGTTGTTAGGAGGTTGGTGGAGAGAAGGCTATAATGGTGCACAATGAGAACCTGAGGCTTTGTGTAACTAAAAGGCAATCTTTAGCCACCCACTGACTTGTCTACAATTTTGGGGCAATCTTTAGGCATTTTGCCAAGGCAACACTGAAAAAAAATCTGAAGGCACCCTGGATGAAACAGGCTTATCTAAACAAATCTTTATTAACGCTGACCAGAGATAAAAAATATGGTATTACACATCCGTGTAAGTAGGGCTGGGAAAAAAATCGATTTTAATCTTGAATCGAGTTTTGAGCTCAAATCGATTCAGTTTTAAAGAAAATCGATTTTTTTAGATTTTTAAAAAAAAAAAAAAAAAAAAAAAAAAAAAAAATGTTTTTTTTTTCCTTCCCTTCAAAGTTTCCGTAGCAGGACTGCAGGGGGCGTATCCGGAATGGCACTGGGCAGCGTTACCCCAATTACATCTAATCGCTGCAGCCGCCGTCTGCCCACCTGATCAGCGTGTCATGCAGACAGACGGCGCCCATGGCAGTGTTCAAAAGCCGCGCCTCCCGAGTCCTCGTCGTCTGTGATAGGCGGAACACTCAATTTCACAGCAGGCAGTATTCAGCCTATCACGGACATCCTCTCATCCTCATCTGTTATGAGGATGACCATGATAGGCGGAACACTGAATGCTGGGAAATTGAGTGTTCCGCCTATCACAGACGAGGAGGAGGCGCGGCTTTTGAATACTGGAATGGCCACCGGTGTAGCAGTAAAATCTGTATCCCATGAAAATCTGCATCAGGTACGGGCACAGTGATTGAAGCATGGGCACAGTGAGACACGGGCACAGTGCGGCACGGGCACAGTGAGGCACGGGCACACTGAGACAAGGGTACAGTGAGGCATGGACACAGTTCAATTCAACTAAGAGTAACCTCAGGATTTTTTGTTGTTTTATTAGCTAAATCCAAATACAGTATTATTAATTTGGATGTTTAACAATCTTTGTTGCACACTGCAAAAAACAACAAAAGGTCACAAGCGCTAAATTGGTGGATAAAGAAAAAAATATAATGGATGATAATAATAATAAGAAAAAAATCCCAAATATTTTGGGAAGTACAAAGTATCCAAAAGGGGGAAAAAACAGGATCCAGCGCAGCAAGAAAAAATCCGTACCCAGAAGTACAAAATACACAACATGCACACAATATAATCCAGCGCTCATGGAACATACATTATTAACTATTGAAAACTCTTGAAGAATTGATAAAAAAGCTTAGTCCATTTATTAATCACAATAAAGAGAGGGATCCAATCCCAAATGTGCAGAGGGCAAATGAATCTTAACTCTCCAGTTGCCAGTGGTGACAAACTTGTTAAACTTGCAGTGACATCCGTGGAGCAAGGAGGGGTTAAAAAAGTCAAAACAAAGCCTGTGGCATGATCTCCGTGTGAGCACAGTACCTTGAATGATGGACAACAGGCAGACCAGCGTGTGGAGGGCCCTCCAACCCAAAAGGATGCAGAGCCAGGATCGCAGCAAGGCTGGGACAGAAGGAATCACACACAGAGTTTCAAGAGTTTTCAATAGTTAATAATGTATGTTCCATGAGCGCTGGATTATATTTTGTGTTTGTTGCACACTGACTTTGCAGTTAGAGAAAGGGTTTGCCTTTGCGATTTTGTTTGTTGATGCACTTTAATTAATATAATAAAAAAAAATCGAATCGAATCGTAAATCGAGTTTTTTATAAAAAAATTGCAGATTTTTTTTTGGGGGAAAATCGCCCAGCCCTACGTGTAAGCTAGAAGCTACTCACCTCGAACATTCACAGGATAGTGTAACAGTGCAGTTTCATCTTAGCACTTTTAATAAAGAGGATTATGAAATCTGTGTTCTGCATTTTAGGCCTATTTAAAATTAATGAATTTTAAGTATGAATAGATAATAATTTAAGTGTTGGAGGGTTAAGAACCCCTTGCAGGATTCCAAGGCTTAGAAGAAACTGCTAGAGTGGGGGGGGGGGGGGTGTTCTCAGTGGGTAGTGGTTCCTTACACTCTCATTGTCACCCCCACCTAAAAGATGCTTATTGTGCCTCCCATAAAGTGAACCTGTCTCACCATGTGCATAAAACAGGTATAGCTGGGTGCACCTAGCTCTGTAATCTTCTGTTCATCCACTGAGTCCCTTCACCGCCGCTATGAGCAGCACACATCCAGGGACTCTACATGTGCTTGTGTCCCGGCTTACTCACCCCCCCCCCCCCAATTAGGGTCTGTGCAGATTCTTCACCCACTCACAACCCACTCCCCAGCCCCTCGCCAGTCTATGGAGAGAAGAGTGTGGAACTATAGTCTGAGCCTAAGAGAGACCAGAGCCAAGGAGGGAAGCCAAGCAGGCCTGCTCCTGTGCCTGTCCACCTACATCAGGGAGAGAGAATAGATCTGCATTTTGTGTCTGCCAAAGCTGCTCCAGAGACTGAGCTTGAGAGGGAGAGTCGCTGCATCTCCACAACTGGAGCTGAGAGACCGTACCCTGTGGGAGGATACAGGCTGAGAGACTGAGCCTCTTGGAGCAGATTTATGGAACCTGCCAGGAGCGGTGAGCTGAACTACACATCCTTAAACTCTTGCCACACATAGTGAATGCCATAGAGACTGCTCTTATCTAGATGTTCATTTACATTCACCACAAACACTCTTAAAAAAGGGCAGTGCCCCACCCAGAGAAGGGCCCCACCAAAAGCTGGCCAGCGTTAACTATTTGGCGCCAGGTAATTTGCCACTATCAGAGGTACGCTTACACTGGAAACACATACCCCCCCTGCTTTTGGGACTGTATGCATAGGTTGCACGCAAGGACCCTATTATTCTTTTGAGTTAGTTGCTGCTCTTCTAGAGACTGAAGTTGCACATGTTATAATTTAGTTTAACTTGCTGTAATCTTTTGAGTGCCAGTTAGTGGGTCATCGGCCATTCATTCATTTTAGTTCCCCTAACGCAATGACCTCATCACATTTCAGTACGTATATCTGCTAAGCTGAGCGGTTATACTGTAGTGCGGGGTCTGCAGCCAGACCACGAAGGCTGCTCTGTCACATGTGTGGTGGGCAAGCGGGCCAGTGGGCAGATGGGCGAGTGGGCAGAGAGGTGACATTATCTCTCACCGCCCGCCCCGCATCACCTCAGTTCCGCCATTACAGTCAAAGGCTGCTTTATTTGCAGTCACGGGGAGCAAAGAGATTACATAATCTCTCACTGCCCACCCTAACTCTCTCTTGGACGCTGAAAAGCTAGGAAGAAACTGCCAGAAGCCTCCATCTCTGCTGTCACTGTTGCCTGCCACAAATTGTACTTACATTTAAAAAGTGACAGGCAACAGTGGGAAGCTTTAGCTGGTGGAAGGATAGTGACAATCTGCATCTGGGGGCAGGTGATGTGACAAGCTGCATCTGGTGGCAGGTGACGTGACAATCCGCATCTGGTGGCAGGTGACGTGACAAGTGACAATCCGCATTTGGTGGCAGGTGAGGTGACAAGTGTCAAGCTGCAACTGGTGGCAGGTGACGTGGCAAGTGACAATCCGCATCTGGAGGCAGGCGACATGGCAAGTGACAATCCACATCTGGTGTCAGGCGACGGTGTTGGTTTTCTAAGCACAGAAATACGGTGGCTTAACTTGCCTCCCAGGTCAATTCTGACAGTTCCCTCCTACATGTAGAAATCATCATTTATTTTGCTAGAAAACTACCTAGAAGTCCCAAACATATATATATATATATATATACACACACACACACACATATATATAAAAATATATATAAAAGCAATAGTATATAAATAAAACAGTCCAATCTCTGGATCATTCAGATACTCAAACAGCGCTGAAAATTATTTAAAATATTAATGATATTAAACCCGTGGTCAACACCACTGTTAAAAGTCTTAAACGTAGTAAATGATGATGACAGACAGTTGAAAGCGTCATAGGTGTATGTTAAAGGTTGTCTTTAGCGTGCACCTTCCACCAGAAAAAACAGTAGCCGTATTCCACCTCGTGAAGCACACTCCCCCAGGGGGTCAAACTCACCAGAAGCCTCTAATAAGTAAGCCTTAAGAAAGATGTTCATCAGCTACTTTGCACTACTTCACCATCAGAAAAGATCCACTGGTACAGGGGCTCCAAACCAAGTCATGAAAACACAAGAATGGTTGCACATAGCGTAATCCTGTTTAATATAACATAACTCCCCATACAGCAGAAGACCCCTTAATGCTAACTACGTACATCAAAAGATATCAAACAAGCATAAAAATGTGACCCAAGAGGGCGCTATCACCAATGCTCAGCCGTCCAGGAGGAAGCGTGCGTCTCCTTGCAGACACCGCGGTGAACACTGTTAACATATGCGTGCGTGAGCACAGGAGGACGAGGGGCACTTGAAATTTTTTTGTTTTATTTAAAATGTCTCTTTAATTTTCTTTTCTGCTATCACAAGGGATGACCAACATCCCTTGTCATAGCATGGTCCATGACAGGTCCACTTTTATTACAAGTCCTCTATTAGACAACAGATCTCTCCTCCAGCCTCCAAAGCATCCGGCTTCCAGTTTCTTAGACCTTAGAGATGATCGGGATGTTCCAGTGGGACGGTAGAGCCTGGTAAGTCAGTGGGGGGGACCCCCTCCTACCACCTGTAAAAATCAATCCAGCAGCTAATTAGCCGCTAGGATCGGTTTTACAAAAAGAGCATTGCTGGTCAAAAAAAGATAATGGAATGATGCCTGTAGCTGCAGGCAGCATCCCGATATAACCACTGCAACTCAAGGACATCCTTGGGTGGCAAGTGGTTAAGTAGCAATGGTTATTATCAACACTATAAAATTTAGGTATTCATCTGACTCTTGGCTACGACTTCTTATTTGCGGCCAATTACTATCCTCTATTAAGTTACCCTACCTCTCTTATGTAGTCTTGGATGTCCCCTTCTCCCTTCTGTATAGGCTGAATCTTAGCCGTAAAGATAATTGTCCTGTTGAAAGCCCTGTACTACATTTGTACACTGCTAATCCAAGTTTCCTATTTTTAGCTCCATCTTTTTCAGAATAAGATCCTCTTCTTTATCTGAGTCTACAAGTGACCTAGGGCATCCCAAACCATACTCTTCAAACACAGACTGCAGGGAGGCCTGGGTGTCCCGAAGATAACTAAATATTATCAGGCTGCCCAAATCTTCCAATTGCCCCTTTTGCATGGCACCGCTAATGTTTAACTATGTACTTCTTGAGATTCCAAATTGGGATTCTACCCTAATCTCAGGCCTTGCCCTGACTACCTAAAAAAAGGCTGACCTCCTTGAGCCCTTTGATGCAACAAGCTCTGAAGTTATGAAACTTTGTATGTTATTACAGCAAGTTTATGTCCCTTCCTCTCCCTGCTGGCCATTCTTAATAACCCACTCTTCCCTCCAGGACGAGACCAGGCAAGGTAATTTTTAGGGTGGACCCGACATGGCTTCACCCATATAATAGGATTTTTATAACAGCTTACCTGTAAAATCCTTTTCTTGGAGTACATCACGGGACACAGAGCGACATAGTCATTACTAATGGGTTATATAGATACCGTCAGGTGCTGGCACTGGCAACTTCCAAAACCGGAAGTACCCTCCCCTATATAAGCCCCTCCCATCCGGGAGCACCTCAGTTTTGTAGCAAAGCAATAAGTGTCCCTAAAGAGGGGCGGGAGCTCTGTGTCCCGTGATGTACTCCAAGAAAAGGATTTTACAGGTAAGCTGTTATAAAAATCCTATTTTCTTTCTCGTACATCACGGGACACAGAGCGACATAGTCATTACTAATGGGATGTCCTAAAGCAATGCCAAATGAGGGGGGGGGATACACCATATATAAGCTGAGCGCTATCAGACATGAGGATCTTTTGCGGCCTGCAACACACTGCGCCCAAAGGCGACATCCTCCTGACTTCTAACGTCCACCTGGTAGGACCTAGTAAACGTGTGTACCGAAGACGTGTTGCGGCCTTACAGATTTGAGCCAGGGAGGCCTGGTGATGCACTGCCCATGAAGTTCCAACTGCTCTCGTGGAGTGCGCTCTAACTTTGAACGGAGGCGGTCTCCTTCTCAAGCCATAGGCTTGCATAATGACCTGTCGAATCCACTTGGCTAAAGTAGATTTTGACGCTGCCTGACCCTTTCTGGGGCCTTCCGGCAGAATAAACAAAGTATCCGTTCTGCGAATCTGAGCAGTGGCCTTTAGATAAGCTTTAACTGCTCTTACTACATCCAAAGAATGCAATAACTTTTCCTCTACCGAAGTAGGTTTGGGGAAAAAAGAAGGAAGAACCACATCTTGGTTCAAATGAAACCTCGATACCACCCTAGGAAGAAAGGCTGGATGAGGACGTAACACTACTCTATCCTTATGGATAACCAGATATGGCTCCTTACAGGACATAGCTGCTAATTCCGACACTCTTTTAGCCGAACAAATGGCTACTAGAAAAATCAATTTCCTGGTGAGAAGCACCAAAGAAATATGCTGTAATGGTTCAAATGGTTGTTTCTGTAGAACCGACAGAACCAAGTTTAGATCCCATGGACATATGGGAATATTAACCGGAGGACTAATACGCATCACTCCTTGTATAAAGGCTTTGACTAGTGAATGCGAAGCCAAGGGCCTTTGAAAAAATATTGACAAGGCCGAAATCTGACCCTTGATAGTACTCAAGGCAAGCTTCCTATCTACAGCCCACTGTAGGAAGTCCAGAATCCTACCTATTACGTACTTATGTGGATGCCATTTCTTGGCCTCACACCAGGCGATGTACGCCTTCCAGATTCTATAGTAGATCTGCCTGGATACCGGCTTCCTGGCATTGATCATGGTAGATACCACAGCATTAGAGAGCCCTCTCTTTTTTAGAATGTGGGCTTCAATAGCCAGGCCGTCAAACCTAGGGCTGGTAAGGAAGGGTGGTATATCGGTCCTTGCGAAAGCCGGACGACGTGGGAGAGTCCAAGGTTCCCCACTGAAATTTTACAATCTCCGCGTACCACGCTCTTCGGGGCCACGCTGGAGCCACCGGAATCACCGGTTTCTTTTCTACCCTGATTCTGCGGAGTAATCGAGGTAACCATTGTGGCGGTGTGAATGCATATATCAGCTTGAACTGATCCCCAGGGAACACTAGGGCATCCGAGCCGCAAGCTAGGGGATCCCTTGTCCGAGAGACAAACCTGTCCCCCTTTGCATTGAATCTGGATGCTAGAAGATCTACATCCGATGTTCCCCACCGCTGACATATTGTCCAGAAAACCTCGGGGTGAAGGGACCCTTCCTCTGGGCCTAATTGCTGGCGACTTAGAAAGTCCGCCTTCCAATTCTCCACTCCTGGAATGAATACCGCAGATATGGCTGGGACATATTTTTCCTGCCCATTTCAGGATGTAATTTACTTCCCTCTGGGCTGCACGACTCCTGGTGCCCCCCTGATGATTGATATATGCCACTGCTGTGGCATTGTCTGATTGAATTCTGACAGGGGACCCTTGGAGTTTGGATGTCCATGCTACTAGGGCATACCGGGCTGCTCGTATCTCTAAGAGATTGATGGGCAGGGCCTTTTCTGCATCCGACCATCTGCCCTGGAGAGACTATTGCTCCAGTACTGCTCCCCAGCCTATAAGGCTGGCATCTGTAGTGACCACCTTCCAAGAAATCGGACTGAAGGATTTCCTTTTTTCCAGATTCTGGAGAACCAACCACCAACGGAGGCTCTTGCGAACGGAAGGGGACAAGGACATTGTAAGTCTAGGGCCTGAACTTTTTTGTTCCAGGCTGACAGTATGGCCCCTTGCAAATTCCTTGAATGGAATTGACCGTAGGGTACTGCTTCGAATGATGCCACCATTTTTCCCAGCAGCCTCATATACAGGCGTATGGACGGCTGTCTTTTTTGTACCCACTAAGTGGATCAAATCTTTCAAAGACAACACCTTTCCTCGAGGCAAGAATATTTTTCTCTGGCCTGAATCCAACCTTAGCCCCAAGTATTCCAGACTTTTGACTGGTTTTTAGGGCTGACTTGTCTCGGTTGATAATCCAACCGTGAGATTCCAGATACTTGATCGTCTTGTGAACGACCACGTCTAGTTTTTTCACTGAGTGGTCTATCAGCAACAAGTCATCCAGATATGCCATTATCATTACACCTTGTGTTCTTAGATTGGCCAATAAAGGGCCAGAATTTTTGTAAACACTCGTGGTGCTGTGGCCAAACCGAAGGGTAAGGCTCTGAAAATGGCGCCCTTCTACTGCAAAGCGTAGAAATTTTTGGTGGACTGGAAAGATGGGAATGTGCAAATAAGCATCTTTGATGTCGATCGTGGCTAACCAATCCTCCCCTTGTAGGGCAGTGGCCACCGATCGGATCGACTCCATCGGAAAGTCCTGATATACAGGAATTTGTATAGCCCTTTTAGAATTAATATGGGCCTCCCGTCCGCGTTTGCTTCGGGACTGTAAAGAGGTTTGAGTAAAACCCGAACCCTCATTCTTCCAGGGGAACCTCCATAATTACTCCTTGGAGCAATAGTTGTTCTAGTGCCAACAGGAGGGACTCTCTCTTCCGGGGATCCCTTGGCACGTTTGACCTCAAAATGGGAAGGAGGAGAGTCTTTTAACTCCAAACTGTATCCCAAACCTACTGCGGAGAGCACCTATCTGTCTTGATCGTGTCCCGCCAGGTCTCTTGCGAACAACTGGAGTCCTCCCCCCACCCAACTGAGTGGGGGCTTCAATGAATTTAACTTTGGGGGAGGTTTTGTACCTCCCCTGACCCAGGGTTTCTCATTACCCTGCTACTGTCCCTGTTTTTTACCCCCGGGATTTAACCGAGGAGACCGTCGGAACTGTTACACAGCCGATGCCCCAGGGACTGGAGAAGCAGGCCTCTTAAAGAGGGACCTCTAACTCTGCTTTTAACCGGCAAAAGCGTATTTTTACCGCTGGAAATTTTCTGGATATATTTGTCCAGGTTTTCCCTGAATAAGCGTTCACCATGAAATGGGACGCTAACCAGCCATTCTTTACAGGGAGCTTCAGCAGACCAGTTTTTGAGCCATAGGAGCCTACGCATATGTACTATAGACAGCGTAAGGCGGGAGGCCTGATGGACTGAATCCTCTATGGCGTCAACCGCAAAGCCTAAGGCTCTAGGTAGATCAGCTAGGGCAAAGCCTGCTGATCTGTCAAGTCCCTCAAGACCTGTTTCAACTGATCCTTCACTGCTTAGCAGACCCCAATAGCTGCTACTGCTGGTTGTATCACCAAGCAGATTTTCATAAGGACTCCAATCTTTTATCTATTGGGTTCTTGAACATTTGGACATTATCCACTGGACATGTCAGTGATTTATACATACAAGAGATGGCTGCGTCCACTGTAGGGACCTTCCATTTTTTTTTTTGATGAACTTATCCTCCATGGGATAGACCACCGGAAATCTCTTGGGGGAATAAATATTTTCTCAGGACGTTCCCAATCCTGGTAAATGAGCCCTTTCAGTAAAGGGTGAAGTGGAAAAGAACAAACAGTCTGGGGGCTTCTAGCGACCCCAACGAGGATACAGTAGTGGTTGATGGTTCCGCAAGGTGCATTTTTAAATGCTGATCGGACCATGTTAGTCAGAGACTGAACCCATAATCTTTCAGCTTAAGATGCTGAGAAAAGGTTCCCCCACTGTTGATTCCTCTATAACAGAATCAACCTCATCCTGATCCCCTTCAGGCAGGTCGATCCCTGTATGGGACTGTTGCTCTGCTAACAGGTACTCTGAAGGAGGAGACGGAGATCGGGCGTGCTTTCCCTGACAGGGAGGCAGCGATAAATGTTGACAATCTCTCTCTAATCCTCCCAGAGCTGAGGAAAAAACCTCCTCTGTTACATACACAGGAGCAGGTGAACTGAGGACAGCCACAGTACCAAGTACCCTGCGGGGTCTCTACGGTCACTTACCTCTGAACTTCAGGGGAGACTGGTGCAGCAGGAGTATGCCCAAGATCCTCCGAGCCCGATGAGACCCCCTTCGCTTCCTGGAAGATTCAGTTCCGGAGCTTCTGGACGGCATATTCCTAAGCCTAAAGCTGAGGTATTCCAGCCGTAATACACCACTTTTACTGAGAATAGTCTAGCACAATTGCTGCTATATCACAGTTGGTGTCTACTAATGTGCCTTTCTAGGGGATGCCTGTATCAACCGCTTGCTGTATGCCTTTAAATGTTGCCAGCTCTGTCTCTGTACTTCATAGCCAGCTCACTACAATATTGTGGTTTTTTTAAAACTGCTGGGACGCCCGCACATGCGCAGAAGCGCTGCGGCGCGCACAGAGCGTCATCCCCCAGGCTCCGCCCCCTTTCCCGGCTCACCTCTATATATAGAGGCGCGTGCACGCGCACGCGCGCGGGCACGTGCGCCTTCGGCGCTAATTTCAAATATGGTAACAAGGGACAGGAGCCAGGGCCCCTCTTTGCCGCAGGCCGGGGGATGGACGAGCACTGCAACATGGCAGAGGAAGCAGTTTCCTATAAGAGAACTCACCATCTGCCTGGACTTTGCTCTGCTGAGAAGAAGCTAGTCCACATGACAAGAAAACATTCCACAGCGGCCTCTAGTGGACAAACACAGGTACCGCAGTCTAATATATTAAATATATTGTGAGGGGGCTAGCTCGGCAGCGGGTATGTGTGACCCCCGGGATGGGCTCCCCACCCAAAACAGGCCCAGCAGACGGAGGTTGTGGTTTTCAAAATCAAAAAGGTGCGGTTTATTTTCTATTTACAGTGACAAAAACACAGCAAGGCAAAAAAAACATAAACAAAATAAATCCTGGTCAACTTGACCTCTAACTAAACTTACAGGTTTCCTAACTAACGACTGGGATCAGCCTAGTGCTGTCCTAGTCCCTGGTTTTAAATGTCCAAGCCAAATATAGCCACACAGGCTTTCTCTCACCGCACAGGGGTTCACTCTCCCTAGACAGTCCACACAGGTCTGCTTCCAGGCATGAGCTAACATCTAATGAATCTGGGAGTTTTTTATAGAGGCCTAAATGAGCTGACAAGGTTCAGCTGATCTCATCAACTCCCTGTTTGCACGACGCCCAGCCCTCTCCCTAGAGGTATGAGTCATCAATGAGCCCACTAGTCTCAGCTGGGCTTATACAACTCTCCACCTAGCTGTATAAGTCAGCGTAAAGCCTGAATCTGGGCGAAATATATCTACCCCCCTGGATGCAACCAGGTGACTTTACCTTCCTGCTGTCACATACCCCCCCCTCTTGTTTTAACCTCGGGGTTGGAACACCAGCAATCAGGCATTCATGTACTCGAGACAAAGCATCCACATTCCCCATTTGAACGCCAGGGCGATGCTTTACTGTGAAGTTGAATTCCTGGAGGGCCAGGAACCACCTATTCACTCTTCTATTTGTTTCCTTGTTTTGAGCCATCCACTTTAACGGAGCGTGATCCGTAACCATGTCAAAGTGCCTACCTAGCAGGTAGTACCGAAGGGAATCTAGAGCCCACTTCACCGCTAAACACTCCTTTTCAACGGTGGCGTAATTTACCTCATGGGACTTCAACTTCCTGCTGAGGTAAATGACTGGGTGCTCTTCCCCGTTCCAGACCTGGGACAATACTGCTCCTAACCCCACATCTGACGCATCACTTTGTACGACAAAGTCTCTAGAGAAGTCGGGTGAGTACAACACTGGCTGGCTACATAAGGCTTGTTTCAAGAATTGGAATGCTGCCTCAGCCTCGGGGGTCCATTTAATCATGACCGACCCTTTCCCCTTCGTCAGGTTGGTTAGGGGCACAGCCTTAGAAGCAAAGTGGGGAATGAATCGCCGATAATACCCAGCGATTCCCAGAAAGGCTCGTACCTGCTTCTTGCTGTTGGGACGTGGCCAACTCTGGATGGCCTCGACTTTGTTGAGTTGGGGTTTTATTACTCCCCTCCCAATGGTGTACCCAAGATATTTGGCCTCCTCCTGCCCAATGGTACACTTCTTGGGGTTAGCCGTAAACCCTGCTTCCCGAACAGAGTCCAGGACTGCTTGCACTTTTGGCAGATGTGAGGCCCAATCTGTGCTATGGACAATTATGTCATCCAGGTAAGCCGCAGCATACTTCCGATGGGGCCTCAGCATCTGGTCCATTTTCCGCTGGAATGTGGCCGGCGCATTCTGTAACCCGAACGGCATTCTTTTATATTGGAACGCCCCGTCTGGGGTTACAAATGCGGTTTTCTCTTTGGCCGACTTGGCCAGGGGGATTTGCCAATACCCTTTTGTGAGGTCAAGAGTCGTCATGTATCGGGCTGTTCCCAGCCGGTCGATCAACTCATCTATACGTGGCATGGGGTAGGTGTCAAATTTTGTAACTTTGTTCAACTGACGAAAATCGTTACAAAATCGCCAGCTCCCATCCGGTTTAGGCACCAACACAATGGGACTAGACCAATCACTTTGGGACTCCTCTATCACCCCTAAGTTCAGCATTCTCTGTACTTCCTCCCGTATTGCCTCCCGTCGGGCCTCTGGGATCCGATAGGGTTTTAACTTCACCCTTTCACCGGGCGGGGTAATAATGTCATGCTCTACCCCAGATGTTTGTCCCGGCAGCTCAGAGAATACCTCCTTGTTGCGAAGTACAAACTCCTTAACCTCCTGTTGTTGGGGTTGTGACAAGGTGGCTGCGATTCCAACCTCAGGAATCACGCAACCAGTTTGAGCTGGTGACCAAGTGTCTGCGACTAGGGACTCTCTATCCCTCCAGGCTTTCAACAGATTAACGTGATAGATCTGTTCGGGCTTTCGCCTTCCTGGTTGTCTGACCTTGTAATTCACTTCGCTCACTTTTTCCATTATCTCGTAGGGGCCTTGCCATTTGGCAAGGAATTTACTTTCAACCGTAGGGACAAGTACCAATATCCTATCCCCCGGGGAAAAGGTACGGGTCTTGGCTCCACGGTTGTACACTCTCTGCTGTGCCAACTGCGCTTGGGCCAAATGTTCCTTCACGATGGGCATTACCTGTGCAATTCGATCTTGCATCAGGGCGACATGCTCAATCACACTCCTGTGGGGAGAACTCTCACTTTCCCAAGTTTCCTTGGCAATATCCAACAGCCCTCTTGGGTGTCTCCCATACAGTAACTCAAAGGGGGAGAATCCCGTAGAGGATTGGGGCACCTCCCTAATAGCAAACATCAAATAAGGAAGTAGACAGTCCCAATCCTTTCCATCTCTATCCACCACTTTCTTCAACATTTGTTTTAGGGTTTTGTTGAATCTTTCAACCAGCCCATCGGTTTGGGGGTGATACACAGATGTACGCAATTGCGTCACTTTGAACAATTTACACAGCTCTTTCATAACCCGGGACATAAAGGGTGTACCTTGGTCCGTAAGCAGTTCTTTACAAATACCCACCCGGCTAAAAACAAGAGATAGCTCTTTGGCTATGGTTTTGGCCGAGGTATTTCTGAGAGGGATCGCTTCTGGATAACGGGTGGCATAGTCCATTATAACCAATATGTACTGGTGCCCCCTAGCGGACTTGATTATAGGACCTACCAAATCCATTGCGATTCTCTCAAACGGGACCTCAATGATGGGTAGAGGGACCAGCGGGCTACGGAAATGTGGCATCGGGGCCGACCTCTGACACACAGGGCAGGAGGAACAATAATTTTCTATGTCCTTCATCACCCCAGGCCAATAGAATCTCTGTAATACCCTCTCTCGGGTTTTCTCTGTCCCCAGATGACCTCCAAGAATGTGCCCATGGGCCAACTCCAACACCAACTTCCTGTAAGGTTTGGGCACCACAAGCTGCTCAACGGTTTCTTCTGCCCTTTTTGCCACCCGATACAGTAGGTCCTTCTCTACGCTGAAGTATGGGTAAGTGCCAGTATTATCTGGGTTCACTAACTCGCCATCTATTTTCACTACGTTTTCCCGTGCCTTTATTAGGGCGGGGTCTTTCAACTGTTCTGTGGCAAAGTTTTCCCTGTGAACCTCAAGATCAGAAAACTCCACAGACGGTAGGTTTTCGTCTGAGGAGGTGGGCTCCTCTCCAGTTTCTTGAGTCTCCCCTGCCAATACTGACAAGGGAAATTCCGGAGAGTCCTCACCACTCTCAGGGGAGTTCTGGCTATCACATTCCTGGTACATAGGGGCACCAGTGGGGGGCTCAGGATCATCCCACAGTTCCCAGAACTTCGGAAAATCCCTTCCCACAATGGCGTCATGCGGTAACTGAGATACTAAGCCCACTGGATGAGAGAGGGTACCTTTGGGGGTCTCGAAACACACCGTAGTCACTGGATACTCTCGGGTGTCCCCATGCACACAAATAACGGCTACCTTGCTATTCCCAGAGACCTCTGTTTTAACTAACTCAGCCTTTATCAGGGTCACAAGGCTACCTGAATCCAGCAATACCACAACATTTCTACCATTAATACACATTTTGCATAAATGTTTCTCAGTTCCCCGAATGGCAGTGCATGCGACTGTCGCACACAGCGACTGACGTCTGCCCGTCAGAAAGTCACACTGCATGGGTTCCTCCACAACCGGGCAATTTGCTGCAATATGTCCCGCTTGCCGGCAGCGGTAGCAAACGATCCTTCTTGCGGCCTCTTGAGCCGCTGATTTCCCAGGCTGTTCTCGCCAAACTTGGGGTAGAGCTCCCACCCTCTCACTCTCTCCACCCTCACCCCTTGGAATCCTCTTATCCGCCCCTGGGGATGGTCTGGTCTTAGGGTGGAAAGTCCGAGTGTCTCTGGAAGAGGCCGTCAGGTTCTCTGTAGCCAAGTATTTCTCCACACGATCCACAAGACCATCGGCCGTCTCTGGGTCTCCATGGCTTACCCACTTTTGGATGGCAGTAGGAAGAGCTCTCAAAAACCGATCCATTACAACACGTTCCACAATCTTTGGTGCGGACAAAGTCTCTGGCTGTAGCCACTTTCTGCTCAGGTGAATGAGATCATACATTTGAGACCTGGGGGGTTTTCCAAGCTGGAAAGTCCAGTTATGCACACGCTGAGCCCGGACAGCCTGGGTGACACCCAGCCTTGCCAATATCTCAGCTTTTAGCATCACATAGTCTTTTGCTTGGTCAGGCTCCAGGTCATAGTAAGCCTTCTGCGATTCACCAGTTAACAGAGGAGCCACCAGTCCAGCCCACTGCTCCTCAGGCCACTTTTCTCTTTCAGCAGTCCTTTCAAATGTGGTCAAAAATACCTCTGGATCATCCTCTCCAGTCATTTTTGTCAATAAACGACTCACCCCAAAGGACGCGGTATTAGTGGGACGGCTTTCCTCACTGGTCTGCGGACGTTGCTGCATTACTGCTTCCATTTGTTGTAGTCTCTGCTCTTGCTTCTGTAACAGGTCTATGAAGCGGGCCTCAGATTGCTGCTGGGCTTGTTGCTGAGCTTCCAGACTCTGTTGGTGAGCTTGCTGCTGGGCTGCAAGGCTCTGTTGATGAGCTTGCTGCTGGGCTGCGAAGTTCTGTTGTTGAGCTGCAAGGCTCTGTTGATGAGCTGCAAGGCTCTTTTGCAAACCTGCATTTGTCTGCTGTTGATTGGCATTTGCTAGAGCCAGCTGCTTCAGTATCTCCTCCATGCTGGCTTAAAAAAAACTGCCACTGGTTCTCCACCAACTGTGAGGGGGCTAGCTCGGCAGCGGGTATGTGTGACCCCCGGGATGGGCTCCCCACCCAAAACAGGCCCAGCAGACGGAGGTTGTGGTTTTCAAAATCAAAAAGGTGCGGTTTATTTTCTATTTACAGTGACAAAAACACAGCAAGGCAAAAAAAACATAAACAAAATAAATCCTGGTCAACTTGACCTCTAACTAAACTTACAGGTTTCCTAACTAACGACTGGGATCAGCCTAGTGCTGTCCTAGTCCCTGGTTTTAAATGTCCAAGCCAAATATAGCCACACAGGCTTTCTCTCACCGCACAGGGGTTCACTCTCCCTAGACAGTCCACACAGGTCTGCTTCCAGGCATGAGCTAACATCTAATGAATCTGGGAGTTTTTTATAGAGGCCTAAATGAGCTGACAAGGTTCAGCTGATCTCATCAACTCCCTGTTTGCACGACGCCCAGCCCTCTCCCTAGAGGTATGAGTCATCAATGAGCCCACTAGTCTCAGCTGGGCTTATACAACTCTCCACCTAGCTGTATAAGTCAGCGTAAAGCCTGAATCTGGGCGAAATATATCTACCCCCCTGGATGCAACCAGGTGACTTTACCTTCCTGCTGTCACAATATATATAAAAAAATTTTTTTTTTTTTTCTTGACCACCATTAAAAATTATTACATTTTTTTAGTAGTTACAGGCATGCACAGAATTTTGCGGGAATACCATTAGGTAACAGACAGAAAGACAAATTAGGCTTGGGGGTCCCCCAATAGAACCAAGTTCCTGGGGGCCCCCACTTACCTGTTCCCCGCCGCAGGACTTTGTTTGGTCCACAAAAGCCCAAACTTCACCTATCACGGCAGGCATTGTAATCAAACCTTCAGGGACCGGGTTCCCAAGGATTCCACTCCCCTGGACCTGTATAGCACCCTGCACAGAAAACATCTTGGTCGTGGGTATGACCAGAGCTCTGGATCCCAGGGTCCAGCTCTCCTAAGAGAAGCATTACAGGCAAAACCTTGCTCTTCTCTGCAAGGCCCGGGTACCGACCGTTTAGCTATGAAGCTTTTTTGGTCGGATCCGGAATAGCTTACTGAGGCCCAAAAGAACCTGTACGCAAGCTCAGTGAAAAACACATGTTTCTTCTTGGCCAACACCTTAGACACTGGCAAAAAACTGAGGTGCTCCCGGATGGGAGGGGCTTATATAGGGGAGGGTACTTCCGGTTTTGGAAGTTGCCAGTGCCAGCACCTGACGGTATCTATATAACCCATTAGTAATGACTATGTCGCTCTGTGTCCCGTGATGTACGAGAAAGAAATACCATTTCTTGACCTCTGGCTCTTTCCCCACCTTGCCCACCCTACAGGAATGTCATGAAGCTCCTGCAACTGAAAATTACCAGTATTTACAACTTTGCCACTGGATTCTACCCCTACATAAATTGTCTGCATTTCCATATAAGACAGTATTTGAGCATATCTGCCTACACACCGTGGGATTTCTCAGGTTAATTTCTACCCATAACAATCGAGGCCCTCTAGAATACCTATCATACACTCCCATTGATCTGGAGATTCGGAATAAGGTCTGGTCTAAGGTAGCAAAGTGCTCTTTTAATACGACCACTTTGGAATCAGCCTATAAAGTTCTCTTTTGGTGGTACTGGGTCTGGGCCGGATCCCTCTAGCTAATCCCAACTATACCAATAGATGTTTTCGAGGCTGCAGTTAACAAGGCGATATACTGCCCTCATGGTGGTCCCATCCAAAACTATTTGTTTTCTGGTCCAGATATTTTGTACTTCTCCAAACCTTGTTCCATCTAGTCGTCCCCAGCGATGCTAAGTTTGCTCTGCTTCATTGCCCAATTCCAGGCCTCTATGTCTATCAACAAAAACTGGCCAAGAAGTTTTTCCTGGTGGCCAAACAAACGATAGCTAAGATCTGGAAGTCCTCTGTGTCTTTACAGGATGTCAGAGACTGTAGGACTATGATTCATAACAATGAAAAACTGTCTAGCATCCTTAATGACTACCAACCCAAATACCTACAGACATGGGAAATGTGGCTTAATTATGCCCTGCCTACTTTAAACCTGGTAAGCCTATCTTACCTTCAGCTCCTTACATGGATTGGAAGCAAAATTCGTGGGGACCCCCCTAACTTCTCCCCTTCCACCCCCCTGCCCCTACTTTATTATCCCCCCTCCTTTCTCCCTACCCAGATTTAGCATCTCTTGATGTCATTGCCCCTGCATGAGCCTAAAGGATAGGTTTACCTTTGTTAACCACTTCAATCCAGGGCACTTTCACCCGCTTCTTGCCCAGGCCAATTTTCAGGTTTCAGTGCTGTCGCATTTTGAATGAAAATTGCGCAGTCATGCAACACTGTTCCCAAACTAAAATTTTTATCATTTTCCCACAAAATAAAGCTTTCTTTTGGTGGTATTTAATCACCACTGGGGTTTTTAATTTTTTGCGCTACAAATAAAAAAAAAGACTGAAATTTTTTCTTTGTTTCTGTTATAAAACTTTTTAAATAAGTATGTTTTTTCCTTCACTGATGAGGCTGCACTGATGGGCACTGATGAGGCGGCACTGATAATGAGACACTTATATGCAGCACTGATAAGTGGCACTAATAAGCAGCACTGATATGCAGCACTGATGGGCACTCATAGGTGGCACTGACGGGCAGCACTGATCAAGAGGCACTGACAGGCATCACTGATGGGCACTGATTAGCATGCCTGGTGGACTCTAGTGGGCATCCCTGATGGGCTTCAGTAGGCAGCCTCTATGGGTTTGCACTGATAAGCAATGCGCTGATTATCAGCGCAGGCTCCCCTGTCAGGAGAGCCACTAATCGTCTCTTCTCTACTCGCGCCTTGTCAGCATGAGTAGAGGAAAAGTCGATAAATGGCACCTGGCTACCATGTGATGAGCTGTGAAGGGACACAGCTGATCACATGGTAAAGAGCCTACCTCATAGGCTCTTTACCAGGATCGGAGATGCGGGGTGTCAGAGTGACAAACCACACCACCAATCGCTGTGCTGCGCACCCTCCCCGTGGGCGCATGCTAGCGGCTTATCCTGCTGGATGTCATATGACGCCCAGTCAGGATAATACATTCTGCTTTTACTAGGAGCCTGCAAAGCATTGCACTTGTGATCAGCAGATCGTGGGAGTAAAACAAGGCTCCTGCAGATTGTCAGTGTAAGTTGTCTGCTCATACCTTGTACCTGAATAAGAGTATAACATGTAACATGTTACAATAGGTGGACTTATCCTTTAACAGTTGTTATGATTCAATGAGAAAAGAGATGTATGACCCAAGCTTTTTTTGGCCATACTTCTCTTCTGGGTCGCAGGAGTGCACTTACTTTTGCTCTCCTGTGACCAAGGGGTAAATAATAGACTAACGTGATCAGGATTTTTTTCATTCGATTCCGCCAGCAGTGAACATTGTATTCTGACAGCTGGGAAGCCACCTGCCGTCAGAATACAAGAGCTCCGTGGAAGGGATTCCCCCATGAACACTAATGTGTTGATGGGAGAATTAAGTCATTTTCTTTCCTTCAACCCATGGTAAAAAGAAAGAAAATTGGTTAGTGTTTGGTCTGTGTAAAGCCCTGTACACACGATCGGATTTCCTATGGATTCTAATCCGATGGATTTGTCCATCGGAAATCCGATGAAGCTGACTTCCATCAGTCTTGCCTACACACCATCAGTCAAAAATCAGACCGTCCCAAACTCCGTAACGTAAAAAACTCAGACAAGCCGAGAAAAATTAAGTTCAATGCTTCTGAGTAGGGCTGTCCCGATACCGATACTAGTATCGGTACCGATACCGAGCATTTGCGCGAGTACTTGTACTCGCGCAAATGCTCTCGATGCCTGATCTGATACCTGGAATGGGAGAGAGAGAGGCAGCGTACAACAGGAAGTCAGCAGGCGCGCAGGTGAAATCCCTCACCGTACAGAGATGGCTGCGGTATGCTGAGTGCACTCCTCCTGCACCCGGCATATTCTCTTCCCTGTCAGGCGGAATGAGCTCCACCCGACAGATGCCTTCTAGTGCCGGCCCCGCTGTGACATCATACAGAGGTTCGAGAGGCGGGATAGAAGAGGAGAAGAAAGTGCTGTCGGCGCTGCGGGGGGGACAGTGTGCATGTAAGTAATAACCTGCCAGATGATCTGTTCACATACACACTGTCTGCATAGTGCGAGGAGCCAAAGAGCAGCTCTGCCCCCCTCCCCCCAGCTCGACTTTCACACTTCCCTCCTCGCAGTGGCTTCCGAGTCCTGCTGGTAAGACAAAAATGATGTCTTAAAGAGGGCAGGGCCCGCTGTTATAAGGGGGGGGGGGGCTCTCTGATCTCTGGAAGTCTCTAAGGAGGGGGGGGGGCTTTGAGCTAATAAGGGTCTCTAAAAGGGGGTACTGACTGCTGATTTAATGTGTGGTATCCAACCATTAGATCAGCAGCACCCCCCTTGGAGACCCACCATTAGCTCACAGCCCCCCTTCTATCAATGCCCCCCCCCCCTCATCAGTGCCGCCTATCTGTGTCCATCATTGCCGCCTATCAGTGTCACACATCAGTGTAGCCTTATAAGTGCCACTTCATCTGTGCCCATCATTGCCGCCTATCTGTGCCCATCATTGCCGCCTATCTGTGTCACACATCAGTGCAGCCCTATAAGTGCCACTTCATCTGTGCCCATCATTGCCACCTATCTGTGCCATCTTTCAGTGCCAGCCATCAGTGCGTGCCACCTATCAGTGCCATCTTTCAGTGCGTGCCACCTATCAGTGCCAGCCATCAGTGCGTGCTACCTATCAGTGCCATCTTTTAGTGCATGCCACCTATCAGTGCCATCTTTCAGTGCCAGCCATCAGTGCATGTCACCCTTTAGTGTGTGCCACCTATCAGTGCTGCATAATCAGTGCCACTGCCAGCCATCAGTCCCAGCCATCAGTCAGTGCCACCTTTTAGTGCTCATCAGCCAGTGCCATCTATTAGTGCGTCACATGACATTAATAAAACGTATCGGTAATCGGTATCGGCGAGTACTTGAAAAAAAGTATCGGTACTTGTACTCGGTTTTAAAAAAGTGGTATCGGGACAACCCTACTTCTGAGCATGTGTCGACTTGATTCTGAGCATGCGTGGGTTTTTGTCCGATGGAGTTCCACACAGACGATCGGAATTTGCTATCGGTTTTTTTCCCATCGGATAAATTTAAAACATGTTCTATTTTTTCTCACCGATGGAAAAAAGACCGATGGGGCCCACACACGATCGGTTTGTCCGGTGAAAAAAGTCCATTGGACTGTTTTCATCTGTAAAACCGATCGTGTGTACACGGCATAAGAGGTTGCTTTACTAATGGCTGCTCAATTTGCAAGGGAAGTTTCATTTTGTAAGGGATTTTGTTTTCACAGCTTAGTGAATGTGATGAAATTTCACTTTGCAAAAAATACCCAATTATGTGCAAGGAAAATAAATAAAAAAGCATTTTTGCACATGATTGGATGATGAAAGTCAGCAGAGCTTCACATCATTCACTAAGACACTGGTGCGATGTGACATGCGATTTGACATGTCGAAATCGTCAGCTTTGCCGGCAATGGCACCGTCCTAATCGGTGCGACGCCGCACCGATTTCAAAAAGTAGTTTCTGTACTACTTTTTGCGATTTCGGCCTACGATTTACATTGACATCTGTGCAGAATGTAATCGCGGCGAAATCCGGACTGACAGGCGGGAGTAAAATCGTGCGAGTTCCGCTGAACTCGCACGGCTTCACTCCCGCAGCGGCGCTAAACTCTGAAGAAAATTTCTTTGCAAAGTTTAAGTTCCCCTGCAAAGTGAACAGTCTTTTTGCCTTTAGTAATTGCAAACCCTAATTCCTCAGAGATATAATGCATTTTGTAAGTTTAGCACAAACACTTTCACTAAATGCAGTAGTGAAAAACAAAAGCCCTAAAAAAGATTACATTCTAGCTAAAATAAAATAGAATAAAATAAAAAGCTATACAGGCAAAATGTACACATCTCATTTTAACCTCCAGTACTTAGAGCATACTACAAATAAACACCAGAAAATCTGTCAATTTGACATGAACTCACCTACCTAATGAATAATCTTACTTCAGCGGCTTTCATTGAATTAATAATTGCAGCATGATGGAGTTCATTTTCAGCCGCTGACAGTGAGCGAGCATACTGCCTCTTCTGCCACGTAATGCAAATGACAAATATACAGACGCCGAGAAAGCCTAGAACATTTTAGCGTTTTTTTTTTTTAGCTGAAAAAAAAAAAAAATCAAACTTACTGTGAAAGTTAGAAGACGGGCCTCAGCTCTGCTGGAATTTTTAGAACAGAGGACTGTATAGTCAGCAGATTACTGATGGGATTTTTTTTTTTTGCAAATCAAAGCTGAGCTAGGTTAGAGGATCATGTAAGGGGTCGGTACAATGCTTAACCACATGAAGGTTTTCAGAACTCACTGCAAAGGTTACAGAAAAGTTGGGCTGTTGATTTAAAGCTAGAGAACAAAAAAGATTATGTTATCAGTATTCAAACACTAGTAGCATTTTTTTTTTACCCGTTTCATGTAACAATAATGCCTCGTACACACGATCGGAATTTCCGACAACAAATGTTCGATGTGAGCTTGTTGTCGGAAATTCTGACCGTGTGTAGGCTCCATCGGACATTTGCTGTCGGAATTACAAAAATTTGAGAGCTGGTTCTCAAATTTTTGGACAACAAAGTTGTTGTCGGAAATTTCGATCGTGTGTACACAATTCAACGCACAAAAATTCTACGCATGCTCGGAATCAATTCGACGCATGCTAGGAATCATTAATTTTTCTCGGCTCGCTGTAGTGTTTGTACGTCACCTTGTTCTTGACGTTCGGAATTTCCGACAACATTTGTGTGGCCGATGTGTCCGCCATAATGTCGCAGTCACGAAAAAATAAAAATCGCTGTTCGCCGCCATTACTAGTAAAAAAAAAAATGAATAAAAATGCCATAAAACTACCCCCTTTTTTGTAAACGCTATAACTTTTGCGAAAACCAATCAATAAACGCCGATTGCGGTTTTTTTACCAAAAATATGTAGAAGAATACGTATCGGCCTAAACTGAGGAAAAAAATTGTTTCCTTATATATTTTTTGGGGATATTTATTATAGCAAAAAGTAAAAAATATTGCATTTTTTTCAAAATTGTGGCTCTATTTTTGTTTATAGCGCAAAGAATAAAAACCGCAGAGGTGATCAAATACCACCAAAAGAAAGCTACAGTATATTTGTGGGAAAAAAAGGACGTCAATTTTGTTTGGGAGCCACGTCGCACGACCGCGCAATTGTCAGTTAAATCGACGCAGTGCCGAATCGCAAAATGTGGCCCGGTCCTTATGCTGCATATTGGTCTGGGGCTTAAGTGGTTAAGTGACACTAAACCTTCATTTGTTTTTTATTTGTTTTTAAATAACAAACATGTCATGTCATACTTACCTCCACTGTGCAGTTCTTTTTGCACAGAGTGGCCCCGAACCTCGTCTTCTGGGGACCCTCGGCGGCGCTCGCAGCTCCTCCTCGCATCGGTAAACCCCCTAGGAGAAGCGCTCTCCCTGGGGGTTACCCTGCGGGCGCGTTCCCGAGTCCAGCATTCACGTCCATAGACACAGAATGCCGGACTCAGCCCCACCCCCTGTGTCATTGGGTTTGATTGACAGCAGCGGGAGCCAATGGCTGCACTGCTATCAATCTATCCAATCAAGAGCCGAGAACCCCGGGCAGAGAGGAAGAGCGTGTCTCTGCCAAGGGAACGAAGGGCTCAGGTGAGTAAAACAGGGGGCCGGTCATTGTCAGAAGTTTTTTCACCTTAATGCATAGGATGAAAAAACATGAGGGTTTACAACCCCTTTAAAAAAAAAAAAAAAAGAAGGACGGTTCCCCTGGCAGAAAAAAACGCTTTAATAGAACGTCTTTGTACAGGCGAGTTTGGCGTTTTATTCTGCTAATAAGCTCCAATCAAAAAAGCAAACCAGAAGGGTTTTTTTTTTTTCTTGCCTCAACGCCAATCTCAAAATTTGCTTGTAATTGTCCTAATGTGCATGGACACATACTCACCGGCCACTTTATTAGGTACACCTTGTTAGTAGAGGGTTGGACCCCCTTTTGCCTTCAGAACTGCCTTCATTCTTCATGGCATACATTCAACAAGGTGTTGGAAACATTCCTCAGAGTTTTTGGTCCATGTTGAGATGATAGCATCACGCAGTTGCTGCTGATTTGTCGGCTGCACATCCATGATGCGAATCTCCTATTCCACCATATCCCAAAGGTGCTCTATTGGATTGAGATCTGGTGACTGTGGAGGCCATTGGAGTACAGTGACCTCATTGTCATGTTTAAGAAACCAGGTGAGATGATTTGAGCTTTGTGACCTGGTGCATTATCCTGCTGGAAGGAGCCATCAGAAGATGGGTACACTGTAGTCATAAAGGGATGGACATGGTCAGCAACAATACTCAGGTAGGCCGTGGCATTTAAATGATGCTCAATTGGTACTAAGGGGCCAAAAGTGTGCCAAGAAAATATCCCCCACACCATTCCACCACCAGCCTGAACCATTGATACAAGGCAGGATGGATCCATGCTTTCATGTTGTCGCCAAATTCTGACCCTACCATCTGAATGTGGCAACTGGAATCGAGTCTCGTCAGACCAGACAATGCTTTTACAATCTTCTGTTGTGCAATATTGGTGAGCCTGTGTGAATTGTAGCCTCAGTTTCCGGTTCTTAGCTGACAGGAGTGGCCCCCAGAGTGGTCTTCTGCTGCTGTAGCCCATCTGCTTCAAGGTTCGATGTGTTGTGCGTTCAGAGATGATATTCTGCCTACCTTGCTTGTGACGAGTGGTTATTTGAGTTACTGTTGCCTTTCTAACATCAAAAAACAGTCTGCCCATTCTCCTCTGACACCGACAAGGCATTTTCATCCACACAACTGCCGCTAACTGGATATTTTCTATTTTTTAGACCATTCTCTGTAACCTGGAGAGATGGCTGTGCATGAAAATCCCAGTAGATCAGCAGTTTTTGAAATACTCAGACCAGCCTGTCTGGCACAAACAACCATGCCACATTCAAAGTCACTTAAATCCCCTTTCTTCCCCATTCTGATGCTCGGGTTGAACTTCAGCAAGTAGTCTTCACCACGTCTAGACGCCTGAATGCATTGAGTTGCTGCCATGTGATTGGCTGATTAGCAATTTGTGTTACCCAGCAATTGAACAGGTGCACCTTATAAAGTGGGCAGTGAGTGTAGGATAGCACTGAGCTGTTTCTACAGGCAGAACACAAAACTCCTGTAGAAACATAAATTTTTAAGCCAGTGTGCAAGGAGCCGAAAGTTACGGTAACTTGTGAACTTGTGGCACATATGAGCAGAACATTACCAATGATGCCATAGAGGGATATCCTGATGCTATATTTTTCCAATGTCAGTACCCATGGTGTCTTACTATTCATGCATGGGGCACCTGGCTAATTGTAGTTAGACACCAGAATTACCTTTCTCAGCTTGGGTTCCTCAAGAGCAGAGGCCTCCAAACTTTCTAAACAAAGGCGCCGCTTTATTGTCCTTCATACTTTAGGGGGGCTGGAGTGGCCAGTGGAAGTAAAAAATGCCCTAGCGTCAGTAGGAGTAAAAAAAAAAAAAAGTACATAGTACCTGCAGTCAGTAGGAGGAGAAAAAGTGCCCCATCACTGGTATTAGTGGGAGGAATAACACCTCTTTATTGGTATCAGTGGGAGGAATAGTGTCCCATCATTGGTATCAGTGGGAGGAATAGTGTCCCATCATTGGTATCAGTGGGAGGAATAGTGTCCCATCATTGGTATCAGTGGGAGGAATAGTGTCCCATCATTGGTATCAGTGGGAGGAATAGTGTCCCATCATTGGTATCAGTGGGAGGAATAGTGTCCCATCATTGGTATCAGTGGGAGGAATAGTTTCCCATCATTGGTATCAGTAGGAGGAATAGTGTCCCATCATTAATATTAGTGGGAGGAATAATGCCCCGATCATTGGTGCCAGTGGGAGAAATATTGCCCCATCATTGGTGTCAGTGGGAGGAATAGTGCCTAATTGTTTACATCAGTGGGAGGAATTATGCCCCGATGTTGGTGTCAGTGGGCGAAATAGTGTCCCATCACTGGTGTCAGTGGAAGGAAAAATGCCCCATTGTTGGTGTCAGTCAGAGAAATGGTTCCCCACAGTTGGTGTCATTGTAATAAATGGTGTCCCTGTGTTGGTGTCAGTGGGAGGAATAGTGCCCTGAGGGCTGGAAAAGGCAAGCAAAGGGCCGCATTCGGTCCACGGCCTCAGTTTGGAGACCATTGCTCAAATGGTTGCTAAGGGTTCCGGAAGCAGTGAGCAGATTGGCTGCAGGGGTCGGATATTGCCTTCAATGTTCTAAAGCCAACATTATTTGGCAGAGCCATTAGAGTGGAACAATGGAGCCTCCCCACACTCAGATAAGTAACCACTAACAAAGGGCTCACCAGCTTTGCGCATTACCTTTGCGATAACTTTATTGTAGTAAGAAAATGCACAAACAGCATTAACAGTCAAGAATATCAGTATCCACAGTGTCCTGAAGACCCGGTAACCTGAACAAGTCCCAACCATAACCTTTTGTGTTTTATTATTACAATAAAGTTATGGCAAAGGTAAGGCGCAAGGCTGGTGCGCCCTCTGTTTTGGTTTTCTAATGTGACCTTTGGGCACTCTCAGCCCTCAGGGGGCAGCAAGGTTTTGCCTATATTGGAGTAGCTGAAGATTGATGGCAGTACCTTCCCCCAGAGTGCAGGAGATTGTTCTTTTAGTTCAAGTAACAACTAACAGCCAGGATGATTTTAACTGTCTGTAAGGAAGGAGGGGGGGGGGAGCATTCTTCTCTCCAATTACCAAAGTAGGGGGGGGGAATTCCTCCCACAGACCACCAAATGTAAGGGGTGTTTCTCCAACTGTCCAATGTATAGGGGGCAATCCACCTACAGTCCACCAATGGGACCACACCTGTAAAGTGGCTTTTCTCCCACAGACCAGCAATGTTTGGGTGCATTTTCCCCACAGATCACCAATGTAAGAGTGCATTCCTCCCACAGACCACCAATGTAAGGGTGCATTCCTCCCACAGATCACCAAGGTAAGGGTGCATTCCTCCCACAGACCACCAATGTAAGGGTGCATTCCTCCCACAGATCACCAAGGTAAGGGTGCATTCCTCCCACAGACCACCAATGTAAGGGTGCATTCCTCCCACAGATCACCAAGGTAAGGGTGCATTCCTCCCACAGATCACCAAGGTAAGGGTGCATTCCTCCCACAGATCACCAAGGTAAGGGTGCATTCCTCCCACAGATCACCAAGGTAAGGGTGCATTCCTCCCACAGATCACCAAGGTAAGGGTGCATTCCTCCCACAGACCACCAATGTAAGGGTGCATTCCTCCCACAGATCACCAAGGTAAGGGTGCATTCCTCCCACAGATCACCAAGGTAAGGGTGCATTCCTCCCACAGATCACCAAGGTAAGGGTGCATTCCTCCCACAGATCACCAAGGTAAGGGTGCATTCCTCCCACAGACCACCAATGTAAGGGTGCATTCCTCCCACAGATCACCAAGGTAAGGGTGCATTCCTCCCACAGATCACCAAGGTAAGGGTGCATTCCTCCCACAGATCACCAAGGTAAGGGTGCATTCCTCCCACAGACCACCAATGTAAGGGTGCATTCCTCCCACAGATCACCAAGGTAAGGGTGCATTCCTCCCACAGACCACCAATGTAAGGGTGCATTCCTCCCACAGATCACCAAGGTAAGGGTGCATTCCTCCCACAGATCACCAAGGTAAGGGTGCATTCCTCCCACAGATCACCAAGGTAAGGGTGCATTCCTCCCACAGATCACCAAGGTAAGGGTGCATTCCTCCCACAGACCACCAATGTAAGGGTGCATTCCTCCCACAGACCACCAATGTAAGGGTGCATTCCTCCCACAGACCACCAATGTAAGGGTGCATTCCTCCCACAGATCACCAAGGTAAGGGTGCATTCCTCCCACAGATCACCAAGGTAAGGATGCATTCCTCCCACAGACCACCAATGTAAGGGTGCATTCCTCCCACAGACCACCAATGTAAGGGTGCATTCCTCCCACAGACCACCAATGTAAGGGTGCATTCCTCCCACAGATTACCAAGGTAAGGGTGCATTCCTCCCACAGACCACCAATGTAAGGGTGCATTCCTCCCACAGATCACCAATGTAAGCGTGCATTCTTCCCACAGACCACCAATGTAAGGGTGCATTCCTCCCACAGATCACCAATGTAAGGGTGCATTCCTCCCACAGACCACCAATGTAAGGGTGCATTCCTCCCACAGACCACCAATGTAAGGGTGCATTCCTCCCACAGATCACCAAGGTAAGGGTGCATTCCTCCCACAGATCACCAAGGTAAGGGTGCATTCCTCCCACAGACCACCAATGTAAGGGTGCATTCTTCCCACAGATCACCAAGGTAAGGGTGCATTCCTCCCACAGATCACCAAGGTAAGGGTGCATTCCTCCCACAGATCACCAAGGTAAGGGTGCATTCCTCCCACAGACCACTAATGTAAGGGTGCATTCCTCCCACAGATCACCAAGGTAAGGGTGCATTCCTCCCACAGACCACCAATGTAAGGGTGCATTCCTCCCACAGACCACCAAGGTAAGGGTGCATTCCTCCCACAGATCACCAAGGTAAGGGTGCATTCCTCCCACAGATCACCAAGGTAAGGGTGCATTCCTCCCACAGACCACTAATGTAAGGGTGCATTCCTCCCACAGATCACCAAGGTAAGGGTGCATTCTTTCCACAGATCACCAAGGTAAGGGTGCATTCCTCCTACTAGCCACCAATGCAAAGGGTGCATCTCTCCAACTGACTACATGTAAGGGCTGATCCACATTCCTGCACAGTAAATTGCTGCATGTTACCTTGCAGGAAGTGTTTGTTCTGGCTGCCATTTTGGCTGGTGATGTCTTGCACTTTTAGAACTAATCCCACCGGAAACCTTCAAATTGACTACAACTGAATCCAGTAGAATTGCATGTGAATTTAATTTAAATCCTCTCCGTTTCCTTCATCAAGACTATCCTTTCTGGGTCCCCATCCCCCTGGGCTGTCCTTTCTGGGTCCTCCTTTCCCCAAGCTGTCCTCCCTAGGTCCCCTGTTCTCTGAGCTGTCCTCCCTAGGTCCCCCCGCTCTCCGAGCTGTGCTCCCTAGGTCCCCTGCTCTCCGAGCTGTGCTCCCTAGGTCCCCCGCTCTCTGAGCTGTCCTACCTAGGTCCTCCGCTCTCCACGCTGTGCTCCCTAACTACCCCGCTCTCCGGAATGTCCTCTCTGGGTCCCAATCCCCCCAGCTATAGATTAGAAGAGCATTGCAAGCTTGTGCTTTGCACCTTTTTTTGTTAATTCCCCTAATGTATTGAATGCACCGTGCCGTGCAAAAGTTTTAGGCAGGTGTTAGGAAATGCTATAAAGTAAAAACACTTTAAAAAATAAAATATTTAAATTGTTTATTTTTAGCACTTTACAAAATTCAAAATGAGCAAACAGAAGAAAATCGAAATCAAATCAACATTTGGTGCGACAAACCTTTGGCTTTAAACCAGCATCAATTCTTATACTTGCTTGATTTTTTACACTTGCACAAAGTCAGGAAATATGTAGGATTAAAGTCAGTATGATTAAGGCCCCTTTCACACAGGACGGATCCGTGAAGATCCGCCCCGTGAACCTCGGCTTGCTCAGCGGGGATCGCTCCGCTGATCCCCGCTGAGCCGGCGGATGACAGGGCGGTCCCCGCACACTGTCAGATCTCCGCTCTCCCCTATGGGGGGAATCGGATGAACACGGACCATCTGTCCGTGTTCATCCGATTCGCTCTGCAGACGGATTGAAAAATAGGATTTTCCTCCGTTTTCAGAATCGAGGGATTGCGGACACGGAGGAGATTTGGTGTCAGCGGATGTTCATCCGCAGACACCCGTGATCTCATAGGGACCAATGTATGTCCCTTTTTTATCCGTAAACGGATGGATGAAAAAGCGGACATATGGTCCACTAGTGTGAAAGGGGCCTAACAGAGGGAGGCGCATGCACGAGGCTGACTAGGCAGGTAATGTCTACCTAGCGCTCCGCATCTACCGGGACTTGACAACCGATATAAAACGAGTTGAAGACGCTAACTGCACCGGAACGGTAACCGATAGATAGCTAATACTCTCAGGCTCATAGATATATGATGTATAGTGGGAGAAGATCAAGGCTTAAAACACCAAAGGTCCCTGAAGCGCTGACGAAAGCTGTGACTAAAATGGCAGCAGCATCTTCTTCCCGCTCCTCATTACCTCACTCACAAAAACTGAGTAAAGCTCAGTCAGCTTATAACATAGAGCCTGAACCTGAATTTGACTTTGACTTGAGTCCGAATATCCTACAAAGTACAGCACCCAATTCAGAGCTTATTGCCCAATTTGAAAGAGTTTTACAGAGGGCACTACAAAACACCTCAGATTCCATCACAGAGAAACTGACGCAGGAAATCCGTGAGGTGGGCAGACGAACATCTATATTGGAGCAAAGGATGGATGAAATAGATGGAATAACTGCAAATAACACAGACGAATTGGAATTACTGAGGGAAGACAATATCTCCCTCAACAACCGTTTAGAAGAATACGAGAACAGAGCCAGAAGATCTAATCTAAGAATACGTGGTATACCAGAATCTATATTAGACCTCCAACATACAATTACCACACTCCTTCATGAACTAATTCCTACAGTTCCTATTGAACGCTTGGAGATGGACAGGGTCCATAGAACATTAGCCCCCCGAAAAGACGAAGGTCCCCCAAGAGACATTGTTATTAAGCTGCACTACTTCAATACTAAGGAACTACTTCTGGAAGCAGCCCGCAATAAAGATGCTCTGATTTTCCAAGGACACAAATACCAGGTATTCCAGGACCTCTCACAGCAAACCCTAACCAAAAGAAAGATGATGAAGCCACAACTCTTAATTCTTCAACACAATCGCATAACCTATCGTTGGGGCTTCCCATTTGCCCTCCGTTTCACATATAAAGGCAACTCCTACACCTGCAAAACAACTGAAGATCTTATCTCCATAATTAAAGAATTTCGTCTATCTATTCCTGAAAATACCTCAGAAGGATCTAAGAGAAGGGCTACCTCAGGTTCTCCCACAGCACAACAAGACCTGTCAGCTCTTCAAGCCCACTCCAACACTAACAAAAGAAGCCGCTTAGCTGCTCCACAACAAACTGGCGAAGATCAAATGGACTGAGTCTATTCCAATTGGTGATATAAAAAATATATTATTATTATTGTGACAGCAGGAAGGTAAAGTCACCTGGTTGCATCCAGGGGGGTAGATATATTTCGCCCAGATTCAGGCTTTACGCCGACTTATACAACTAGGTGGAGAGTTGTATAAGCCCAGCTGAGGATAGTGGGCTCATGGATGACTCATACCTCTAGGGAGAGTGTGGGGCGTCGTGCAGACAGGGAGTTGATGAGACCAGCTGAAGCTTGTCAGCTCATTTAGGCCTCTATAAGAACTCCCAGCTTCATTAGATGTTAGCTCATGCCTGGAAGCAGACCTGTGTGGACTTCCTGGAGAGAGTGAACCCTTGTGCGGTGAGACAAAGCCTGCGTGGCTATTTGCTTGGACATTTAAAACCAGGGACTTAGGGACTAGGACAGCACTAGGCTGATCCCAGTTGTTAGTTAGGAAACCTGTATGTTTAGTCAGAGGTCAAATTGACCAGGATTTATTTTGTTTATGTTTCTTTTGCTTTGCTGTGTTTTTGTCACTGTAAATAGAAAATAAACCGCACCTTTTTGATTTTGAAAACCACAACCTCCATTTGCTGGGCCTGTTTTTGTGTGGGGAGCCCATCCCGGGGGTCACACACACCCGCTGCCGAGCTAACCCCCTCACAGTTGGTGGAGAATGCGGGCAGTTTTTTTTTTAAGCCAGCATGGAGGAGATACTGAAGCAGCTGGTTCTAGCAAATGCCAATCAACAGCAGACAAATGCAGGTTTGCAAAAGAGCCTTGCAGCTCATCAACAGAGCCTTGCAGCTCAACAACAGAACTTCGCAGCCCAGCAGCAAGCTCATCAACAGAGCCTTGCAGCCCAGCAGCAAGCTCACCAACAGAGTCTGGAAGCTCAGCAACAAGCCCAGCAGCAATCTGAGGCCCGCTTCATAGACCTGTTACAGAAGCAAGAGCAGAGACTACAACAAATGGAAGCAGTAATGCAGCAACGTCCGCAGACCAGTGAGGGAAGCCGTCCCACTAATACCGCGTCCTTTGGGGTGAGTCGTTTATTGACAAAAATGACTGGAGAGGATGATCCAGAGGTATTTTTGACCACATTTGAAAGGACTGCTGAAAGAGAAAAGTGGCCTGAGGAGCAGTGGGCTGGACTGGTGGCTCCTCTGTTAACTGGTGAATCGCAGAAGGCTTACTATGACCTAGAGCCTGACCAAGCAAAAGACTATGTGATGCTAAAAGCTGAAATATTGGCAAGGCTGGGTGTCACCCAGGCTGTCCGGGCTCAGCATGTGCATAACTGGACTTTCCAGCTTGGAAAACCCCCCAGGTCTCAAATGTATGATCTCATTCACCTGAGCAGAAAGTGGCTACAGCCAGAGACTTTGTCCGCACCAAAGATTGTGGAACGTGTTGTAATGGATCGGTTTTTGAGAGCTCTTCCTACTGCCATCCAAAAGTGGGTAAGCCATGGAGACCCAGAGACGGCCGATGGTCTTGTGGATCGTGTGGAGAAATACTTGGCTACAGAGAACCTGACGGCCTCTTCCAGAGACACTCGGACTTTCCACCCTAAGACCAGACCATCCCCAGGGGCGGATAAGAGGATTCCAAGGGGTGAGGGTGGAGAGAGTGAGAGGGTGGGAGCTCTACCCCAAGTTTGGCGAGAACAGCCTGGGAAATCAGCGGCTCAAGAGGCGGCAAGAAGGATCGTTTGCTACCGCTGCCGGCAAGCGGGACATATTGCAGCCAATTGCCCGGTTGTGGAGGAACCCATGCAGTGTGACTTTCTGACGGGCAGACGTCAGTCGCTGTGTGCGACAGTCGCATGCACTGCCATTCGAGGAACTGAGAAACATTTATGCAAAATGTGTGTTAATGGTAGAAATGTTGTGGTATTGCTGGATTCAGGTAGCCTTGTGACCCTGATAAAGGCTGAGTTAGTTAAAACAGAGGTCTCTGGGAATAGCAAGGTAGCTGTTATTTGTGTGCATGGGGACACCCGAGAGTATCCAGTGACTACAGTGTGTTTCGAGACCCCCAAAGGTACCCTCTCATATCCAGTGGGCTTAGTATCTCAGTTACCGCATGACGCCATTGTGGGAAGGGATTTTCCGAAGTTCTGGGAACTGTGGGATGATCCTGAGCCCCCCACTGGTGCCCCTATGTACCAGGAATGTGATAGCCAGAACTCCCCTGAGAGTGGTGAGGACTCTCCGGAATTTCCCTTATCAGTATTGGCAGGGGAGACTCAAGAAACTGGAGAGGAGCCCACCTCCTCAGACGAAAACCTACCGTCTGTGGAGTTTTCTGATCTTGAGGTTCACAGGGAAAACTTTGCCACAGAACAGTTGAAAGACCCCGCCCTAATAAAGGCACGGGAAAACGTAGTGAAAATAGATGGCGAGTTAGTGAACCCAGATAATACCTGCACTTACCCATACTTCAGCGTAGAGAAGGACCTACTGTATCGGGTGGCAAAAAGGGCAGAAGAAACCGTTGAGCAGCTTGTGGTGCCCAAACCTTACAGGAAGTTGGTGTTGGAGTTGGCCCATGGGCACATTCTTGGAGGTCATCTGGGGACAGAGAAAACCCGAGAGAGGGTATTACAGAGATTCTATTGGCCGGGGGTGATGAAGGACATAGAAAATTATTGTTCCTCCTGCCCTGTGTGTCAGAGGTCGGCCCCGATGCCACATTTCCGTAGCCCGCTGGTCCCTCTACCCATCATTGAGGTCCCGTTTGAGAGGATCGCCATGGATTTGGTAGGTCCTATAATCAAGTCCGCTAGGGGGCACCAGTACATATTAGTTATAATGGACTATGCCACCCGTTATCCAGAAGCGATCCCTCTCCGAAATACCTCGGCCAAAACCATAGCCAAAGAGCTATCTCTTGTGTTTAGCCGGGTGGGTATTTGTAAAGAACTGCTTACGGACCAAGGTACACCCTTTATGTCCCGGGTTATGAAGGAGCTGTGTAAATTGTTCAAAGTGACGCAATTACGTACATCTGTGTATCACCCCCAAACCGATGGGCTGGTTGAAAGATTCAACAAAACCCTAAAACAAATGTTGAAGAAAGTGGTGGATAGAGATGGAAAGGATTGGGACTGTCTACTTCCTTATCTGATGTTTGCTATTAGGGAGGTGCCCCAATCCTCTACGGGATTCTCCCCCTTTGAGTTACTGTATGGGAGACACCCAAGAGGGCTGTTGGATATTGCCAAGGAAACTTGGGAAAGTGAGAGTTCTCCCCACAGGAGTGTGATTGAGCATGTCGCCCTGATGCAAGACCGAATTGCACAGGTAATGCCCATCGTGAAGGAACATTTGGCCCAAGCGCAGTTAGCACAGCAGAGAGTGTACAACCGTGGAGCCAAGACCCGTACCTTTTCCCCGGGGGATAGGATACTGGTACTTGTCCCTACGGTTGAAAGTAAATTCCTTGCCAAATGGCAAGGCCCCTACGAGATAATGGAAAAAGTGAGCGAAGTGAATTACAAGGTCAGACAACCAGGAAGGCGAAAGCCCGAACAGATCTATCACGTTAATCTGTTGAAAGCCTGGAGGGATAGAGAGTCCCTAGTCGCAGACACTTGGTCACCAGCTCAAACTGGTTGCGTGATTCCTGAGGTTGGAATAGCAGCCACCTTGTCACAACCCCAACAACAGGAGGTTAAGGAGTTTGTGCTTCGCAACAAGGAGGTATTCTCTGAGCTGCCGGGACAAACATCTGGGGTAGAGCATGATATTATTACCCCGCCCGGTGAAAGGGTGAAGTTAAAACCCTATCGGATCCCAGAGGCCCGACGGGAGGCAATACGGGAGGAAGTACAGAAAATGCTGAACTTAGGGGTGATAGAGGAGTCCCAAAGTGATTGGTCTAGTCCCATTGTGTTGGTGCCTAAACCGGATGGGAGCTGGCGATTTTGTAACGATTTTCGTCAGTTGAACAAAGTTACAAAATTTGACACCTACCCCATGCCACGTATAGATGAGTTGATCGACCGGCTGGGAACAGCCCGATACATGACGACTCTTGACCTCACAAAAGGGTATTGGCAAATCCCCCTGGCCAAATTGGCCAAAGAGAAAACCGCATTTGTAACCCCAGACGGGGCGTTCCAATATAAAAGAATGCCGTTCGGGTTACAGAATGCGCCGGCCACATTCCAGCGGAAAATGGACCAGATGCTGAGGCCCCATCGGAAGTATGCTGCGGCTTACCTGGATGACGTAATTGTCCATAGCACAGATTGGGCCTCACATCTGCCAAAAGTGCAAGCAGTCCTGGACTCTGTTCGGGAAGCGGGGTTTACGGCTAACCCCAAGAAGTGTACCATTGGGCAGGAGGAGGCCAAATATCTTGGGTACACCATTGGGAGGGGAGTAATAAAACCCCAACTCAACAAAGTCGAGGCAATCCAGAGTTGGCCACGTCCCAACAGCAAGAAGCAGGTACGAGCCTTTCTGGGAATCGCTGGGTATTATCGGCGATTCATTCCCCACTTTGCTTCTAAGGCTGTGCCCCTAACCAACCTAACGAAGGGGAAAGGGTCGGTCATGATTAAATGGACCCCCGAGGCTGAGGCAGCATTCCAATTCTTGAAACAAGCCTTATGTAGCCAGCCAGTGTTGTACTCACCCGACTTCTCTAAAGACTTTGTCGTACAAAGTGATGCGTCAGATGTGGGGTTAGGAGCAGTATTGTCCCAGGTCTGGAACGGGGAAGAGCACCCAGTCATTTAGCTCAGCAGGAAGTTGAAGTCCCATGAGGTAAATTACGCCACCGTTGAAAAAAGGGATTTTTTATAACAGCTTACCTGTAAAATCCTTTTCTTGGAGTACATCACGGGACACAGAGCGACTTAGTCATTACTAATGGGTTATAAAGATTACCTTCAGGTGTTGGCACTGGCCAATTCAAAACCGGAAGTACCCTCCCCTATATAAGCCCCTCCCACCCGGGAGCACCTCAGTTTTGTAGCCAAGCAATAAGTGTCCCAAAAAGAGGGGTGGGAGCTCTGTGTCCCGTGATGTACTCCAAGAAAAGGATTTTACAGGTAAGCTGTTATAAAAAATCCCTTTTTCTTTTTCGTACATCACGGGACACAGAGCGACTTAGTCATTACTAATGGGACGTCCCAAAGCAATGCCAAATGAGGGGAGGGATACATAAGCTGGGCGCCATCAGGCATGAGGATCTTTTGCGGCCTGCAACACACTGCGCCCAAAGGCGACATCCTCCTGACTTCTAACGTCTACCTGGTAGAACCTAGTAAACGTGTGTACCGAAGACCATGTTGCGGCCTTACATACTTGAGCCAGGGAGGCCTGGTGATGCACTGCCCATGAAGTTCCAACTGCTCTTGTGGAGTGCGCCCTAACTTTGAACGGAGGCGGTCTCTTTCTCAAGCCATAGGCTTGTATTATGACCTGTCGAATCCACTTGGCTAAAGTAGATTTTGATGCTGCCTGACCCTTTCTGGGGCCTTCCGGCAGAACAAATAAAGAATCCGTTCTGCGAATCTGAGCAGTGGCTTTTAGATAAGCTTTAACTGCTCTTACTACATCCAAAGAATGTAATAACTTTTCCTCTACCGAGCTAGGTTTGGGGAAAAAAGAAGGAAGAACCACATCTTGGTTCAAATGAAACCTCGATACCACCTTAGGAAGAAAGGCTGGATGAGGACGAAATACTACTCTGTCCTTATGGACAACCAGATATGGCTCCTTACAGGACAAGGCGGCTAATTCCGATACTCTTTTAGCCGAACAAATGGCTACTAAGAAAATCAATTTCCTGGTGAGAAGAACCAAGGAAATGTGTTGTAATGGTTCAAACGGTTGTTTCTGTAGAACCGACAGAACCAGGTTTAGGTCCCAAGGACATATGGGAATACTAACCGGAGGGCTAATACGCATCACTGCTTGTATAAAGGCTTTGACTAGTGAATGCGAAGCCAAGGGCCTTTGAAAAAATATTGACAAGGCCGAAATCTGACCCTTGATAGTACTCAAGGCAAGCTTCCTATCTACAGCCCACTGTAGGAAGTCCAAAATCCTCCCTATCACGTACTTACGTGGATGCCATTTCTTGGCCTCACACCACGTAATGTATGCTTTCCAGATCCTATAATAGATCTGCCTGGATACCGGTTTCCTGGCATTGATCATGGTAGATACCACAGAATTAGAGAGCCCTCTCTTTTTCAGAATGTGGGCTTCAATAGCCAGGCCGTCAAACCTAGGGCTGGTAAGGAAGGGTGGTATATCGGTCCCTGCGACAGCAGGTCCGGACGATGTGGGAGGGTCCAAGGACTCCTCACTGACATTTTTACAATCTCCGCGTACCATGCCCTTCGGGGCCACGCTGGAGCCACCAGAATCACTGGTTTCTTTTCTACCCTGATTCTGCGGAGTAATCGCGGTAACAATTGTGGCGGTGGAAATGCATATATCAGCTTGAACTGATCCCAAGGGAACACTAGGGCATCCGAGCCGCAAGCTAGGGGATCCCTTGTGCGAGACACAAATCTGTCCACCTTTGCGTTGAATCTGGATGCTAGCAGATCTACATCCGGTGTTCCCCACCGCTGGCATATTGCCTGGAAAACCTCGGGGTGAAGAGACCATTCCCCCGGGCATAATTGTTGGCGACTTAGAAAGTCCGCTCTCCAATTTTCCACTCCTGGGATGAAAACCGCGGATATGGCTGGGACATATTTTTCTGCCCACTCCAGGATGCAATTTGCTTCCCTCTGGGCTGCACGACTCTTGGTGCCACCCTGGTGATTGATATATGCCACTGCCGTGGCATTGTCTGATTGAATTCTGACAGGGGACCCTTGGAGTTTGGATGTCCATGCTACTAGGGCATACCGGGCTGCTCGTATCTCTAAGAGATTGATGGGCAGGGCCTTTTCTGCTTCTGACCACTTGCCCTGGAGAGACCATTGCTCCAGTACTGCCCCCCAGCCTATGAGGCTGGCATCTGTAGTGACCACCTTCCAAGAAACCGGACTGAAGGGTTTCCCTCTTTCCAGATTCTGGGGCACCAACCACCAATGGAGGCTCTTGCGAACGGAAGGGGACAGGGACATTGGTAAGTCTAAAGCCTGAACTTTTTTGTTCCAGGCTGACAGTATGGCCCTTTGCAAATTCCTTGAATGGAATTGACCGTAGGGTACCGCTTCGAATGAAGCCACCATCTTTCCCAGCAGCCTCATGCAGAGGCGTATGGATGGTTTTCTTTTTGTACCCACTAAGTGGGTCAAATCTTTTAAAGACGACACCTTCTCTGGAGGTAAGAAAATCTTTCTCTGATTTGAATCCAGCCTTAGCCCTAAGCATTCCAGACTTTTGACTGGTCTTAGAGCTGACTTGTCCCGGTTGATAATCCAACTGTGATATTCCAGATACTCGATTGTCTTGTGAATAGCTACTTCCAGCTTTTCCACTGAGTGGTCTATTAGTAGCAGGTCGTCTAGATATGCCATTATCGTTACACCCTGTGTTCTTAGATTGGCCAATAATGGGGCCAGAATTTTTGTGAACACTCGTGGTGCTGTGGCCAGACCGAAAGGTAAGGCTCTGAACTGAAAATGGCGCCCTTCTACTGCAAAGCGTAGAAATTTTTGGTGGGCCGGAAAGATGGGAATATGCAGATAAGCATCCTTTATGTCGATCGAGGCTAGCCATTCCTGCCCTTGTAGGGCGGTGGCCACCGATCGGATCGACTCCATCCGAAAAGTCCTGATATTTAGGAACTTGTTTAGCCCTTTTAGATTTAATATGGGCCTCACGTCCCCATTTGGTTTGGGGACTGTGAAAAGGTTCGAGTAAAACCCGAATCCGCTTTCTTCCAGGGGAACCTTCATGATTACACCTTGGAGCAATAGTTGTTCTAGTGCCAGAAGGAGGGATCCTCTCTTTTGGGGATCTCTTGGCACGTTTGACCTCATAAATTGGGCAGGAGGAGTGCCTTTTAACTCCAGCTTGTATCCCAGACTTACTGCGGAGAGCACCCATCTGTCTCTGATGGTGTCCCGCCAGGTCTCTGTGAACAACTGAAGTCTTCCCCCCACCCGATTGAGTGGGGGCAACGCTTCATGCCTTGGGGGGAGGTTTTGTACCTCTCTTGATCCAGGGCTTCTTGTTACCCTGTGATTGTCCCTGATTTCTGCCCCCTGAATTTGACCGCGGAGGCCGTCGGAACTGCTTCACAGCCGATGTGCCTGGGACTGGAGAAGTAGGCCTCTTAAAAGAAGGACTTCTACCCTTGTTCTTAACCGGTAAGAGTGAACTTTTACCGGCAGAAATTTTCTGGATATATTTGTCCAGATCTTCTCCAAATAAGCGTTCTCCATGAAATGGGAAGCTAACCAGCAGTTTTTTACAGGGAGCTTCAGCAGACCAGTTTTTGAGCCACAGAAGCCTACGCATATGTACTATAGACAGCGTAAAGCGGGAGGCCTGTTGGATTGTATCCTTTATGGCGTCCACCGCAAAACACAAGGCTCTAGGCAGGTCAGCTAGGGCAAGAGCCTGCTGATCTGGTAAGTCCCTTAAGACTTGTTTCAACTGATCTTTCACTGCTTGGCAGACTCCAATCGCTGCTACCGCAGGTTGTGTCACCAAACTTGCTGTAGAGAAAGCAGATTTTAGTAAAGACTCCAATTTTTTATCTATTGGGTCTTTGAACATTGGAACATTATCTACTGGACATGTCAGTGATTTGTTAACAGAAGAGATGGCTGCGTCCACTGTAGGGACCCTCCATTTTCTTATGAACTTATCCTCCATGGGATAGATCACCGGAAATCTCTTGGGGGGAGCAAATATTTTATCAGGATGCTCCCAATCCTGGTAAATAAGCCCTTCTAATAAAGGGTGGATTGGGAAGGAACAGACAGCCTGGGGAGCTTTTAGCGACCCCAGCGAGGAAACCGTAGTGGATGGTGGTTCCGCCAGAGGCATTTTAAATGCTGATCGGACCATATTAGTCAGAGACTGAACCCATAATCTTTCAGCCTGAGAAGCTGAGAAAGGTTCTTCCACTGTTGATTCCTCCATAACTGAATCAACCTCATCCTGATCCCCTTCAGGTAGGTCGATCTCTGTGTGGGGCTGTTCCTCCACTAACAGGCACTCTGAAGGAGGAGACGGAGATCGGACGCGCTTTTCCTGAGACAGGGAAGCAGCGATCAATGCTGTTAATCTCTCTTCCAATCCTCCCAGAGTTGAGGATAAAACCTCCTCTGTTATATATACAGGAGCAGGTGGACTGGGGACAGCCGCAGCACCAGGCATTCCTGCGGGGTTTCTACGGCTACTGACCTCTGAATTCTCAGGGGAGATTGGTGCAGTACAAGCATGCCCAATATCCTCAGAGCCCGATGGAGACCCCTTTGGCTTCCTGGAAGATCTATTTCCGGAGCGTCTGGACGACATATCCTTTAAGCACAAAGCTGAGGTATTCCCGTCGTCATACACCAATTTTGCTGGTAATAGTCTAACACAGGTGCTGCTATATACCAGCTGGTGTCCACTAAAGTGCCTTTCTATGGGGATGCCTGCATCAACCGCCTCTGTGTGCCACTGTTTGTTGCTAGCTCTGTTTGCATGCAGCTGACACTTGTACTGTGTCTTTTAACCATGCTGGGACGCCCGCACATGCGCAGAAGCGCCGCGGCGCGCATCGAGCGTCATCCACCCGCCCCGCCCCTTTTTTTTCATAGGAGGCGCGTGCACGCGCCCGTGCGCCATTGGCGCCCTTTTCGAAATCAAACAGGGGACTAGGAGCCAGGGCCCTTTTTGCCGGAGGGCCTGTGCGGTGGATGAGCGCAGCAACAGGGCAGAGAAACTTACCAGCTGCCTGGATCTTTTGACTTGAGAAAACCAAAGATCCACATGACAAGAAAAATGGACTACAGCGGCCTCTAGTGGTTTAACACAGGTACCGCGGTCCCTGTTTTTTTTTTTTTTTCTTGACTACTATTAAAATTTTACATTTTCAGTAGTTATAGGCAAACACAGATATTTAGCGGGAATACCGTTAGGTAACAGACAGAAAGACAAATTAGGCTTGGGGGTCCCCCAATAGAACCAAGTTCCTGGGGGCCCCCACTTACCTGATCCCCGCCGCAGGACTTTGTTTGGTCCACAGAAGTCCAAACTTCACCTATCACGGCAGGCATTGTAATTAAACCTTCAGGGACCGGATTCCCAAGGATTCCACTCCCCTGGACCTGTATAGCACCCTGCACAGACAACATCTTGGTCGTGGGTATGACCAGAGCTCTGGATCCCAGGGTCCAGCCCTCCTAAGAGAAGCATTACAGGCAAAACCTTGCTCTTCTGCTGCAAGGCCCGGGTACCGACCGTTTAGCTATGAAGCTTTTTTGGTGGGATCCGGAACAGCTTACTAAGGCCCAAAAGAACCTGTACGCAAGCCCAGTGAAAACACATGTTACTCTTTGGCCAACACCTTAGACACTGGCAAAAAACTGAGGTGCTCCCGGGTGGGAGGGGCTTATATAGGGGAGGGTACTTCCGGTTTGGAATTGGCCAGTGCCAACACCTGAAGGTAATCTATATAACCCATTAGTAATGACTAAGTCGCTCTGTGTCCCGTGATGTACGAAAAAGAAAGGAGTGTTTAGCGGTGAAGTGGGCTCTAGATTCCCTTCGGTACTACCTGCTAGGTAGGCACTTTGACATGGTTACGGATCACGCTCCGTTAAAGTGGATGGCTCAAAACAAGGAAACAAATAGAAGAGTGAATAGGTGGTTCCTGGCCCTCCAGGAATTCAACTTCACAGTAAAGCATCGCCCTGGCGTTCAAATGGGGAATGTGGATGCTTTGTCTCGAGTACATGAATGCCTGATTGCTGGTGTTCCAACCCCGAGGTTAAAACAAGAGGGGGGGGTATGTGACAGCAGGAAGGTAAAGTCACCTGGTTGCATCCAGGGGGGTAGATATATTTCGCCCAGATTCAGGCTTTACGCCGACTTATACAACTAGGTGGAGAGTTGTATAAGCCCAGCTGAGGATAGTGGGCTCATGGATGACTCATACCTCTAGGGAGAGTGTGGGGCGTCGTGCAGACAGGGAGTTGATGAGACCAGCTGAAGCTTGTCAGCTCATTTAGGCCTCTATAAGAACTCCCAGCTTCATTAGATGTTAGCTCATGCCTGGAAGCAGACCTGTGTGGACTTCCTGGAGAGAGTGAACCCTTGTGCGGTGAGACAAAGCCTGTGTGGCTATTTGCTTGGACATTTAAAACCAGGGACTTAGGGACTAGGACAGCACTAGGCTGATCCCAGTTGTTAGTTAGGAAACCTGTATGTTTAGTCAGAGGTCAAATTGACCAGGATTTATTTTGTTTATGTTTCTTTTGCTTTGCTGTGTTTTTGTCACTGTAAATAGAAAATAAACCGCACCTTTTTGATTTTGAAAACCACAACCTCCGTTTGCTGGGCCTGTTTTTGTGTGGGGAGCCCATCCCGGGGGTCACACACACCCGCTGCCGAGCTAACCCCCTCACATTATCTAGATACTCGGTTAATAATCTGTTATTGTGATCCCTGAGGCAGACTTATCCTCTGTCTCAGCTGGTTTACCACTTTATTGGGTTCTCCTAATATAATTCACTTTGCATGTGATAATATTCATAGACTAATAGCTATGGAAGAATTAACTACAACCACACTATATATATATATATATATATAGTTGAGTCACAAATCTATGTGATAAAAGAACTGCATGGATTCGGTGATTACACCTCTAATAGTTTACCTGCTAAAGTATTACCTCCCGAGCATGAGTCAGAGAAACCCTTCAGTAATTCTCCACTGTCTTTATATACATCCCAGTTACATCCCAGTTATTCTAAATGAATTGCATAATTTTTACATTATTTCTCTGCCTCATGCGCGGGACACTACACTTCTTATCCTACGCAGATCCTAAAGGAAACTTAAATGGTTATTGTTTTATTTAAATATGCTTTTAAAACTTGTTCAGTACAATAAGTTATATGTTATAAAGTTATATAGGTTGTTCGGTTCTCGTGGACAGTCCACTGCACCTCACAAATGTTCCTTACGTGCCTGGTATAATATACCAGACATCCTTTGGACGAAATAGTACCCACTGTGTGGTAACTGTTACCACACATTGGATACTAGCTCCAATTCGGAGCTCAACTTAAATACTTAACACATTAATAAACTTCTCTCCATCACATTAATACCAGATTTATTATTTAATTTATCCCCCCCCCCAAGGAATAATAAAATAAAATAAAATTACCTAATACATAACTGATACTTACCTTTCATATCCATTTTCTTAGCTTTGAACAATTTAACGTACATTTCTCCTGAACTCTCAAACTACTACCTACACACTATATATATTCTCATTAAGCTTACTAATTTGTTACCATGACTTCTCTAAATGTGCTTACACTAAATGTACAGGATCTCAATTCCCCTCCTAAAAGAACGAAAGCCTTTCAATTTTTCTCTTCTCTTTCAGCACATATTGTGTGCTTACAAGAGACACATTTTTCTACTCTTTCCTCTCCCAAATTTTGCCATCGTCGATATCCCCAAATTTTCAAAGCCTCAGCCTCAACTAAACAAAGGGGAGTAATGATAGCTTTCCATAACACTACACCATTTACTCTCCAGGCTGAGATTGCAGACCCTGAAGGTCGATACCTAATACTCACAGGTTTATTATTAGATGCCGAAGTAACCATTGTCACATATTATGCCCCGAACAAAAACCCTCTTGCCTTCCTTTCACACCTATTTACTGTTGTAGATACACATAAAAAAGGGATGCTTATAATGTGCGGAGACTCAAACCAAGCAATTTACCCAATTCTGGATAAATCCCCTACACCTTCCTCAAACCTCCGCCCCACTTACCAAAACCTGCTCAACCAACATACACTACTAGACACTTGGCGTAAACAACATCCTAAAAAACGACAATATACCCACTATTCCCACCCACACAAACAATTCTCTCGAATTGATCATTTATTTACTAATATCAATTCTGCATACCTTATTCTTCACTCCCAAATTATTCCATGTACATGGTCAGACCACAATGCTACCATCACTACTTTCTCTTCCCTTGTCCCAAAACCCAACTATCGCTCTTGGACTATAAATGACAATCTTTTAGCCATCCCGACCTATAGACAAACAATTGAAAAAGCTATTCAAGAATATAACACGAACAATAAGTCGCCAGATATTAATCCTTTGACGCTTTGGGAAGCCCACAAACCAACAATAAGAGGAGTATGCCTCAGTCAAGCAGCTCATCTCAAAAATCAAAATAAAATTATCCAGACAAAATTGGAAGAAACTTTTTACAAAGCTTCAGAGGATTTTCAAACAACTCCTTCCCCCAGTAACAAACTAACCTATGATAAAGCAAAGCTGGAACTAGACATTTTCTTAACGGACTCGGCAGAAAAAATCCTTCGAAAATCTAGACATACATTGTATATGAAAGCAAATAAACCCACTACCTTTTTAGCTCTAGCTTTACGTAAAGCAGACCACATTAGAAAACCAATACGACTGCAAATTACAAAAAATAATTTTTCTAGCAATCCACTAAAGATAGTAAATGAATTCCAAAGGAAACTGACAGATTTATACAAAGATAAAATAGACCAAACAAAACTATCCTCTTTACTATCTACTATTCAATTGCCCTCACTCAGCACTGACCAACTTGAATCCCTTGAAAGACCTATTAAAACAGAGGAAATACAATTAGCTATAAAAACTTTGAAACTCCATAAGCGACCTGGCCCAGATGGCTTTTCAGCCACGTATTACAAACGATTCTCCACACTACTCTCCCCTCTTCTAACAGAAGCTTTTAATTCTCTCCTCTCAGGACATTCTTTTCGTCCTGAAACCCTACTAGCTTCTATATCAATGATACCTAAGCCAAACTCTGACGACACGACCTGGTCCAATTATAGACCTATCTCAGTACTAAATTTAGACATCAAATTACTAGCCAAGATCCTTTCAAATAGACTTAACCCCATAATAGGGAAACTTATAAATGAAGACCAAACCGGCTTCATACCATCCAGACACACGGGAGACAATATACGGAGGGCAACCCTTCTTGCACATATGGCACGTACCCGGCGCATCCCTGCCTGCTTCCTCTCAATAGATATCCAGAAAGCATTTGACACTTTATCTTGGGATTATCTAAAATCTATTCTCCAAAAATGGGGTTTCGGAACAAATTTTCTACAATGGCTATTATCACTGTATGATAATCCAAAAGCATATGTTTTATACTCAGGATTTCAATCTGAACCCATAAAAATAGAAAGAGGAACCAGGCAGGGCTGCCCTTTATCCCCACTCCTTTTCGCTTTAGCGATCGAACCCCTTGCACAACTGATTCGTACGAATATCAATATTAAAAGGTCTCGAATTGGGTGGACACCAACATAAGCTATGTATGTTTGCTGACGACATTTTGATTTTTCTCACGTCTCCCCTAACATCAGCACCTAACCTTATAGACACACTTACTAAATTTAGTATGATCTCCGGCCTGAAAATAAACACCCAAAAATCCAAAGCCCTGAATATCTCACTCCCTCTAGAATTACTTACGGAACTACAAGACTCTCTTTCCTTTACTTGGTCCAACACACATATTACCTACCTAGGTATCTCATTTACAGCTGACCCATCTAATTTATATCAAGAAAATTACCCTCCTTTGCTAAAACAACTTACCTCATTGATGAAGAATTGGTCCACATTACCACTGGCATGGTTGGGTAGAATAACTGTAGCTAAAATGTCCATATTACCAAAACTTTTATATCTTTTTAGAAACCTTCCAATCCGGGTCCCAGCCTACTTTTTCCGAATCATCCAACGCAAAGTATTGCAATTTATATGGGGCAAAATTAAACCACGCTTATCACAAAATACCCTTTTTACTCCTCGATCACAAGGAGGTCTGAGCGTACCCAACTTTAGCAAATACTACTATGCTGCCCAACTTGCCCAACTCCCTAAATATCATGCCACTAAGGAGATTCCACTATAGGTTTCAATCGAATTGGCCGATTGCGACCCCCTTTCACTGGCAAATATCCTATGGTTCCCCCCCTTCACTCCGACGGAAAATTTCTAACCCAATCACCAAACATAGTCTGACTATCTGGGACAGGTTCAAATCACGATTTGGACTACAATCCTTGCATAACCCTCTTCTTTCATTTTTACATAACCCTGATTTCTATCCGGCCTGGACCTTCCCATCCTCTTTTTCAACTTGGTCTAAAAAAGGACTAATACGAACACGCCAATTTATTGATTCAAATGAAATCATCCCCTTCCCCACACTTAGTGAAACCTACGACCTACCTCCAACAGAAACCTTCAGATACTTACAAATTAAGAATTTTATACAGCTAAACAACCCTCAGAATATGTTCACTGATGAACGCACAACTTTTGGCCATACCTGCATTACTGACCCACATAAACGAGGCTTGATCTCAGAACTATACAGATAACTACTGCTTCCTATCTCTGAAAACTCTCCACCATACACGTCTAAATGGGAATCCGATTTGAATCTCCAACCTGGAAATTTAAACTGGCCACAAATATGGAAAGCAACAAACTCAGCAACACCAAATATTGCTGCCCTAGAAACGAACTACAAGGTTCTCACACGATGGTACTTAGTTCCTGCTAGAATCTCTAAATTCCACCCACAATATCCTGCACAATGCTTTAGAGGTTGCACTGACAAAGGCACACAATTACATATTTGGTGGACTTGTCCCATTGTTCTCACCTTTTGGAAAAAAATATTTGATCTATTATCCACCATGTTTAGCACCACTTTGCAACCAGACCCCACAGTAGCTCTTTTAAATAGTAAGCCCCCAAATATTACTAACCGACAATTTAAACTGATGTTATATGTAACTACAGCTGCAAAACAATCAATTGCTTTCGCATGGAAAACTTCCACTTTAAGCATTGTACCGGTCAAACATAGAATTAATCAGGCATTGATTTATGCTAAAACAGAAGCGATCTATTTAGATAAAATTACTAAATTTGAAGAACTTTGGAGCCCATGGATAAATCACCACCTACCGCAGGGCTTTGACCTTGCACTGGTACTGACTTAATTACAATGCCTTAATCACTACCCAATCCTATCTAGACACATATTCCTCCACTCCTGATTCCCTCTGGAGAAATTTCCCACATCCTATCCCTTCCCCCCCGTTACCCTGATCTTGACGAATTAGAGACTCACAAAATTTATTTCTACTCAATAAAACAATGTATATTTATACCACGGATGATTTAGTTCACTGACCTATCATTAGCGGCTTTAGTCTGACACATAGTTGTCCATTTTAGACAGTGATGACCCTTTTTACCATCAGGACATGCCAAGCCACCTAGCCGGACCTTGGCCCCTGATACGATTTAAGTTGACCACGACTGTCTTCTATTAGTATACCCAATTAAATTATTCATCTTCTTTTATGTATTCCTTACGATTAGATATTGAAATCTGATTACAAATGGTATATGATAAGCTTTCTTATTACATTATTACTCTTTCCCCTTCTCCCCCCCCCCCCCTCCCTTTTTCTTTTTTTTCTCTCTCTTCCCTCTTTTATTATACTATTTCATTTAATGTTTATTATTACTTATGCATTTATTTTCAATAATGCACTTTCTTTATTCCATATTTATATACAAAAATTGTAGAGAAGATAAAAATTCCATCTACACTTATCTACTTAATTTCAAAATCTTGTATAACGTATATGAACTGTATTGTGTAATCTTTAATAAAATATTTGAAAAAGAAAGGGGCCTAACAAATTATACCAAGCAGGTGCCATTGATTATCAATTTCATATGTAGGTTGAAACACAGTCATTAACTGAAACAAACAGCTGTGTAGGAGGCTTAAAACTGGGTGAGGAACAGCCAAACTCTGCTGCTAAAATTAGGTTGTGGAAAACAGTTTCATGTCACCGGTCTTTGCAACTTTGATGCTACTTGAGTGCCAGAGAGTGTAAAGTTGCTTCAAAGTCGCACTACATAAACAGAACTGTCATACTTTCGCAAAACACATCAAAAGTGCAACACTTGAGTTTTTGGTGCAGGTCCATTAAAGTCTATTATAAGGAAAATGCAATCTGCTGCGAGAAAAAAAGCCCCTCACCCTCTCTAAAAAAAATCCCGCTCCAGCTCAAAATGCACACATGTGACATAGATCCATAGGAAACAATGTTAAATGGACTGTAGTGCATTTTTGCAAAACACATTAAAAAACGCATAGGTGTGAACTAAGGGTAAAACTGTATCAGAAGGGTATCAGAATTACTTCTCTCTGCTTGTTTCAGGTCAGTGACTGACAGCCCTGACAAGTCAATATCAGAATGACATCCAGGGAACTAGCTTTCCCGAGAGAAGTCAGTAATTGCAGCCAAAAATACTTAGGCTCCTTTCACACTTATATTATAATATGATTTCCAATGACAACCATTCATATTAGTACGACTTCAAGTCGTTCCGACTTCAAAGTAGTCCCTGCACTACTTTGATCCGATTTTGATGCCACTTACACAGGCATGCCCTGAAATCGTGGCACAATCGCGGCCATGAATCACGGTGTAGTCGCAGTAGTGTGAAAGGGGACTTAGACAGACTCCCTTTAATGCGTTAATTTGGCAAAGCAGATGTTGTGGTCATTGAGGGGTTTATTTACTAAAGCTGGAGAGTGCAAAATCAGGCTCACTTCTGCATGGAAACCAATCAGCTTCTAACCTCAGCTTGCTCAATTACTGGTAAGCTTTGGCAATAAGCCCTGGTTCATGCTACTGCAAGGTCAGCATGATTTCAGGTGCTACTTGATAGACATCTGTGTGGCTTCATGCACAGATGCCTATTGAAGTCGCACCTGAAGTCTGCAAAAGTAGTGCAGAAACTGTTGCACCGATTGGAACAGTGCCATTGCCTCCAACAGGCTGCGACTTATCATGCGATTTGATCTCTCAAATCGCATGACAAATCGCTCCAATGTGAACCTAGGCTAAAACCTGGAAGCTGATTAGTTTCTATGCAGAAGTGATCCTGATTTTGCACTCTCCAGCTTTAGTAAATAAAACCCATTGTGTACTTAATATTTATGTATTTCTTCTAACTATTCATAAAAGAATCTGAATGATAAGCATATCTAACATGTTTTGTATATTTTATATTTGGCTGTGTAAAGTTTGCCATACACTGTATGAAGTTTGCTCAGCTGCCTCCGTCCCAACATCACTCCATTGAAAAAAATCGATGGAGCCAGGCAGAAAATTATCGGCTGAAAAGTGGTTGTTTACAATTAGCTGCAGCCGCTGTACAGGTATTTGGACAGCATGCAAGGCCAGTTGTCAAAATACAATACACGCCAATACTCGCCAATCTGTGGATGAGTGAATCTGTTACTTTCTATCAGTGTATGGTAAGCTTAACAAAACAAGTCAGCAGCAGTGACCTCGATCACAGTGGCAGGTACCTGAGCTTGGAGGAACAGCGATTAAACGTGAAAGCAGCTGTTATGATACATTTGTTGGTTGGCAAAGAGCCGCTCCATGGGGTAACCCGTCTTCTGACACCCAAAACAGATCTCTCGTGCCGGCATCTGAAACACAATGAAACATTTAAGACAAACTCATTATTCAGATGTGCAGCTTTGTGAGAATACAAAAATGTGGACCAGTACAGATCAAACATCTGCAGCTCGACTACAAAATGGTGAAGAGAAGCAGCCAAACAACATCAAACTTCATTCATAAACACTACTGTATAAAGTACATTTGCTGCACAGAAATGGCTCTAGTGGTTCTAAGTAAGCTATGTTTTAGGCAGTCTATTCTTAAAGTGGAACTCCAGGCAAACCACAGTTAAAATGCATAAAGTATATTGTTTACTGTTGTTCTGCAATACTGGCCAGCACAGAAGTTTACCAAGTGTTGGCAGGTGCAGTCTGTACTCCTCACTGCAGGTGGCACTCAACCCCAGCAGCAATGCAGAAGGGGAAGTAAGCTGTGAGGAAGTTGGTTCCTCTATGACTTCCTGCAGTCAGAAGGAGACAGCTTTCCAATTGGACACTGGCTCCTCATGTTACTCCAGCGGCCATCTTGGGTCAGGCAGAGTCTATTTGAGCCCCTGGCTCCCAGGTTTGGCGCACTTTATGTGAGTGGCTAGTGTAGGGACAGACATAAAGTTGTGTGCAATATAGTGCTGCAACGACGCGTCAACGTAATCGATTACGTCGACTACGGAAATACGTCGGCATGCGTGAAAAGGCGTCAACGCGTCACACACATCTCGCTGTCACACTCATCTCGCGGCCGCCCCAGCCTGGTTGTGAATGTAAACACTGCCAGGCAAAGGGCGGAAGTGTGGGGATCATCACACTGAAATGGTAAGCCGAGTCTCCATCCACACTGCGCAGTCGCGCAGAAGAAATCACGGAAACCAGTGTGTAAGTCTGTACAACCATACAATTAATGCACTTCAAATACGGAGACATTGAAAAGTGTTTGGGATTTTAAAATTCAATCTAAAACATTATAAAGTGGACACTAATATCACTTCCTTCTGATGTATAAGAATGCAAAGCATGTTTTCAAATGTGTTTAAAAGAAGCTCTATGGAAATGACTAAATACCACGGTCTGATCTAAGTAGTAACAACTATATATATAGCTCCCTACTGACTCAGCTATATGGCTATACACAAACCATTAGCTATGGGAGACTGGGTAGATCCATATGGCCTCATGTTTTGCAAACTTAAATATACATTTGAATCTATATTTACATCAGATTAGGTTAGTACCCAACTCGATAGGAAAACAACAACAAACTTCTTAAATCAAAATAATCGTTAGAGTAGTCGACTAATCGAAAAAATAATCGCTAGATTAGTCGACAGAAAAAAGTTGCAGCTCTAGTGCAATATTAAGATAACTTCAAATCATAAAACAATCACTAAAAGTGCATAACACACATGTGAATGATAATGTTAGTGAAATGAGTAACACTTGCAATGGGGGATGGACATATAATCTCTCAAGAGCAAATGATGAAATGAATAGAGGTATATCCAAGTATTCCGGCAGAAAACAGTTCAAACATAATAATAATCCAAAAATTTATAGTAGACAATATCTGAGTGGTCCATATACAAACATCAGAAACCAGCAAAGACGTGGGAAGATGACACACTGTAGTAGCAACAAGCCCAAATGTCTTTCAAGTAGATGTGGTGTACAGCATGAATCATCACCCAGGGAGTGCCTTCACCTTTGGATAGTAAGGGGAGAAATGGGTGCTCTTACCCTAATGCCGCGTACACACGATAATTTTTCCCGTCGAGAAAAATGAATTTTTTTCCGTTGGACGAGAAAAACGATCGTCTGTGGGCTTTCTGTCGTTTTTCTCGACGGGAAAAACGGCATTAATCACGACGAGAAAAATTAGAACATGCTCTAATTTTTCTCGTCGTGATTCCCGTCGTTTTTTTCCGCGGCAGTTTTTCCATAGGGAAACACTGCCGGGGAGCCCACGCACGGTCGTTTTTTTCGACCAAAAAAAAAATGTAATTTAAAATGGCCGTGTGTGGGGGGGAACAAGCTGTTCCTCGTTTTTCACGTCGATTTTCTCGACGGTGTTTTCACCGTCGAAAAAATCGGTCATGTGTATGCGGCATAAGAGGTGGACCCAACTCACCGTACGGTGGTGGATCAATCAGGCTTATATCCACCGATCGTGGAACCGGGAACCCAGATCTTCCAATCACCTCCTCTCTGTGCTGATAATAAATCCAAAAAGGGACAGACGACTCCAAGGAATAGATGAGAAATTGGGTGATGAATGTTCAAGAACCCAGGCTGTAACTCCACCAGGCGTTAAAATATGGAAAGGAAAAAAGAGAGGGCCTCCACATAGTGTAAATCCCCAAAAATGTAGGTTTATTGGAAAATTGTATTAAAATATTCAAGCAAATTAATAAAAGTTCAATTGAACAGTTAAAAAAAGCGCAGTGTGGGGCAGCTTAGGCCAGCATGTAGTCCCGACGCGTTTCATCTACACAGACTTCTACTGAATATTTTAATTACATTTTCCAATAAACCTCAAATTTTTGGGATTTACACTATGTGGAAGCCCTCTCTTTTTCCCTTCACAGGTTTTTGGTTCTTTGCCATTTTTTGAGTAGAGTTATCTGCTCAACATATTAGTAGCGCTACACTTTATTTTTACATGTTAATCCACAATTGAGTCTAAAGCCCTGTACACACGGCCGAGAATCCCGTCAGGAAAAAAACGTCTATTTTCCTGACGAGATTCCTGGCAAGCTTTTCTTGCCAAGCCGTGCATACAGATGGCCATTCAAAAGAACCGCCGTTCTTTTGATTGGCAAGAACGCGGTGACGTCATTGACTATGACGAGCATGCGCTCGTCACATTCGATGCCGTCGCCGCCATCTTGCTTCACCCTACACTACCCTTGTAAGCTACCGCGCATGCGTCGAAGTCTCATCGAGCATGCGCGGGCTTACCGGAGGACAGGTAAGCTTGTATCTGTATACACACACACAGTTTTCTCGTCGGGAAACAGGCCGACGAGAAAATAGAGAGCAGGTTCTTTATTTTTTTCCTCGAGATTCCCGGCAGTTTTCTCGACGAGAAAACATACACACGACCGGTTTTCTCTGCAAAAAGCTCTGCCAGCAGTTTTCTTGATGGTTTCTTGCCGAGAAAACCGGTAGTGTGTACGAGGCCTGATTGTTGTGTTGGCTGCTTACAATTTCTCTTTATTTGGTTGGCGCAATGTACAGTATCTTCCTATACTATTTTTAGTGTAGGGACAGGTTTACTGTCTAGCAGGGACAGTACTTAGAGGTAGAGAAAGGTCCTGGAGGAGTAGACAGTGCAGAGACAATGTCTACCTTGATCCATGAAGGCTTCCCCTCTGGGTGGACAGAGGGACGCTGTGGGAGGAGGGATGCCTTGGGAGGAGGGACAGATGAACGCTGTGGGAGGAGGGACGCCGTGGGAGGAGGGACGCCGTGGGAAGAGGGACGTCGTGGGAGGAGGGACGCCATGGGAGGAGGGACGCCATGGGAGGAGGGACAGAAGAACACCAGGAAGGAATTTATATTGGACAATATGACCAAGGCGGTTTTTGCCTTCCTCTGGATCATCGGAAATGTTTATAGCTGAAATCACACACAATATTCAGCTGCCGGAGCGGTAAACCACTGCGGCTTCCTCTCTGGCAGCTGTTTGTTGTGGCTCTGGTAGGGGGCAGTGTGGTGCGCGATTCAGCGCATCACAAAAAGCTTGACTATTTATTTATTTTTATTCGTACAAACATTGTAAGGTGTAAGGCTAGGTTCACACCAATGCGTTTTCAGAAACGCACTACACTCCAATTAACAAGCTTTCCTATGAGATACTTTCACGTCTATGTGTTTTTCAGCTGCTGCATTTTTGGAAAGGTTCAGGGACCTTTTTTCCCCGCAGCAAATTGTATTTTGCGTGTACTAGACTTCACTGGACCCACACCAAAAAATGCAAGTGTTGCATTTTTGATGAATTTTGTGTTTTTTTTTTCCTAATAGGAAATGCTCCTTAACCAGTTGCCTACCACCCCACGTACATTTACTGCAGGGCGGCGGCCTCTCTGCATGAAATAACGTACCTGTATGTGATTTCGCGCCAGAGGGTAGGGGGCTTGCGTGCCCGTCTATGTTCTAATTTGATTCAGAACCGATCAATCTACAGGTCCAGGCCAATGATTTATGGCCTGGATCTACTGATCGGTTCTGACAAATCACAGAACATCCTGTGCCTGTGTAATGTAAACAGAGGCACAGGAAATTATGTAATCTTCTCTCCTGGAGTCCTTTTCGGATCCAGTGTGAGAGAAAAGAATATCTACTGAGAGTAAAAGCACTACACTGACACCAAATCACATAGTTAGGCACATTTAAACCCTTGACCGCCCCACCCCAGTTAACCCTTTCACTGCTTGTCACAGTGTCATTAGGTGCAGTGCACAGATATTTTATTGATCACTGTATTTAGTGTCACTGGGGATGCTAGTTAGCGTTAGCATCAGATAGGGTCAGGGTACCCATCATATATTCCCTAATAAAGTTTTAACCCCCTGATCACTCCCAGTTAACTCTTTCACTGCCTTGTTACAGTGTCATTAGTACAGTGTACAGATCTTTTTTCTGATCCATGTATTAGTGTTACGGGGGGAAGCCAGATAGCGTTAGCATCAATCCCAGACAGCGACAGATTTCCCCCCCACATAGTCACTAATAAATCTGAACCCTTTGATTGCCAGTAACACTAACACACACACTATACACCTCCATTACTAATATAGTCTACACGGATCAATATCTTTGATCAGATCAGAACTATACTAGCGTCCCCAATAGTATAGTGTTCCCAAAAACAATGTTAACAGGATCAGCCCTGACACCTGCCAGCACCTGCGTTAAGCCCCTCCGCCAATCCCCACCGCAACAAGTGCAGCGTCAGTAAATCACTGTCATTTCTGATACACAGTACAGTTTGTAGCGGTTCAAACAGTCCTTGACAACCAGGTGCTTTTTTTACCTGCGAGTCATACTAGGTACCTGTAAATTTATTGGCCAAGACGTCAAAAGCCTCGTACACACGGTCGGACTTCCATCAGACTTTTCCGTGGATTTTTGTCCGAACAGAGTTGGTTGGGAACACCCATAGCATACACACCACAGGACTTTTCTGCAAACTTTCTTAAAACTTCTTACAACATCGCGGGTTTTTTCTGCTCTTTACTGCCACCCTTTGGTCAACTTCTGCTATTGTTGGTTGATTTTAACATTAGTTGTTTTGTCCATCGGACTAAAGTCCGATGGTTATCTGTACACACGGTCGGACTTTGCTCCATCGGACTTTTGTTGGGCAAAAGTTTGTCCGTTTGCAGACCCAACTTTTGTCCGATGAAATCCAAAACCAAACGAAAAAAGTTTGTCCGATGGAGCGTACACACGGTCGGATTGTTGGTCCAACTTGCTCAAAACGAAGTTTGTTGGGCAAAAGTCCGACCGTGTGTACGGGGCTAAATGAAAGGTACACTAGTGAAGAGGCCTACAGGATACTGAGCATGACAGATGAGAGCAATGGCGAGTCCTCACTGTCAGATTCAGGCTCAGTATTCAAAGCTGTAGAGAGCAGCGGCACCCTGACAGATAGCTCTGACGACGGAGTAGAGGTCCCTGCTAAGGTCAGGCGTACCCAACCCCGTTCTTCTGTTGCTGAGGTGCAACAACCACATGATTCTCGCATGCAGCAGAGTGCCAGTACTAGTGCCGCTCTACCTTCTGGTGAACTAGGGAGCACCAGACGCCTAGTAATTCCAACTCGTAGAAAAAAACAGAACTGCAGTATCACTTGGTGATGTGGGGAGTCCCATATGTACAGTTCAAATGGCTAGCACAAGTAGTGTCTCGCAGCCAAGAATTACAGTAAAACACAGACCCATAGAGCCCATAGTGCCCTTTCTGATGCGCTTGCAAATCCTGATTGGCAGCCAACAGATTCTGCAGCGCCCGTACTTCCCCCATTCACTGGCCAACCCGGAAATTCAGGTGGAAACAGCAGATTTAACGCCTCTTGTTTTTTTTTAGCTGTTTTCCACGGACTACCTGTACAGCTCTATTGTGGACCAAAGCAATTTATATACCGATCAATTTATCGCTGCAAACCCAAATTTGACCCTTGCCAGACAATTTGCATGGAAACGTATCACTGTTTGCGAATTTAAGACCTTTCTGGGCCTATTCCTCAACATGTGCTTTACCAAAAAACTTAGTTGTGGTCGTATTGGTCCACTGACCCAATTCATCATATGCCTGTGTTCTCTGCTGCCATGACCAGGACTAGATACAAGCAAATCTTGCAGTTTATGCACTTCAACAACAATGAACTCTGTCGTCCTCGGTGTGATATGATCGGCTCCACAAAATTTGGCCCCTTGTAAATCACTTGAACCAAAAATGTGCAGCCTTGTATACGCCCCAACAAGCTGTCTGCGTAGATGAGTCCCTGATTACGTTTTCTGGCTCCCTTGCTATCAAACAGTTTCTCCCCAGCAAGCGTGCCAGATATGGGGTCAAAATGTATAAGCTCTGTGACAGGGCAACAGGCTATACCTGTAGTTTCCTGGTTTACAAGAGAAAAGATAGCAATGTGAAGCCCGTGTCTGCCCAGACTACATAGGGAACAGTGGAAAGATTGTTTGGGACTTGGTGTCCTTATTCGGAAAGGAATACCACTTGTACCTGGACAATTACACAAGCGTACCACTTTTTAGACACCTTTTTGAATTTGAAATTGGTGCATGTGGCACAGTGCGACCTAATCGCCGGGGGTTCCCCCAATGGCTTGTAAATTCCTGACTTAGACGGGGGGAGAGAGCCTGCTTGAGAAGTAATGCTTGCAGTTAGGTGGAAGGACAAACGGAACGTTTTCATTCTATCTTCCATTCACGCAGACACGACGGTCCAAACTGCAACGGCGACTGGTGTTGTTGAGAAGCCCCTCTGTGTCCACAACTACAACCTTAATATGGAAGGGGTGGACTTCAACGAACAGATAATGGGGCCGTATTTAATTCCCCGTAAGGCCAGACGCTGTTACAAGAAAGTGTCTGTATATTTATTCCAATTGGCCGTGTTCAACTCTTATGTACTATACAATGCGTCAGGAAGAAGTGGATCCTTCCTAAAATTTCAGGAAGAGATCATCACAGCTCTTTTGTATCCAGAAGGTGCTGTGCCCCAATTTCCCTATCCAGATGCAGTGGGCCGGCTGCATGAGAGACATTTTCCAGATGTCCTCCCTGGTACCTCTACCCAAAGAGCACCCCAAAAAAATGTTGTGTATGTAGAAAACGTGGATTTAGGTGTGACATGCGCTATTTTTGTCCATCCTGTCCTGGCCAACCTGGTCTCTGCATCCATGACTGTTTCTGTCGCTACCACACACTAGTGGATTTTTGGTATAGGGTACAGCATGGCACAGTCTAGGGCACACATTCACACAGGGTCTCGAAAGATGTTAAATAGTTAGGAAACTGTCAGGTCACCTACAGCCAGGTGACAGATGCACACCGTAGGGGGACAGGAGTGCATCGCAAGGTAGTGAACCCTATGGCTGACTGCTGCGGATAGGAAACTGGGTGGTTGTGGAAAGCGGGACCAGAGGAGCACAACCAGGATCTTATAGGAAGCTAGAGCCAAGATTCCCCAGGGCGCGGAGTCTAAGGCCTCGTACACATGGCCGAGATTCTCGTTGAAAAAAACATGTCGTTTTTTTCGACGAGATTCTTGGACAAGAAACTTGTCCCGGCCGAGTGTACACACGCTCGTTTCAAAGAACCCGCGGTTCTTTGAAAGGAGTGTACGCGGTGACGTCATCGACTACGTCGAGCATGCGCTCGTCACATTCGATGCCGTCGCCACCATCTTGGTATACCCTACGTATGCCTAGGAAGCTACCGCGCATGCGTCAAATTCATTTCGAACATGCGCGGGCTTCCGGGCGGACAGGTAAGTGTACACACACTCACTTTTCTCGTCGAGAAACATGCCGAGGAGAATCTCGACGAGAAAATAGAGAGCAGGTTCTCTATTTTCTCGTCGAGGTTTCTTGTCGGTTTTCTCGACGAGAAACCCGCTAGCAGCGTACACACGACCGATTTACTCGGCAAGACCTCTCTGCCAGCAAGTTTCTTGCTGGTTCTTGCCGAGAAAATCGGTCGTGTGTACGAGGCCTTTGACCCAGCAGGTCTTCTCCAGAGCCTCCAGTGGTGAGGATGTTATGCTGCAGGCTGGGTTCAGGTCGCGGCCCCTAGAGTCTCCTAGCTCACGCCTTGTAGGATAAGGGGACAAGAGGGGAAGCAGCAGCACAAGATATAAGAGTAACGAATAACAAGCTGAAAGTCAAGGGCCACAAGCAGACAAGGATAACGAAAGAAAAGCCGAAGGTCAAGGGTCACGAGCAGACAGGGATAGTCGGGGACAAGCCAATAACGTAACAGAGACAGACGTAGCACACGGCAGGCAGGAACCCAAACACACAATGCCTAACAAACACGTTGATCAGCAAAGCAGGCTTGCAGTGCACAGGTTAATATAGTGTTCTGTGATAGGGCCTGGGGTGGAGTCAGGCTGGGAGGAGATTATAAAGGAAGCCAGGTGAAAGGGTTCTGGCCTCTAAGATGAACACATGGGAAGGAAGGTAAGCTGACAGACAAACACTACTGCATATCCATGACAGAAACTGACTATTGCATTTTGAGAGACCCTAGCCTGGAACGATTAAAGTTTTTTATAGTTACAAAAAACCTGTAAAAAAAAGAAAAAAAAGAAAAAGGAAAACAAACCCATAAAAAGATAAAACCAAAAATAGTTGTTTTTTTGCATTAATGTTCTGTTCTTACTGTTTTAATGTACTGTATACTACAGTATACTGCTGTACTGTAATGTTTTATTGTGTTTTATTGTTAACCATTGTTTGCTTTGCAGGTACGCCATTCAGTTGCAGCACTGACCTGTTTATTCTGAGAGCAACAGGGTTTGCTTTCAGCATACATAAATCAGTGACTACAGCGCTGTAGGAGGTGATTTCACCACTGCAGTTAAAAAAGAAAAGGCGAAGCATGGAGGCAGCGGTGGTCAGAGTGTGGATCGCCCCTATGCTTCGGCATATATTTTTTTTCACTTTTCTTGGCAACGATTTCTTCATCCACAATCGATCAATGTGAATGGAGGAATCTGTTAGGTTCTGTTTTTTCATTCAGCCCACAGGCTGCATGAAAAAAAAGAAAATTGCAATATATGCCCAACAAGGGCCAGCAACGTCGCTGGACTTCGAGTGGTTATACCTGGATGATGCCTGCAGGTTTAGGCATCATCTTGATATCGTTTTTTTTCAGTCAGCGGTCGGCTTTCATGTAAAAGTGGCTAGTGGCTAATTAGCTGCTAGACTGCTTTTACAAGCAGTGGAAGGAGACGTCTCCCCCTTCCGCCGCCTTCTATGGTTTTCTCAGGCTCTCCTGTCCCACCAGGGAACCCAAAAATGCAGCTAGTGGTACCGCCAGCTAACCATAGGAGCTGATCAGAGACCAGAACAGCTCCAAATAATCTCTATGGCCTAAGAAACCGGAAGCTACAAGCATTTCATCCCTTCGGTTTTGCCGGATATAAACAGCACCATTTTAAATTGGGAAAGCATCTTATCACACTGATCTTGGTGTGGTCAGATACTTTAAAGGCAAAGGAGAGATCTAGAGTCTAATAGACACATTTGAATAATAAAAAAAGAAAGAAAAAAAAAAAAAGGAGTACCTGCTATTGCTATCAGAGTATATTTACATTCCCTGCGACAGCAATAAAAGTGATCAAAAAAAAAAAAGAAAGGGACAGTCTTAAAATAAAATAGCAAAATAATAATAATAATAAAAAAAAATTATAGCACCCCTGTCCCCGACTCCCCCCGCGCAAAGGCGATTGGTATCGTGACGTATGTAAACAGCAATTGCACCATGCATGCGAGGTATCACTGCGTACGTCCGACTGATGGCAGTAATTCTAGCACTAGAACTCCTCTGTAAATCTAAAGTGGTAACCTATATGAAGATTTTAAAGGCTTTTAAAAATGTACGTAGTTTGTCGCCGCTGCGCGGGCGTGCATAATTTTAAAGCATGTCGGGTTTGGTATCTATGTACTCAGCGTAAGATCACCTTTTATATTTTACAAACAATTGGGCAATATATTGTGTTTTTCTGCATTAAAATTTAAAAAAAAAAGTTTGTTTTGGCCAATTGCAACACCCACCATTTTATTCTGTAAGGCCTCTGCTTTAAAATTATATATATGGTTTGGGGGTTCAAAATACTTTTCTAGCCAAATTTTTTTTTTTTTTTCATGTAAACAAAAAGTGTCAGAAAAGGCTTGGTCCTTAAGTGGTTACAAGAGTGGGTGATGTGTGGCATAGGCTTCTAATGTTGGCAATAAAATGCCAGGACAGTTCAAACACCCCCCAAATGACCCCTTTTTGGAAAGTAGATACCCCAAGGTATTTGCTGAGAGGCATGTTGAGTCCATGGATTATTTTATTATTTGCCACAAGTTTTTTTTTTTTTACTTCACACAAAGCTGTCACTTAAATTAAATATGACGGTGGCATTTGGTGTGTTGCAGGATGGTGGCATTTGGTGTGTTGCATGACGGTGGCATTAGGTATATTGCAGGACGGTGACATTTGGTGTGTTGCAGGACGGTGGCATTTGGTGTGTTGCAGGACGGTGACATTTGGTGTGTTGCAGGACGGTGGCATTTGGTGTGTTGCAGGACGGTGGCATTTGGTGTGTTGCAGGACGGTGGCATTTGGTGTGTTGCAAGACGGTGGCATTTGGTGTGTCGCGGGACGGTGACTTTTGGTGTGTCGCGGGACGGTGACTTTTGGTGTGTCGCGGGACGGTGACTTTTGGTGTGTCGCGGGACGGTGACATTTGGTGTGTTGCGGGACGGTGGCATTTGGTGTGTTGCGGGACGGTGGCATTTGGTGTGTTGCGGGACGGTGGCATTTGGTGTGTTGCGGGACGGTGGCATTTGGTGTGTTGCAGGACGGTGGCATTTGGTGTGTTGCAGGACGGTGGCATTTGGTGTGTTGCAGGACGGTGGCATTTGGTGTGTTGCAGGACGGTGGCATTTGGTGTGTTGCAGGACGGTGGCATTTGGTGTGTTGCAGGACGGTGGCATTTGGTGTGTTGCAGGACGGTGGCATTTGGTGTGTTGCAGGACGGTGGCATTTGGTGTGTTGCAGGACGGTGGCATTTGGTGTGTTTCAGGACGGTGACATTTGGTGTGTTGCAGGACGGTGGCATTTGGTGTGTTGCAGGACGGTGACATTTGGTGTGTTGCAGGACGGTGACATTTGGTGTGTTGCAGGACGGTGACATTTGGTGTGTTGCAGGACGGTGGCATTTGGTGTGTTGCAGGACGGTGACATTTGGTGTGTTGCAGGACGGTGGCATTTGGTGTGTTGCAGGACGGTGACATTTGGTGTGTTGCAGGACGGTGACATTTGGTGTGTTGCAGGACGGTGACATTTGGTGTGTTGCAGGACGGTGACATTTGGTGTGTTGCAGGACGGTGGCATTTGGTGTGTTGCAGGACGGTGACATTTGGTGTGTTGCAGGACGGTGACATTTGGTGTGTTGCAGGACGGTGGCATTTGGTGTGTTGCAGGACGGTGACATTTGGTGTGTTGCAGGACGGTGGCATTTGGTGTGTTGCAGGACGGTGGCATTTGGTGTGTTGCAGGACGGTGACATTTGGTGTGTTGCAGGACGGTGGCATTTGGTGTGTTGCAGGACGGTGACATTTGGTGTGTTGCAGGACGGTGGCATTTGGTGTGTTGCAGGACGGTGACATTTGGTGTGTTGCAGGACGGTGGCATTTGGTGTGTTGCAGGACGGTGACATTTGGTGTGTTGCAGGATGGTGACATTTGGTGTGTTGCAGGACGGTGGCATTTGGTGTGTTGCAGGACGGTGACATTTGGTGTGTTGCAGGACGGTGGCATTTGGTGTGTTGCAGGACGGTGACATTTGGTGTGTTGCAGGACGGTGACATTTGGTGTGTTGCAGGACGGTGGCATTTGGTGTGTTGCAGGACGGTGGCATTTGGTGTGTTGCAGGACGGTGACATTTGGTGTGTTGCAGGACGGTGACATTTGGTGTGTTGCAGGACGGTGACATTTGGTGTGTTGCAGGACGGTGGCATTTGGTGTGTTGCAGGATGGTGACATTTGGTGTGTTGCAGGACGGTGGCATTTGGTGTGTTGCAGGACGGTGGCATTTGGTGTGTTGCAGGACGGTGACATTTGGTGTGTTGCAGGACGGTGACATTTGGTGTGTTGCAGGACGGTGACATTTGGTGTGTTGCAGGACGGTGGCATTTGGTGTGTTGCAGGACGGTGACATTTGGTGTGTTGCAGGACGGTGGCATTTGGTGTGTTGCAGGACGGTGACATTTGGTGTGTTGCAGGACGGTGACATTTGGTGTGTTGCAGGACGGTGGCATTTGGTGTGTTGCAGGACGGTGACATTTGGTGTGTTGCAGGACGGTGGCATTTGGTGTGTTGCAGGACGGTGACATTTGGTGTGTTGCAGGACGGTGGCATTTGGTGTGTTGCAGGACGGTGGCATTTGGTGTGTTGCAGGACGGTGACATTTGGTGTGTTGCAGGACGGTGGCATTTGGTGTGTTGCAGGACGGTGACATTTGGTGTGTTGCAGGACGGTGGCATTTGGTGTGTTGCAGGACGGTGACATTTGGTGTGTTGCAGGACGGTGGCATTGGGTGTGTTGCAGGATGGTGGCATTTGGTGTGTTGCAGGACGGTGACATTTGGTGTGTTGCAGGACGGTGACATTTGGTGTGTTGCAGGATGGTGGCATTTGGTGTGTTGCAGGACGGTGACATTTGGTGTGTTGCAGGACGGTGACATTTGGTGTGTTGCAGGATGGTGGCCTGCCCTGCAAAACACCAAAATCCGCCTGTCTTGTGATCGGTCAATTCTCTCTGACATGAGCAGCGAGGCAGGCAGAATCTGACGATTATATTCTCCCTTTGCAGATCATATTGTATAATGCCTCCGACAATCTGCGCATGCGCAGTGGGTTTTGTCATGCCAGCTGATCAACATATGCGCCCTGCGCATGCGCAGATTGTCGGAGTCATTATGCGACGGGATGCACTATTCTATAGAACACCGGTACTGAGACTCCAGGTTGTGGCACAGCAATCAAAGCATGCTTTATAGGTACAAGGAAGCCCAGTTTTTGGAAAATAATGACCCTTAATTGGCTACACCCAATTTTGGGGGGTCACGCCCAGAAATCTCCCTCATTGTCACATAGACAAGTTGAAAGATATACTTACTTTGCTTGTCTCATGATGATGACCCTTCATGTGATCGCACATAACCACAGGCCTGGTCTCCAGACTCTTCTAAGGAGTCATTGGTTACCGTTTGAACAGCCCGGTATATGGTCACATGACCAGACCTCTTCCAATCGGAGAACAGGAGATTCTTTGGCGCATGTAATTGTCTGTATCCATGGAAACATACATTATACCTGGGGTCGGCAACCCGACCACCGACCCCCGAAACCTGAAGACGAGGGGCGGCATGTACTGTGGAAACTATACTAACCCCGGGCAGTAACATGCCTAGGAACAATTCTGCTCCGCTCTTGTTTCCGCACGGAGTGATTATACGTGACACTGGTGCCCTTGCTTTGCTGTCCCCCTAGTCAGGGTCACGCTGTGCAGTAGAAATGTACCGCAGGGCTGTGCTGGTCCTGTACGGAGGTGGTCGGGGACGGACAGAGGGGGCTCTCACCTCCAGCAGGTACATAGTATGGTCTGTCCATGTCCGGCCTCCTGCACTGTATATATGTCAGTCCTTGTCTACCTATTCATGTCCTGAAGACATTTCTCTTCCCACTGCTCTGTACATAGAATGCAGGCAGAGAGTGAACTGTCACTGCCATGACCACCAGTGTGCTGGGGGGTAATAGTACTGACACCAGTGCTGGGGGGTAATAGTACTGACACCAGTGCTGGGGGGGTAATAGTACTGACACCAGTGCTGGGGGGGTAATAGTACTGACACCAGTGCTGGGGGTAATAGTACTGACACCAGTGCTGGGGGTAATAGTACTGACACCAATGTTGGGGGGGTAATAGTACTGACACCAATGTTGGGGGGGTAATAGTACTGACACCAATGTTGGGGGGGTAATAGTACTGACACCAATGTTGGGGGGGGTAATAGTACTGACACCAATGTTGGGGGGTAATAGTACTGACACCAATGTTGGGGGGGTAATAGTACTGACACCAATGTTGGGGGGGTAATAGTACTGACACCAATGTTGGGGGGGGGTAATAGTACTGACACCAATGTTGGGGGGGGGTAATAGTACTGACACCAATGTTGGGGGGGGGTAATAGTACTGACACCAATGTTGGGGGGGGTAATAGTACTGACACCAATGTTGGGGTGGTAATAGTACTGACACCAAGGATGGGGGGTAATGGTACTGACACCAATGTTGGGGGGTAATGGTACTGACACCAATGTTGGGGGTAACTTGCACTCACTGACACGGTGTATAGCTAGCTACTGCAACTTTGTTCCTCCCATGGAATTTCACAGGTCGGATCTGCAATCAGTAGCTAGCTATATACTGTGCACATTGTAGCTGTAGGGGAATTGTTGGGGAGCAGGAGCTCTGTCTGTGTTCAGGCAGTGTACAATGCAGGGATGGGAGACATAGTGACACCCGTACCGTGCCCTCCAAACCCCCCCCCGTACCGTGCCCTCCTACCCCCCCTTCCGTCCCCTCCCCCCGTACTGTGCCCCCCCCTTACTGGGCCCTCCTATCCCCCCCCCCCACTGTTCCCTCCAGCTGTCACCTCTGCTTCCATGTCTCCCAATGACCCTCCCATCCCCATCCTCTTCCCCCTCAGCAATCACATCCTTATTTCACTCCCCCTCCCATCCTGCCCTCACCCAACTCCCTAACCACCCTCTACCTGCTCTTCCTAGGTGATGGGTATCGTAATCGGTATTGGCGGGTACTTGGGGAAAAAAAGTATCGGTACTCGTACTTTGTGTTAAAAAAAAATGGCATAACAGAATCTTTCATAAAAATAAAAAAAGGTTCTATATATATAATATATATATTTCGCTAAAGTGTATTTTTTCAACAGGAGTTGCATTTGAAAACCCACTGCACAAATACAGTGTGACATAAAAAAGTGAAGCGGTCGCCATTTAATTCTCTAGGGTCTCTGCTAAAAAAATGTATATAATATTTGGTGGTTCTAAGTGATTTTCTAGCAAAAAACACAGATTTTTACATATACAAGAGAAGTGTCAGAATCAAAATGTATTCTGTTACATGTCTTTGATTTAGGCTAAGTTCACACTTTTGCGAATTGCATTCAGGTTTCTCCACATCCAATTCGTATAGCAGGAGATTGTGACCGGCTCTCTATGGAGCCGGTTCACACATCTCCGCAGCGGCTCCAGTGCAAATTGCACAGGAGCTCTGTGCATCTTTTGGTCTGTTTCAGGTCCGAATTCAGCCAAAAATTCGGTCTGAAATGGTGAATGTAGATGCACTGAACCTCTGCTGTGTGCCGCTGCGTTCTCCAGTGTGAACCCAGCCTAAAAAAAAAATAAAAAATCCCAATAAATGTAATTTTTAAATATATATTTTTTTTTTAAATACTATTGCCGTTGCGGCGATCAGTGACTTATAATGATAGTGCGGTGGGCCATCTGACCCTAATTGTTGCTGGGGGGGCACGGACTAACTGCAACTGGTGTTAACATCTAGAGCGATCAAGGGGTTCAATTTGTGCGCCTTACTATGTGTAATGTGCATACAGTGTGTTGCTTTTACTAACTGATCTCTAAGTTTCTCAGGGATGAGCGACACAGAGATCATTCCCTGTGTACAGAGCTCTGTGTTGAATGTCAACACAGAGCTCTGGGCTGTGACTGTACACAGCTTATCAGCATGTCCCAGTCATGAATCATTGACCAGGACTTACTGACAGGCTCCCCCTGTGTACAATCACAGTGGGCGCACATTAATGCGCCCTAAACCCACGAGTAGGCACGTCACTTTGTTTATAGTGGCCGCTTGTCCGCAGTGCAATGCTTGGTTAAAGAGGAGGGTTTTCAAGGGTTGCCTAAAGGTGGACAGAGTAGGAGATAGGCGGATTGGGATAAAAAGTTCCAGAGGATAGGAGTGGAGTCCTAAAGGCGGGCGGGCAGTCACTAAGTGGTTAAAGAGAAGGGTTTTCAAGGGGTGCCTGAAGGTTGACAGAGTAGGAAATAAGCGCATTGGGGAAGGAGTTCCAGAGAATGGGAGTGGAGTCCTGGAGGTGAGCATGGAAGGAGGTAATGAGGGAACTAGAGAGCAGGAGGTTTAGGGAGGAGCGACAGGAATGGTTTGGTTGACATTTTGAGACCAGGTTAGTGATGTAGCTGGGGGCAGAGTTGTGGATGTCTTTTAAGTTATTGTTAGGATTTTGAATTTTATTTATTGGGTGAGCAGATGCCAGTTGAGGGATTGGCAGAGAGGGTTGGAGGACACTGAACTGTTGGTAAGGTGAATGAGCCTGGCAACAGCATTCCTTATGGACTGAACAGGAAATAGCCTATGTCGGTGTTTCTCAACTCCAGTCCTCAAGGTGCCCCAACAGGTCATGTTTTCAGGGTTTCCATTATTTTGCACAGGTGATTTGATCAGTTTCACTGCCTTAGTAATTACCACAGCTGTTTCATCTGAGGGAAACCCTGAAAACATGACCTGTTGGGGCGCCTTGAGGACTGGAGTTGAGAAACACTGGCCTATGTAAAGATAAGCCAATGAGGAGGGAGTTGCAGTAATCGAGGCAAGAGATGACCAGGGAGTGGACTAGAAGCTTTGGTGTCATTGGTTAGGAAGGATATATTTTGGAGACGTTGAGGAGGCAAGCTATGGACACATTGGACAGTGATTGGATGTGGGGCCGAAAGGAGAGTTCAGAGTTCAGGGTTACATCTAGCACCCTGGTATGATAGGGACAGACTGATAGTTGTGCCATCAATCTCTACAGAGAAGTCAGGGGAGGGAGGAAATATTAGAAGCTCGGTTTTAGATATATTGAGTTTGCGGAAGTCGTGTGACATCCAACTGATAGATCTGTTAGTAAATTAGTGATGTGTGAGTAGACTGATGGGGTATGCTGAGGAGCGCAAAGATAGATCTGGGTGTTGTTGTCCTTAACCCCTTCCCGTCTCCTTAAGGGTTCTAAATACTGTGAGGTGGAGGCATGCATTCCGATCATGTGATCGCTGTGATTGGCTGTCACAGTGGTCACATGCTTGGAAAGCTCCCGATTGCTAGGATGCATCAGGAGCTTTCCGGGAACCGCCAGCTACTGTGCTGGGAGCGCGCTCTCAGCACAGTTAGTCGTTTACACGTGGCCGCATATATGTGGCCCTGCGGCATGAAGGTCCACACACCAAGAGGCCGCATATGTGTGAGGCCGGCGTGAAGAGGTTAATATGTTAGTGTTAGAAAAGGGCAACGGGCCAATTGTCTGGCACATAAAAATAAAAGTACAGGATTGCCACGGACCATTTTTGTATGTTGAAATATTCCCAGTCCTGGACCTTTCAGTCCAATAAAATGATAATATTTTGTTATGAGTTTGGAGACATGCTTGAGATGATAAAGTGATATAAAGCTTCGTGTTTTTTTTTTTTTTTAAATAACAAACATGTCATACTTACCTCCACTGTGCAGTTTGATTTGCACAGTGGCCCCGATCCTCCTTCTTTGGTAACCTCCGTGGCTTTCGCGGCTCCTCCTCGCATCAGATAACCCCCTAGGAGAAGCGCTTCCCGGGGGGGGGGGGGGTGTTACCTTGCATGGATTTGATTGACAGCAGCAGGAGCCAATGGCTGCGCTGCTATTAATCTATCCAATCAAGAGCCGGGATCCCGTGCAGAGAGGGTGAGCGCGTCTCCGCCGAGGGGATGAAGGGGCTCAGGTAATTAAAAGGGGCTGGGGGGCCGGTGACTGCCAGAAGTTTTTTCACCTTAATGCAAGGCTTTATAATAAAACCTTTCTTGCTCTCATAGGTATACAAATCACATTCTTAAGTGCTTTTCTCTTGGAAGTGCGCACTGCTCTGAAAAGAAGCCACCTGAGAATCATGTCGGCTCCAGCCCACCTGCAGAAGAAAAGACGGATGTGCCGCACAAGGATGTTTCCTCCCAGCCACAAGCAGACAATTTGAAGAATATCATAAGTGGCATGAAGGTGGAAGTGAGTGCTAAGAACATGCTTCTGGCAAAGAAGAAGGGAAAGAAGGAAAATAATTTGAGAGAGAGGACGGAAGGATTGGAAAGTGCCAGTAAGATGTTTCAGATGGCAGCAGGAGCAAATCGGCCAGATGAGTAAGTTATGGAAAACAGGGTAAAGTACTAACATAAAAAAGTTTTTATATAAGATATGAATGATGATTGTGGCCCTGCTTTACTTTAAAGCAAGAATAAAATGATTCTAAACCTTTTATCTTATAAATAACAACCATGACATACTTACCTGCTCCATGCAATGGTTTTGCACAAACCGTTTTGATCCTCCTCTTCTCAGGTCCCCCGGGGCAACTGGCTCCTCCTACCCTCCCCCCACTAAGTGTCCCCATAGTAAGCCGCTTACTATGGCCCGCTCCTGAGCCACACTCTATGTGTGTTCATTGACACAAACAGCACAGACCGGCTGCACACCCCCCCCCCCGCCCTTTCCTGATTGGCTGTGATTGACAGCAGCAGGAGCCAATGGTCTTTGAGGAAAAGAGCAGGGAAAGCCTCTGCTCTCGTGCACAACACTGGATCGGGCTCAGGTAAGTATAAGGGGGCGGGGGCATGGTCTACTGCATGCAGAAGGTTATTTCCCCCTTTGTAGAAAAAGAAAATGCCCTTCTCCCTACCTGACCACTTTGAAGGCCAGTTCACACCATAGAAACAGTCAGGATGCATTCCAGATGCTTTTATGCATGCGCATTTTTGATGCAGTCCAATGCATTTATTCCTCCTCTTTTATTTTTTAACCTTAAATAAGGACGTGTGTTTCAGTGCGTTTTGATGTCTTTTACAGCGTTCCAGTACGGTCCAGTGCAGGAAAAATGCAGCATGCTCTACTTTTTTTTTTTTTTTTTCTGGAACTGCAAGCACTGGTGTGAGCTATGCCATTGAAAACCATATAACCTACTTTCCATGCATTTTTGATGCAGAAAAAAATGCACTGGACTGCATGTGGTGTGAACTGGCCCTAAACCCAAAAACAAAAATGTAGTATTGTGTAGCTTACCTATTCTTGGATGTGGTGACTGCATTCCTTTTCTTCGTCCCCCCTTTTTTTTTTTTTTTTAATCTGGTGATTCAACAAGTAAGTCTGTTATTTTCTAACTTCCTTTAACCCAGGCATGTCCTGGTTGTCTGGACATATATATGTTTTGTTGCCCCCAACGATCTCCCAGCACTGGGGCCACAAAAGATATATATCAGGCATCACTAAATGGTGGATCGCAGGCAGAATCCAGACCCAGTAGCGGCCCGCAGCCTCGTTAAATAATGAGTGTTCTCTCCCCTCTGCCGGCTCTCGCCTGCCCGCCGCTAACATCATTAATTATATGGGAGGCGCGGCAGGTCTCTCCTTTACATCATCGCATCACTCCCCCTTCCTCCCCCTCCCCACACACCTTATTCACACAAGCCTGGAAGGTCGGGACAAAGGGCAGGATCTTTCAAGTTACAAAGCAGGTGATTGGTTGCTAGACAGTGGGGAGGTCCCAGCAACCAATCACCTGCCTTTAACTTGAAAAGTCCCGCCCTTTGTCTGGACCTGCCATGCGTGCTTCCCGGCTTGTGTGATTAAGGTAGGGCAGTGTGGGGAGGAGGAATGCTGCGTTGATGAAAGAGACAGTCTGACTCTAATATCGAGGGAGGACTGTGATGGAGGAAGTCTGTAATGGGGGGGGGGGGTGGGTCTGAGATGGAGTGGGGTCTATGAAGTGGGCTCTGTGATGGACTGGGGATCTGTGATGGACTGGGGATCTGCTTCACAGACCTTTATTTAAAATGTAAGTTTTTTTTTTTTTTTCCTGAAACTTCCCTCTTTAAAGTGAAGGTGCGTGTTATACGCCAATAAATACGGTATATCCAAATAACACACAGAGCTCATCTCTTTACTCACACACAGCCAGAAAGGCAAGAGAATTCTTGTTGGGCAGTGTATTAGTGCTCGACAGAACACATTTAGACCAAATATTAATGGTTCAAAGAATGTCAGGCAAAATGGTCGGCCCTCACGCATGTTCACTTCATCAAATCTGGCCCTCTTTGAAAAAAGTTTGGACACCCCTGCTTTAACCCTTTTGCTGCCAGAGCTGCTTTTGCATTTTTTGCACACATGTTTAAAAAATAATTTTAGGCCTAAAGATTATATAAAACCCCCAAACATTATACATTTTCTGATAGTCGACACCATAGAGAATAAAATAGTGGTAGTAATAATTTTTTATGTGACACAATATTAGCGCACTACGAACAAAGAGGACCACCATATGAACAACAAAGACAGAGAGGCAGAAGCCCCATACCATACCAAGAACACGGATATGGTGAAAGAAGAGACCCCCCAACCCAAGGTCCATAAAGACAAAACGAACGGAGCCCAATCCCAACATATAATTACTATGCACCATTAAGGAACTACCAAGATGAATACAGACAAGAGGCATATCATTCAGACTATAATAGGTCTTTTTTAGAGAGAGGTCGGGATCATCATCCACCGAGGAATCCGGAAGAAACAGGAACTGGAAGAAGAACCCCAGAACAAAAAGAGGATGTAGATCAGGAAAGAGAGAACAAAAGAAAAAGGGAAAGGGAATAAAAGGAGAAGGTATTTTTAATCTCAGTGGAAAACCATTAACCCATGAAGAAATAGGGAGTACTCGATAAAGGGTTAAAATATGCCCCTACCAAAAATTTTGATAAATTTCACACTTATATTGGAATTCAGAAGTATATAAGAAAACTAAACATTAAAAAGTATGTGGCAAGTAACACTGCAAAATCCAAGTCAAGAACACAAGAAGAAGACAGAATCCACAGCAATCTGAGAAACAGATCAACATTCAATCCCCCAGTAAAAAACAACAAACACATTGAAGTTTTAAAAAAATTAGTTGTAAAAGATCTGATGGACCTAAAAGTCCTCAAAAAAGAAGAACCAAGATACATCAAGAGTGGCATCAACAAGCTCACAAAAAGGAAAGCTCTAGTGATTCGACCGGCGGATAAAGGAGGAGGAATAGTAATCTTTACTAAAGAACAATACCACGAAAATATGAACATATTACTACAGGATGAAAACACCTATTACAAACTCCTGGGGAACCCAATGTTTAAATGCAGAAAGGCTCTAGAACAAGTCGTACACCTAGGCCTGAAACGGGAAATATTAAACAAAAAAGAAGCAAAATATCTAATTCCCGAATCATGCCGGACCCCAGTTATATACTGTGTGCCAAAAATACACAAAGACAGCACCAAGCCACCTTCTAGACCAATAGTGAATGGAATAGATTCTCTCACAACTAGGATGGGCGAATATATTGATCACTATCTACAACCGGCAGTACAAGACACTCGGGCCTACCTGCGGGACACAAAACAAATACTACAGATTTTAGAAAAGATTCCCACAATAGACAAACCTTGGATAATGGCCACAGCCGACGTCTCTTCCCTTTATACAATTATCCCACACCACTTAGCATGTGAGGCTGTAAAATGGGGGCTCAGAAAACACACGAAGTTACCATGTGTACAAAGAAAGTACCTAGTGAAAGGACTAGACTTTTGTCTCAAGAATAACTACTTCTGGTACAATAGAGATTACTACTTTCAACGCACAGGAGTAGCAATGGGAGCTAAATTTGCCCCAAGTGTTGCAGGCCTCTTTATGGAACAGAAATCCCAAACGAACTGGTAATTTTTAAACGCTACATTGATGATATTTTTATCTTATGGAAAGGAGAAGAAGAAGGACTAACACTCTTCCTAGAAAATCTCAACCAAAATGACAGAAATATAAAATTAACCTGGGATATCAGTAAGAAGATAATCACATTTCTAGACTTGGAAATCATACAAGAAAACCAAGTCATTTCAACAAGAACTCATTTTAAAAATGTAAACAGGAATAGCTACCTACCCATTGAAAGTTGCCATCATAAAAACTGGCTGTGCAATATCCCAAAAGGTCAATTAATGAGATTAAGACGAAATTGTACACAAATAGACACATTTACATCACAAGCCAATAATATAGGGAAGAGATTTATTAAAAAGGGCTACAACCCAAAAATAATTGAAGAAAATATAAGGATAGTGACGGAAATGAGCCGCAGTGATCTACTAAAAGAGAAGGGAAAATGAGAACAGAGCCTGGATAGAGTCCCCATCATTCTGGACTACAACATTCAACACAAAAAAGTGGAGCAAATCATAAAAAGACACTGGAGTGTCCTACTATCAGACACCCAACTGTATGACATATTGCCAAAAAATCCCAATTTCATATACAGAAGAGCCCCCACTCTTCGGGATAAACTTGTAAAGAATATACCGGACCCTCCCACTAAAGGCTTCACATTTTTTACTGGAAAAGGCTTCTTTCCGTGTAAACGCTGTTATGCCTGCACAAGAACTAAGAAACCAAATGAAAAAATATTTAAAAAAATATTTAATTTTACTGCAAACAGCACAGGCAATAAACATGACATAAAATAATTCATATGTTGCAACACAGAAGGAGCTGTGTATATGCTGGAATGCAGCTGTGGTTTACAGTATGTAGGACCCACAAAGAGACTCCTAAGAATTAGAATAAAAGAACACGTACAAAACATCCAAAATGGTTTTGATAAACATAACGTGTCCAAACACTTTTTGTTACACCACAACAAGGATCCTACCCACTTGAAATTTTGGGGACTAGAACCCTACACAAAACATTGGAGAGGAGGGCACAAAGTAAGAACACTCGGCCAAATGGAATCCAAATGGATTTTCCTATTGGATACTTTTGTGCCCCGGGGCCTTAATGTAGAGTTTGATCTAAACTGTTTTCTTAGTGATTTTTGACCTAATTTGCTATCTTCGTTTTACCGCCCCCCACTCCATGTGATTTTACCACCCCCCATTCCCTTTCAATACAGAGTGGTATTTTAAATACATATCTTTTATATATGTTTTTAGCCACAGAATTTTTAACTTACACAATCTACTTTCCTTTTGTATTTATCAATGCATAGTATATATTCTTTTAATAGTTGTCAATTTTATGCTAATTGCACCTTGTCCGTGTCATTTCCGGTACTAGGGTAATTTAATTTTAAACATTTTATTAAACTATTTTTATTAATTTTTATCTGGTAATAACATTGATCAAGCCATATATCAATCCGTCCATCACCCTTAGCGATATACTGTTAAGCCGGCATTGTTCTGTACCTAATGTCTTTTAAATGCACTAACCAAAAAGATGGCCGTGCTTGGGATGTAAACAAACCCATTGAAATATGGCCGCCATAGACTTCCTGTATTTGAACTCCTGGAAAATGGCCGCCGCAACACAATTAATAGCACCAATCTTAGGACATCTCAAATGCTTGCACATATCCCCTGATGAAGTCACGTGACTTGTGACGACACGCGTTGGGACAACGCAAGCACCGGAGGTGACACGAGCTCGGCGCTCGTATCCTAAAGCGCTCGTTTTCATTCATTAAATGTGAGTACTTTGCACATTGTTCTAATAAAACTGCAAACTTTTAAAAAACAATATTACACTATTGTGGGCTTCCTTCGCTCTTCCCCCAACTCTATGCACACTGACTTTGGAGTTTCCATGATAGAAGACCTGGCAACTCCCCCCCCCCCCCCCCCCTTCTACCTCATACAAGGCAGTACAGCTTCCCCAGGCCCCAGGGACCATTTAGACAGAAGAGGACCGGACCAACAGAGGGCATCTCTAAATCCCTTTTACATGCTGTAACCTCACAGCAGTGAGGTAAGGGGCCATCTATACATTACAGGATTCACAGTGTGGCAAACACTGAGTTTTTACCCCCCAGCACCAATCACAGCACCGCCAGCCAAACCACAAGGAATTTTCCTGTGCTTGGATATTCTCTCATAGCAACTTAGTTGTTTGGACTGCACGTTGATTTTCTTTTAAAAGGACAATTTACCTTTCTGTTACTGTTTAGTAACAATTATATATATCACAGGATTCATGCACTTTCTTGCACCTTATTAGAAGTATAAGCACTGCCACTGTCATCGTACAGCAACAATTCCATAGGCTTACTGCTACTGTTACTGTTTAGTAACAATTTTATATGTCACGGATCTATGCACTTTTTTGCACTTTATTAGAAGCGTAGGTACTGCTTAGTACCATCCCCCTCACATTCATGCACTTTGTATAAATGTATATTTCTGTCTTAATTATTTATACTGTGTCAGGGAATATTTTCACTTTTGCACTTTACCAATACTGCAGCATTTGCTGGCAACGCAAGCACTTTATTTTATCTATGTTATACTAGGAAGGATGTACAAATTACTGGATAATTGAATACTAAATATAGACACAGAATATCACATATCATTCACATCAGCTCAGCACTATATTTTTTATACCTACAATATTAGCGCAAGGGTACTCAAAATTTCAATTAAAAAAATACATTAAAGTAAATTTTAGGGCACATAAACTCAATGTATTACCTAATATTTGGTAAAAGATGAGATGAGTAAATAGATACTCAGCATGTCAAGCCTTAAAGTTGCATGGGCTTGTGAAATGACAACAAACTTCAGTACACTCTATATTTTCCACAGCTGACGATTTAATGGTGAATTTTCACTAGGGCCGAAACAACTAATCGATTAATCGAAAACTAATCGATTATGAAATTAATCGATTACTATTTTCGTAATCGATTAATCGGCCAGTACATAATGGGGTTAAAAAAAAAAAATGAGCCCTTCACAGTACAAAAAGAGCAAATCGCTACTGTAAATATTACTTTCACTGTCCCACAGTAAAAAAGGAACCCCTTACAGCGATTATTTGCTCTTTTTGTACTAATTTTAGTTTTTTTAACACCATTATGTTACTAAACATCTCAGGCCTGGGTCACACCCTCTGTGTTTTTTTTTTGGTGCTTTTTGCAGAAACGCACTGTATCGAGCCCCTTGCTCGCTCTGTTCCACTCTCCCGACACTCCTCTGCTACTATTGGATCATATTGCAGATCGCAACGTCTGATGGTTCGGTCATCCGATGCTCCAGGATTCAAGCTACAGCTATGTGACATTCTAATCCATTTGTGATAGTTCAGAACAAACACCAGGCAGGCTGTATGTAAGTTCAAACAGGAATCTAATTTTATTGGATGCACACACACACACTTTTATACAGCAGTTTGAATACCCTGCCCCCAACAACCACTTTCCTATTGGTCAATTGTAAAGTCCATTGTATTTCTCAATTAGGTTCTCTTGGCCATGCAAATGAGGACTTGAAACAGGGTCAGTCGGGATTGGTCCGATAGCTTGAATAGGAGAACTGAGATGTATTGACACAGAATGTGTATTGACACAGAAGCCCCAGGGGGTAATTAAAGTACATAAACAAACAGTCAAACGCAGAACAATGCATTCCTTCCAGACCATGGAGCCGTCTGGAGGGGGGGGTTAGCCTTAAGACAGGGCAGAAGACTCCCCCACTGTGTAATAGATTCAAAGGAGAAATACTTCAGTATTCCAAGGTTCATGACAATACTCCCCCCTGGGAAACAGTCCAACAGCCACAGTGGGACCCCAAACGGGTCAACTCGAGGATGTTGGAAAGTAGTCTTAAGGTTCCAGGTCTGTCTGTCGGGATAACCCATCCGCATTCCTGTCTTGAGGCCCTGGCCCATAATCGGAAGGCAGGAGGCTAGCATTCAGTCCTCTCCAAAAGCCTCTGTCCCAGCTAGGTCTGTCACACGCACTACAGTTCATTTACATGGTTTCCTATGGGACACGTTCACATCCATGATTTTTTTAGCTGCTGCGTATTTGGAAAGGGCAAGTACATTTTTTAACCGATTAATCGAAACAATAATCGGCCAACTAATCGATTATGAAAATAATCGTTAGTTGCAGCCCTAATTTTCACTGTATGCGGTGACCGACGTTTTACTGCATGGTAAAACGTCTATCACCGCAGGGACACACAGGAAACAGTTGTTTCCTATGTGTCCAATTCACACTGCAAGGCAGCAGATGGCTGTGCTGCAGCGTGCTGTGATAAAATGCAGACATGCTGCATTTCATCGCACCTGTGCCAAATCGCACAGCAATACACAACAACATAAAGCATTGCACTGCTGTACATTACTGTGAATGAAGTGTACATTTTGTACACTTCAAATAAAGTTTGCGCAGAACAACAAATAGAGAGCTGTCGCAGTGTTGTGTGTAAATTCACCATCAAGGATAAATTCGCCTTTAGGAGAATAACAAAGAAAAAATATTGCGCTAGGTGCTAGAAAAAAAGTGATAAGTGATAAAAAAATTAATAAAAAAAATTGAAAAAAATCCATGACAGATATCCTGCAGCTAAACACTATAACCTTGATAGGGGGCACAACAAGAAATATACAATAAGAGTGTAGCGCTGGATAATGGTTGATAAACCTAATAACTCAATAATGGTGATGAAAGTCACTTCACCATTATTGAGTTATTAGGTTTATCAACCATTATCCAGCGCCACACTCTTATTGTATATACCTTTAGGAGAATGTTACATGTCAAACCTATATTTACCCTGCTGTCAGTGCTCCCTTCTCTGTGACAGCAGACGGGGGTTCTTCTCCCCGCATCCACTGTCCCAGTTTGAACACCGCACGGTCATGCAGGGCTCTACCCATACACCTCCCTCATTTATTCACAGTTTCCTATGAATGGATAGTCTACAAGTATCGTCAGCCAAAAAGATGAGCTTGGCCTTTAAAACCCCAAATTATTGTTCTCACGCCAACGTGTGTAGCATGATCAATGTGTTCAAGTGCAGATGCCCCTACTTTTGTACGTCCGTCTATGTGAGATAAGTGGGGCACTCACATTTTTTTTTGGGGGGGAGGGTGTGTGTTAAAGTGGACCTTCAGTAATTTTTTTCTACTTTCCATCTATTATCAGGTAAGTGTCCTTTTATTAGATATAGCTTCAAGCGGAGTTCCAGGCTATTTTTAGTTTATTAAAAGTCAGCAGCTACAAAAAGTATAGCTGCTGACTTTTAATGAACAGCCACTCGCCTGTCCCACGGTCCAGCGATGCGGCCGCGCGGAGGCTCGCACCTCTCCGTAGCGCCGTCATTAGAACTGTGGGCACCCGGTCGTGACAGCTTGTGGCTTCATGACCGGGCACACACTTCGCATGCGCGAGTCGCGCTGCACTCTTGGAGTGGACAGGCGATCTTCTGGGACATGTCACGTGTCCCAGAAGATCGCCTAGAGGGAGGGGCCGCCTAGGGGGAGAGGAGGAGTTGCCTAGGCATCCCCTAGGTGGAAGAAGGAGGTGGGACAGGAAGTCCGCTTCAAAACGAAGAACCCACCCCTACCCCCCCCCCCAAAACAAAAATGACATGCCAAATGTGGCATGTAAGGGGGCAAGGAGTAATTCAAGCGGAAGTTCCACTTTTGGGTGGATCTCCGCTTTCAGTTTTGTAGCAAGCCATGAAACAAGTAAAGAAGACTGAAGGGATCCCTGTGTCATGTGATATTCTTTAAGGAAAGGATTTTACTGGTAAACCAGTAAAATGTCTTTCTTTCTCGTACATCACGGGACACAGAGCGACATAGTCATTACTAATGGGTTATATAGATACCGTCAGGTGCTGGCACTGGCAACTTCCAAAACCAGAAGTACCCTCCCCTATATAAGCCCCTCCCATCCGGGAGCACCTCAGTTTTTTGCCAGTGTCTAAGGTGTTGGCCAAGAAGAAACGTGTTTTTCACTGAGCTTGCGTACAGGTTCTTTTGGGCCTCAGTAAGCTATTCCGGATCCGACCAAAAAAGCTTCATAGCTAAACGGTCGGTACCCGGGCCTTGCAGAGAAGAGCAAGGTTTTGCCTGTAATGCTTCTCTTAGGAGAGCTGGACCCTGGGATCCAGAGCTCTGGTCATACCCACGACCAAGATGTTGTCTGTGCAGGGTGCTATACAGGTCCAGGGGAGTGGAATCCTTGGGAACCCGGTCCCTGAAGGTTTGATTACAATGCCTGCCGTGATAGGTGAAGTTTGGGCTTTTGTGGACCAAACAAAGTCCTGCGGCGGGGAACAGGTAAGTGGGGGCCCCCAGGAACTTGGTTCTATTGGGGGACCCCCAAGCCTAATTTGTCTTTCTGTCTGTTACCTAATGGTATTCCCGCAAAATTCTGTGCATGCCTGTAACTACTAAAAAAATGTAATAATTTTTAATGGTGGACAAGAAAAAAAAAAATATATTTTTTTATATATATTTAAGATATTAGACTGCGGTACCTGTGTTTGTTCACTAGAGGCCGCTGTGGAATGTTTTCTTGTCATGTGGACTAGTTTCTTCTCAGCAGAGCAAGTCCAGGCAGATGGTGAGTTCTCTTATGGGAAACTGCTTCCTCTGCCATGTTGCAATGCTCGTCCATCCCCCGGCCTGCGGCAAAGAGGGGCCCTGGCTCTTGTCCCTAGTCTCCATTTTTCAAAATTAGCGCCGAAGGCGCACGTGGCCGCGCGCGTGCACGCGCCTCTATATATAGAGGTGAGCCAGGAAAGGGGGCGGAGCCTGGGGGATGACGCTCTGTGTGCGCCGCAGCGCTTCTGCGCATGTGCGGGCGTCCCAGCATGTAAAAACCACAGTTTTGTGTGGTGAGCTGGCTATGAAGTACAGAGACAGAGCTGGCAACATTTAAAAAAGGGCATACAGCAAGCGGTTGATACAGGCATCCCCTAGAAAGGCACATTAGTAGACACCAACTGTGATATAGCAGCAATTGTGCTAGACTATTCTCAGTAAAAGTGGTGTATTACGGCTGGAATACCTCAGCTTTAGGCTTAGGAATATGCCGTCCAGAAGCTCCGGAACTGAATCTTCCAGGAAGCGAAGGGGGTCTCATCGGGCTCGGAGGATCTTGGGCATACTTCTGCTGCACCAGTCTCCCCTGAAGTTCAGAGGTAAGTGACCGTAGAGACCCCGCAGGGGTACTTGGTACTGTGGCTGTCCTCAGTTCACCTGCTCCTGTGTATGTAACAGAGGAGGTTTTTTCCTCAGCTCTGGGAGGATTAGAGAGAGATTGTCAACATTTATCGCTGCCTCCCTGTCAGGGAAAGCACGCCGATCTCCGTCTCCTCCTTCAGAGTGCCTGTTAGTAGAGCAACAGTCCCATACAGGGATCGACCTGCCTGAAGGGGATCAGGATAAGGTTGATTCTGTTATAGAGGAGTCAACAGTGGGGGAACCTTTTCTCAGCATCTCAAGCTGAAAGATTATGGGTTCAGTCTCTGACTAACATGGTCCGATCAGCATTTAAAAATGCACCTTGCGGAACCATCAACCACTACTGTATCCTCGTTGGGGTCGCTAGAAGCCCCCAGACTGTCTGTTCTTTTCCACTTCACCCTTTTACTGAAAGGGCTCATTTACCAGGATTGGGAACGTCCTGAGAAAATATTTATTCCCCCAAGAGATTTCCGGTGGTCTATCCCATGGAGGATAAGTTCATCAAAAAAAAAAAATGGAAGGTCCCTACAGTGGACGCAGCCATCTCTTGTATGTATAAATCACTGACATGTCCAGTGGATAATGTCCAAATGTTCAAGAACCCAATAGATAAAAGATTGGAGTCCTTATGAAAGTCTGCTTCTTTCTACAGCAAGCTTGGTGACACAACCAGCAGTAGCAGCTATTGGGGTCTGCTAAGCAGTGAAGGATCAGTTGAAACAGGTCTTGAGGGACTTGACAGATCAGCAGGCCTTGCCCTAGCTGATCTACCTAGAGCCTTAGGCTTTGCGGTTGACGCCATAAAGGATTCAGTCCATCAGGCCTCCCGCCTTACGCTGTCTATAGTACATATGCGTAGGCTCCTATGGCTCAAAAACTGGTCTGCTGAAGCTCCCTGTAAAGAATGGCTGGTTAGCGTCCCATTTCATGGTGAGCGCTTATTCAGGGAAAACCTGGACAAATATATCCAGAAAATTTCCAGCGGTAAAAATACGCTCTTGCCGGTTAAAAACAGAGTTAGAGGTCCCTCTTTAAGAGGCCTGCTTCTCCAGTCCCTGGGGCATCGGCTGTGTAACAGTTCCGACGGCCTCCTCGGTCAATTCCCGGGGGTAAAAAACAGGGACAATAGCAGGGTAATGAGAAACCCTGGGTCAGGGGAGGTACAAAACCTCCCCCAAAGTTAAATTCATTGAAGGGGCCCCCACTCAGTCGGGTGGGGGGAGGACTCCAGTTGTTCGCAAGAGACCTGGCGGGACACGATCAAGACAGATAGGTGCTCTCCGCATTTGGAGTTAAAAGACTCTCCTCCTTCCCATTTTTGAGGTCAAACGTGCCAAGGGATCCCCGGAAGAGAGAGTCCCTCCTGTTGGCACTAGAACAACTATTGCTCCAAGGAGTAATTATGGAGGTTCCCCTGGAAGAATGAGGGTTCGGGTTTTACTCAAACCTCTTTACAGTCCCGAAGCAAACGCGGACGGGAGGCCCATATTAATTCTAAAAGGGCTATACAAATTCCTGTATATCAGGACTTTCCAATGGAGTCAATCCGATCGGTGGCCACTGCCCTACAAGGTGAGGATTGGTTAGCCGCGATCGACATCAAAGATGCTTATTTGCGCATTCCCATCTTTCCAGTCCACCAAAAATTTCTACGCTTTGCAGTAGAAGGGCGCCATTTTCAGTTCAGAGCCTTACCCTTCGGTTCGGCCACAGCACCACGAGTGTTTACAAAAATTCTGGCCCTTTATTGGCCAATCTAAGAACACAAGGTGTAACGATAATGGCATATCTAGATGACTTGTTGCTGATAGACCACTCAGTGAAAAAACTAGACGTGGTCGTTCACAAGACAATCTGGAATCTCACGGTTGGATTATCAACCGAGACAAGTCAGCCCTAAAAACCAGTCAAAAGTCTGGAATACTTGGGGCTAAGGTTGGATTCAGGCCAGAGAAAAATATTCTTGCCTCGAGGAAAGGTGTTGTCTTTGAAAGATTTGATCCACTTAGTGGGTACAAAAAAGACAGCCGTCCATACGCCTGTATATGAGGCTGCTGGGAAAAATGGTGGCATCATTCGAAGCAGTACCCTACGGTCAATTCCATTCAAGGAATTTGCAAGGGGCCATACTGTCAGCCTGGAACAAAAAAGTTCAGGCCCTAGACTTACAATGTCCTTGTCCCCTTCCGTTCGCAAGAGCCTCCGTTGGTGGTTGGTTCCCCAGAATCTGGAAAAAAGGAAATCCTTCAGTCCGATTTCTTGGAAGGTGGTCACTACAGATGCCAGCCTTATAGGCTGGGGAGCAGTACTGGAGCAATGGTCTCTCCAGGGCAGATGGTCGGATGCGGAAAAGGCCCTGCCCATCAATCTCTTAGAGATACGAGCAGCCCGGTATGCCCTAGTAGCATGGACATCCAAACTCCAAGGGTCCCCTGTCAGAATTCAATCAGACAATGCCACAGCAGTGGCATATATCAATCATCAGGGGGGCACCAGGAGTCGTGCAGCCCAGAGGGAAGTAAATTACATCCTGAAATGGGCAGAAAGATATGTCCCAGCCATATCTGCGGTATTTATTCCAGGAGTGGAGAATTGGAAGGCGGACTTTCTAAGTCGCCAGCAATTATGCCCAGAGGAAAGGTCCCTTCACCCCGAGGTTTTCTGGACAATATGTCAGCGGTGGGGAACATCGGATGTAGATCTTCTAGCATCCAGATTCAACGCAAAGGTGGACAGGTTTGTCTCTCGGACAAGGGATCCCCTAGCTTGCGGCTCGGATGCCCTAGTGTTCCCTTGGGATCAGTTCAAGCTGATATATGCATTCACACCGCCACAATGGTTACCTCGATGACTCCGCAGAATCAGGGTAGAAAAGGAACCAGTGATTCTGGTGGCTCCAGCGTGGCCCCGAAGAGCGTGGTACGCGGAGATTGTAAAATGTCAGTGGGGAGTCCTTGGTCTCTCCCACGTCGTCCGGACCTGCTTTCGCAAGGACCGATTTACCACCCTTCCTTACCAGCCCTAGGTTTGACGGCCTGGCTATTTGAAGCCCACATTCTAAAAAAGAGAGGGCTCTCTAATTCTGTGGTATCTACCATGATCAATGCCAGGAAGCCGGTATCCAGGCAGATCTACTATAGAATCTGGAAGGCGTACATCGCCTGGTGTGAGGCCAAGAAATGGCATCCACGTAAATACGTAATAGGTAGGATTCTGGACTTCCTACAAATGGGCTGTAGATAGGAAGCTTGCCTTGAGTACTATCAAGGGTCAGATTTCGGCCTTGTCAATATTTTTTCAAAGGCCCTTGGCTTCGCATTCACTAGTCAAAGCCTTTATACAAGGAGTGATGCGTATTAGTCCTCCGGTTAATATTCCCATATGTCCATGGGATCTAAACTTGGTTCTGTCGGTTTTACAGAAACAACCATTTGAACCATTACAGCATATTTCCTTGGTGCTTCTCACCAGGAAATTGATTTTTCTAGTAGCCATTTGTTCGGCTAAAAGAGTATCGGAATTAGCAGCTATGTCCTGTAAGGAGCCATATCTGGTTATCCATAAGGATAGAGTAGTATTACGTCCTCATCCAGCCTTTCTTCCTAAGGTGGTATTGAGGTTTCATTTGAACCAAGATGTGGTTCTTCCTTCTTTTTTCCCCAAACCTACTTCGGTAGAGGAAAAGTTATTGCATTCTTTGGATGTAGTAAGAGCAGTTAAAGCTTATCTAAAAGCCACTGCTCAGATTCGCAGAACGGATACTTTGTTTATTCTGCCGGAAGGCCCCAGAAAGGGTCAGGCAGCGTCAAAATCTACTTTAGCCAAGTGGATTCGACAGGTCATAATACAAGCCTATGGCTTGAGAAGGAGACCGCCTCCGTTCAAAGTTAGAGCGCACTCCACGAGAGCAGTTGGAACTTCATGGGCAGTGCATCACCAGGCCTCCCTGGCTCAAATCTATAAGGCCGCAACATGGTCTTCAGTTCACACGTTTACTAGGTTCTACCAGGTGGACGTTAGAAGTCAGGAGGATGTCGCCTTTGGGCGCAGTGTGTTGCAGGCCGCAAAAGATCCTCATGTCTGATAGTGCTCAGCTTATATATGGTGTATCCCCCCCCTCATTTGGCATTGCTTTAGGACATCCCATTAGTAATGACTATGTCGCTCTGTGTCCCGTGATGTACGAGAAAGAAAATAGGATTTTTATAACAGCTTACCTGTAAAATCCTTTTCTTGGAGTACATCACGGGACACAGAGCTCCCGCCCCTCTTTGGGGACACTTATTGCTTTGCTACAAAACTGAGGTGCTCCCGGATGGGAGGGGCTTATATAGGGGAGGGTACTTCCGGTTTTGGAAGTTGCCAGTGCCAGCACCTGACGGTATCTATATAACCCATTAGTAATGACTATGTCGCTCTGTGTCCCGTGATGTACTCCAAGAAAAGGATTTTACAGGTAAGCTGTTATAAAAATCCTATTTTTTGGGTCTGAGATGAAACCTGACCATGGGATTCTAGTCTTTTTTCAATTTGGTTATTTGTGGCCTGTCGGCTTGTTGCTGTGTTGCCCTCCTTTCAAGTTCTGTACTTAGCGACATCCCTATCATAATGAATATGAAAGATACCCTATTTCCTGGGATGTATGACATTTTTTTATTTTTTTTCGTTTTAGTTTGCCTGTAAAATCCTTTTCTTGGAGTACATCACAGGGCACCAGGGTCCCTCCCATCTTCTTTACTTGTTTCATGGCTTGCTACAAAGCTGAAGCAATGCCTAGCCTGGGCAGGGATTATCTTCCTTTTTTTTTTTTGGTGGCAGCATAACCCTATCGTAATGAATATGAAGATGTCCTGTGATGTACTCCAAGAAAATGATTTTACAGGTAAACCAAAAATATATATTTTTTGGAGCAAAGTAAGGGAAGGTTATAACCCCTCTCAGTTTTGTGTGTGTGGTTTTTTTTTTTGTTTGCTTTTTTTGCCATCTGTGTCCCATTGAGGAGATTTCCCCTCATTTCCTGACTCATAGCCAAAACAGGAAGGCCCCTTTCACACTGGGGCGGGGAGGTGCGCTGGCGGTATAGCGGCACTATTTTTAGGGCCGCTATACCGTCGTTTTTACCGCGATATTCGGTCGCTAGCGGGGTGATTTTAACCCCCGCTAGCGGCCGAAAAAGGGTCAATACCGCCGGCAATGCGCCTCTGCAGAGGCGCATTGCCGGCGGTATAACCGCGGTTTCCCATTGCTTTCAATGGGCAGCAGCGGTAAAGGAGCGGTAAACACACCGCTCCTTCACCGCTGCAAAGATGCGGCGACTTTTGGAGCGGTCATGCTAGCGCACCGCTTCAGTGTGAAAGCCTTCGGGCTTTCACACTGAAGACTGCAGGGCACAATTTTTTCAGGCGGTATAGCAGCGCTATTTTTAGCGCTAAACCGCCTGAAAAACGTGTCAGTGTGAAAGGGGCCTAAGTGGGAGGAAATCCCTCCAAATGAAGGGAATCTCTGGTTGGCCCCAGGGTCACCAGATATTCCCTTCTATTATTGTACTGGGGCAACGCATGTGGGATTTTCCTTCACTTTCAGTGATCATTTTCAGTGATCATAGAAAGCATGATAAATAGAGAGGGTAAATCTCCCTAACGGGGACACAGACCGCAATAAAAATTTGTCAGGTGTTCTAATCCCTCTCCACTCTATCCAAAACCAAGAAAAAAAAATGTTTTGCCTTTAACGCTACTGTAAGTTAGTTGTTAACGAATTTGTACTATAATGGATATATTTTTTTAAAATTTTTAAACTGATTAATAATACTGTGGGAGATTCCATTGTTTTTCCTACCTGAAGAAGGGTGTGAACTATTTTTAGCCCAAAACTGTAGATGCAGTGGAACTATCTTACATTTGTATATTTTATATATATTACACTTTTCAATACATTTTATATGTAATCTTTTTTTTTTTTTACTAGAAAATTTAGTTTTTAGATCATGCTTGTCTCTTCTTGTGTTTTAGGGGAAAAGCAGAGAGTCCTGAAATGGGCGCCGCAGTGTCTGCTGTTGCGTCAACTTTCCCAAAGCAAAAAAAAAATCAAGTGGAATCTGAGCTCCTGCGGCAACTGCGATTACACAAGCAAATGGCCGAAACCCAAAGGAAAGGAGATCTGAACATCCGGTTAGCAGTAAAATTCACTGGTTTCCAAAGTCCCTTTTTTAATTCATATTTTCTTTGATTATCTTTTTTCATGGCTTTAATCTCAAACTAACAACAAAACATTGCAAAAACAACATAGCAGTAAGCTAGAAACTAAATTTACCGCCCACACTGAAAGGGTTAAATGCTTGTCTAGGGGAACATTATTAAGCAGTTATACCCCCCTCTGACAGGCTCCCTCCCAGCTGCGCACGCCCAGTCTCCTGTTGTTCTGTCAGTCACAGAAACTTTGATGTCGTCACGTACAATTCAGGACCAGCAGTCCTGCATTGTGAGTGACAATGCTGATGGGCCACCTACAACCTGGAGGATCGTTGCATTTTATGTTCCACCTAGACCAGAGGTCCCCAAACCGCGACCCGGGGCAGGGTCTTTTTGCCCTTTGCTTGCCTTTGTCCATCCCTTGAGGCGCTATTCCTCCCACGGACGGCGGGGCGCTATTCCTCCCACGGACGGCGGGGCGCTATTCCTCCCACGGACCCCAGTGATAGGGCATTGTTACTGACACCAGGACATATTCTACTCCCACAGGCCATAGTTTGGCCCCTCTAAAGTCTGCAGTATAATAAACTGGCCTTTTTTGTTTAGAATGTTTGGAGACCCCTTTTTTCATGTTCAGTCCTTGGCGACATCCCTATCACAATGAATATGAAAGATACCCGGTTTCCTGGGATATTTATAAAAAAAATCGATTTTTGGTTTACCTGTAAAATCCTTTTCTTGGAGTACATCACAGGACACCAGGGTCCCTCCCATCCTTTACTTGTTTCATGGCTTGCTACAAAGCTGAAGCAATGCCTAGCCCTGGCAGGGATTTCCTGCCTTTTTTTCACCAGTGTCCAGTCACCTAAAGGTGGCAGCATAACCCTATCATAATGAATATGAAGATGTCCTGTGATGTACTCCAAGAAAAGGATTTTACAGGTAAACAAAAAAAATATATATATTGTTTTTCATTTTGAGCAAAGTAAGGGAAGGTTTTAACCCCTGAAATAACTATTAGGTGGTTATGAATTCCCCTTATTTATTATAAATATGTATTAACTTGTCTATTCCTATAATTGGCTATTCTAGCAAAGCTCTTATATAGTTAATGGTACAATAATGTTAGCTATTAAAAATAAACACACTGCTTAAATAAACAAGGGTCTTATTTATTTCCCAAGAAAATAGGAATGCTAACATAACACTAAAAGAAACTATTACAGAGCTTATGAAACAAAACAACATCAATAATACTTTACGTAAGGTCGTCCTTTTTGGGCAGTATCTGCAGCTGGACTCTGGCAAGGGAGCCATGAGGCAAAGAGGAAGCAGACCCATCTGGCCACTATTTTTAAAGCCCACTCAGACACCACCCACTGCCAGCCTATCTAGCCATCTAAGAATCTTTAAGGCTAGGTTCACACCTATGTGAATTGAATGCGCGTTTCCCTGCATCCATTTTGCATAGCAGGAGAATGTGACTGGCTCTCTATGGAGCCGGTTCACATATCTCTGCAGCGGGTCCAGTGCGGTGTTTCCTGGAAAAACGCATGCCTTTTTTGGTGCGTTTCAGGTTCGATTTCAGCCCAAAATTCTGAATGCTGAAATCGGACCTGAAACGGTGAACCAGCACGCACCGGTCCTCTGCTGTGAGCCTCATGCGGCGATGGTGTGAACCGATCCTTAAGCGGAGTTCCACCCGTGTTTTAGTTTATTAAAAGTCAGCAGCTACAAAAAGCATAGCTACTGACTTTTAATAAACCGACACTTACCTGCCCCACAGTCCAGCGATGCGGCCGCCTGGAGGCTCGCTCCTCTCCCCCCTCCTCTCCTCGGCGCCGTTATGGTAACTGTGGGCTTATGGCTTTACGGCCGGTGCACACTGCGCATATCGCGCTGCGCTTTCCTATTGGCCAGCTGATCTTCTGGGACCTGAGTTGTGTCCCAGAAAGTCTCTGGCAGGGAGGGGCCGCCTAGAGCGAGAGGAGGAATCGCCTAGGTGGTCGAAAAAGGAAGGAGGAAGTGGGAAAGGAAGTCCCACTAAAAAGAGGGTACACCCCCCCCCCACACACACACAAAAAAAATGACATGCCAAATGTGGCGTGTCAGGGGGCGAGGAGTGCTTAAAGCGGAAGTTCCACTTTTGGGTGGAACATCGCTTTTAAGAGGTTGTCTTTCCTGGTGGTATATTCTTCCTCTGTCCATCCTCCAGGAAGTATGCTGTAGTGTCCACTAGTGTCAGCAAATAGTCCATGAATCACTGCTTCTGACCTGGTTCAAATCTTCAGTGACAGCTGGTCTTTGATCGTCTGTAATTCAGGCCATCAGTTATCTTAGCAGCAGTTGGTTTTGAAGCTTTTGTTTGCAGACATGATAATCAGGCACTTCAATCTTTATTACACCAGGTGGTTCGGAGCCAAGCTCTACTCCTATACTCCCCTATACTTTTTTTTTGTTTGTTTCTCTTTTTTTTTTTTGCCACCTGTGTCCCATTAGGGAGATTTCCCCTCACTTCCTATCCCATAGCCAAAACAGGAAGTGAAAGGAAATCCCTCCAAAAGAAGGGAATCTCTGGTTGGCCCCAGGGTCACCAGAGATTTCCCTTCTATTATTGTATTGGGGCAACCCAAAATGTGGGATTTTCCTTCACTTTCAGTGATCATAGAAAGCATGATAAATAGAGAGGGTAAATCTCCCTAACGGGGACACAGACAGCAATAAAAATCTGTCAGGTGTTCTAATCCCTCTCCACTCTATCCAAATACAGAGGCAATTATTATTTAATTTGATCAAAATTCGATACATTTATATAGTCTTACAGACATAACCAGCCCCTTGAGGGCAACCATAATGCAGATGCGGCCCCCAATGAGATTGAGTTTGACACCCCTGTTAATCTAACCACCTAGATTCATGTCTGCAGTTCGATGGTTTGCTAGGCATATTGTTTTATGACACCCAAATGTAAATCATTTACTAAATATAGGGGAATGGGACAGACAGATCCTAGAATGTCTTATCAGGGGGAGAACAGTATGTTTTTTTTCAAACTTGCTCTGTTTGCTTCCCTGAGAAATTGTGAAAGCGTTTGTTGTGACATTTATGTGAAGATTTTTTTTTTATACCTAACCCTTCTACAAGCTAAACTGTCAGTGATTATTTATGAAAAAGCAAACCATGGTAAAACAAGCCGGTTCTTACAGAAATGTCAACTGTAGTCTGGGAAAAGTCAGAGCTCCTTATTCAGGTCTGTGCCTCTGAAAGTACTAAAGCCATCCCTGACAGTCTAAGCATTTCTCGCCGGACAGGTTTCTTTTCTGGCGCTTTGGGTATTTTATTAGGAAAGAGGGTTAGTTTGTGAATTGTTGGGTTTCATCTGACTGGGATGTTTTAAAGAAGAATTCCAGGCATGGTGTATTTTTACATAGTTACATTGAGCCAGCTTGGACCAATGTAACGGATTTTTAAAACTCAGCTGGAGGAAACTCGCATGGTGCTTTTGTGCCATGCAATTTCCCGCAACCGAAAATATGCAGCGGTTTCAGATGCTTGGGGGTATCATTAAGAATGAATGCATATAAAAAGAGTTGAAATTGAAGCGCCACACCACTGCTAAGAGATGCAGATACAACTTTATTCAATTCAAAGAGTAGCCAGAATGTTTCAGGGGTCTAAGTGCCCCCTTCATCAATGCTTGACTGGCAACAAGGTGAACTGGACCTGCAATGGTATTATTTTTTCTGGTGGGAATTCAAGGCACGGGCCTAGTCAGCAGCTTGTTTGGAGTGCTTCAGTTTCAACTATTTTTTTACATCGCACTAAAAGCCAAGGAAACTATGGAAATCTGGTGTGTACAAACTGCCTGCCCAGGAAACGGATCATTTACACCAACAGTAATACCTTAAGATAACAATACCAGTAAAATAACCCTACAGGTCCAGCGTCCTCTTTCCACTTTCAATCTACCTTACACTGTGTAAATATTTTAATAAAAGGATGCTTGTAAATACCTTTTCTTTCTCGTACATCACGGGACACAGAGCGACATAGTCATTACTAATGGGTTATATAGATACCTTCAGGTGCTGGCACTGGCAACTTCCAAAACCGGAAGTACCCTCCCCTATATAAGCCCCTCCCATCCGGGAGCACCTCAGTTTTTTGCCAGTGTCTAAGGTGTTGGCCAAGAAGAAACATGTGTTTTTCACTGAGCTTGCGTACAGGTTCTTTTGGGCCTCAGTAAGCTATTCCGGATCCGACCAAAAAAGCTTCATAGCTAAACGGTCGGTACCCGGGCCTTGCAGAGAAGAGCAAGGTTTTGCCTGTAATGCTTCTCTTAGGAGAGCTGGACCCTGGGATCCAGAGCTCTGGTCATACCCATGACCAAGATGTTTTCTGTGCAGGGTGCTATACAGGTCCAGGGGAGTGGAATCCTTGGGAACCCGGTCCCTGAAGGTTTAATTACAATGCCTGCCGTGATAGGTGAAGTTTGGGCTTCTGTGGCCAAACAGAGTCCTGCGGCGGGGAAAAGGTAAGTGGGGGCCCCTCAAGAACTTGGTTCTATTGAGGGGACCCCCAAGCCTAATATGTCTTTCTGCCTGTTACCTAACGGTATTCCCGCTAAATATTATGCATGCCTGTAACTACTAAAAAATGTAATAATTTTAATAGTGGTCAAGAAAAAAAAAAAAATATAAAAAATAATATACTAGACTGCGGTACCTGTGTTAATCCACTAGAGGCCGCTGTGGAACGTTTCTTGTCATGTGGACTAGTTTCTTTTTATCAGAGCAAGTCCAGGCAGATGGTGAGTTCTCTTGTGGGAAACTGCTTCCTCTGCCATGTTGCAATGCTCGTCCATCCCCCGGCCTGCGGCAAAAGGGGCCCTGGCTCTTGTCCCTGGTTTCCTTTTTCAAAATTAGCGCCGAAGGCGCACGTGGCCGCGTGCGTGTGCACGCGCCTCTATATATAGAGGTGAGCCGGGAAAGGGGGCGGAGCTTGGGGGATGACGCTCTGTGCGCGCCGCAGCGCTTCTGCGCATGTGCGGGCGTCCCAGCATGTTAAAAACCACAATTATGTGTTGTGAGCTGGCTATGGAGTGCAGAGACAGAGCTGGCAACATTTAAAAAAGGCATACAGCAAGCGGTTGATGCAGGCATCCCCATAGAAAGGCACATTAGTAGACACCAACTGTTTTTATAGCAGCATTTGTGCTAGACTATTGTCAGTAAGTGGTGTATTTCGGCTGGAATACCTCAGCTTTGGGCTTAGGAATAATGCCGTCTAAAAACTCCGGGACTAAAAATCCCAGGAAGCATAGGGGGTCTCCATCGGGCTCTGAGGATCTTGGGCATGCTTCGGCTGCACCAGTCTCCCCTGAAGAATCAGAGGTTAGTGACCGTAGAGCACCCTCAGGAGTACCTGGTACTGTGGCTGTCCTCAGTTCACCTGCTCCTGTGTATGTAACAGAGGAGGTTTTTTCCTCAGCTCTGGGAGGGCTGGAAGAGAGATTGTCAGCATTGATCGCTGCTTCCCTGTCACAGGAAAAAAGCGCTCGATCTCCGTCTCCTCCCTCAGAGTGCCTGTTAGCAGAGCAACAGTCCCATACAGGGATCGACCTGCCTGAAGGGGATCAGGATGAGGTCGATTCTGTTGTAGAGGAATCAACAGTGGAAGAGCCATTCTCAGCATCACATGCTGAAAGATTATGGGTTCAGTCCCTGACTAATATGGTCCGATCAGCATTTAAAATGCCCCTTGCGGAGCCATCATCCACTTCTGTCTCCTCGTTGGGGTCGCTAAAAGCTCCCCAGACTGTTTGTTCCTTTCCGATCCATCCTTTACTGGAAGGGCTCATTTATCAGGATTGGGAGCATCCTGATAAAATATTTACTCCTCCCAAGAGATTTCAAGTGGTCTATCCCATGGAGGATAAGTTCATCAAAAAATGGAGGGTCCCTACAGTGGACGCAGCCATCTCTTGTGTGAATAAATCACTGACATGTCCAGTGGATAATGTCCAAATGTTCAAGGACCCAATAGATAAAAAATTGGAGTCCTTATTAAAATCTGCTTTTGCTACAGCAGGATTGGTGACACAACCAGCAGTGGCAGCTATTGGGGTCTGCCAAGCAGTGAAGGATCAGTTGAAACAGGTCTTAAGGGACTTGCCAGATCAGCAGGCTCTTGCCCTAGCTGATCTACCTAGAGCCTTATGCTTTGCGGTGGACGCTATAAAGGATTCAATCCATCAGGCCTCCCGCCTTACGCTGTCTGTAGTACATATGCGCAGGCTTTTATGGCTCAAAAACTGGTCTGCTGAAGCTCCCTGTAAAAAATTGCTGGTCAGCTTCCCATTTCATGGTGAACGCTTATTCGGGGAAGACCTGGACAAATATATCCAGAGAATTTCCAGCGGTAAAAGTACACTTTTGCCGGTTAAAAACAGAGTTAGAGGTCCCTCTTTTAAGAGGCCTGCTTCTCCAGTCCCTAGGACATCGGCTGTGAAACAGTTCCGACGGCCTCCTCGGTCAAATCCCGGAGGTAAAAATCAGGGACAATTGCAGGGTAACAAGAAGCCCTGGAGCAGGAGAGGTACAAAACCTCCCCCAAAGTCAAATGCATGAAGGGTTGCCCCCACTCAATCGGGTGGGGGGAAGACTTCAGTTGTTCACAGAGACCTGGCGGGACACGATCAGAGACAGATGGGTGCTCTCCGCAGTAAATCTGGGATACAAATTGGAGTTAAGACTCCCCTCCTTCCCACTTTATAAGGTCAAACGTGCCAAGGGATCCCCAGAAGAGAGGATCCCTCCTGTTGGCACTAGAACAATTATTGCTCCAAGCAGTAATTATAGAGGTTCCCCTGGAAGAATGGGGGCTCGGGTTTTACTCAAACCTCTTTACAGTCCCGAAGCCAAACGGGGACGTGAGGCCCATATTAAATCTAAAAGGGCTAAACAAATTCCTACATATCAGGACTTTCCGGATGGAGTCGATCCGGTCGGTGGCCACTGCCCTACAAGGGGAGGAATGGTTAGCCTCGATCGACATCAAAGATGCTTATTTGCACATTCCCATCTTTCCAGCCCACCAAAAATTTCTACGCTTTGCGGTAGAAGGGCGCCATTTTCAGTTCAGAGCCTTACCCTTCGGTCTGGCCACAGCACCACGAGTGTTCACAAAAATTCTGGCCCCATTATTGGCCAATCTAAGAACACGAGGTGTAACGATAATGGCATATCTAGACGACTTGTTGCTGATAGACCACTCAGTGGAAAAACTAGAAGTGGTTGTTCACGAGACAATCAAGTATCTGGAATATCACGGTTGGATTATCAACCGAGACAAGTCAGCCCTAAAACCAGTCAAAAGTCTGGAATACTTGGGGCTAAGGCTGGATTCAGACCAGAGAAAAATTTTCTTGCCTCAAGAAAAGGGGTCATCTTTGAGAGATTTGATCCACTTAGTGGGTACAAAAAGACAGCCATCCATACACCTGTGCATGAGGCTGCTGGGAAAAATGGTGGCATCATTCGAAGCAGTACCCTACGGTCAATTCCATTCAAGGAATTTGCAAAGGGCCATACTGTCAGCCTGGAACAAAAAAGTTCAGGCTCTCGACTTACCAATGTCCTTGTCCCCTTCCGTTCGCAAGAGCCTCTGCTGGTGGTTGGTTCCCCAGAATCTGGAAAGAGGGAAATCCTTGAGTCCGATTTCTTGGAAGGTGGTCACTACAGATGCCAGCCTTATAGGCTGGGGAGCAGTACTGGAGCAATGGTCTCTCCAGGGCAGATGGTCGGATGCGGAAAAGGCCCTGCCCATCAATCTCTTAGAGATACGAGCAGCCCGGTATGCCCTAGTAGCATGGACATCCAAACTCCAAGGGTCCCCTGTCAGAATTCAATCAGACAATGCCACAGCAGTGGCATATATCAATCATCAGGGGGGCACCAGGAGTCGTGCAGCCCAGAGGGAAGTAAATTACATCCTGAAATGGGCAGAAAGATATGTCCCAGCCATATCTGCGGTATTCATTCCAGGAGTGGAGAATTGGAAGGCGGACTTTCTAAGTCGCCAACAATTATGCCCAGGGGAATGATCCCTTCACCCCGAGGTTTTCCGGACAATATGTCAGCGGTGGGGAACACCGGATGTAGATCTGCTAGCATCCAGATTCAACGCAAAAGTGGACAGGTTTGTCTCTTGGACAAGGGATCCCCTAGCTTGCGGCTCGGATGCCCTAGTGTTCCCTTGGGATCAGTTCAAGCTGATATATGCATTCCCACCGCCGCAATTGTTACCTCGATTACTCCGCAGAATCAGGGTAGAAAAGAAACCAGTGATTCTGGTGGCCCCGAAGAGCATGGTACGCGGAGATTGTAAAGATGTCTGTGGGGAGTCCTTGGACCCTCCCACATCGTCCGGACCTGCTTTCGCAAGGACCGATATACCACCCTTCCTTACCAGCCCTAGGTTTGACGGCCTGGCTATTGAAGCCCACATTCTAAAAAAGAGAGGGCTCTCTAATTCTGTGGTATCTACCATGATCAATGCCAGGAAGCCGGTATCCAGGCAGATCTACTACAGAATCTGGAAGGCGTACATCGCCTGGTGTGAGGCCAAGAAATGGCATCCACGTAAATACGTAATAGGTAGGATTCTGGACTCCTACAATGGGCTGTAGATAGGAAGCTTGCCTTGAGTACTATCAAGGGTCAGATTTCGGCCTTGTCAATATTTTTTCAAAGGCCCTTGGCTTCGCATTCACTAGTCAAAGCCTTTATACAAGGAGTGATGCGTATTAGTCCTCCGGTTAATATTCCCATATGTCCATGGGATCTAAACTTGGTTCTGTCGGTTCTACAGAAACAACCATTTGAACCATTACAGCATATTTCTTTGGTTCTTCTCACCAGGAAATTGATTTTTCTAGTAGCCATTTGTTCGGTTAAAAGAGTGTCGGAATTAGCAGCTATGTCCTGTAGGGAGCCATATCTGGTTATCCATAAGGACAGAGTAGTGTTACGTCCTCATCCAGCCTTTCTTCCTAAGGTGGTATCGAGGTTTCATTTGAACCAAGATGTGGTTCTTCCTTCTTTTTTCCCCAAACCTACTTCGGTAGAGGAGAAGTTATTGCATTCTTTGGATGTAGTAAGAGCAGTTAAAGCTTATCTAAAAGCCACTGCTCAGATTCGCAGAACGGATACTTTGTTTATTCTGCCGGAAGGCCCCAGAAAGGGTCAGGCAGCATCAAAATCTACTTTAGCCAAGTGGATTCGACAGGTCATAATGCAAGCCTATGGCTTGAGAAGGAGACCGCCTCCGTTCAAAGTTAGGGCGCACTCCACGAGAGCAGTTGGAACTTCATGGGCAGCGCATCACCAGGCCTCCCTGGCTCAAATCTGTAAGGCCGCAACATGGTCTTCAGTACACACGTTTACTAGGTTCTACCAGGTGGACGTTAGAAGTCAGGAGGATGTCGCCTTTGGGCGCAGTGTGTTGCAGGCCGCAAAAGATCCTCATGTCTGATAGCGCTCAGCTTATGTATGGTGTATCCCCCCCCTCGTTGGGCATTGCTTTAGGACATCCCATTAGTAATGACTATGTCGCTCTGTGTCCCGTGATGTACGAGAAAGAAAATAGGATTTTTATAACAGCTTACCTGTAAAATCCTTTTCTTGGAGTACATCACGGGACACAGAGCTCCCGCCCCTCTTTAGGGACACTTATTGCTTTGCTACAAAACTGAGGTGCTCCCGGATGGGAGGGGCTTATATAGGGGAGGGTACTTCCGGTTTTGGAAGTTGCCAGTGCCAGCACCTGAAGGTATCTATATAACCCATTAGTAATGACTATGTCGCTCTGTGTCCCGTGATGTACTCCAAGAAAAGGATTTTACAGGTAAGCTGTTATAAAAATCCTATTATCTTGAATCTTTTATGGCCAGCCACGTGACCTCCGGTCACTCTCCCATTCGGTCAATGGGCTAAGATCCCCCTCTGACATCAGCCCAGGAGGTCACATGACTGCTGTGCTGGCCGCTCAGCCCCTCCTGCTGTAGCCCTTAGATGAGAGAGGAGAGCGCCGGAGGTCATGTGACTGGCTAGAGCAGATCGAAGATAAGGTATTTACGTTAAAAAAAAAACAAAAAAACGTTTACACAGTGTAGGATAGATCAGTAGAAAAGAGGGCCTGGCAGTAATATTTCTTTACTTTTACTGCCAGCTGCTTATAGTGACAGGAGGGGCTGGCAGAGAGGGGGAGAGACACAGAGGAGCTGACAGGCAGGGAGGGAGGGGGAGAGAGAAGAGCAGCGGATGACAGAGTCGCGTAAATTGACCATGGTAATCAGGGCTCAGCAGCCATGATTATCGTGGCCAGCACACAGAAGGGGACACAGGAACAGGCAAGATCAACCAAATTTTTCACAGCTTAGAAAGGGGCAGATTAGACAGCACAAACACTGTGCTGTTTAATCTGCTATATGGGTACATATATTCTTAAGGGTTACAACCACTGCTTCAATACCACGCACGTTCACCACCTTCCTGCCCAGGCCAATTTTAAGCTTTCTGCGTTGTCACACTTTGAATGACAATTGTGCGGTTATGCAACGCTGTACCCACATTCATTTTTTATAATATTTTTTTTTTTTTTTTACACAAATGGAGTTTTCTTTTGGTGGTATTTAATCACCACTGGGTTCTTTTATTTTTTGCTAAAAAAAAGGACTGAAAATTTTGAAAAAAAATTAAGTGTCAGAAAATTTTGTAAATAAGTAATTTTTCTCCTTTACTGATGGACAGCACTGATTGGTGTCACTGATGGGCACAAACTGGCATCATTTGCAGGGCACTGTTGGGGCTGCACTGTAATCAGTGCCCTGATTACCTGTACAGTCTCCCCTGTGAGAAATGCTGCTTATGGCTCTCCTTGTGCCAGTGTGAGGTGAGGAGTGACAATAACTGGCACTTCCGCCTTTACATGTGATTGGCTGTGATTGGACACAGCTGGTCACATGGATACAGAGCCGCATCATCAGCTCTTTACCGAGATCGGGTTGCGCTAAGTCCTAGGGACACTGTGTGCCCGCGATTGCCGCACCGCAGGCACGCAAGATAAGTGACACTGGGATGACGTCGCCCCAAAATGAGAGGAGATCCTGTCCATTTCCCTATACGGCGGGCGGGAGGAGGTTAAAGAAGATTCTCAGGTATGGTATATCTTTTACGTAGTTGCATTGATCCAGCTTGGACCAATGTAACTATGTATATATACCATACCTGGCAGATTTCCCTGGAAGCTGTTCCGCTCCTTTTGCGGAATTCCAGAGAGACTTTGGACTTCCACACACGGCCTACTTTCAATATCTACAGATACGACATACCGCTGCTGCACAATTCGGACTACGAAATATAGAGATGTGAACTTCCCCACTTGAAAACTTATGGACTGTCCCCTCCCACACCAAAATAGTTTTGTCTTACTATAAGTCTCAGACGCGCAGACATACCTGAGCTGACGGAGGAGATCTGGGGAGAGATTCTTCCCCTGCAGGTGCCCTCCATTATCTCCTTAAGGGGCAAGGTGATCCAGACCAAACTATTGTATAGATCCATATTTTACACCGTATTTGTTATATAGATTAAAGAGATTATCCACTCCTTTATGCACTCGATGTGGAATGGTCGATGGCACATTCTTACATCTGATGTTGGAATGTGCTCCGATAAGGAAGTTCTGGTCGGATGTTACTGCTTTCATCAGCTCTGTAGCTCTAGCTCTAATATTTGCAATCCTCTTAGATGTCTGCTGGGATACATTGATGATGAAGATTTATCCAAAAATGTTCAATCCTTCATACGCATAGTGCTGTTTTACGCAAAAAGAAACGATTACCATGCACTGGAAATCTCAGTCCACACCAAATATAAAGTTTTGGCTTACCATTGTCAACCAAGCGATACCACTATATAAGTTCACATACGAAGCTAGAGGATGCCCAAAAAAGTTCTCCAAAATATGGAACTCCTGGGTTAACTCTGATAGTACCATACCACCTGCCCCCTAGGGTACAGCTTTTAACCACTTGTCAACCGCGGTTGGAAGACCCTCTTGTTCTGGGCGGACGTCATATGATGTGATCGCCTTCACAAGCCACTAGGGGGCGCCCGCTGCGTCACTGGGGACCCAATGCGTGTGGCCGCGATGGCCGACGGGCACCCACGATTGCCCAGTAACTGAGCAGGACCGTGGATCTGTGTGTGTGTGTGTAAACACAGAGATCCACATCCTGTCAGGGAGAGGAGACCGATGGTGTGTCCCTTGTACATAGGGACAACCATCGGTCACCTCCTCCAGTCAGTCCCCTTCCCCCACAGTAAGAATTACTCCTAGGGAACACATTTAACACCTTGATCGCCCCCTGGTGTTAACCCCTCCCCTGCCAGTCATATTTATACAGTAATCAATGCATTTTTATAGCAGGGATCGCTGTATAAACGTGGTCCTAAAAAAGTGTCCGATGTGTCCGCCGCAATATCGCAGTCATGATAAAAATCGCTGATTGCCGCCATTACTAGTAAAAAAAAAAAAAAATGCTATAAATCTATCCCCTGTAGCTGCTATAACTTTTGCGCAAACAATCAATATACGCTTATTGCCACTTTTTTTTTTTTTTTTACCAAAAATATGTAGAAGAATACGTATCGGCCTAAACTGATTTTTTTTTTTTTATAGATTTTTTGGGGGGATATTTATTATAGCAAAAAGAAAAAAATCTAGCATTTTTTTCAAAATTGTCGCTCTATTTTTGTTTATAGCGCAAAAAATAAAAACCGCAGAGGTGATCAAATACCACCAAAAGAAAGCTCTATTTTGGGGGAAAAAAATTATAAAAATGTAATTAAAGTAGAGTGTTGCATGACCGCGCAATTGTCATTCAAAGTGTGACAGCGCTGAAAGCTGAAAAATGGCCTGGGCAGGAAGGGGGTGAAAGTGCCCTGTAGGCAAGTGGTTAATAGGGATATTATGGTTCCAAAACTGCCGGTGCCTAGGCCCTGACTAGAGTAGATTGTGCTACGTGATGACATTTTCTGTATGCTGTTTCACAATGTTTACCTGTATACCTGATTATTGTATTGCACTTTGACTGAAGCGATGTTCGCTATGATTATACACCTGTGTAACTATTATTTGTTATGTTTATAAAAACAATAAAAAAAGTTGACCTTTAAAAAAAAAAAAGATTTCCCTGGAAGCTGGAAATAAGTAGACACCAGTATTCCAGTGATCTTCCACTTGCTTCCAGATCCTGTACTGAGCGGCCGACCTGATGCATTGTGAACACAGGAGGTCAGCCATTCAGTATGGGGGCCATTCAGGGAATGCTTTTGTATTTTCTGATTAAATGCAAAGCATTCTCTCTGGTTGAATGAAGTGGAGAGTGCAACATCACCACTGCTCCTCTCCAGTTTGTCCAGTTATAGAATGCTTTGCATGTACTCAGAAAATGCAAAGAATTCTTTGAATGACGTCCATGCTGAGCGACCGACCTCCTGTGTTCACAATGCATCAGGTCTGCCGCTCAGCATGGGATCTGGAAGCAACTGGAGATCACTGGATTAGTGGTGTGTACTTTAGTGTTTTTCCAGGAAAATCAGCCAGGTATAGTATATACATAGTTGCATAGTTCCAAGCTAAATCAATGTAACTGAAAAAATATGCCATACCTGAGCTTCTTCTTTAAGGCTAGGTTCACACTTGTGCAGGTGGGTGCGGGACAGCGTGTAAATCCTTCCTGTTCCCGCACCTGAAACCACCCACAGCCAAACTGCGCTGCTCCTTTGCGTGGAGGGCTTCCATTCATTCTTAATGGCACCTCCATGCATCTGAAACCACATGTGGTTTAGGTTGCGGATGCGTTTTGAAAGCGGTGCAGGAACCTTTTTCCTGCATAAAATGCAGCCGCAGCAGCCCATTCAATTGAATAGGATGCCATGCCTGTGCAAACGTGACCTTAGGGGCAAAATGTCCAGTTGATTTGAATTACTGTCACTTGAAGGATCAGTTCATCCTTTATATATTTCAAAGTGATGACTTCACATTGTATATAAAGTATTTACATGTTATAATTACATTTTATACTTTATTATGACGGTGAGGAACTGTAATTGTCTTCTGTTTTTAAAAATGCAATACTGCCCTGAATTGTAGTACCAAAATATGATTTGTTTTTATTTTTTACCACTGGGTGTCACTGTTGCTCTGTATCTTGTGAAGGTCCTAGACCTAGATACTCGCCATAAATTGCTTTTTGAAGTGAAGATTTTAGTGAACGGATTAACACCATGAAATAAAGTTACATCTGGGACTATAGATGGGTTTGGGTCTCATTATCTTTCACTGGGTTTGATATATGGTGACCCCATTCACATCACAATGCTGCTTTATGGTGGGAAAAATGCTGACGTGAGGCAAAGATTAGCTGAACTGAATTTATCCTCTTTAGAGAAGAGGAGATTAAAGTAATTGTAAGGCCTCGTTTTTTATTTATTTTACATAAAAAACATGTCATACTTACCTCCACTGTGCAATTCGTTTTGCACAGTGTGGCCCTGATCCTCGACTTCTGGGGTCTCTCGGCGGCTCTCGTGGCTCCTCCCCACATCGTATAACCCCCAAGGAAGGGCGCTCCCCTGGGGGTTTACCTTGCAGGCGCGCTCCCAATTCCAGCATTCGGCGTCCATAGACGCCGAATGTAGGACTCGGCTCTGCCCCCCGGCGCCCGCGTCATTGGATTTGATTGACCGCAGCGGGAGCCAATGGCTGTGCTGCTATCAATCTATCCAATCAAGAGCCGAGAACCCTGGGCAGAGGAAGAGCGCATCTCCGTCGTGGGAAATTCCAGGGCTCAGGTAAGTAAAATGGGGGGGGGCTGTGGGGCCAGTCACTGTCTGATGCATTAGGATGCATTAAGGTGAAAAAACACGAGGGTTTACAACCACTTAAAGGGGGGATATGATCAACATGTATAAATAAATACATAAGTGGTCCATATAGCAAACTTGGTATAGAGTTCTTAACTTTCAGAACATTAGAGGACCAGGAGGCACTCTTTATGTCTGAAGGAAAAGGGATCCAACCTCCACATACGGAAAGGCTTCTTCACAATAAGGGCTGTAAAAAATGTGGAATAGACTCCTTCAAGAACTATTTCTGGCCAGCTCAGTAGATTGTTTAAACCACTTCAGCTCTGGTAGCTCCCCCCCCCCCCATCCCCATGACCAGGCCATTTTTTGCCATACGGCACTGCGTTACTTTAACTGACAATTGTGCGGTCGTGCGATGCTGTGCCAAAAAATTATGTGCTTTTATTTCCCCCCACAAATAGAGCTTTCTTTTGGTGGTATTTGATCACCTCTGCATTTTTTTGTTGTTGTTTTTTTTTACACTATATCCCAAAAATGACCGACAAAGCTTTCTGCTATAAAACATTCCCAATAAAAAAATGTAAAAAATCAAATTTCTTCATTAATTTAGGCCAATATGTATTCTGCTAAAAGAAAAAAAAAAAAACAATATGTGTATATCGATTGGTTTGCGCAAAAGTTACAGCGTCTACAAACTATGGTGTATTTTTTTTTTTTTTACTAGTAATGGTGACGATCAGTGGGACTGCGATATTGCGGCGGACAAATCGGACACTTTTGATGCTTTTTGGGGACCAGTGACACTAATAGTGATCAGTGCTAAAAATTATGCACTGTTACTGTACTAATGATGCTGGCAGGGAAGGGGTTAACATCAGGGGCGATCAAAGGGTTCCCTGGGAGTGATTACTAACTGTCGGGTGCGTTAACTGGGGGAATGTAAAGATCTAAGATGCTAAGCAGGAACACAGGATCAGCACATTCCCCTCTCACAGACTGGCAATCTGCCTTGTTTACATAGACAGACCGCTGTTCTGTCTGTCTCCTGAACGATCGGCGGGACCTGCAGATTGGCTCCTGCTGTGTCCAATCACAGGACCCGGAAGTGTCAGATAACGTTCCAGGTATGTGATCTGGTGCAGAGCGACTGCCCTGCCGCAGAAAAACTATGGTGGGCGGTCCCTAAGCAGTTAAAAAAGAGCTGATGCATTCCTAATAAGGATAAGCTCCGGCGTGTTCGCAAAGTCCACGTGCAGAGCCCGCCAGGAAGTCGGCACTGCGCTGCGCTAATCACAGGCAGTGAGACATTTCCCGATCTCTGCAGCCGCGCATCGGGACAATGTCTCTGCCTGTGATCAGCGCAGTGCCGACTTCCTGGCGGGCTCTGCACGTGGACTTTGCGAACACGCCGGAGCTCATCGTTAATTCCTAAATGCACAAAATATAACTGGATACTAACCTTTTTTGTTAATAACACCAGGGGAAGTTGATCCAGGGAATATCTGATTGCCTCTTGGTGGATCAGGAAGATTTTTTTTTCCTCTGCTGGAGCAAATTGGATCATGTTTTATTGCAGGGGTAGGCATCCTCTGCCCTCCTGCTGTGGCGAAACTACAAATCCCATCATGCCGCTGCCTCTAGGAGTCATGCCTGTGATTGTTAGGGTCTCATGGGGCTTGTAGTTTCAAAACAGCTGGAGGGCCGAGGTTGCCTACTCCTACTTTATTGGATTGTTTTGCCTTCCTCTGGATCACCTGGATTGTGTATACAGGGGGTCCCCGAGTTACAAACACAATAGGGACTGTAGGTTTGTTCGTAAGTTGAAGTTGTTCGTAAGTCGCAACACTGCATTTGTAAGTGTAACTGCCGCCTGTGCATGGATGTGGGATGCTCCGGGCGCTTGTTATGTTATCTTGGTTGTAGTACGGCAGTGTAGAACGTGTTGGAGCTGCTCGAAAGTTATCGTAGAGCACAAGTGGCCGGCATTTGAGGCCGTTCGTAAGTAGGAGTCATTCGTAACTCGGGTGTTCGTAACTCGGGGACCCCCTGTATAGGGGTTCTCTATTTGTTTATTTTTTCTATTGGTTGAACTGGATGTCTTTTATTCAGCCTGACTATGTAACTCACTGCAGCACAATTTACGGCACCACATTGTGTCCCAGTGTGCTGTGGTGCATGTACCTGAAATTTAATTATAATTTTTAGACGCTTTAATAAAGTTTAGAAAAAAGTAAATTGTGCACTGTCCCTACACAACAGATACCAGCATGCACACATTTTAATATGCAGGCTGGTGTGAAAGAGCCCTAGATGTGTACTGTCTGTCTGTCTGTGTTGCCAGTATTGTTTTCTCCAAATCTAAAGCAGGGTTCCCATCAGGAAGAGAAAACCACCAGTGCAGGGTAACTAAAAGGAGGCCATGTTGTAAAAATACAAAGTAGGCAGAGCCAAGTCATTTGAGTCAGGAAGTTGTAGTGTGGTCAGAGCTATTGTGGAGGGGTTTACCTCTCTATAGGAAGGGCGAAAGAATAGCATCAATCATGCAAAAGATTTTAAGGGTATCCAAATTGGGGACTCTGAAGATGTAGGTAAAGTTGGGGAGGAAGAGCATTTTTATTAAATTAGCCTATGCTACTACTGAAAGAGGGAGAGCACACCAAATCTCACATTTGGCTTTAAGTTGGACAAGTAGTGGTGTGACGTTGATGTCTCAAAAAGACGTATGCGGGGTACACACAAGAAGTTTTGCTGTACAATCACAAGCGGTTTTAGTTTGGCGATCTCCCCAGCTGTGCTATGGTGCTCTGACAGGGGAACTGTCTGCCAGCGCTGATCGGATGCCAATCAGATGTTGGTTTTCCAGCATGCCTGTTCAACAGAAGCCGATCCTGAGATTGGCTTCTGTCAGACAGAGCTGTACACACTGGCCGAAAGTCGGCTGGTTCTTGCCAAACTGACCCTTTTTTGGACAATCTTCGGCCCGTGTGTACCCAGCTTTAGGTTCTAGGGAAACAAGAATTCACAAATATTTAAACTGTTGAACCCGTGGCAGGGGGGTTGTGGTGGCTGACTGCCGTGCCAGTTTGTCTATGGGAAAGAGGGTAGATTTAGATTTGTTTATTCTTATACCTAACTAATACCCATTAACCCTTTTGCTGCCAGGCTTGTGCATCCTGCAGCCACCGGGATTGTGTGTAAAACAGACAGGCAGATGCATTTGGGTGGCTGCGCTGCTGCCCGATTGCCTCCACACACCCCCGATAATGCAATCTGCATTGCAATACATTTAGTGGAGCCCAGAGGAGACCTGCCGGGTCTTTTAGACTCGGTATGTCTCATTAAAGAGAACCTGCCACCTAAAAACCATCACATAGGGGATTTTTGTCCCCTATGTGATGAAATTTTTTTGAGCCCCCCCCCTACATGTACGAACATAAACACATGCGTCGGGGGCACCTATGCGTGAAAACATTGATTGTGATACACGTTACTTATCGCTGCGCAAACTGGAGTGAGAGCAAAACTTCTAGCACAAGACCTCCTCCGCAAAACACTAAACTGATGGCCTAGAGGGGGCTTTTGAAGTGTCCCCTATAGAGAATATAGGGTACTGAAGTTTGTCGCCATTTCACGGGTGCACACAAATTTAAGGTTTGACATGTTGGCTATCTATTTACTCAATGCACCTTGTTTTTTTATAATTTACCAAATATTTGGGTAGTTTATTGCATTTGTTTGTTTATCCTAGACCTTTGCGGTAATATCAAGTGACATAAACAATTGGAACTAGCAGTATTTTATTTTCTAGGGTGTCTGCTTTCAGAAAATATATAATGTTGGGGTGGGTTTATGTAATCTTCACCCCCTAAATGTGTGCAAAAAATGCAAAAACTTCTCTGGCAGCAAAAGGGTTAAAGATCTGCAGGTGGTCAAGGAGGACTGAGTGCCATTAAGATACAGAACTCTGTCATCAGTGTACAATGACTTGTCCACCAGTGCTCCCGCCCAACATCTCTCAATTATTGTCTGTGTTCATTATGTAAAGGACTTGGTATTTGTTTGTATAATTCTAGAAGCTTGTCACTTATTAAAAAAAATTTAAATAATCTTTGTTGATAATTTTCTGTGTCTTCATCAGTAACGTTATTTCTGGAATGCAAATCAAGCAGCAATCCGACAATTTTAAGAAAAATCGACAAGAAGGTGAAAAAGAGCAAGGCTTCATGAAAGAACTTCGGATAAAAAGGTATTTCAAGCTTCATTGTCTGGGTGAGAATAAATGAACCAAATGTTTTTCTCCATTGGGGCTAGATAACAATTGCTTACTTTTGTGTGGATACAGATATTTGTTGCCTGCAGTGACTGTGAGTAAATGATCATTTTAAAGTAGGGACAAGTCGGTTTTTAATTCTATGCCCCTCCGTTTCTTTGTCACTAAGCATCTGGGATAGATTGTCCAAGGCTCATAACTTCAAATTGCCTTACAGTCCATTAAGAAACAAGGACTTCCCCCCGGGCCTCACTCCCCTTGCATTTGAATAGTGGTCCAATAAGGGTTTCATGTGGATTGCGGACTTCTGTGATGACAAAGGAATGCTATCCAAACGAACGCTGATGGAAAACACCAACTGCCGGTCTCTGAACATTTTCGGTATACTTAAATACATCATTACCTGCATACCTTATCACACAAATGTGATCTTGAAACGATGTCACCCATAGAATATATGTGTCGTCGATATGATAGAATCCAAGGTCATATATCTGCATCTTGAGTATTTTATATTAAAATGACACTAAATATGGTTTAAAGATCATATTCAAGTATTTATTTTTTTCTTGCTCTGCTCCAAGTTTCTGTTAGAGCAGTGGTCATCAACCCTGTCCTCATGGCCCACTAACAGGCCAGGTTTTATGTATTACCTTGGGGAGACGCAGACTAGAATACTGCAATCACTGAGCAGCAAATGATATCACCTGTGATGTATTTCAGTTATCTTGCAAACCTGGCCTGTTAGTGGGCCCTGAGGACAGGGTTGATGACCACTGTGTTAGAGGGTGCACTGTTTGTTACAAACAAATTAATGCAAGGGGAGGGGAAGAGCCGTTCAGGAGCTCATGGAAGGCGTTAAAAGAGGGCAGAAAAACACAGCAAGAAACAATTTCATGAATAATAGATTATGGGGCCATGAAAGGAGAAGTCCAAACAAAGCTCATTTGGCTGTACTTCTTCTATGGGTCACAGGAGTGCAGTTCGTTTTGCACTCATGTGACCTGTTTTCAGCAGAGAGCGGTCTGAAGTCCGATCTCTGCTGACGTCACTGCTGTCAGTCCAGGCACTGCGTCATCCTGACCACAGAGTTGGGATCTGCCAGATCCCTGAACCGACACCCGACTCAACCTCCCAGCTAGCTGCTGAGAGCCTGAGCCGCCGCCCCTTCCACAGCCCAGCGCTTCAGTGAGCGAGGAGGAGCAGAGCAGAGAGCTGTGACTGCCAGTTCTCTGCTCAGGGAGCTCTGAAAACCGATCGATCGGCGGTCTTCGATTGCTCGGTTCTCAGTGAATAGGTGCCGGGGGACAGATGCAGCATCGCACCGATTCTGCATCCGCTGAGGAAAGTATGATTTCTAAAAAAAAAAAATGTTACTTCTCCTTTTGATAGTAGATGTATATAGGATATTTTTGGAGAATAAGGCTATTGTTTAGTGCCACTTTAATGTGGAGCACAAAGGGTATAGCAGCTTTTATAGAGAAAATGCTGCTAATCTGAAATGATAATAACAACTTTTATGTATACTTTTTATACTTTTACATGTCATTTTACATGGGGGCTGTTGGGATTCTTGGGCAGATCATGTCTAAATCTCAGGTCATTCGACCCACTTAAAATGATTTTAGTTACAGCATGGTGTCACAAAATCTTTCTTGGTAATTTAAATGGCTCTGGGCAGAAGAACACCTTTTGGGGCGAGTTTAAAAAATAAAATAAATGTCTTAGCTTTATATTATATAAAGTGTTAAGCAGAGCTAAACGTCCCCCCTGCAGGTGGCAGTCCTATTCTATACAAATCAGAACCTTCTTGGCAGATTCTTCAGAATGAGTCAATTGAAGGCAATAATTTACTCACTTTAAACGGAGGAGACAGGATTCTCAGCGGTGGGTATAGTATAATTTTTGGTTCCAACACGTTAAAGCTAATTATAAGACACGGTTAGCCTTATCCTTGGTTCATTCTGCAGTGTTAGCAGGGAGATAGGAACAGAGTTTACTCTGTTCACACCAGCTAGAAAAGTAAATAATTGCAAATGAGGTATAAATAATCCTTAAGGCTGACATTCACATCTCAGTAAGGCTTGTGTCTGGACAAACAAAGGGGTTTTGTTAAAATGATAACAGTGGTTACTATATAGACCAGGGATCCTACAGAGTGTATCCTACCTTAGACACCCCTATAAAAGCTAGTAAAGCTCCTGACCTCGAGCATTGTTTGTCGACTGCCTCTGACCTCAAGCATCCTCTACTTCACACCATCTAAGAAACCTTTAGGAATTCCCTAGTCCTTTTAGTCTACTATGCAGTTTTAGAAATATCCAGCGTGCCATGCCAATAATGGTCACAGCGCGGGCCCTTCAAACCCTGACGTTTGAGGAGCTAGAAGCATATTCTGAAGTTCTGTATAGTTTGGCTTAATAAATATGAACAATGAGCTCTAATGAACCTCCCTGGCTTCTATAACGCCCCAATTCCCCCCAGATCCTATACTAACGTGAAACATATATATGCAGATCAAGAAAGCCTGAATTACTACTTTGCATTTCTGTTCCAGATCAGAGAGTTCAAATACTGAAGCAATTTTAGAAGGAGACATCTCCTTTATTACAACCTTTCTTGCAGTCTCAGAAAACTCCTTCTAAAAATGTACTTCATCTACAGCTCACTGTACATTATTGTGATTGTCAAGGAGAACAATGTTCCTTACATTTGTGGTCAATGGGAATAACCCTCCTCTTACAAATAACTAAAAAGTTAATTGGTGTCAGTGGTTGCGTATCGGAGAGGCAGAAATTGCCGCCTAGTAACCTCTGGAGGAACCCTGGTTGAGAGAGGCTGCTTTATTGGCTAAATCTATTCCAAACTATTTGGTTAAAGGGGGGGTTTACATGGCTTTACATCTGCTCATGAGCAGCTCGGAACGCTTTCATGAGACAGCCAACCGCTGGCTTAAGAAAGATACCAGAGGTTATGGCTGATGGCTTCAGCCATAACCCCGGTAAACCACTTGCAAACTGCAACGTATTGCTGTGTACAAGGCTGACTGATGCTGCTGGCTTAATAATGGTGAAGTACCCCCTACACGGAGTGTTATGTATTCAGGAGCAACTTGAGGACAGACTGACACTTTAGTTGTGGTGTGGCCAACGGTTTTGAGCAGCAATTGGTTGGTTGTCGGTCCTTCTAGTCCACATTATGTATCAGCAACCATGCAGCCAGTGTGTCTGTGTCCCCAGCTGCAGCATCCTCCCCTGCATACGTGTCCCATTGCTGCTTTTTTTTACTTACAAGCCCTTTCATATTTGGAGAGCCAGAGGGAGAAGGAGCTGATCGTTTAGACATCTCTCTGGAAGGTAGGGGGATCTCCATGGTGTCTTCTTCAGCGTCAGAAGGGATATCCAGGGAGTGCCTAGCCAGAGAAGAGCGGTGTGCCTCCCTGAGCTGCGCTCCAGTGCCATCTTGACTGTTCCCACTCCCAGTTTTAGGGTAGAATTCTGAGAGCCTCCTGGGACCGTTCTGTTTATTATTTTTGCGGGACATGCTGGGAATGATCCCGGGGCACAGGTCCGTCGATCGGCGGGAGTGAGCGGCGGTAGATGCAGCTGTGAGTTGCTGTCTTTTTCCCCGCTGTGAGAGAGCACCAGTCTCAGGCGGCCATTCTCGGCAGCGGCCCATTGTCCCTGTAATAAAATTTTCAAAGTCTTAAAAAGTTTGACATAAGCTGGGACTCCGGAGTCAGTCTATTGCCTTATCCTCTATCACCATAAGGAGACATAATGCTAAGCATTAAAACACTTTTACACTGGTTAAAGATTGAGGTATTCGGCAGTAATTGACATTGTAGGAAATGTGTCTAAATCTATGTAACCCCTTCATTATGCATGTTTAGTGCAATATTGCTTAGTTAGCAGTGTGAAATCCAAACTTTGTGTGACAAAAGCATTGTCTTTTTAACCATTTGCCAATCTGCTGGAGGTCCCTCCCCTGTCACCATTTTTCTCTTGGTGTCAGAAAAACTTGTCAGAAGTGATTCATGCTGATAGCAGAAGAATGACCGTTTGCCGGTGTTTTTTGGGCTTACCGTTTGCACCAGCACACAAGAAACGATCTGACCGTTTGGCCGGCTGGCCACATAGGCGATAAAAGACTAGATCATCTTTTTTCTTTTTTTTTTTTAAGTTTTATTTATCGATTTTGCAATAACAAATACAAAAACCGTAACAACAAAGGCCCGATGGGCCACATATAAAATAACTATATACACTTCTTCAGCATTTGGCTCCTTTTACGACCCCAGAACCCTTACCTAGTGGTAAAGTAACAAGATATAAGAGTAAATATCTCTTTGGCTCCAGCAATATACAGTATATCCCCTTCTTGTGATATACTTGCACCAGTGACATGCATATAAATGAATGGGCCCCCTGACCTTCCAATGTTGAAAAACAAGCAAATTATCTACGTCTCCAGTTCAGTATCTACTGATAGGTCTTACTATATATATCCATCCCAAGAATAACCACTTAATCGGACACTGTAGTTTAGAGGTCGACCGATATATCGGCCGATATTTAGGCATTTTTGATAAATCGGCTTTGGCCGATTAATATCAAAACTGGCCGATATTTTTCACTGGCTGCACTTCCTCCCCCCTCCTCCTCCCTCCTCCACACTTCTCCACACTCAGCAGCATCAAGCGCCGTGCTGTGTGTGTGTGTGTGAAACTGAAAGTAAGAGGAGAGAGAGAGGATGTGTCAGCTTGATGTCGGGGGTGGGCGGGACCCAGCAGATATATTACACCAGCCAATGGGATGGTATCTGGGCGGGCCACTACGTCTAAAGCAGCCCAATCATTGGCTGGTGTAATTTAGCTGCTGGCCCGCCCACCCCCACATCGAGCTCAATTCTAACAGCTCTCTCTCTCTCTCTCTCTCCTCTCTGTCAGTTTCACACATTACACTCGGCTTAGTGTGAAACCTGCCAGTGCCCCCAGCCAGTGCCATCTGTCAGTGCCCCCAGCCAGTGCCATCTGTCAGTGCCCCCAGCCAGTGCCATCTGTCAGTGCCCCCAGCCAGTGCCATCGCCATCAGCCAGTGCCATCACCATCAGCCAGTGCCATCTGTCAGTGCCACAAGCCAGTGCCAATCAGTGCCACCGCCAATCGGTGCCATCTGTTAGTGCCACCAGCCAGTGCCAATCAGTGCCACCCAAATCAGTGCCCCCAGCCAGTGCCATCTGTCAGTGCCAGCCAGTGCCATCTGTCAGTGCCCCCAGCCAGTGCCATCTGTCAGTGCCCCCAGCCAGTGCCATCTGTCAGTGCCCCCAGCCAGTGCCATCTGTCAGTGCCCCCAGCCAGTGTCAATCAGTGTCACCGCCAATCGGTGCCATCTGTCAGTGCCACCAGCCAGTGTCAATCAGGGCCATCTGTCAGTGCCACCCAAATCAGTGCCACCGCCAATCGGTGCCATCTATCAGTGCCACAGCCAGTGCCATCTGTCAGTGCCCCCAGCCAGTACCAATCAGTGCCACCAGCCAGTGCCACAAGCCAGTGCCAATCGGTGCCATCTGTCAGTGCCACCGCCAATCAGTGCCATCTGTCAGTGCCACCAGCCAGTGCCAACCAGTGTCACACGCCAGTGCCACCCAGTTCCAATTGCAAGTGCCACTGCCAATCAGTGCCATCTGTCCCAAACTAGTGCCATCTGTCCGTTCCAAACCAGTGCCCCCTGCTGCCAATCGGTGCCATCTGTCAGTTCCCAACCAGTACCACCTGCCAGTGCCATCTGTCAAATCCAAACCAGTGCCATCTGTCAGTTCCAAACCAGTGCCACCTGCCAGTGCCAATAGAGCCATCTGTCAGTTCCAAACCAGTACCGCCAGCCAGTGCCACATGCCAGTGCCATCTGTCAGTTCCAAACCAGTGCCATCTGCCAGTGCCAATAGTGCCACCTGCCAGTGCCAATAGTGCCACCTGCCAGTGCCACCTGCCAGTTCCAAACCAGTGCCATCTGTACTGAGGACATCAAGTGTGTGCTAGAGTGACAGGAGTAAGCAGGAAGGAATAGAGTGGGTGAGGGTTTTTTTTTTTTTTTTTTTTTTTTTTTTTTTAATCGGCCTAAAATATCGGCCACAAAAATATCGGCCATCGGCCGCCCCAATTTCAAAATATCGGCATCGGCCAGAGAAAAACCCATATCGGTCGACCTCTACTGTAGTTGCACTATTCATCCAACTACCCCACATCTTATCGAGACTAGATCATCTTTGATCGCCTCTATGACCTTGGAGGACTGGAGCGTTTAAAGGTAAAGGAAAAATTTGGGGTCTTTTTGACCCCCAGAACTCACCATAAAGAGGACTTCTCATCCTTATTTCTGTTACAAGGGACGTTTACATTCCTTGTAATAATACTAAATGTGTTTCACTGAGCTCTGCAAAGTAACTTCTGCTCTCCACCCTCTTTTGATAGCTCATATAAACTTAAAAAAATTCAGCACTTTGAACGGATGTAGTGAAGAGAAGACTGCAGATAGACAGATTTGTTCAGGATTGGCTACTCTCGTGCTAGGCTTACTGGTTGTATATCTGTGCAGGAGCAGTGTTGTCACTCTAAACTGGTCCCTCCTGGTCCATAGACTAAGCCTAAGGGGGTTTGGGCCACTTTATTGTCAGATGGGAATAGGGTGCCTAAACTATAAGTCACCGGGAGAAAATCCAAAATACGAAGACCAAAAATTGCCGCTCCAGGCAGATAAAGTTTTGGAAAGATGTTCCTCTCTCAGAAACCAAGGGTGCCGGAAATGCACATAGCAATGAAAACAAAAATAGTGAGGACAGCCGCACTCCAATCCAACGTATATTTATTGAAAAAAGACAGGCACTACAAAAACCAGCATAAACCAGCACACCTGATGCGTTTCACACTTGTTCAGTGTTTACTACTATGAGTAAACACTGAACAAGTGTGAAACGCGTCAGCTGTCCTGTTTTTATGCTGTTTTTTGTAGTGCCTGTCTTTTTTCAATAAATATACGTTGGATTGGAGTGCGGCTGTCCTCACTATTTTTGTTTTCACCGGGAGAAAAGCCTGCATGCCAGATTAGTAGATCATTGTTTGATCAGTATTAACCCCTTCACGCCGTTGTAACGCGTGAAGGGCTTTTGCTTCAAGTGGTTGTACCGGGGTGATGCCTGCAGCCGCTCGGCTGTTATTACAAGCAGTGGGAGTGGCCGGAGATTCGAACAAAGCTGGAATCGGCTTTGATCGGGTCTCGGATCTAGTAACCCAGAAGCAATGTCATGACATCACTTCCAGATTACTGGAGCCTCAAAGGTGCCAGATTTAAAAAAAAAAATACTGTATTCCCAACAGCCAAACTTGGCGTTTTGAATGCTTTTAAGTGCAAAGGAGGGATTTGGGGGTCTTCTAGACCCCAGAACCCTCCAAAAAAATACCTAACACGTGACTATTGCTATTGCAAGGGATGTTTACATTTCCTGTGACAGCAATAAAAGTGATCAAAAAAAATTAAAGTGACAGTGTAAAAATAAATAAATAACGAAATAAATAAGAAAAAAATAAACATTTTAAGCGATCCATCCCTTCGTGCTCACGCACAGAAGCAAACGCATATGTAAGTCGCACGTGAGGTATCGCCGCAATCGTTAGAGCAAGAGAAATAATTCTAGCACAAGACCTCCTCTATAGCTCTAAACTGGTAACCGTTAAATATTTTTTAAAGCATCACCTATGCAGGGGCCAGCAACCCTTTTCCACTTAAAGTGGATGCAAACCTGATTCATGAAATTTGAGCTGGGCACACATATCTGCAGCATACCTCCCAACTTTTAAAAGTCCCACCACGGGACATTGATGAGCCCCCCTCTCCCCTGCAAACAAGTTCGACTTTACAACGAAAGTTGTTGAGCATGGGGTGGCTGTGCAGCAGCAGGGCGAATTTTAAAAAAAGTATTCGACTTTAAAAGGAAAGTTGTTGAGCAGGGGGGTTCGGCGGGAGAATTGAAAAAATTTCGTTCCTCCACTTCGTGCTGTGCAACTATCGCGGGAAGGAGGTGCCTATGCGGGAGAAACCCGCAGAATCCGTGCCTGTTGGGAGGTATGCTGCAGTGTTTTTCGAATCTCTCTTAAAAGCACTATTTCCTGTAGCTTTCTCCTGCTCCGTTCTTCTGTTATCAGCCTGATAACTTTTGACAAGTTCTCTGTCAACTGAGATAAAAGCAGCCTGAGTTTTGTGATGGGGAGGATGCTATAAATAGATTAGCAGCGTGAACTATTCATGAACAGTTGAAAGTCTCTACCTATGAGGAGAGGGGTGTGTGCCTCTCCTCCAATCAGCTGTCTTGGCTGTATGCCCAGGCTTCACTGCAGTGCTGAACAGGAAGAGAAAATCTCCTAACACGATCTGAACTTTCCTTTCTAAAGAATATATAAAGCTGGAGACAGCAGATATACATGTAAAACTTATGTAGGGAAATTTATTTAATCTCTGTGTATCATCTGAGGCTGTTCACTTCACTGGATATATGTGAGGGTTTACATCCACTTTAAGTGCCAGATTCAGTGTATGTGAATGCATAGAGGGCCTCATTCACCTGCCAATAATTGAAAATAATAATAATCCTAACATAGTAATAATAACAGTACAGGTTTACCTCACTTTAAAGTGCTTCACTAATACAAAGCCAGTTTGTATGCAGTGTCCTCTGTCCCCCTCCACATCACTCCCAAAGTGTCCTCTGCCCCCTCCCCCCATAGCAGTTTCCTGTGCCCCCCAAAGCAGTGTCCTCTGTCCCCTGTACCCCCCTCCCCCACTGTAATGTCCTCTACACCCCACACAGACACAAGCACACACTGTGTAGTTAGAACTCTCTCCTACCTTACACAGGTGTACAGCAGAGCAGAGATTGGCTGGTATCACAGGACAGGATGGGGCGGGAACTTCTGAAGTTAACTTTTCACATTACCAGGCTGGTGACTGGTTGCTAGGATCGCCCGGCAACCAATCACATACTGTTTAATGTGAAAAGTTAACTCCAGCAGTTCCCACCCCCATCCAGCCCTGTGATACCGGTCCCTGTCCAATTAACAGGAGAGCGGCGAAAATAACCGCGGGCCGGGTGCCCATGAAGGCATCACGAGCACTAACGGGTTGGACATTTATCGGTGGCGGGCCGTAGGTTGCCGACCCCTGGCCTATGGAGATCTTTAAGTACCATAGTTTGTCACTAGTCCACGAGTGTGCGCAATTAAAGCATGACATGTTGGGTGTGTATTTGCTCAGCGTAACATCATCTTTCACATTATACAAAAATATTGGGCTAACTTTGTTTTTTTGTTTTTTAATTAATGAAAGTGTATTTTTTTCCCAAAAAATTGCGTTTAAAGCCTGCTGAGCAAATACAGTGTGACATAAAATATTGCAATGATCACCATTTTATTCTCCAGGGTCTCTGCTAAAAAATATATATACTGTTTGGGGGTGCTAAGTAATTTTCTAGCAAAAAATACTGATCTTAACTTGTAAGCAACAAGTGTCTGAAAAAGGCTTAGACGTCAAGGGGTTAAACCCAAGCAATACCTTTTGTCGGGATTTTTTATTTTTTTTTAAGTAATGCTTTTAAGGTTTGAAATACTTCTTTAAGCTTGCAGCTCAAAACAAATCAAGCTTGCTCCAGCCAGTGATTCTGCAGTGAAGGAACTTTCTCAATTGTTCCATTAGTCTTATTTAAGCAGTAGGCGTAAGAATAGACAGTGACACAGCATTATTTCATGCTTTCCCTGCCATCCTGCACTTGAGTTGAGATGTAAACTGAATTAAAATAGGTCAGAGATGCTGGCATGCTCTCGGATATTTGAAATGGCAGCTGCAACCTTTATGCCAAGTCAGAATTCAAAACAGCGGGGGAAGCAGTGCTAAGGACAGGGAGGGAACGGGTTGCTCCGGCAACGGTAGAATGTTATAATGAAAAGAGAGGGGGGAAAAAAAAAAATCTGAAAGCCGCAAGAAGTTTCAGTGGAAATGTACAATGACCATGCAGACAGGACAGGATGTGTGTGGCTCAGAATATTTGGGCTTCAAAAGAAACTTTATTTTTATTCGTTTTTCCCTCTTTGCTGCCCTTCTATTTCCAAAGTGTTAAATGGCCATAGCAAAGAAACATCTCCAAGCAGCAAAATGCAGCCTCATAATTGGATTAGGTAATGGAGTTCTCTGTTTGTTTGTTACCCGCTGGTATAACTCCTGTGTGCCTGCTTTCTTCAGGCTTGGTGACCAGGAAGATGCCAGTTTCCTTTTTGTTTTGTTTTTTCATCGCTCTTTCAGGCCATTTTTGGTTGTATATTGGTTTCTGAAAATGTTATCTACAAACTATGGTGTGTATATATACTGGAATTTACGCAGCTATAGACGCTATACTGTAATGGCGGTGATCAGTGACTTACAGTAGGACTATGATAGGGTGGTGGGCAATCTGGCGCTAGCAGACACTATCTGGGAGGATCACTGACACTGATGTCACTAGGGACATTAATAAAGTGATCAGTAATAATACTGTACACTGACAGGGAAACATCTAGGGGCAATCAAGGGGTTAATGTGTGCCTAACAATGTGTAATGTGTGCTGCTTTTACTTTACTATCTGGCTGTTTTTCCTCCCTGCCTTTCAGGGAGAAGAAACAGCCAGATCGGTGTTGTGTTTACACAGAGTTCTGTGTGTTTGTAAACACACAACTCTGTGTGTGATTGAACACAGCTGATCAGTTGTCTTCAGCCAATCACAGCACAGATCGGCAGGGGGCACTAAGATATGCGCTGCCAAACCCGGAAGAAAGGCCGGCACATACATGTATGTGATTGTGCCTGTACCTGTTGCCTGCTTGCAGTATATTTACAGTGTGCAGTCATCAGGTAGTTAAAGTTTAAAATCTTATGTGAATGTTTGTTTGATATTTGCCCCCTTAAAGAAAACTTTTCATGGAAGAAATGCCATTACGGACAACCTTTGAAAAATGCTAGTTGTCTGGCTGTCATGTTAGCACTCTGCCATTAATATCTTAAGTTTCTGATAATTTATACAGATGCCTTTTGACTTTTCTCCAAGGTTTCTAATTTGCATACTGGCTCTTGGTCAGTGAATTAAAAATATTAAAGGGTCAACATAATAGCCAGTTGTTACAGACATATTTTTTTTAGATTAGATTAGGATTAGAACCTCTGTCAGTTAATTTTTTTTTCTTTGCTTTCTGTGTTAAGAAGATTAAAGCCCTGTACACACGGGCGAGAATCCCGTAAAAAAAAAAACCGTTGGTTTTCTCGACGGGATTCCTGGCAAGCTTTTCTTGCCAAGCCCTGTGTACACAGGGCACATTCAAAAGAACCGCCGTTCTTTTGAATGGCAAGAATGCAGTGACGTCACCGACACGACGAGCATGCACTCATCACATTCTATGCCGTCGCTGCCATCTTGCTTCACCCTACACTACCCTTGTAAGCTACTGCGCATGCGTCAAAGTCTCATTGAGCATGCGCAGGCTTACCTGGGGACAGGTAAGCTTGTAGCCTCGTACACACGCACGGTTTTCTCGACGAGAAAATAGAGAGCAGGTTCTCTATTTTTCTCGTTGAGATTCCCGGCAGTTTTCCAGACGAGAAACCATACACACGACCGGTTTTCTCGGCAAAAAGCTCTCCCAGCAGTTTTCTTGCCGAGAAAACCGGCCGTGTGTTTGAGGCTTAACTCTTACTTTCTGTCAGGACAGGTAGTAATGGAAATGCTCCAACAAGGTAAAAAAACACGAGGAGGATAGGTGAAAACTAAATGTTTTTGTATGTCTGTGTCTTACACTCCCAGTGACACCTGACAAACCCCATTTCATCTACATGTGTCGCAGGTATAGAAAGTGAGAGAAAAATCTCCCAGCTGGGGTTACGAACAGAAATGAAAAAAATTTAAACTTGACAGAAGTTCTGACTCTTAACCACTGTATTAAAAATGTAAAAAAAAAGTTTTGGATGTGTAGGCCTTTAAAACACACAAGGAAAAGCTTGTATAGTAGATATTAAAAATATTAAGGCTATATTAGGGAATATAAAAATATTGCACTCAAAAAAAGGCGTGAATGAACATTGGTACAAATCTGTGCCCATTTCAAACCCTTTGGTGCATGGAGTTCACCACAGCTTCACAGTTTGCCACTGGAGTCCTCTTCCACTCCTCAATGACGACATCACGGAGAACCAGCCTCTGCTAAGATGTTGGAGACCTTGCGCTCCTCCACTTTCCGTTTGAGGATGCCCCACAGATGCTCAATAGGGTTTAGGTCTGGAGACATGCTTGACCAGTCCATCACCTTTACCCTCAGCTTCTTTAGCAAGGCAGTGGTCGTCTTGGAGGTGTGTTCGGGGTCGTTATTGTGTTGCAATACTGCCCTGCGGCCCAGCATCTGAAGGGGAGGGGATCATGCTCTGCTTCAGTATGTCACAGTACATGTTGGCATTCATGGTTCCCTCAATGAACTGTAGCTCCCCAGTGCCGGCAGCACTCATGCAGCCCCAGACCATGACACTCCCACCACCATGCTTGACTGTAGGCAAGACACAATTGTCTTTGTACTCCTCACCTGGTTGCCGCCACACACACTTGACACCATCTGAACTAAATGAGTTTATCTTGGTCTCATCAGACCACAGGACATGGTTCCAGTAATCCATGTCCTTAGTCTGCTTGTCTTCAGTAAACTGTTTGCAGGATTTCTTGTGCATCATCTTTAGAAGAGGCTTCCTTCTGGAACGACAGCCATGCAGACCAATTTGATGCAGTGTGCGGTGTATGGTCTGAGCACTGACAGGCTGGCCCCCCACCCCTTCAACCTCTGCAGCAATGCTGGCAGCACTCATACGTCTATTTCCCAAAGACAACCTCTGGATATATCGCTGAGCACGTACACTCAACTCAACTTTTTTGGTCGACCATGATGAGGCCTGTTCTGAGTGGAACCTGTCCTGTTAAACCGCTGCATGGACTTGGCCACCATGCTGCAGCTCAGTTTCAGGGTCTTGGCAATCTTCTTATAGTCTAGGCCACCTTTTGTGGAGCAACAATTATTTTTTTCAGATACTCAGAGAGTTCTTTGCCATGAGGTGCCATGTTGAACTTCCAGTGACCAGTATGAGAGAGAGAGAGCGATAACACCAAATTTAACACACCTGCTCCACAATCACACCTGAGACTCTGTAACACTAAAGAGTCATATGACCCTGGGGAGGGAAAATGGTTAATTGGGTCCAATTTAGACATTTTCGCTTAGGGGTGTACTCACTTTTGTTGCCAGTGGTTTAGACATTAATGGCTGTGTGTTTGAGTTATTTTGAGGGGAAAGCAAATTTACACTGTTAGAGCCCATTCACACAGGGGCGACTCGTCAGGCGACTCAGCCGCCTGACAAGTCGCGTCCCGCTCTGTTCAATAAAACCGGTCTAATAGGAGCGACGCAAGTCGCTCCGACTTAGAAAAAGGATCTTGTACTACTTTGGGGGCGACTTGCATTGACTTCTATACAGAAGTCATTTTGCAAGTCGTCTCTGAAGTCGTCTTCAGATTGCCTTGCCGAGTCGCCCCCAAAGTCGTGCCGCCCCTGTGTGAATGGGCTCTTATACCAGCTGTACACTCACTACTTTTACATTGTAGCAAAGTGTAATTTCTTCAGTGTTGTCACATGAAAAGATATAATAAAATATTTACGAAAATGTGAGGGGTGTACTCACTTTTGTGAGATACTGTGTATCATATTTTACCTTTTGCAGACAAGCAGTGATCACTTTCTTTTCTTTCAAAAATTGCTGTGTTTTAAGTAACTTGTTAGGCTGCTTTCACACTAGAAAGAGCGGTAATCTTTCTTTCTGCTTTCACACTAGGGTAGAGGGTCCGTTAGCAGACTTTACTGTCGTTTTAGCTGTGCTTTTCGGGTGCTAGTGGGGTGCTTTTAAGCCCCGCTCGCGGCCGAAGAAAGGGTTAAAACCGCCCATGTTGCGGTGCTTCCGAAGCGATGCCCATTCATTCCAATGGGCAGGGGCGGTGTATACACCGTTCTTACACTGCCCCAAAGTTGCTGCTTGCAGGACCTTTTCCCGTCCCGCAAGCGCACCGCCACAGTGTGAAAGCACTCAGTCTTTCACACTGGGGAGGTAGGAGAGGCAGTTTTCAGGCGCTATTTTTAGCGCTAAACCGCCTGAAAACTGCCTCCGTGTCAAAGGGGTCTATAGTTTATAAACTATATGAAAGTGTGAAAGGGGTTTATAGTAGCATGAATCGTATTGCATCTAGTTCTGAATGATTCAGAGGAGGAACACTCTCATTTTCTAGCAGAGTTGGGGCTGGCAATAAGCTTGCAAGGCAAATTTTGCTGTGTATTCTGGATGTACCCTCATAATAGATGTGTATTTGTAAATTAAATACTTTTTACCAGTGATTAAAAATGAAAACCATTATGTTCTAAAGTCAAATTTGAAAATCATGATAAATGATTTCAGGTAAACTTTACAGTAAAAAGCAACTAGAAATATGCTATTTCCTTTTTTGTTTGCTGCTTTATATTATAACATTACTCGGTTTGGAGGAGACGAGTTGGAGCGCATGGTAATTTAAAAAGCATGTGTGTTTGATGGGAATTGAAACAAAAGTTGTATTCACGGGCAGCAGAGAGAAAATAAACTGTGTTTTGTAATCGGCTTATTCCAAACGGGAAGAATTCTGTCTCTTAGCAGAGGCTGGTTCTACAGAATGCGGCAAGTGCTTCAAATGCTTCTTTAAGCTCTCCGCCACAAGGACCGTTTAACTCCTGAAAGGCTTGACATGTATGCCCCACTTTTGTGTCTTGGGTTGGGATGTTAACTCCTTGAGGCTTATTGAATGAGGCAGTGATGATGTGTGCTGTGTATGAAGTTAGACTGTTGCCTAAAGCAGTAAAGCAAATATTTTTGTGCAGAATTTCAGTTGAAAAAAGCTGCAAATATATAGAAAAATGGACGTGTTCTCTGCACTACAATTAGGTGTTGTGCAAAATCTGGTGCAGCTCTGCATTATAGCCAATCGTCTTCTAACTTCAGCTCGTTCAATTAAAGGGGTTGTAAACCTACGTGTTTTTTCACCTTAATGCATCCTATGCATTGAGATGAAAAAACACCTTGCAGTGTCCGGCCCCCCTGTTTTACTTACCTGAGCCTTGAATTTCCGTGGGCGCGTCCCCGCCGTCCTTCTCTCCGCAGAGTCCCGGCTTTGATTGGATAGATTGATAGCAGCGCAGCCATTGGCTCCTGCTGCTGTCAATCAAATCCAATGACGCGGGGGGCGGGGCCGAGTCATACACTCGGCGTCTATGGACACTGTGTCTGACTCACGAGCACACCCGCAAGGTAACCCCCTCGGGAGAGCGCTTCTCCTAGGGGGTTATCTAATGTGGGGAGGAGCTGCGAGAGCTGTTGTGGGACCCCAGAACCGGTGGATCGGGGCCACTCTGTGCAAAACGAGCTGCACAGTGGAGGTAAGTATGACATGTTTGTTATTTAAAAAAAGGAAAAAAAAAACTGAACCTTTAGTGTCACTTTAAGCTTTGACAACAAAAACTAAAAAATCTGGAGGCTGATTGGTTTCTGTGCAGAGGTGCACCAGATTTTGCTGCAGTTTTAGTAAATCAATTACCTAGCCTTTTATGTTTTGTTAACTGCAAAGGAATAGTAATGTTCCACGTGTAAATGATTTAATTATAATAAATAATTGTTTATCAAGTTGGGTAACCTTTGTCTTAAAGTAGAACTATGGCTTCCCCATCAAAAAATACTGCAGCTGCTGACTTTTAAAATAAGGACATTTACCTGTCCAGGGTGCCCGCGATGTCGGCACCCGAAGCCAATCTTTCCCTCGGCTCTCGTATGCTGCCGCCGCCATCTTCGGTAAGGGAATCAGGAAGTGAAGCCTTGCGGCTTCACTTCCTGGTTCCCTACTGCGCATGCACAACCCCGCAGATAATGTGGCTATCTATGCCCGGAAGTGGGAGCAAATACTTGTATTAAACAGGTATCTGCTCTCCCCTGAAATGTGCCAAATGTGACACCGGAGGGGGGGAGGGTTTCGAAAAGTGGTAGTTCCATTTTTGCGTGGGACTCCGCTTTAATTATAAGCACATCTCCATTTAAATTGGTGTTTTTTTTTTTTTTTTTTTAAAGGTCCCCTGCAAAGTCCTAAAAAAACATGTTGGGCCTGCCAGGGACGTCCACCTAATGCAGATTCCTGTGATTGGGTGGCAATGATGCGGTACTGCTCCTGAGTTTAGAGCAAAGTTGCCTGACTTATGTAGGCAGTGCCTGTTTGCTCTCAGTATTATAACTGCTGATTTCGAACCCCAGTTCACTGATTTGTGGCTTAGAGCACTGTCTTTTTCTAAAACCCACCCACTGTGAGCTGCAGTGTTTTGGGAGAAGGGGGTGTATGAGACACAAATAACTTTGAGGTTTGTGCATCACATCGTAACTGGATTTGTACTTGTGCAAGCTTGCTTTTAAAGTAATTGTAAACGATCACCTTGTAAAACAACCCATTCAGTTTGAAATAGAAATGAAAGCCAAAATTATTTTGTATAGATATAATAATAAAAAAATAAAATACAAATAAATAAATACCTTTTTTTTTTCTCTTTCTAATAAGAGATCACATTCCCTCTGTTCTCAGCTGCATTAGAGCAGCAGCACACTGAGCTTCCCAGTGAATGGCTGTGCAGCAGGGGCGTGTCAGGAAAAGCCTGATCATTAGAGGAGAGCAACCTGAGTTCCCAGCACCGCTACAGAACTAACCATGCTGTGCTCTTTCTTAGTGTGGTCAGTTTTTAATCAGAAAGCAGAGGGACTAGCAGGAAAACCCAGTATTTCACACAAAGGAAACAATACTAAGAGAAAAGGATACTGTTTCATACAAGTAAATGGTATAGCAGGTACATATCGGGAATATGAAGTGTTGGGCTAACGTACACTTTAAGGCATAAGAATCAATATTAAAGGGTCAACAGCATTATAATATCAACCTGGGAATGGGATTGGCCCTCAACTTAAAGGGGTCTTTAAACATGAAGTGATCCCCTATATGACTCCTTCCATACAGGAAGTCCTTCCGTTTTTTTTACCGGTGTCAGCAAGGTGGATGGGCACATTTGTTTGAGCTCTCTCAAGCTCCAGGTCTGGCTCTCAAGCTCCAGCACGGTTCTTAAATGAATCAAGGGATTGACTGATCGGATCATTTGAAACAGGCTTATATGCTTATATAAATGGTACCCGAGCCTGGCAAAGAAGACGCAAGGATCCGACAAGGTTTTGCCTGTAATGCGACCTTCAGGCGCTGGACCCTGCGTAGTGGAATCCTGGCCACCACAGAGCTAAAGTATTTCTGCAGGGTGCTGCGCAGGTCCAAGGGAGTGGACCCTAAAACATGAAAAGGGTATCCAGTCCTTGAAGGTCCCCCAAGCGACGGAACCCGCCGTGATGCGTGAAGATTGGGCTCTTAGTTTCTAAGGTTGCCCTGCGCCTGGACGGGTAAGTGAAATCCACCCTTATTTATTGTGGGGTGCTGTCAATCTAGCTAAGGCTGGACACCTGTGTAGCGGTGACCGCAGGGGGGAGTTTTTGGGCTGACTGTTGGTGTTTTGGGTAAGGAATACCTTGTTGTCTTGGCTACTTTCTTGTGGATGGTCCGCGCACGGAAATTTGTTGCGTGCACGAGTGTGTGCATGAGCAGAGCGTCCCGGCGCACAGCCATTTTATTTAAGCTGAGAGTGGCTGACATGTGGCACTTCCAGGGCACAGAGCAGGCTCTGAAAACCTTTCGCTTTCAGCAGTTCTTTCCTCCTTACTCGGGTAACGTGAGTCACCAGGTGTTGGTTGGCAAGCTAAACTGCTTAGCAGGATTGTTGCATATGGGCTTGGTGAGCCCTATTAAAGGGTCTCCTGGGGTAAAATATTAAACCCAGGTACTCCCTTTTTGTGGCTTGCAATGTCTTCAAAAAAGAGGAGTGGGGCTAACAATACAGGGAAGGGCACACCTATGTCTCATTTGGGGGCCATACAAATTTACTGAGTACCGTTGTTGAGTTGCTGCAATGAAATTTAAGCAAAATAGACTAGCCCGCTGCATTATTTTTTCACTTTGATTTTCGGGGTGTCTTTGAATTCAGCCCTCTGTGGGTTGATAATTTAAATTTCCATCAAACGATGTGGCATCCTTTCCTTCCTAACACATTACCCAGTCCATATCAATATAGATATCTAGCATGATATTTTTCTCCATTGAGAGCCGTGTATAATGCTGCAAGTGTATTTTATGGATTTTTAATTTATTATTTACATATGACCGCAAAGCATAATTTTCAGAAGCTATTTAACCAACTTGCTATCAGTAACCTCTATTAGGTGATGCTTAAGCCGGGTACACGCTATTAATTAATTTTTTTCGTTCAACCCCGTGGTTGGAATGGAAAAAAAACTGTCCGCTCTGTTCGAAGCCGCTGTACTAACCATGTGAGCCCCCCCCCCCCCCCCCCCCCTGCCAGAACACTCCGATCTGCGCTCTCTGCCATAGGGAGTTGTTCAGATGCTAGTTTTCCAACGTGCTTGTCTGACCGAAGCTGGCCAAACAGACAGACATACACACGGGTCGAATGTTCGGCCGTTTTTTTTTTTGTTTTTTGTTTTTAATCGGCCGATGTTTCCCAACATTCGGCTGTGTGTACCCGGCTTTAGTGTATGTAAACTCCTAATAATTAACTTTTGGTTTGTTAAAAATACCAATGAAAGTGTTTTGTTATGTCTGTGTCATAAGTGCAAAAATGTGTTGATCTTGTCGGGAATACAGAGCTGTCCTTTTGT